>JADMLE010000004.1:1200000-1800000 GCA_016508685.1 Cytospora piceae | reverse complement strand
CACCAAACACATCAGCCCGACTCGCCAGGAGTTTCAATGCGCCCTCATGGCGCATCCAACAATCACTCCACGCGCAACCACCATGCGCCGCGTCGCGTTTCCTCACAACCTCCAACACCTCACGACAGAAAGCCCTCCAACAGAACAAACACGACAATGAATCCCACAACAACACATCCACCCAGCTGATCTCCGCCGCCGCCGCAAACCCACCCCCGACAACGCGCCCCCCACCCCTAGACCTCCCCACGCGCGAGGCAGACACCAGCACCGTCGCGCACCTCTTCGCGACAGGCAAGGCCTACCTGACGTTCTACAAGACGGGGCTCCGCCACATCTACATCAACACGCGGCTGGTGTGGTCCCTCAGCGCCGCAAGGGGCATCCCGCCCGACCACACCCCCGCGGGCGACACCGCCGAGCCGCCGACCAAGCGCGCCGCCGCGGCGACGCGGTCGACGGAGCTGCTGAAGCGGCGGTGGCGACACGACGTCCGGCGGCTGCCCGTGTTCGCGCTGCTGCTTCTCGTCTGCGGGGAGTTCACGCCGTTCGTGGTGCTCGCGGTCCCCGGGGTCGTGCCCATGACATGCCGCATACCGCAGCAGGTCGAGAAGCTCCGGCGCAAGGCGGAGGACAGGCGGGGGGCGTCGTTCGGGCGCCTCGAGGAGAAGTACGGGAGGGAGGAGCTGTACGAAGGGGAGGGCGCGGCGGCGGCGGCCATGCGGCAGAAGTACCGAGACCTCGCGCCCGCCGACGTGACGGTGCACGTGGCGCGCTCGCTGAACCTGATCGCCTCGCTCTGGGACAGCGCCCCGCTGTCCCTCCTCCCCGACGCGTTCGTCTCCGCCATGGCGTCCCGCAAGGTCCGGCGGCACCTCAGATACCTGGACCAGGACAACCACCTCATCCACCAGGCCGGCGGGGTCAGCGCGCTCGAGGAGGAGGAGGTCCTGCTGGCGTGCGAGGACAGGGGCATCTGGCCTGTGGAGGAGGAGGGGAAGGGCGGGCTTCTCTCCACCGCCCGGGAAAACCTGCGGCGCTGGCTGTACCTCGTCGGAGATGACCAAGGTCTGGTAGCCGGGAGGGACGACCCTTGGAGCCCTGAGCGGGCGGCCGACAGGGAGGCACGCATGGTGGTGCTCATGATGAGGAGGGAGTGGCCTCGTAAGCAAACAACAGTGCGGACGTCTGCGCAGATCTTGCAGGCCAAGGACGAGTGATGGCACCGGATGTGGTGGGTTGAATGTGTACGATGACTAAAAGTGATATGGGACAGGCATACAGCACAGCATAGTTGTATAGTAGATTAGCATCTCTGCTCTTAAAACGGAAAACAGTGACGATCAACAGCATAAGCAGAATACATCAAAAGCAGGCATTGAACAATTATGACGTCTTGATTATTCTCTCTCGCTTCTGATTTGATTTAATTGACACCATCAGCGTCGAGTCTCGATCATTGCTTCCGCAACCATTTCCCATTAGCATACCATCGAGCGTCACTGTGAGCTTAAACTCGCTCACAAGCGCCACCATCGTCGTCATACCGGACGCCGTATTCAATGCAACAATTGCTAACAAACTACCACGGCATCCTTGCCGGTCCTGCGTTCAACCCAGACACCTGTTACTGCCTGATCCTGGCAAGCGTTTCCATAATGTTCTGGACGTCAGCTGCAGGATCCAACGACCCTGCAGCTGGAGGGCCACGAGGTCCGCGGGTATTCGGTGGATACACTGAGCCAGGGTAGGTTGGCATCGCAGGTGCTCCCATTGTAGGCGGCCCAGTGTTCGCGGATGCCGCGGCGAGATTGCTGATCAGCGAGTTCAAGTCGACACCAGCATTCGAGGCACCAGGGGTCACGACTGGTGGAGTGTGAGGCATGAGAGGCGGCATGTGAGACTGGGGGCCTTGCTGAAGCGACGCGAGGATGGTCTGCAGGGTGGAGTTGTCCACAGTACCCATCTGGCTGAGTTGGCCCACGAGACTCGTCAGGTCTGGAGCAGCCGCAGGAGGCTGCTGTACTGGTAGCGGTGGCTGTTGGTAGGCGCCATAAGGCGCCGGCGTTCCATAGGGTTGAGGAGCATAATTGACTGGAGGTGGATAGGCCGGCTGTTGGGCAACGGAGCCCTTGGCACGAAGGACCAGCTGGGATGCGATCGGGGGTTCTAAATCCTGATACTGGTCGAAGCGGACATTGCTACCAGCAGACCGATCAAAAACTTGAAGTGGGATCTTTGCGGTGCTTTGAGCGCGCATGTCGAGCTCAACTACGGCATGAACACCTTCAAGGACCTGTCGCTGGATGACCGCATCTCGAGGAAAGCGAGGGTTTAGGAACATGGCGTTCACCCTGAGACCTCGCTCCCAGAAGGATCGCTGCACCCACTCGACAAAGTCCTTGTGAACATCCTGCATCAAGAGGATCTGAACGTCGGGCACGTCGTTCCCGTAGCGGCGCGGGATATCGAGATGATCAGTCTCCTGACGACCGCGGCCATACGGGCTAGGGCTTCGGCGCCTGTAAGGATCCTGGCCATGTCGTACATAGGGGTCCGGAGAGCGTGAACGCTTTCGCTTGTTCGAATCGTAGGAACCCCGGTCGCGGTTGTGGCCGTAAGGATCCTGTCTTCCCCGGTTGTCACTACGTCTTGGAGATGGCGACCGGCCAGGGCGGTAATCGTCTCCTCGAGACCGTCGGCCATCTCGCCCGTCGTATCGATCAGCGACCTTACCACCTCGGTCTGCACCACGGTCTCGGTTTCGCCGCTCAGGAGAGTGTTCGCGATCTTTCTTGGACTTCTGGGTCTTCGACACCTCAAGATCTGAGCATTGTTAGCCTGGCTACAGGATGGAGAACAGAAGCATGACTTACTGATCTTGCGGCCCTTGACCTCAGCCCCCTGAAGGACATCCATAGCGGCCTGCGCATCGTCAACAGTGTGGTACTGGACAAAGCCGTACGCAGACTTGAGAGAGATCTGTGCGAGTCGACCGTATCGGTGGAACAGTTCAAACACATCGCGCTTGGAGACTCTTTCCTGGGACAAGTTTCCTAGTGCCTTCGTCAGCTCGGACGTCTTCGCCTTAACAGGCGAAAAAAAAGCTTACCAATAAAAATTCGAGACCCGTCAGGAAAGCGTTCCCACTTTGCTTCGGACATGTGCTTCCGCTCGTCTGCGAGAAATTCATCATAGGTCTGCTGTAGACCGGGTGCGTTGTATCCTGGGGCTTGGGAGGGCGCAGTGCCAGGCGGATAAGCATTGGGATAAGAGGCAAGAGATGGGGAAGCATTGTAATTGGGTTGCTGCGGCATGTGGACGGCTGACGCGCCGCTGTTGGCATGTGGGGGAGGTTGGGTAGGAAGACCAGCAGTGGGTGGGAAAGATGGGGCACTGGGAAGAGAGGCATGATGATAAGAAGCCGGCGAATATGTCTGCTTGGACTGCTCTTGGGTCAAGGCAGGCTTGGGAGGAAGAGAAGGCAAGTCTACATCCATTGAAGAAGAGGACTGGGTCTGGAGGGGGGCGGAAGGCTCCGGAGGCTCCTGCTCGGCTTCGGCCTCAGCTTCGGCCTCAGCTTCAGCCTCTGCCTTGGCCGTGATCTCATCGACGAGTTTTTGAATATCAATGGCAGTGGCATCGGGATGGCCTCCTGCGTTCATGTCGACGTCCTCGGACTTGGCGTCGGACCCTTCGTCCTTGGGGGCGACACCCTCAGGCTCAACGGTTTCTACCTTCTCCGTCTTGGGAGATGTTACCGACACCTGAGGCTGGATGGGAGAAGCGCTATCGGTAGCTGGCAATGCCTCTTCGGAAGCTGGGACGTGCCTTTGAGCCGTCTTTATGGGAATGGAGGCGTCTTGGGCGGGGTTTGCGAATTGGATCGGTTGGGAGCCTTGCGTGGGAAGGCTGTGGGTGGAATCAGCAGAGACAGGCTGGATGGGAGACTGCCTCGACAAAGCATCAGGATGAGGATGATCGGAAATGTTCATGGATTCTGGCGCGTCTGATACATCTTCTTGTGGCTGTTGTTGGACCTCTCCCTCCTCATTTGCGACCTCGGCCTGTTCCCTGCCTGGTGAATCAAACGTCCTCGCATAGTCATCGATTTCAGGAACGGCGACCTCCTCTTGTATGTTCTCCTGCTCCTGAGGGTTTCCATCCTCGCCGTAGTCAAAGCTGTCGTCATCAGCAACGCTGGCATCTTGCGACTGGTCGTCTGAATCGGAGGAGCCCTCGACTACGATAGTGTCAAGGGTTTCGGGAGGGTCAGGCTCGGGAGCCATGGCTGCAGCAGCTGTGCGGTACGTGGCCGGCTCAAAGGGAACTACGTCTGGATTCTCGGCCTGATCCTGGAGCTCTGGAAGAACCTGTGGAACGCTGTACGTGTTATGCAAAGGACGTGGAGAGACGGGACTGAGGTTGGCAATTGCCTCGAGCGTTGGGCTGTCGTCTGTCATCAAGCGTGCTGGCGCATGTGGGGGGGGGGAAGGAAATGGAGGAATGATCAGTTGTTTAGACTTGTTGGAGGGCGCGTAGGCATAAAATTCAGGATGTGGTATAGAAATTGGTGGGAGTCGATGTTTTGGGAGCAGACGATGTTGACGATTTCAACGTTGTTGTAACAACTGCACGGTGAGGAAGGAGGTCCCAATGTTGCTGCTGCCACAGGAAAATCGAGTTTGCGCTAAAGTGGGGGAGGGGGAAAGTTTGGAGAAAGGGACGGTATGTTGCGGATACACTTCAACCTTACTGAGTGCCAAGTATAACAGATTAAATGCCTACCTAGGTACTTGAGTAAATCAAACTAGTAGGTAACTCCAGCACAGTCATTTCCATTGGTGGGTTCAGGAGCAATCCTGTATCTGGATGTAGCTTGATGTGTTGAATCCCGTTAGGAGTTAGGAGATCAGTGACCCCTGGCCTGGCTGCAGGTTGCCTGATGCAATCATTAATGACGGAAGTGCAACCTCGAGAGTGAAAACGGCCAGAGAAAGAGCATTGTTTAAGTACCTAGGTACATATATAATACACCCAATCAGAACTCGTCATGACCGGCATGACTAAGCATACCTTTTTTGATATTCGAGTTATACCAGAAACAGTCTCTCCCACATTTCATCCTGGTGTAATTCAGCCTCATGGTCCGAACGGCGCATGAGACAAAAGGTTTCCATGGTGGCATCCGATTGAAATGTCTCCGTCTTTGATAAGATGAAACCAAGATGATAAGGACTTTGATGATGAGGCTGCCCAGTCTCGTCTCTCGACCTGCCTTTCCTCCTACGCCTATCATCCAGCTGGCACCGTGGAAGAGACTTGTCAGATACCAGGCGTTTGATGCCTCCTTGGACCCCGATGAACTAGCCGAAGCTAGAAAATGGCGACAAAGCTTCAACGAGGATTCCATCCCAAAGGGTGATACAACCTTTGCAAGGTCGAGTGGTCCAGGAGGACAGCATGTAAACAAGTTGGTTCTATATCTAAGGTTCCCCCTTCCTAACGGTATTGTTTTCTGACATGCTCCAGGACCGAGACCAAGGCCATCACAACCTGGTCTGTATCAGAATTGCACCGGGCCCTGCCGAAGCTGATGCATCCTCACTTGCGAGAATCCAAATACTACGTCAAAGGGAAGGACTGCGTCTCGTTTGCGGCACAGACAAAGCGTGACAGGAACGCAAATGCCGAGGAGAACCGGGAAAAACTCCTTGAAGAACTGCAAAGGATGTACAGCGATGCTGTGCCTGGTGACACGAGCGTTGAAAAGCGGAAGAAACACGGAGCTTTGTTAGTACATGTTTCTGATTTCTGAATCCCCTCTTTTGCGCAACCTAGTACTAAGACCGAAACAGGGAAAAGGCGTCTCGGGAATCGAGACTAAGGTCAAAGAAATTTCAGAGCTCAAAGAAGCAGGCCAGGAAAGGAGGTTCCGAATAGAAGACGGCATCTTCTCGATAACGAGTGCCGCCGGATGACGCTAAGATGGTAGATCTCAACGGCTCGAGGATGATTCAGGGGTAACCATCCCGTATTTTTTTTTTAATGGCCAGCTTTCAGCGATGTGAATATTCGATTTTGATCTAAACATAGGACCTTTGAGTAAAAACCTTACGGTTGATCGGACTCACAACCAGTCCGCCTGACGAGGCCTCCCCGAATCCTCCCTTTTACCGTGTAGTCGCACCGCATCCGAGATCAATAGGCCGTTATCTCGATGATTGGCTCGCGATAGTGAGGGGCAGCTGACGAAACCTGAAGAACACCAACACCACTGGCACCCAAGCAGCGATTTCAGAAGCACCAGTCTCCTCCTGAACATTTCGAACATTGCAATCATTATCCACATTTTCTCAATTTCCATTCTGCCGCAAGAACTCGTATATCGGGCATCAAAACATCTACTTATAGGCAGGGCCACCCTAGTCTATCAGAGCCAGAACGATCTGACTTGGCTGCTTACGCAGTATTCCGGGGTAAATAATACGGAGACTCTGACCCACAGCCTCCTGGCCAGGCCACTTGTTTCTGGTATTTGCTTGACCCTGTGGCAATCTATCTCTCCTTTCTCAGGACATATCACCGACGGAACCAGAGACTTCACGACTTTTGGTGAACGGATTCACCATCTCTTGACGACATCTACCAAGCACGTATACTAGACGGACGAGCCTCACTATCGCCTGACGGCCGACATCAATTGCGGGGCACGGGCCAAATAGCTCTTCTCCCCCTTCGCCTCTATCAAACCTCGCCACACACCGACCGACACCACACAGATAATGGCAGCCGCAGTCCAGCAAGCCGGCGCCAATAATGGCAGCCAACCACCTCAGGTACAACCATGCAGATACAAAGTGGGCAAGACATTAGGAGCAGGGTCCTACTCGGTGGTCAAAGAATGTGTGCACATCGACACAGGGCGGTACTATGCCGCAAAGGTCATCAACAAGAGGTTGATGTCTGGTAGGGAACACATGGTGCGCAAGACAACCCCCTCACGATCTCTCCCCCCCCCCTCCTCTTGCAGATTAGGTTTTGCTGACGCTTGCTTTGCTTCCGGTTGTGTAGGTTCGTAATGAGATCGCCGTGCTCAAAAAGGTCTCAATGGGCCACCAGAACATCCTCACCCTAGTCGACTACTTCGAGACCATGAACAACCTATACCTCGTCACCGACCTGGCCCTGGGCGGCGAGCTCTTCGACCGCATCTGCCGCAAGGGCTCCTACTACGAGGCAGACGCCGCAGACCTCGTGAGGGCAACCCTGTCCGCCGTTGCCTACCTCCACGACCACGGCATCGTGCACCGCGACCTCAAGCCCGAGAACCTCCTGTTCCGCACACCGGAGGACAACGCAGACCTGCTCATCGCCGACTTCGGCCTGTCGCGGGTCATGGACGAGCAGCAGTTCCACGTGCTGACCACCACGTGCGGCACGCCCGGGTACATGGCGCCCGAGATCTTCAAGAAGACGGGGCACGGCAAGCCGGTGGACATCTGGGCGCTGGGGGTGATCACGTACTTCCTGCTGTGCGGGTACACGCCCTTCGACAGGGACAGCGACTTCGAGGAGATGCAGGCCATCCTCAACGCGGACTACAGCTTCACGCCCGTCGACTACTGGCGGGGCGTGTCCGAGTCGGCCAAGGACTTCATCCGGCGGTGCCTGACGATCGACCCGGCGCGGCGGATGTCGGCCCACGAGGCCCTGCAGCACCCCTTCGTCGTGGGCTACATGAGCGGCGACGGGTCGGACAAGGGCGCGAACCTGCTGCCGACGGTCAAGAAGAACTTCAACGCGAGGAGGACGCTCCACGCGGCCATCGACACGGTCAGGGCCATCAACAAGCTGCGCGAGGGCCAGGCCGTCACGGGCCTCATGGACGGGGCCAAGAGCCAGGAGCCGGCAAAGGGCGCGGCGGGCCGGGGAGGGGGCGGCGAGAGGAAAGAGGACAGCGGTGTCAGCATAACGAGCAGCCGGGCCAACAACGATTCCGGGTATGGCACACAGCGGGACAGTGATGTGCCTATGAGTGACGCGCCACCGCTGAACGCCAATCACGTGCCGGTCAGTTTGAGACCCGGGATGGAAGTTAATAAGGTTGTGGAAACATCTAAGGGGTTGTGGACACCGCCTACGAGATAAAGAGGAGGACGGGCAACATGATAAGAGTTGGTAGGTGTGTTGTGGAAAGGTGTGTGACGGCTGGCTTGGAGGGTTGGGGAGGAAGATGGAGAGAGGGTGTTCATGGAGGTTGAAACCCGGATCGATCAGAGCGATTTCACTTCATGATATCCATGTGCATCAGCCAATTCGATGCGCGGCATTTCAATGTGTACATGTTAGGGCACGGGACCAGATTATCAGATGATAGGATGGGCAGCGAAATGATAAAGAATGTCAATTCCAGCTATCTTGTTGAAAGCTCAAGTGACTTTCCTGGGTTGCATTTTGCCGGTGACGGATGAGCACGATGTGGGCAGTATGTATGTGGTGGCGATACTGGAACGTGCAGTGCAAACTGCATGTTTAAAACAGGCCCTTAATCTGTTAACTCGCACCAAACTTCCCTTCTACGCAATCTGCAGTATGTTATGCGTCTGCTCATAAGCAGCACAGACTGGCACAGCCTATCTACATGCAGTCGTGTCCATATCCGGAGAGACGGTGCTCACCACAGGCTGCAGCGACGGAGGGATCATGGCCGCCATGGCCAAGATCTTCCACGAGAAGGGCCGATACGTGTTCGCGACGCTGCGCAACAGGGGGCGCTGGCAGGGCTTGACGGCGTCGAGGTCCTGGATCTCGAGGTGACCTCTTGAGGAGTTCATCGCGCGCGGTGCGCCCGGCAGCGGGCCAGCGGCACCGTCGACGTGCTCGTCAACAATGCCGGGCGCGATTTTGTAATTCTGCTGCTGGATGTCGACATCGACCAGGCCAAGGACCTGTTCGATGTCAACCCCTAGAGCGATCTGGCCGTTACGCGGGCCTTTGCGCTCTTGCTCATCAAAGCCGGGGTGTCATTGTCAGTCATAGCTTGATTGCATGGAACATACTGATTCTATGGAGAGGTTGGTAGAAACTCTCATGGATATGTCGCTTTTTCCCCTTCCTGCCTCTGTGTATTCTGCTCTCTACTCAGGCGGTCTGACGCGAAGACTAAGAGTCAGTGAGTGCCAGGGCAGAGGCCCTGATGTTGAGTGGCCTCGGTGGATGGAAAGGAGTACCGTAATGGACCTGGCACACCATGACAGTGTCACGACAGGCACGAGTGACCATAGAAACGTCCAGCCGCTCAGCAAAGACTATGAACAAGCCAACAACCAAAAGGACATCGACCAGGTCGTTGCGTCACTCGAACGACGGGCTCCCCTTTCCCCGGTTTCCCAACCTTGCTCGAACTCTGAGCCAAGACAAATGACCTACGGATCAACCTACTTACAGGCCCGATGGCCAACATTCATGTACATACTGAGCAAGGGACTCAGGTGTAAAGAGCCGGTTACATACGCCGGGGCGGGGCCTCCGCCGCTAGAACCTGGCAAGTTACTCCGTACGCAGCCTCAAAACACCATGGACTGGACCGAGTCCGTGCTTGCCGTTACTAGCACAAATTTGAGTTCACCGAAAATCCGGGCAGCCGGGGCGCGGCCGGGAGTCGGGCGCACCGTCGAGAGAGTTCCCCGAACTCCGCCCCCCCCCCTCTCTCGAACCTCTCCTTCAACCGAAGTTGGGGGGAGCCCACATTATGACGTGTGTGTGTGTGTGTGTGTGTCCTTTCTCTGCATTGGTGATCTGTACGGTATGTAGATAAAGGATTATCGGTTTGTCCCCGGATCCTCGATCATGTGCATTGATCGTGATCTATGTATGAGATAATATGTCAGGCGCCAGGGAAAAAGCCCATAATAAATATCAACTTGACGCAAAGAGGAAGAAAGACACCAAGTTGGAAACGACGGGCAGGAGGCTGGAAGAAACGGGTCCAAAGGCAACGCAGGGCGTTCTGCACCAGGTTCTCATCAAGCTGAAGGGGGGGAGATCTTTGATGAGAAGGCTATCCTTTGGGCGTAGCCGCGCAGTTGGTCAGGCTTGGTGCTGCCATGCAATCACTTGGCAGGTACGGACTGACTTCAGGGAATTCTTGCTTGTGATCTTCTAATCCATCAGTCAGCCGGTCAGCCTGTCAGCCTGTCAGCTTCAATCCACGGTCGATAACAGTTAGCAGAGGACACCCTCCCGAGGCTCCCGACCCGCCAACTGCTTGCTGCTGCTTGGTGTGGCGTTGGACGAGGCCCGGCTGGTGGGCCACTCAGCTCCAGTCGCGTGTCTGCCGCCATCTCGTACTACTGTGGGACTCCCCTAATTTGCGTCTCTAGAGCGAATGGCTCGAGTCAACGTTTGCTTTCAAAAGGTGACAGACTGACTGTCAGTTTATTTAGTGTACGGGGTTGTAGTGTAGACCGGCTCCCCGCTTGGAGGAGCAGTGGCCACGCGACACCGGTCGAAAAGCTGACCGCCGGTTTGCATGAACTTCCCGGGGTGAACATGGGAAGGAGGGGAGGGGGGGGGGGGAAGATCTCATCCTATTGTCTAGGTTTCACAGGGTTCATGCCGTTAATGATTCTGCTTTCTGCTTGTTGAGAGGCACAGATACATTTGAAATCGGGAGTTTCGAAATTTCGAGTCTGAAATGTTAATAACTGATTTCTTCACAACAACTCACTCCATTCGCGCTTCGGACTCAGCATCGAGACTAAATAAACATTACGGTGACAGCCGACGACCCGCCCCGTCAAAAAAGAAAAACAGGAACCCAGCAAAAGGCAGTTTTGGAGCCATCTCTCCCATCACAATCTCAATCAATCAGCCTTGACTCCTTTGAGGATGCCTTGGCGGCGAGAAAGAGCCTCGTTGTTGATGTTGACAATTCGGAGCCGGGTTCAGGCGCTAAGAGGGGTCCGCAATCATTTATTAAAGCGGAAAGAAAGAAAGAAGGAAAAAAATAGTGTGTCGGACTTCGTAGTCGGCAGCTGGCCGAAGGTTGGCCGCCCAAGGATGGTCCGACTGATCGGCGTCGCGATCGGTTGGGCCCGGAGGAGTCGCGAGTTTGCATAGAGTCGCAATCCCCATCACGATTCAGCAAGCAGTCTGGCAGGTCGGCAATGCAACGCAGTGGCCCCTTGAAGGCCTTTGTACACCTTGACCACCGTCCAAAGCGGAGAACATCAGTTGACTGGTCGTGATGACATCTCGACGTCTGCCCCGTCCAGCTCATCGACCTCCTCTTTGTTCCGTGGCTAACAAATCCACGGAGCTGAAGCCGCGAACCGTCGTCCCGGAGATGCAACCGATTGTCTCAGTTGAAAGCAGGTGAAGGCCGCTACATTCCAAACACCTGACACCCTGATGCCTGCGCTGCATATCTGGCCTAACAGACTGGGCTGACTGGCTAACTACCTAAGGTAGTTGAGTTGGGTTGGGCTGGAGTTTGCCCGCCTGTGTCATCCATGCAGGATGTGTCACTGAATGGAGAATGTACCGGTACATGTAGCATTGTATGTGCCCAGGTGGATATTTGTAAGCTCCAGAGCGGGCCTTCCCATAATCAGCCCTGGGAGGACCACAAGACACGGCAGGCTGCATGGACATTCTGGATGTGAAGGATGGGAATGTGAATCCCTGAGCTTGACCGATACTGGTATCTTCTTCATCAGCCAGCCAGCCAGCCAGCCAGCACCAAGAAAAACAGTCTCAGATTTTTGTGTGATCAGATGCTGATTAGATCCCGTACTCCCGCGAACAAAACTCAAGTGTACCACAGAGTTGGGATTGCAAACGGCGTCAACGGCTGCGTGGGCGTTCGTTCCTTTGCGTCTGCGTGTCTGTACCTTCAATTCTGATGCAAGCATTCGTAGGGTTACATACATATCTACAGTACCATCGGCTCTAATCCGTACGTAGAGATGATCCGAGCACAGCGCCATACACAATGACACATTCCTCGGCCCAAGCGCTTGAGAGGAGCTTCGTCGGCGTGTTAAAGTCAAAACAGAAGTGAGGAAGGAGCAAATCGCCGCCCTGGGCCCCCACCAACAACAAATCCTTCTCGGAGTTGGTTTCCATGCAGTTCCATGTCGAAGTTCCCAGGATGGTGTTATAAATCCTTTGTTTTTTGCCCATTAAACGCCGGCCTTTCAAAGGAATCAAATTCTGCTTTTATTAGCAAAGGACGCGTCGCCGGGCAGTTTCCGGCGGACTTTAACGCAAAACTGCCCGGCGGCCTTAGTACTTAGTTACCTGCTTAGTTACCTGCTTAGTTACCTGCTTACTTACCTGCTTACTTACCCACCTAGGTAGGTAGGTACCTAGGTACTCAGTAGGTACTCATCGACTGGGCGTCGATTAAGCGCCCGTAACCGTTTAAGCGAAAACTGCTCGATGTTGCTACTCTGTGTCTATTCGTCCAACATGCGACCAACAAAAATTCCCAAGTTTACCCAGATAGGCATAGCAATGATATCAAGAGAAACCAGCCTGTCTGTTAAGAGATCTAGGTAATGTAGATCTCTGGACGAGATTGATCCAGATTTGGTATTCTTCAGGCGGCACCTACAACCTCCAGGTTCTAGGGCTGCCTAACAGTAGACATTTTAGGTACCTAGCTAGGTAGGTATGTGAGGGAAGGCAACAGTCCAATAGAAACAAACTTCAACCCTTGAATGATTGATGAAGGAGCTCGCGTGCCTCATTACTCTGCAGGAGCTCTCATCAGGTCCGTCTCATATCATTGGAAGCTCCTCCAGTTACCGGAAGGCGCGGATGCATCGATCGATTGCCTAGGTGCCTCGGACCCCAAATTGGTCGATTCAAGTACTGAAGGTACCTATGTACCCAAGCACCCTTGTATCATACCTGGCCAGCACTTGTGGAAAGTAGAATTGCTGCAAGCCTTGTACGGTGGGGTACCCGTGGCTCCATCAGCGACAAGTATCGCCGCACTCGTATCGCACCGTATCGACACAACTCGGGGCCCGCCGAAGTATCGGTACCAAAGGCCCAAGGGGACTTTTTTTTTTTTTGGAGCTCTAGAACCAGAAAGCAGTTGAAGCGCTCGCGACTTTCGGGGACTTGGGTCTGCCCGACTTTTCGCATTCGGAAATCCGGGTGGCTGCTGTTTTTTCTTGCCTGCTGCATCTCTTTTCCCCCCCCTTTCCTTGCTAAGAGAATCATTTAGTAACAGAGGACTTCCCAAACTTCATTCAGCCTGAAGCCTTTCTTGTTGCATCTCTTCCCAAGACGACTTCTCTCCTCTCCTCACTCCGTCCCGTCCCGTCTAATAACACAAAAGGTGCCACCGAGCGACACTCGGCCGATTGCCGCCCAAGTACATCACACTGCCAACCCCATCAGACCCACCTTGGCACGCTTACAACGACACTGCCTGTGTGTCGCCAACGGGACCCTCGGACAAGAAAGGCAAGGGAAAGAAGAGAAGTAGAAAAGGAAAAGAAAGAGGAAGCAAAAGACGACATCGATTATACATTATCTTTGGCATCTTCCAGTCCTTCGCATCCGAGGATTATTATTTCCAGGTTCTCTCGACAACTATCGCAACAATAAGGAAAACCGGATTCATGATATGAGCAGTCGATAGCGTCATCTACTTTCCGCACATTTTCGACCCTCGCAACCTTCACAATAACTGCCGACCTCCCCAGCTTCGTAGACGGCCATTTTTCGTCTCCTCACACCACCAAGAAATCGAGGTGCGGCAGCGGAACAGGCCGCACTAGACATTATTTTCATTAGTCGATCACCATGCAGGACATCAACACCTTCCCGATCCAGGCCAAGCCGAAGCTGCAAATACCACACCTGCATTGGCCTGGAGCTCTCAACATCAAGATCCCCCACACCTTCCGACCTGGCAGCAGTAGCAGAAGGAGTCGCTCCAAGAAGCCATGGAGAAGCCACGATGACGCCGCAAGCATCACGGGCCTGCAGACTTCGTTCAACCCTATGGATGGTGTGCGTACGATACAGCGCCGCAGATGGCACTGGTTGGATATTCAGTACCCAACACTGGCAGCCTTTATGATCTTCTCTTTGACCATAGCACCGATGCCCATTTTCTTCAAGATCGTGGTACCGATCGTTTCGCTGTTGGTGTGCTTGATGCCTGCGACGAGACAGTTCTTCCTGCCTTCGATGCCAATCTGGATTTACCTGCTGTACTTTTTCTCCAGTCGGTAAGTTTGCCGTCTGTTTGGCGGATTCATCTCAAGTGTCCTGCACGAGTTAGCTAACAACATCATCACAGCTTTATTCCTGTACAGTACCGCCCGCACATCTGGGTCAAGGTCCTTCCCGCCCTCGAGAACGTCCTCTACGGCACCAACCTCTCCAACATCCTCTCCGCGCACACGAACCCCGTCCTCGATGTCCTGGCCTGGTTCCCCTACGGTATTGGCCACTTCGCTGGCCCTGCCGTCTGCTCCGCCTTCCTCTTTCTCTTCGCCGCTCCTTCCACTACTCCCGTTTTCGCGCGATCCTTCGGCTGGCTCGCCTTGACTGGCGTGACCCTCTCGATTCTTCTGCCCTGTACCCCGCCGTGGTACGAGAAGGAGCATGGTCTCGAGCCCGCCCACTACGGCATGTCTGGGTCCCCTGCCGGACTTGCGAGAATTGACAAGCTTTTCGGAGTCGACATGTACACCACGAGCTTTACCACCGCGCCCATGCCATTCGGTGCCTTCCCCAGCCTGCACGCCGCCAACGCCACCCTCGAGGCCCTGTTTATGAGCTTTGCCTTCCCGCGCTTCAGGGCATTCTTCATCTTCTACGTCGGCTGGCTCTGGTGGGCGACCATGTACCTGAACCACCACTACGCAGTGGATCTCGTTGCTGGCAGCCTGATGGCCACTGGCATTTACTACCTCGCACGTACACGATTCCTCCCTCGGCAGCAGGCCGACAAGCGCAACCGGTGGGCGTACGAGTTCGTCGAGATCGGAGAGAAGCCCAAGACGCTTGATGAGGAGTTTGGATACACCGGCGTTGGTGGCGGATACGGAATGGGTCTGCTCGAGAGGAGAAGTGCAAGCATCAGCGAGGACGACGAGTGGACCATCGGCAGTAGCTCGAGCTTCTCTGTGTCCTCATCACCGAGGTCCAGCACCACCAGCCCCACAATGCTGAGCCCAACCACGCCGACTGAGACGGATTTCAACCACGTGACGATCCCGATGGCTTTGAATGGGCACCTGATGTGGGATAGCGAGCGCGGTCCTGCGAGGGACAGCGAGATCAGTGAGGTTGTACTGATGAGGTAGACGGGGGTTCATTTTCGACCGGCTGTATGAATCATGACAGCTTCTGACCGTCAAAACGGATCCTTCGACCTATGTCGTTGTCGTTCCTCATCCCTCGTGATCCGCGGGACCCCTCCCCACCCAGCCAATCTCTCTGCGCACGAGACCAACACGTTGCTTGGCGCTCTTGGCTGGGTGGCACACCAAAGCCCTTCTCGGCAGGAGCCGAAGGAATACATGGGAATTGTTGCGTCGATGTCGAATCCGTGTATTCGGCGACGTAATACCCAATGCTTCGTTCGGCCTGGTGTGTTGAATGGTCGACTGATCCCGAGAAGTCAACGTGCCCATCTGACGAACCCTCGTCACTCACATACACCTCGACACTCGCTCACACGCTTGCGAAATATACTCAACTCAATTTCTGCGACTCTCGCTTCATAGTACTTGATACCCCCGGGCTGTTTGGATATGGTCCGTCAGTAACATAAACGATACGCGGCGCACCTCTTCAGCAATCTGTTTTTCCCTCTCCTCACAGTAGCATTTGCAAGGCGTTCGCCACCAGCACAACAAACAAACAACAACAACAACAACAGACGATATTTATGGCAAATGAATTTAGATGATACAAAGGCGGGAGGTGATGATGGTAATGGTTCAGAACAGGGTGGATATATCAGGATACCGGGTAGGAATAGGGGAGGGTCTTATAAGGAGTGAAGAAGATCCTTGGGGTTAGGTGTTTGTAACGATGGGAATGGGAAGTGGGCACGCAGCTCACTTATAACTGGCGAATAAGCCAGCAGTTGATGCTGTGGGAATATTGCTCAAGACAGTTGTAATGCAAGAAATGACATACGAAAAACATTTACTCACTCTCTGTCGCTCCCCTGCCTTGTGATCTTCACAAACCACCCTCCTGCAATAAAAACTGTCGTCCGAAGATATCCATCGAGTGTGTACTTACTGGCAACCTCGCTGCACTTTAGCCATATCAGATGAAGAACACGGCGTAATAGTCTTAGGCAACAACGGTATTTCCAGCGCAAAAGAGAAGAAAGTGCGGGAGAAGAAAAGGAGACTGAGGAAAAGCGTAGACGGGAGTGAAGAAGGGGGAAGAGACACAGGAATTATATCAAGACACGTCAAAAACCCGACATTTACTCGTCATCTTGTTTCTATTCTACCCATCTACCCTATCATTGATTTTTCCTATTCCCCTTGAGAATGCATGTCAGACCCGAACCTCCGTGGTACACAGCCCCCCAGCAATCCTCTCACTCCGCCCCAACGGCGGCCCGTCTGAGCAAAGGGAACCTGGGAATGTTGATTGGCCTTTTTTCCCGTGGGGGTAGGGCCGCGCGGCGCGTCAGTCGGACCCGGTGGGTCGAGTCCGAAGGGGGAAACAAGAACAAGATGCACGACCACTTCACTACTCGACCTCGAAGGTGAACGGATAAAACGCATGCACTGCCCTGCTGTGACGAGAGAGCGAGTCCAACCAGCGAGTGTTCAATACCAGAACGGGTATAATTAGAATTCAGTGCGTGTGGTTTTTCCTGAACTACAGGTTCGTGTCGGACAATTCGTCAGAAATGATCTGCCCCCCCCCCTCCTTACATCCATCCAAACTGTCAACCATACGTTGTTTTGTGTAAGTCCTTGAAGAGATTGGTATCAGCAGTCCATACTCCCCTCCTCCCACCCTCTCTTCCCTGCTTACTTCCAAGGACTAACCAGAACGGATGAATGACTTTTGGCTATTCCTACAACGCCGTGCTTTCTAGGAAGGACGGGCATACAATACAAGAAAGGAGCGTCTCTCAAGATCAGACCGAGACGTACAGATTAGAACCACGTATCATATTAGCCAGCCCATGGGACTGAAGGCCCCGGTCAAGAGAGTGCCTGGGGCGTGTAAGGATTTCTTGGCTCGAAGAGAGATCCAAGTCCCTCGTAATTATCACCAACCAAATCTTGCGCAATTCCTCGCACGTTCCAACTTTGCTCGCCTGTGGCCTCGCCAGTATCTCAGTCCGGATCTTTCGCCGGCGAGACCGTCCATCCTCAAGCAAACAATCCACAAAGACGCTCAATCATTTCCCTCCTGCAAAACTCCGGTTCGCCTTGTGACTTGTCGTCAAAACGACTTCGTCCTTTCGTAATCGTCAACAACAGGTAGGGTGTTGTTTTCACTTGCTACCGAAACGTGGTGGCAGGATCGGCGTGACCTTCTTGGGGGTCCTGATGTTCGCCAGAGCCTCATCGAAGCTGCCCTTCTCGGCCTTGGCTCGCGCCTCGGGCTTCTCCTCCTTCTCCTCCTTCTTGCCCTTCTTCTTCCGCTCCTTCTTCGTGTCAGACGACGAGGCTGAGCCCGTGAGGTCCACGACGTGGGCGGGCCTCGGGATGGGAATAGGGACCGGGGTCTGCTTGACAGGGACCTGTGTGGAGGGGAGAGCGGCACCAGGGGATGCGGACTTTCTGGAGGCGGGTGCTGGCTGGGATGCAGAGGGCACTGAGGGAACTTTGGGCTTGGTGGCTCTGGGCTTCTTGGCGCTTGAGCCGCCGTTGACCTGCGGGGGCAGGGGCACGGGCGTCTCCTTATGGCCCGACCGTGCGACCGGGGCCTTTTCTTGAACATTTTTACTTGTCTTCTGCTTTTTCGTGGGCTTCTCAGCGTTGATGTTCTTGCTGGGAGTTTCCTTCTGGGTGGGGGTGGTCGCTGCTGGTCCATTCTCACCGTCATTTCCGTGCTTCCGCTTCTTCTTGGAGCTGGTCGCCGCTGTCTCTTGAGCTGCAGCGTTGCGCTTCTTAGAGTTCGCAGGAGGGGCAAGTGTGTGCTTGGGGGATGGCACGCCCAGAGGCGTGTAGCGATTCTTCAGCCCCTCTGGTTGGGGGCGGGCTGGCTTCGTCGTGGCAACTGTCTGAGTAGTAACGATGCTAGCAGGGCCATCGGCAGGGAATGTCTCGCTGCGAGTGAAGTGCATGGTCTGATTGACAGGACGCTCAACTGTATCAAGGATGTCAGTCACTAGACCGCAGTCTGTCCGGGGAGCAAGAATTGCTTACGCATGGAGTACTCGTCTCCATTCTTGTTGGGGATTAGAAGCCTGAACGAGGAAGAGGCAGCAGGGTTGTCGAAAGCCAAGCGGTAGTCATCGCCATTGTGAGAAAGCACGGGCATGCCCTTCTGAGCTTGATCCATGGGGATAGTCAAGTCTTGCACAACGGTGACCGGCAGGGAAGCCGGCGCGGTGATGTACCAGACCTGCTTGCCGTCCATCTTAGCCTTCTCGAAGAAGCCTGCGACATCTGTGGCATCGATAATGCCATCCAGCTTGCGCAGGTGGAAGTCTGGTGCCACAAACTCAGGTACAGAGCCGCTGCAGGGTTGTCAGCCATCCGAATAATGGTAAGAAGGTCGGTCTGCCAGGGACTTACACTTTCGTGGGGCTGCCACCATTCGTCAGAGCCGTTGACTGGTCCACCATCTCTACATCACCGTCGTCGTCCGCCTCAGGAGTCGGTGACTTGGCAGCCTTGGCAGCCTTGGTGGACTTGGCCTTGCTCTTGCTCGTTCCCTCGCTAGAAGCAGGGACTTGAGCCTTGGCAGTCTTTGCAGATTGGACATCGTTCGTAAATTGCTGTGCGATCTGGACCTCCGCGTCCTCACTCTCGCTCTCACTCTCTTCGGAGCTGGACTCAGACTCAGATGTGGTCTCCTCCTTTTTGACAGGCTTCGCGTTGGCCTTCGGTTTCGCGAGAGGTTTCTTGTCGGTCTTCGCCTTGGGCTTCTTTGCATGGTCGCTCTCGCTCTTGCTAGAGGTCTCAGACTCGTCGCTGGATTCTGGCTTTGGCTGGCTCTTGACTTGCTTAGTCTGCTTGGCCTGCTTGCCCTTTGCGCTCGCCTTGGTATCTTCCTCGTCGCTGCTGGATTCGCCGTCGCTTTCGCTCTCAGATGAGGCCGACGACGAGCTGGTCTCCTTCTTGACCTTCTTGACCTTCTTGCCAGCTACATCCTTCTTGACCGAAGCGGTCAGACCGTTGACAGTGGGGCTCTTGGCAGGTGTTGCCTTCACAGGAGTCGCCTTGTCCTTGGAAGACGGAGTCTGGGAGATCCTCTTCTTGAAATCAGAGACGGCCTCCTTCTGGATGTCGCTGTCGTCGGAGTCTGAATCAGAGTCGCTGCTGGAGCTAGAGGAGCCAGAGTCGTCGCCGACGAACTCGTTCTTCTTCCACTTGGACGCAGCGGGCTTGTAGGAGCTGAAGACGCCGCTGGAGCGGGCCTTCTCAGCGGTGCTAGCATGAGCGCGCAAGCTCCCAGAGGGAGCTTTGGATCCTGCCATTGTTGGTGTAGGATGACAGAGACTAGGATATCCGGATAATCGGTGCACTGCTGTCGAGTTTCGACTGGTTTCCTTTCCCTAACTACGGCGCAATGGAACTGTCTGTCGCGTCGCTCCTGCTTTGCTGCGGGATGGTTGATGACTCGTGAGGATGGATTGTCGCGCTTCTTCGGCTCGCGTCGCGAGATCTAAACCGGTGGGGTTGAGTTGTCCGTGCGATTCACAGGTATCGAAATGTTGGTGTTTCGCGATAGCGACGAAAGAGGACCGCGCAGGGCTAAAGAGGCTGGCAGTTTCTAACAATGTTTGTAAAGGTAATGCAGCTGTCCGCGACCTTTATAGGAGCTTGGGCAGGGCAACAATAACGCGCGGGTAGGGGCGCGAAGGCGTGAACCGTGAGGAGTGAGGAGTGAAGATGAAGGGTTTTGCGAAAGTTTCTTTTTCAAAAGTCAGTCGCAACAATCGCGTCGTCTCAAACAGAAAATGAGGAAAAAGAAAGTCTAGGAGGGCTGTTGGGGTCGATGTGGGGTTCAATTGACCACTTACAGGGAAGCTTCAGGCCTGTGTGACAGGGGGGGGTGGGAACCTTGGAAGGGCCCCGGGGCACCAGCGTTCCTCGGTTGACGGGGTTCACACACACACACCAGGGAACACGGTCAGGGTTGCTCGAACCCCACTATCGAATTGAGCTTGGGGCGCCTAAACTACCTAGGTACCTACTAAGTGAGTACCTACTCAGTAGACATGAGACGACGACAACACTGAAAGAAGCTGATGAGGAAATGACGGATTACGTTGATTAGTAGATATGTCCTCAAACAAAAAGAGGAAGATCGAAGTGGGCCAAGGCACTCCAAGTAAGTCCGACTTGACGGGGAAAGAAGAAAAAAAAGGTAGATCAAGAGAACAATCGTTGACTTATTTGTATAGTGCTGAGTGCTGCGGCCCTTCGGAGGAGGCTGCTTGAGAGGCAGGCTTCACCACCACCAGCAGCAGTAGCAGAAGAAGATGAGGTGAGCAGTCCCAGCGGAGATGCTGCTGGTTCAGAACCCAAGCGCAAGATACCTGTCAGAGGTCCCGTGAAGAAGGAGGCTTCCGGTACCTTTGAGAAGATGCTGCTGGAGAGCGCCCAGGTTCCTGCTGCGGACGATACGTATGTAGTACTCAATACCTTGTCTGCCTTGCCCTATCAAGTGAACACTGTCAAATGTTGACTCGATCAAAAGTATAGAGACCCCTGAGTCCGTGGAGGAACCCCCTAAGCGCAAAGTCATCCCGCTGTCGTCCTTCAGGCAGACCAAGAGCAACTTGCGCCAAAAGGCTGATGGGACTGCCGTCTTGAAACTTCCAGAGGCCGAGCGTCTCGTCATTCTTGGTAGCTACGGCATAAAAGTTAAGAGCGGTGAGGCCACCATCTCTGGCGCCACAGTCTATCCTCCAGAGACGATACACTGGGTTCACGCACCTCACTGCCATGCCCTTCCTGTTCTGCGATGCTCCGAGGAATCAGTCGTCGAGATCAGTCACCACCCTGGCGCCCCAGACCTGAGGTTCCTGGAAAAATCCTCGCCAATCTTTGGAAACTTGTGGAATGAGGTAAACTTCAGACAAGATGTCACACGGCAGACATATCAGATCCTGTCCACAACCGCAGATGGCCCTAAGAAGGCCATGCTCCAGGACCTGAAGTCGCCAGCCCTGTGGAACAAGAAACTTGCCGACCTGGTCAGGCCGACCCGGAAGGAACCCCCTGTCGTCCTGGTATGTGGCCCAAAATCATCAGGCAAGTCGACGCTATCGCGAATCTTGATCAACAGGTTGGTGACCGGCCAAGGAGGCACCAAGAAAAGGCTATGGCCCGGCACCGCCGTTATGGACATCGACCCTGGGCAGCCAGAGTTTTCGCCTCCTGGTGTAATTTCCCTCGTACGGCTCGACAGACCAAATCTATCACCTCCTTTCTGTCATCCGACCCTGGGTGACAAACATATACTGAGATCACACGCCGTGGCAGCTGTGACTCCGGCATTCAACATCGAGCACTACAAAGAATGTGTTCTAGAATTATTCCAGCACTACAAAGCATCCTGCAAGAATATTCCACTTGTAATCAACACTCCTGGCTGGGTACAAGGCACTGGGCTGGGCTTACTGATGGATCTGATAAACGAGATACATCCTGCCGAAGTTGTCTACATGTCAGAGGATGGGCCAGAGGATACAGTTGAAGGGCTCAAGTCAGCATGCGAGAACATACACTTCACCACTCTTCCGTCCCAGTCCGGCGAATTCACGTCCAGAACCGCTATCCACCTCCGACACATGCAGGTCATGTCTTATTTCCACGTGGATCCGGACAAGACCGTTGGTGATGATGTCCGATGGGACTCACAAACGCTCACGTCCGTCCCACCACTCCTGGTGAAATACAGCGGAGACAACAGCGGGATCCTGGGAGTGGTATGCTACGGGTATCAGCCGAGCGCAGAACTCTTAGCCGATGCGATTGACGGGACCATCCTAGCGGTCGTGGAGATCCAGGATCGCAGGGCCTTTCGCCTTGTCCAGAAGGACGATGTCGAGGAGAATGCCGAGGAGCACCAAGTGCAAAATCTCGAGAAACTCACACAGCGAACGCCAGAGCACATCCCCTACATACGCCGCTCCGCGCCCCTCAACCCACAATACTCACGCTGTCTCGGCCTCGCTTTGGTCCGCGGGGTCGACGCAGGAAAGAAGACCCTCGCCCTGTCTACCCCCGTATCGCCGAAGAAACTCATCGGGAAGGAAATCGTTCTGGTCTCGGGCAAATTCGATTCCCCTACGTGGGCGTACACCGAGGACCACTACTATCGCGTCTCTCAGAGGGAGGGCAAGGAATATGAGAGGGATGTGGACGAGAATGATGTACCTGATGGTGTGGACGGGCGTTCAAAGGTGATCCCCTGGACTGAAAGGCTTCACGGGAGCCAGAAGAGGGCGATCGGGTCGCGGGTTTGGCGAGTAAGGAGGGATCTTGGGAGGAACGCAGGAAACACTGGAGATTAGACACAGCGTGGTCGGTGGAGAGATACGCTTCGCTAAGGACCGAACCCCAGCATCGGTTACTCAAGGTGAGCGAAAATAAGCCTCCCCCTCCAGAAATAGCAATAAGATGCAATGGGGCATGTCCATACAAACCCTCATCGATGGAACAACGTGAGCTCATCTTCGAGGCATGTGAAAGGTGGCGGACGTGGATCAGGCAGGTGATGGTCGTAACCACGTTAGGGCAAATGGATGAGCACGGGATTTACGGTTTCAGCACCTTTGGTCACGGGCTATTGGGTCTCAGTACTGTGATTTGGGCTTCATGTTCGACTACCCTTCGACTCATTGGAGCAAAAAGCTCAAGTGGCTATTGCTGTCTACCGCCTCTCGGCCTATCACTCTGCATGGCCCGACTTCCCGGCGCGGGTCCAGTTTCCACCTCTCTTATTCCTCCTCCTGCACACCTCATCTGGTCGCACAGTCTCGTCCACGCATCGGCCAGTTGCCTCACTAATCCATGCCGAAAACACGATCCCAAACAAGCAAGCAAGCAGCCCAGACGATGTCCAGCAAGCACACCCAAACTTCAGTGTGCCAGCCAAACCAGACTAAACGCATCACACTGGTCCATATCTTCGTCAGACAGGGAGAAGGATGGAAGAGAACAGAACCGCCAAACGAAGACGCCTGTACCGTCGAAACGGCTACACGCCAAACGCCAGCCCGGTGCTCGGTACAAACAAAACACAGCCCAGAAGCTGGCTGGTAAGAGAAGGAAATTGTAACACTTCGAGGTATCGCTTTTCGGTGAAAAAATCATATAGAGCCATGAACAGAGCAGGTCATGAGGAGACCTTACACCTGTTCCCGTTTCGTTTCGGCCCATACGTGCAGAAATAGCAAGGAGGAAAGAATGACAGCCGATTCATGCCCTGTAGACCCCTCCCTTGTTTCTGATATTGTAGGTCCGGTGACGCCTTGGCCTGAACAACGATAAAGTTGACTCGAATGAGGCATGCTGATGGTGATCGATGCCGCAGAAATTATTGCCGTGTGATCATAACCGGTCGCCGCCCAAGGTAGGAAAAGAAAGAAAGAACAAGAACTTTTCAATACAAATAATGACACATAATTGACACCCGCCAGCCTGGTCCATAGTCAATATTGCCAATCCTCCAATGACTCCGGAGATTTCTATCGGCAGTCGGTCCGCCGCACCATCTCGCCAATTGACAGGTACAAGCCGTATGATACCGAAGGGAGGGGAACCAACGCCTTGGTAACCTTGACGTGTACCACAATGGTGCTTTTTGAGAGGGAACCGTCGCGTGGATGACTTTCAATAGGTCACACCAAAGACGACAAGGTTCGCAGGTAGCCAGGGTGTAAGTTACGGAATGTGCGCATGGCACAAGCAGTGTGCCGAGTCGTTCGCTTCAAAAGGTCGAGATTGACAGCCAGGTGGTCGATAAGTAGCAAAGGCGAAAAGACAAAGATGGGAGTACAATTTTTGGATCGACAAGCTCACAGCGCTCTTGCCTGATCTAACAGAATTGAGGCTGTTCCGGTGATGAGAGTTGAGCACAATGCTCACTGTGTCAGTCGTTTTCGAATCGAGGTACGCCTAAAAGTCGCCTCGGTATATGTGTTGCCTTTCTTCTTCTTCCGCGGACACCGGGTCGGATTTTGGCAGGCCTACTGCTCATTACTCTCCGGGCTCAGCATGCCGACATCATCCTTCATGTCTCTAGACGGGCTGCTCGCAGGGCCCTGGCTCTGCATACTCTCAGCGCGCTCTATACCCCCGCCGTGAAGCTGTGAGATGCTCTTGCCCAGTTTCTTGGCCTTCTCCGGAGTCGAGCTTGTGCCGCCTGGCTTCGGGTCGGTGACCTGGGCCTTCCCAGCTTCGAGCTTCTTCTTTTTCTTGGCCAGGGCGATTTGCTCCTTTGGTGGCCGCTTTTGGGGTGAGACAATCTTTCCGGTGGCGCCAAGACGAGGTCGAGGCCGCTTCTGCTTGACAGGAAGATCTTCATCCTCCACCAAAGGTTGATCGCCATTAGCATGCAACTTGGCGAGGAAGAAGTTCTTGACAAGCCCAATCTGCCCTTGGATGTTGTCTTTCGTGACAGGTTCTGCAGGAGGGAGTTGCTCGAACATATCTTGGGTTTCTGGACCAGCGGTCTGCGCCTGGGACTGGAACGTGTTGCGGACACGAGTCTGCAGCAAGTGCAATGGCACTGACATCATCTCGAGGCCAAGCTCCCTGTCAAGGCCAAGGGCCTTGAAGCCAAAGAAATCTTCACCAAGTTCTTCAGCAAAGTCACCTCCGACGAACTGCTCGCTACCATCGTTGAAGGCACCGGCTCCATCAGGCCCAGCATCATTGAGTGCTGGCCGGAGTAAGTCTGCGAGATGGGACTTCATGCGCTCATGTATCGTGGCAAGCTTAGTGCCAAGTCGGTCGACATCATCCTTGGCGTAGCCCTCGAGAGATTCGAGGCTATGACCACTCTCATTCAGCGTGTGCAAGATCACCTCTTCCTGTGTGAAGCGAGGCTGAAACTTAGCACCGCGTTCGGCATATTTTCCCGTGGCATTCTTCTTTTCGGACTCCTGGTAAACGTTGAACGTGCGAATAAGCTTCGCAAAGTAGTCACCGGCAATGTCTGTGACCACGTCCAGCGCAGATGGCTGTAGTTCTTCAAACCCGGCATGATAGAAGATTTTAGCCACAGAACGCTGCATGGCGGATCTGCAAACTTGGGGTGCCACAACAGGTGCGTCTCCTGCGACGAAGTGCGGCTCGATGTCGGTCTCCATGAATGGCTCTGGCTCATACTTGGGGAACTGGTTGGCGTAAACCTGTGCCTGGATCTGCATCTGCTTGATGACACTGATTTTTGAAACGACCTTCCTGGTTTCCTGCATTTGTCGCAAGTTCGCATCGAATTTCTTCGTCAGGATGCTCTCAGGCGCAATAAAGCTTCCTCTTGGTACCATTCGCAGAACATCCTCGTGCTGGTTTATCACTTGGCCCTCGTCGTCCTCGATCCATTGCAGCTTCGAAGGAATGTCCGGGATGAGACTTCCGGCCTCGTAGTAGTTGGGAATGGTTCGGTCTTCCTCGTCCTCCATACCCTCTGCTAGGGTCTCCACCGGCTTTGCCGTCTCCTTGGCTGCGATAACGGAGGAGTCTGTGCCGGTCGTGGTAATAATGCCAGCAGATTCAGCTTGCTTTTGGCTCCTGAGCACACGCCGCATGCCAGCTTTGGTCCTCAGAAGAGCAGGCTCATCGACGTTCAGCTTGTTGCCTTTGAAAAGCTTGTAGCGCTCTCGGGCAATCAAAGCACGATCCTTCTTGGTGACTTGCTTCCAAATCTTGTACTCCTCATCCTCGAACTCCTGCTCAGCCGCCTCACCTAGAGCGTGGTCCAGTGCCATGCCATTCAAAGACGGACCATCAATATCCATGGCATCGGCATTGCTAACCCCGGACTGACCTAGGGGCGTGAACGAACCAACCGGAGGAGTTGCTAGTCCATTGCTCCCATCGCCAAACTCGGAACCCTCTCGACCATTCTTGGCCAAAATCCCGTTTAGCTGGAGAATCGGCTTGGAGTCAGTGCTTGGCGTCCCTTCCTTCTGGTCCGAAGGAGCTTTCCTTGATTTGGCGGTTCCTTTGGTACCCTGGGTGCGGCCGCGAGAGGAAATGATGGGCTCATCGTCACTGTCATCGCCGGCATCATCCTCGCCACCGTTTTGCTTGCGTCGTTCCTCGGCTTCAACCTCAGCCCGAGGTCTTATGACCAAATCAGGAATAAGAGGGATGAGCTTGTCCGCCTCCCTCCGCATGCCGTTAGCCATGCGAGGGAGGTTGTTGCTCAAGTTCTGATTGTATCGAAGACAGTTATCCCAAATATAGTTCAGGTCCGTGACGAATTCGGCCTTCGATTTGTATTGAAGCTGCTTGAGCTTCTTGGTCATGGTACCAAGGTCCATGGGCTGCTTGATGACTGGGGGTGTGTCAGTAATTGCGCAGGTCCTGCCGCGATGAAGTGCTGCTGCCTACCTGAATAATAGTCCGGCGCATCCCTCTTGCTCACTTTCTGCAAGAAAGGGGTTGAGTACTCGGTGTGTGCCTTCAGTTCGCTAAGGACCTTCTCAAGAGCCTCGTACAACTCCTCCTGGCCAACGTTTTCCTCACTCGCCCATTTGGACCGATTCTTCCTGACCTCATTCATGAGGCTGCGCAACTCTTGATCTGTAGCTTGAACCTGACTACGCTTCATGTCTATCCTGGCGATAAGATGCTTCAAAGTCAGACTCGAAGCGCCAAGGTTGGCACCGCTGAGGGACCCGTGGTTTTGCCCGGAGGTATCGTTGGAGGAGCTGCCGCCATTCTTGTCCATTTCGGCTTGGATCTGCTTCTCAGACTCCTCTAGCTGTTGCTGTTCTAGCATAGCCGTCCGATCATTCTCGAGAGTATAAAACAGGGTATGAAAGCTGCGCTTGGCAGCCTCCTCGGTCGCATTGCGGGCCTCTTCTAACTCCTTGCGCGCATCTTCGGATGATTTCTCTTGCCCCTGCGCCAAGATATCTTCCTTGGATTTGTCGGCATTCTTGCCGGGGGAGGAAACAGAATGCACCGGGGAGCTGCCGGACTTGGATGGAGAAAGGTATGTCTTGGCGGCTGCAGCATTTGCAGCATTATGTGACTTGTTTGGGACTGACTGGCTGGTTTCGTCGTCGCCCTCCTCCTCTTCTTCGTCATCGTCATCACCGTAATCGTCTTCGTCAATGACCCGTTTCGCCTTTTTAAGGGGTGGTTGCTGTACGGGGGCGTGGTCGGTAGTTGGGGGTGGCAGGTCGAATGACCCATTAGCGGTCGGGGGTCGCTTCAGAGATTCTATGGCTTCCCGGTTGATGTCGCCGTCATCGGAGAAGAGCGACGCGATTTTGGCATCGGTTTTGCGAAAGAGTTGGGCGAAATGGGCGCGTCGATGTTCGTCGTCGTGATTGTCGGATGCCTCAGGCATCAGTATTGTCGCATCGTTCTGTGATCGCGACGAACCATCAGATCCGAGTTGATTCACCCTGCTCCCATTACCCTGGCTGGTGGCAGGTGTTGGCCAGCCATTCTGAGCCTGTTGTAAGGACATATTGTCCTTTTGGTCAATTCGCAGGGCTGATGGACGGCCGGACACCCCATGCGCCGGGGGTAAGGTCGATTTTCACCGCCTTGCGGACGGAGTGGATTGGTTAGATGTGCATGGGATGAAAGCGCGTCATCGAAATAGATGGGGAGCTGGTCTTGCGGAATGATGCTGGCCGATGTGGTGGTGAGAGTGATGGACTTCTGATGGGCGATGTTGGGCGGCGTGATGGATTGACGTTGTTTCTGGAGAGCGCATATCCGTTTTAGGTGGAGCTAGTACCGTCGCGCGACAAGGAGTGGACCGAGGCGCCTGGAGAAGCGTCACCAGGTACATCTTGTCTCAATTCCATCATACTCTGCAGTGACACTCCACGTTTTTGACAGTTGGTGGGCTGTCAAAAATATTCAATTTATATCAAACTCTTCTATTAACTCTTACACTCAATTAAATGTATCATTTCCTCCTAGCTGCCTACAGTATTCACTTGCCCTGTTTGCAATGTATACCTCGAGCCTCCATGGTATTCGATACCGGGATTACATAATTGTCTGCTTACGTGATTCGTGTATGATTAAAACGGGCCCGGGCCGTTCGAGGGGAGAATTACCTGCGTACATACCTAGGTACGTAGCAGCGCAACTCACATATCGTATATAAATTCCTTAAAAAAGCTAAACAAACTACATAACTACTACATCGAGGCAACAGCTGTGTCTCTGGGGGGCATACGCAGGCGACGTGTTGCGAGGGTCCCGATCGTGGAGTGCAGAACGACGATGCAGCTGTAATGCAGCAGAGTCCTCGGATTTGCCCAGGTGTGCTGGAGATGACGGAGGATAGAGTAATATGTACACGGCTAGCAGAACTAATAGCTGCCCAGGTGTTTCAAGCTCGCTAAGGGGAAAATAACTACGTAGATAGTAACATTATCATAAGAACTGAACCCAAAATATCGAGAGGAGAGTTACTCCATATCTATTTAGTACCTAGGTGCTGTATCCAAATCTCAAACAAAGATGTCAGTGTCCCCCAACACACGGTAAGCTGACAGGCAGACAGGGTGCACCGGGCGCTTGGATCAGGTTCCAAGGTTTTGCCTCAGGTGGAGTATTAAGGGCCCAAGAGCCCGGTCACACAGCTTGAGCTCAACTGGGCCGGGTGGAGCTGGTGGTGGTGGTGCCCCAGGCGTGTCCAGGTGCAGGTGGGCGGGAAGAGCACGCAACACTGACTGGGCAGAGCAAGCAACCTTGCCCCAGGCCACTTCACCCTGGAACTACCCAGATCTGGAGACGGATCTGGATCTAGAGCTTTGTATCATACACACCCATATAGCTTCGCAAAGCTTCCCAGTGTTTAGTGTTTCAACAAATTTTGGTGCTAATCACCGGTCTCGTTTCAAACCTGTCTTTTTCAGCCATTATGAATAGTACCTCCTACCGAACATAATCATTCTGCGACATCAAGCTCTACGCGCAACAAGATGAGGATACGACTTCCCTTCGCAGGTTCGTCATAGTTACCCCCGCCCCCCTTCGGCCGTCGAAAGAACCCCTAGCTGCAATATCCCAAGCTCGCCAAGCTCGCGACCTACTACTAGGAAGCGCAGCTCCAGAGCCGCGATGATTACCAGCTGCTAACTATTTACCCCAGGAGTGTTCTTCCTCCTCCTGCTACTGGCAGGCTACGCCGGCCTGACCAGCTTGCACGTCGACGTCTACATAAACGACAAGATCCTCCACCTCCTCACCTTCTTCCTCCTGACCGTCGTCTTCTACTGGATCATCGATACCAACCGCCGGCGCACCCTGCACTTCACCCTCGTCGTGTGCACCCTGTGCCTGGGCGTCGGCTCCGAGTTCCTGCAGGGCTTCCTGCCCAACGGCCGGGACTTTGACTTCTACGACATCGTCGCCAACGTGGTGGGCAGCCTGGCGGGGCTGGGCCTGTGCAGCTGGTACCACAAGCGCATGCTCGAGAGGAAGAGGATGCAGAAGACGTACACCGCGGTGCCGGACGGCGAGTTCGACGAGGACGCGGACATCGAGCTCGGCGAGGCGGCGGTCGTGGGCGCCCAGGAGAGCGGCATCGAGGGCGCCTCCTCCGGGGCCGCCGGCGAGGGCTCCGCCAGCAGCAGCAAGACCTTGACCCTGGAGGAGGAGGTCGACAACTGGGACGAGAATGCGCCGGATGATTGGGGCGGCGTGGATGACACCGATGTTGAGGAGCCGAAGAAACGTGCCGACTAGAAAAGCAAAGCAAGGATCCTTTCTTCTACTTCGGGTTGCGAAGTCGAAAACAAATGGTGCTGGAAAGCGAAGTGGACGGATCACTCTGATACCTAGGTACCTTCCAGGGTGGTTTGGCTGGTTACGGGCGTTAGGGGCACTTGTATGATGAAAAATGAGGTTTTACGTCTATCACTACACGAACAGCATGAAGCAGGGAAATCGAAGAGGTACGGGAAGATTGGTCTCAATACCCATGAGCCGGTGAATGTCACGAGTTCCTCATCGGACATCTAGTTACCGAGACCCAAGGCCAGTCAGCGATACTATGTGCCAAAGGGGCGAATTTCCTAACCATACAGTGTGGCTTATTCAAGAGTAATCTGACGAGATATACTTCACTATTGCTCGACATGAATCTACTGCGATCTTCGCAACGAAACGGAAATATTGGAGAGGGGCGTGCCGCCTGCGGCGCCAACAACCCATCACGATTAGCATGGAGTAGAGGTTGGGGAATAAAACATCCTACAGTAAGGTGCGGTTACGAGAGGTTCCATACGTGCCGGCATAAACTCTTGGAGAGTGAATCAAATTGCGGAAGAACTGTTTGGCGGACAGTAATAGACATGCGAAACTTATAGAGCAAACATAGTATCAGGGGGGTTGCGCATAGTCGAACATCAGTTTCAAAAGGATGATAGCAACGAATGAGCCGGCTTCCACGTGGCCTTACCACCCGAAACTCTCGCTATGCCAAAACACCACCCTACCCTTCCTCACCCAAACTCCAACATGCCTTCTCAAGTGCCGTCCCATCTCCGTCGGCCCGCAGAATAGCACGGCAACCCTCTCGTCATGACCATGTTGAAATACTTCATCCACGATCTTCTTGATATTTGGTCGCGTGCGCTGGTGCTTGATCTCTTGATCTTGGTCCATCGTTTTGAGTTCGACGTTTCTTCCGTCCGCCTCTTGACTGCCCTCATTATTTGAAGTGCCCGTCACATAGATCTGCACATTCTCATTGCCGGCGATGGCCTTGCCCTCCTTTCCGGCCAGTACCCAACCTACGTCGCCTGTACTGCGTACAGCCCAAACCAACTGGACCTTGGTAGATGGGTTGTCGTTCACCAGGGCACGGTAAAGGGGTACGGTGAACGTTGCTCCAACACCGCCTGCAACCAACAATATCCGGTCGATCTCACCCCCTAACAATTTAGGGAAATACGAAGGCACGCCGTACGGCCCTTCAATTGCCAATGGCACCTGCGCGGTCCCTTGAGGCGCATTGTTCTTGGCTAGTTGCTTGAGGGTGGAAGTCATTGGCCCACCAAAGTGTCGGCAAATAAGCGTGATATCCCCCGTCGCCTCATCCACGTCTGCGACTGTGAACGGGTTGAATAGGAACTCATGGACAAGGTAGTCCGTCGAGACCGGGCTAGTAGACGGTCGAGACCCTGCTGGGACCTGAAGATAGATGTGCGAACCCGGATGGCTTCGAAAGCGATTGGCTTTCTTGACTGGGATGGAGGTGGTAATCTTGACGAGGCTGGTTCCCGGTATCGACTCCAATGTTGACATCGAGGTCACAGTGTCGATTTTCCGCGAGATTATATCAGCAAGGAATACCAGAAGCGCCTCGACCAAGAAGATCCTTGCTGACTTGGCGTGAAACCAGATCAGTGGTGGGATAATCATCGCAACGGTAAGGTGCATAATGAAGAAGATCCGGTACGAGTAATCCCGGATCACTCGAAGGGCTGTCGCGCTCAGGAAGGTGAAGCCCCAGATCCCAAACATTCCGGTGATGACGGCTCGGGATGTTGTGAGCTTCTCCAGCAACATGGACTTTTCCACAAAAAAGTTAAGATACAAGCCAGCGTGTAGCAGGAGCAGGCCGTAGACAATGACACCAAGGACGCGATGATATCGGTTGATGTGTTCATGTGACGACTTGAAAACGAAGGCGACCGGGTTGAGACTCTTCAATGCCAGAAGGTACTGAAGCGGTAACTGTGAAATGGCAATTATACCGAACCGTTTCGTGAGATGGAGGTAGTCTACGATGAGTTAGAAACATTGTAGATGTGAGTCTCATGGGACCTTCCGGCAGCTCACCATCTCCCGTCTCCAGCACACTCAAAAGCATCATCCAGAAACCCCACGCCAGTCCAAAAACCCACTCATCTTTCCGTCCCCAGGTCTGGCCAAGGAAGACAACATCGTCCTCAAGCCACCACTGCAGCCGTCGAAACCGAGCCTCCCAAGTGCCGAGATGACTCTGCCTGAGTACTTTCCGAGACGGGGATGTAGGGATGGCATCGTAGGAGCCCCTTCTCGCCTGTATTGTCCTCAGAGCCCAGAGGAAAAACCTGAACAGGAGGAAAAACACAATAGGAACAAATGCAGACAGCTGGGCATATCCCGCATATTTATCGAGTGTCTGTCTTCTCAGGTGCTGCGCCTCCTCGTCCAGATCGACGAATCTCCAAGGCCAACCCATTATTTCTTCGATGAGGCCTTGAAACTCCAGATAGTTGCGGGTGGAGTATCCAAGGAGGCACCTCAACTCAAACCTCCAAAGTCTGAGGCTTGAGAGGAAAGGCTGGGTCTGACAGATGTAAGCGGAGGTCAGAGGAACGATGATTTGAAATCCACGGATGTCAGTAAGTAGAGGGGGCCCATTCAAGTACAAAGGCTGTCTTTATTTATTTTGATATGTACCTGTGTACTTAACTTAGATAAGTGCTTATTTGGCTAGTGTTCCCCCCGCACTCGGATCTCCAGCTCCGTGTCGTGGAGCGGCTGAGATGCATTTTCCGAGCTGGTTTCCGAATCAACAATCTTTATTACTAAGGCTCCGTACCTAGTACATGGTGTTGTCCGTACGTACCTAGATACATACATAGTAAGCAGTACTAACCTTTCGCCGCGGTACTTGTGTGTGATGGTTTGTCTCTGGAAGTAGTAGAATATTCGACGACTGAAGAGGCACCAGTTTGGGTGACTACCTAGGTAGTCCGGTATGTGCAGTACGGATCCGTACTTGGTACAGGATCTACTGTACAAAGCACCCCTGACACTCAGTGGAGCCCCCCTGTCATCGAAGCACCGAGCCGGCAGAATAGCAGCACGACAGGTCCGAGTTGCAGCAGCTTTCCACCGAGAGCTTCCGGACACACGACATCTACTACTATTCACGACGAACGTTGTCAAGAGAAACCACCTTCGAAGCATTCTAAAGGCTCCCTTCGTGTCTAGGAGACACTGATCAGCCGTCACCATGGCTGCTTCTATCCGGCCGCCCTTCCTCTCCCGGCAGACAGACGATATGCGTCTAGATGACTACCTCGACGACAAGCTGCAATCCTCCATGGACCTCGACAACCTGGACGAGCTCCTAGCCAGCGTCGAAGAGCAGCACACACAGCTCCAATCCCAGCTCGAAGACGCCTCCCGCGCACTCGAGACGGCCCGACAGTCCGCCGACCAGCGCCAGGCGTCCCTCCAGAAACAGATCGACGACTTCCAGTCCCTGCAGCGCAGCATCGACGTGCGCCTGCAGATCGTCGCCAGCTCCGACGCGCCGGACGAGGCCATCCACAGGCTCGAACAGCCCATGCGCAAGCTGGCCAAGGTCGATCTGGCGTACAAGTATCTACTGCTGCTACAGGACGTCGAGAACCTTACGACCGAGGCGAGGTCGCACCTGCCGAGGAGTCCAAAGGCTGCGCTAGAGCCATACACCAAGCTGAAGCAGCTGGCGACGCATCTACAGGAGCTGCAGGTCCCCGCGGATTACGCGGCTACGCATCTGGTCGGGCATGTCGCGGCCATTGCGGAGAGTCTGTGGGATGAGATGAAGAGGACCATGTGGGCCGAGATGGATGGCCTCATCAAGAGGAGGGGATGGCCGAAGAAGGTAGACGCGAGGTCGGAGATTGACGAGGAGTGGAGGCAATGCTTTGAGAAGCTGGTGGATCTGCAAGTACCAGAGGTGCTCTACTCGACCGGTGTGGTTACACTCCTGCCGGTTGACGTGCTGGCGCAAAACTGGATCAAGGAGTTCCGCTACCATTTCATGAGCGACAAGCCGACGAGCAACCCTCAGGTGATCGGGACCCAGTGCTTCCCGTGGATAACGACGCTGCTCGAGGAGTGGGATGATTTCATGCGGGACAATTTTGGCTTCATCCTTGCTAGCAAGTTCAGCGACACGGCGGCTGCCAACAAGATGGTCTACATGGACCCGACATGCGCTCTCATCACCTCCATATTGCCGGTCATCCGGGAGAAGGTAAACTCGGCCATGGAGGTGGCCGTCAAGGACCCAGTCTTTCTTAGTAGCCTGATGGGCCAGCTGATGACCTTCGACGACAACCTGCGATCCAGATTCAACTACGACGGAGGAGATCTCGAAAAGGGCTGGGGTGGTCTCACCTCCGAGGTGCTGGACAAGCACTTCGACAAGTGGCTCAAGGCAGAGAAGACCTTTGCCGATGAAAGATACAAGGCGATCATGGCAACACCGGATGCTGGACAGATTGATTACGAGTACAGCGGGCCCGGCAAGACCAAGCCGACATACGGCGCAGTTCGGGTCATGGACCTTCTGCGGTCAGTGACCACTCAATACGAGCGTATCCGGAGGTTCTCCCATAAGCTGCGCTTCCTGATTGATATCCAGCTTGATATTCTGGATAGGTATCACGACCGCTTGAGCGAATCACTGGGCGCTTACAAGACCTTGACATCGACCACGGGCAAAATGATGTACGGCGCCTCCAAGGAGCAGCTGGCGGCTCTTGAGGGAACCGGTGCATTTGAGACGCTATGCAAGGTGTTCGGCAGCTCCGACCACGTGGTCAACGCCCTCAAGGATTGGAGCAACGAAGAATTCTTCGTGGACCTGTGGGACCAGCTTCAATCCAGGGCCCATAAGTCTGTAGACCAGGGTAATCTGGCCGGTGGGATGAGCCATGACGAAGTCAAGGATCGAACATCGAAGACCGTTGGTACGGGAGAGAACGATGGGGTACTGTTCGATGAGACTGTCAAGGCATATTGCGTGCGGCGAGCGGCAGCTCAGGATCTCTTGATCGAGGCGGTGGTTAGGTCGCATGCAGACGCCTTCCGGCCGTATATCCAGAGGGCACAGTGGACGGTCATTAGTGAGGACCCAGCATCTGGTAAGTTTTACGATTCTCCTACAAAGACAGCCTCTCCAGAAAAGAGACGCCTTGATTAACACTGCATAGTCGACCCCTACCAACTGGCCATCACAGCCGAGTTCGACGAGCCCCTCCGAGTCATCAAGCGCAACCTCGACTTCCTCGCCCGGACCCTCAGTACGGCCACCTTCAGGCGTGTCGTGCGCAAGGCCCTCGAAACCCTGCAAGACACCCTCTGGGGAGACATCCTGCGCAAGAACAAGTTCACGGCCCTGGGAGCAGCCCAGTTCCTGCGCGACCTGCACGCCTTGTTCGCAATGGTCGACCGATACGTGCCCGACTGCTCGTTGTCGACGATGGGGACCATTGCAGATGCCGTGAAGCTGCTCAACCTGCCCCTGGAGGCCGAGGAGGAGGGTGGATTGTCGCTTGGCCTGGCTTCCAACCGGGTGTTTACGGATAATCAAGAAGCGAGGAAGGTGCTTGAAGAGTTGGATATCGAGACGTTGGAGCCGGTGAATGCGAGGATGATTTTGCAGAGGCGGGTTGAAAATAGTGACTAGATCAGAGTCAGATCCTGAAAGAATTAAAATTGAGGAGCCATCTCCCAAATATGCCATGTCTGTCTATGACCGTGCTTTTTTCCTTTTCCCCCAGTGTTGAACTACCTGAACCTGCCAAGAAGGAGATGCCCCGAAAAACTCCGTCAACCTTGCGTCGTCTAGATCCGCACCTCGCATACCAAGATAAACCCCTCTCCCCCCCACCTAGTTGATCGCCCTCATAGTCATCTCCACCACGGCAAATGTGCCCGCGCTCACCGGCATGGCCCTCAAGAGAGTCGGGCCCAAGCCCTTCCAGAAGCCCCTCATGCCCTCGGCCCTCCACGTCTGCGCAAAGCAATCCCTCATGTTCTTATACCTCTGCCCGTCCTTCCCAAACCCATCCGTCTGCATCTTCGACTTGATGACATCAAACGGATAACTAGACAGCCACAGCGCCTCGCCCGCCAGGCCACCATAGAACGCGACCTTGAGCGGCGAGATCTCCTCGCGCTTGACGTTATTCCGCGCCGCGTCCCCGTTCATCAGCCACTCGAACGCCAGGAACCAGACACCATACGCCTGCGCCTCCCGCAGCACCGTCACGGCGCTGCCGCGGTAGACGCCCCCGAGCAGGCCCCCGCCCTCGGCCCGCACGAGCTTCCGGACGCAGTCGGCGGGCCCGGCGTACAGGCGGCCCGCGCCGTGGGGCTGGGTCTGCAGCCTGATGCGGACGTGCTCGATGGGGCAGGAGAGGAATGTGTTTGCGACGCCCGCGATGGCGCCAGAGGCGAAGTACTGCCCGTAGGAGAGGGGCGCGCCCGCGGCGGTGCCGTGCTTGAGGGTGTTCTGCTCCTCGAAGTAGCGCCTCGCGGCGTGGAAGCCGCCGAACTGCACGGACACGCAGGCGCCTATGCCGATGAGGGGGGTGAGGGTGCCCTTGTAGAAGGCCAGGGGCCCCTCGTTCTTGAGGATGGAGGCTGCTGTGGCTACGGCTGAGGTGTTGGTGGTGGAGGTCTGGAGGCGGACTTTGACTATGTCGAAGGGTTGGCCTGTGGGGTTTTTTGTTAGTGAGATGAAGTGAGGTGTCGTTCTAGTCATTGCGTTCGAGGAGGAAAGGAGTCACATCCTCTCCTCCATGAGACCTTCAGCTGAGGGGAGAGATGGCACTTGCTCATCTCACTCACTCCCTCGCTGCCCTCTGTATACCGCATCTCATCCAAAGAGGTCGCATTGATGCCCATCGCTCTTCAAGCCCCTATATTCCGATCGAGAAAAGGAGGCTTACCCAACAACACCTGAGCTACACCTCCTGCCGCTCCAGAGAACAGGTCTTTCGCCGTTTGTACCGCACCTCCCTGCTGTTGAGGGTGAGCCTCTATATCAGCTGAAGCGTCCGCCATTGCTGCTGCCCGCCCCCGCGATGACCTTGTCTTGGGAGTATGAGATGGTCGACGAAGCTGCCCCTTGAGTTCGATTGGGCTTTGGAAAGGGTATCAATTGGTAGTTCAAGAGACGGCTTGAAGGATCGAATGAGTAAAATGGTGGTTGACACAAGTAATCCAAGTCAGCCATGGCAGGCCGGCCCGCCGACACCGGTCCCGGAAGTACTGATACGGTAATTGCGTGCTTAAAGGCACAATTGCAGAATATGCACTTATCCGGTATATGCTTTCAAACGCCACTATGGAATCAATCCACCCCCTTGAACCTTATATTCAACCACTGAACGACCCCTACATTCTACTTGCTCTGCGCCTGTATATGCAGCTGAATAGCCTCCTTCAACTTCGCAATCACCTCTGGCTGATTACTAAATGCCGTCTGCAACATCTCCTCCAGATCCCTCTCCAACTTGTCCAGGTTCCTCCCACCCATCTTCCTCGCTCCTGCATCACCCAGTGATCCTGCCCAGCGAAGCGTAAAGGCGCCAATTGCCTGCCTCAACAGATCATCCAGCTGTTCACTTGCATCCTGGTTATCTATAGCCGCGGCCGGGGGTGCTTGTACGCTCGTTGGGCCGACAGTAAAGCCACGAGACAAGAATTGTGCGGCGCTTGGTATGAAGCTGCTGACGTAGCCGACGAGGTTTTGCGGTGTGAGGTTGTTCCAGATATGGGAGAAGTATTGCATCCCCGGGTCTTGGTTGCGTACGTCTCCTATCTCGAGGGACACGAGTTCGTTCTTCAGGATCAGGAGATTCTTGATCATGAAGAGATCCGAGTCTGTACCGTTCTTGGTAACTTTGATGCGAGCCTCAGCGCGTTGGAGGACTTGGATGGTCTCCTTAACTATCTTGAAGACTACAGGACTATTCCGTTGCTGCTCTGCAGTTAGCATTATGGTCTGGGCATAAGTTCGGGGGGCTAAGCACTTACACATCGCTCCTTAGGCATGGACTGGTCAAACATGACCAACAACTCCAGAGCCCGCTTTACTGGCGGGTAGGCATTTGACGACGCCACACCGTCCACCACAGGCCCGATGTTCAGCGCATCCGGGAGCACAGTCACCTTTGAGATAGACTTCCCGATCTCTGCCTCGAATGCGGTGTCCGTAAACACCCACAAGTGCTCTGCTAACAGCCTCGCTGCCAACTCTTGGCAGTGTCTTGAAAATGCAGACTCCTCTTCTTCATAGTCCGAGATAAGATATTCGTTCGTGATCCATCCAAGGATATTGCAGACCGTCTGTAGCTCCACCGCATGCAGCGCGGACTGTAAACTGTTCGCGATCGGGACGACATTGGTCGCGTTCACCATTACTCTCTGATGTGACTTTAGGGTTACGAACGCAGAGTTTGGATCGGTGCTGTAGTGCGGTTCGACAGCGAAGATCTTTGCGAAGAGCATGGCCTCGTTATATGACCTTTCAAAGCTCTGCTTGACAAAGTTCCTAGTTGCCGTTTCCACGGATGCTTCCTTGACCTCCCTCTTGAAGGTGTCTAGGTCATGCTGAATGATGGGCCTCAGGTCACGGTCTCGTGCTGCAATATATGCCTGGAAAATATTGTTGGCGGTGTTTGAGTAGATCTCGGAGTTTGTCCCAGAGAGTGCGTTACCAGACTGGTCGTAGGCATGGTGAATGACCTTTTGAACGTTTGGTATCAGGAAGAATGTGTCCTCCAGCATCATCTCCTCAAAGCGTCCATAGGCGAGGGCATGCCGTGCCGATTCGGATTTCGTCGCCAATATCTGCCTCGATATGTCCGTAGAGACCTTGTCAAGACGGGCCTGCAAGCCGACTTCCAACAGATGCAAAGCCTTGATCAAGAGAGACTGATATCGTGCCAAGTAAGACTCCGAATCCCGGTATGAGGGGTTCTTCTCCATAAAGGCTATGCAGGCATCGAGGTTCTGCAAGATCTCCCCGAAGGACTCGTCCTCTACCAGTCGGCCTGCTCCAGGCGCATTCAGCCGCCGGCTGACGCCATCGATGTATGCGTAGTAATGCAGGTCGGTCCCTACATCATCGGCAAGCTTCTGCAACCGGCTCTGCTCGGACAGTAAATCCTCGCACTGGGCCTGGAAGGAGGTTGTCTGCTCCTCCACCCCGCGGAACGACTCGGATAGGGAGGCCAGTAGTCGTAGGGCGTTGTTGGTGTCCTCTATCAAGGTTTCCAAATGCCGCTCTGTCACGGCCAGCTGCTCCCCGTACAGCGTGTATTCCTGTTGTCCAGCATCCAGCAATTCATCCTGGGAGGTGTCGAGGAGGGTATCGCTGCCGTCGAAGACATCTTCGGGCTCTGGCAATGCGACTGCCTCCAGGTTCCTGTCCTGTCTTGTCTTGTTCTGTTTCTTAAGGCCGTCGCTCACGGATCCTGTCCGCACAATGTCGTGGAAGTCGGAGAAGGACAGTGCTCGTCGCGGCAGGTCTGGCTCAGGCGGGGAATCCTCGTCTTCCTCCTCTAGCAGCTCCTCTAGGTCTTCTGCTCCGTCGTGGGGCGCAGTCGTGCCCTATGACATGTCAAAATCGTTTCTCATTGGTATAGTGGTATTCCGGATGGACTGACATTTGGCTGCTGCAATAGCGTGCTGCTCCTGCGTCGATGGCCATAGCTTTGGGAGGGCGCCCTTCTGTGCTGCTGTGGTTGCTGCGTTTGGAACTCTGGTATATAATTATACCATGAGTCCTCGTACATCTTGGGCAACCTTTTGGAGGCAGAGTCTCCGTAGAATATGAATAAGGTTGCGAAAGGCAGAAGGAGCTAGGTGGTCTCGTGGGGTCCGAATCCGGGGGAGCTGCTTCACGGAGCTTCAGCCCTGCCGCCGCTGGCTTCCAAGGTTGGTAGTGCCAGATTGCAGCCGCAAGCCGCAGTTCGGCGTGGGGCCCTTTGCAGGCTGGACCGAAGGAGGCCTAAGCAGGGTTCTCTGGGGGCCCTTGCTCGGGGTGGGGGACAGCTGAGATTCGGGGGAGCACCCGGAGAAGCAGGGGTCTCAAAGCTCCAAAAGCTCCTCCACTCAGAGCTCGAGCTTTACTAAATAGATGAATTGAATCTGCCCGCGGATGACCTCACCAGTGTCCCTGCGCTGAACCATTCCAAGACCCTTACGACGGCTTTTCCGGTGATGTATTCTACGCTACTAGCAGACTCATTTCGACACTGAATAGCTTGCTCGAAGAGCCAGTAGCCGAAAATGATGCCGGCTTCAATGTCAAGAGTCGCCTTGAGGCACTCTTCGTCCCTCGCCCTCAAGCGATCACTCCCTCGGTGCCCTGCGCGATCAAACATCCGCCACGCGAGCTCCTTCCAGGGCCCACCACCACGACGCCAGGGGCCTGGAAAGGCCATAGGCCTCATACTTGCCGGTGGAGTAATGGCCACTGGTGCAGCATGGGCATATTCAGAGTTCTTCGGTGACAACACCGCCGGGATCCCACAAGCTGAAATTGAGTTCGAGAAGAAGCGGAAAGCGCCCAAGAACAAGGAGGAGGACCGTGACTTGATCTCCTCGCAACATGTACAGGTCCGCAAGAGCTGGGAGAACCCTGGTGTCTATGTCTGGGGGTCAAATGTTGGCAAGGTGATTGCGCCCGACTCGAAGGAGACGGTGGTCAAGACACCGAGGCGACTGCCGTTCTTTGATGGGCAATTGCTACGGGACTTGAAGGTTGACCAGGGTTTTGGCGCGGCTGTCACGGAGAAGGGTGATCTGGTACAATGGGGAACGGGGTATTGGGCAGAGGACCCTTCGCCGGCTGTCACACTCACGGGCAAGGATATCACTAAGCTGGCCATCTCAAGGGATCGCATTGTTGCACTGTCGTCCGGCGGCTCTGTCTACTCGATCCCAGTCGCTAGAGCGGACCAGAGGCCAAAAACGGAATCTGGCGGTAATTTCTGGTCAAACCCGGCAACGACAATCGGGTATCGCACATTGAAACCCAAGGACCTGGGCTGGAAAGAGAAGATCGTTGATGTCAGCAGTGGGCTGGAACACGCACTGCTACTGACATCGAAGGGCCGCGTATTTTCGGCCGTATCAAGCTCAGAGAGCTTCCCGTCGAAGGGCCAGCTTGGCATCCCGGGACTGACCTGGGAGACCAGACCACAAGGACCATACGACCAACCTCATGAAATCGCCGCACTAAGGGGTTTCAAGGCAAAAAAAATTGCCACTGGAAACTACCACTCGCTAGTCCTGGACGATGAGGGAAGGGTGTTTGCCTTTGGTGACAACTCGGCTGGACAACTCGGCTTCCCCCTTCAACCAGCCGCCCCTGTAATCGACAGCCCTTCTCTTCTACCTCTCAATCAGCTCTACAAAGGATCTGAGTACCTGCCCAAAGTGACGACGATAGCAGCTGGCGGTTTAAACACTTTCTTCACTGTCGACGCCGCCAAGGTAGCCTCCCAACAAGCATCTGCAGATGGTGTGGTGCCCGCTCGCGACCTCGGCAAGGTTGTTGCAGACACCTGGGCCACCGGCGAGGGCATCAAGGGCAGCTTGGGAACCGGCGCGTGGACGCACATCTCCAACGGGCCCGCCAAAATCAAGGCCCTATCCGGCCTTTTCGAGTGGAACGAAAAGGCCAACAAGGTCGTCCCCATCCGGCTCGCAAGCCTATCCGTGGGAAGCTCGCACACTGCAGCAGTTATGGATAATGCGACCCACGTCGACGCTGCGGACAAGACGAATGAGAACGATGCGTACTGGGGCTCTGATGTTTTGTGGTGGGGCGGCAACGAGTTCTACCAGCTGGGCAACGGCAAGAGGAGCAACTCGAACACGCCTATCTACATTGGGCCGCTGGACGGTGGTGCGGGTGATGCGAAGACGGGCAGGAAAGGGGAGGAACACCGTTTCCAGATCACCCCTCGGCAGACGGTGAAGCTAGGGAAGGACGGCAAGGGGAGGAAGGTCAGCGTCGAGCAGAGGGTGGAGTGCGGCCGATACGTCACTGCTGTCTACTCTGGGGCGTAACGTGAGTCCGATGGCGATGGTGGGTTGCATTAGGCAGGCGCCCGATGGGGCACAACAACAACGCACGTCGTTCGAGTGTACACTATACGATATCTATCTACCGGGCCGGGAGCTTTTGTGGGTTCAGTCGCATGTTTTATCTTTTATAAGCGACTTGCAGATGCTGGCGTTCCTGGGAAAAAAGTGGGAGAGCACAGGCCGGATGACATGGAATATGGGTTAGGCATGAGGATAGGATGGAAGCAACCTTGGAAGTCTGTATGCTTCCCGGATCATTGGTGTTCTGTGTATATAGTAGGGCGGACCTCTCCTCTCACAATTGATTGAGACCTGATGTGAATTGTCAGGTAATGAAATGTTATATACCCAGAAGTCTGATACCGGAATACAGTAACGTATCATTCTTGACTTTGGAGCCAGTCAACTTACAGAGTAAGTCGAAGACACTCGGCCAAGAACCGAGTACGTGCCTTGGAGATGGATTGGTTCCCTCCGACCTGGACTACATGACAGACCAGACTGACTGGTCAAAGTCTGTGGATAAAATAGGGACTTCCCAGCGTATGCCTCGGTCAATAGGTGGGACGTGGGATCGCCTGCATATATCTAAGTGTATGTACAGTATGTATGCATGTATGTTGTTTTTGTGTGACGGGTTCATCCACGATCCATGACGACGCAGATGTTTGATGCAGATTGGCTTCCGATACAGATCTACCGGAACATACAAGGTTTGATGTAGCAGGGCTTGTCTAAACTGTGTACAGAGATCTACATATAGAGTTGACCAGGTGGATACATAGATTGGGATACAAATATACCTGTCCAGTTGTGTACCGCGATGTACTGTACTATTGGCATATTGGTTTTTCCGGCTTGCAGATGCCATTCCAGATTGTCGGAACTTCCAGTGCGCGCATCATCTCTGGTCGCCTACTTACCTACGCCCTGCGTGCGTACTGTGATACTAACAGCAACTACAGTTAGTTACACAGTAAACTTCCACAAGGTTAGCAGCTCACATGAAACCCACTTTGATCTGCGCAGGCCTTCAAAGGTCACGTCACACGTTGTCTCGGTTTTCCCCAGGTGCTGATGCATTGCACGAGGCTTCTGCAGGTCATTCTCGGTCATCTATCCATTATTATCCATTGTGACCAAACCAGAATACAACCCTACACTACATACGACGTGCCTATTGTACTGCAGTGTAGTCGGGTCTTTTTTTTTCTTTTTCCTTTTTTGCCGCGCTTCTCTTTTTCGTCCCCCATCGGATCTCCAGATCTTTGACGGGTCTCACATTTCTATGACCTGGCCTAAATATCGGCATATTTCCACATTACGTCTGTCTGGCTCTTCCGGCCGCAGATCTTGTCCCTCGACGAAACAATACGAGAGACAGCCAGAAACGGGCCGGGGAATGCGTCGCAAATGAGGACACACCAAAAGGCCCTCGGACTGCTTCGACCTCGAACTCGACCACGACGTCGACCTTGACCTTGACCCTCTCGATAATGTCAGTCATATAGTCTACGTACTGCCCAGACGAGACTAGACAAGACGAAACGAGATCTCAGCTTGGCTGTGCATCCCCTCCTTATTTAAATTTGATACCATACACTCAAGCTCAGCTGTCTTCTGCTCCAGCTCGACACGTGCTCGACTGCTGCTTGGAACATATCTGCTTCATAATCCATCCCATCGTGTACACGACACACTACCAGACAAGGCGGCTGGCTGCATTGCCTTGCTTGTTGTGCATTGCATTATACGAGGTCTGAAAAGAACCTGTCCACATCCCTCTCTTTCTTTCTTCTTGAAGTTTGGCTCGTGGCGGCCTCTCTATTTCTTGACACTCCTTCACCCCATCTTATTTCCGCGATACGCCACTTGAGTCACCCGTCGTGGCGCTGAGGCAACCAACTGGACCTTTCGACACTTGCTGGGCGCTCACTTCATAAACTCTCCAGCTGCTCAAGGGTTGTGGGTGACTACGTGGGGAGTAAAACCCCACCTCTTAAACCTCCGGCGCGCATACGTTACGTACCAGAGCCGTTTCCCCGAACGCGACTTCTCTATTGTACGCCCTGTTTCTGCGACCACGGGTAGTCGCATCCTTCCCGGTCAACGACCGCCGTTCCGAGTACACGAAAATCCACACCATCACCACCACCTCCTCCTCCTTATACTCGTCGCAACACCAAGAAATGCCCACGATGGACCGCCTACGGTCGGGCTTCCGGAAGACGAGGAAGGACACACCATCACAACCCACCATCGTTACCGACAGCCCGCACAGGTCCGGCAAGACGACTCCCGAGTCAGCGTCACTCCCTCCCCGGAGCCCTCAAGTACCGAGCAAAGAGAAGAAGCCCTCTCCGTTCCGCAGCCTGCGCGAACTGAGTCGCTCCCACAAGCGCGCACGATCGCCACCGGCCGGATCCACCCCTCGTTCTCCGATCGGCGCTACATACACATTCGAAGGCTTGGACGGCTTCACCGAACGACCAGCAAGCTCTCCACTGTTTAGACGAGATTCACAAAGGAGCACTGGCGCATCGCAAGGCACAACAGGCACAGCCGACTCACAACCACTAGGAGACAACAACAGTAATGGCGACGGGGCCCACGAGAAACAACAGCCCGTGAAGATGCCCTCATTCTTGTCGCTGTCGTCCCAGGAGGTCGAGGCCAAGTTCCAGGAGATCGTATGGATGGAGCGCAACCGGATGGTGCAGAGCGTTACCAACCCCTCGCCGGACCTCAAGTGGGCGCGCGTCACGGGCGACAACATCAAGAAGCTGGACCGTTATATGAACATCCAGCCGTGGCAGAACAACCGCGTCAAGCTAAAGGTCCCGCCCGGGAAGCTGGATTACATAAATGCGAGCCCTATCACGTTGACTTCGATATCACCACAAAAAGCAACAACACACGCAGGGTCAGAGGACAACAACCAGGATGGCACGATAGTCGGCCTGTCGAACCTGGCGGGCGGCGGCCCGGATCGATATATCGCGATGCAGGGGCCGAAGCTGAAAACCGCGGACCATGTATGGCGCATGGTTGTGGAGCAGCTTGAGAGCCCGGGAGTCATTGTCATGCTGACGGAGACGCATGAGGCGAACATGGAGAAATGCTATCCCTACTTTCCGCGCGGTCCAGAGGATCCGCCGCTGGAGGTCAATAGAAAAGACGAATTTGGCGATGGCTTCAGGGCGACTGTGCACTGCGAGGCGATCGAGGAGACGGAGGCAGGGGAGGCTATCGAGCTGAGGAAGTTGGTGGTGAGGGTATACAAGGAGCCGAGGAAAGAGACAAGTGTCAACGGCAGCAGTGAAAGTGGAAGCGCGCCTAGGACCGATATTCCGGTCGACGAGAACGGCGATGTGAAGATGTTGTCACCACGGAAAACACCGCTGGAGGACGGGTTGGCAGACGACGCCAGTGACGACAGCAGCGTCACCGTGGAGCTGGACCAACCGGCAGAAGGTGGTGAGCCTTCGGCGCCATCGCTACCATCGCCAACCGAGACACCAGACGACTACGAAGAGCGCACAGTTTGGCATTTCCTCTACAAGAAATGGCCCGACTTTGGCGTCCCGGCCCTCGAGGACCTCGACAGCTTCTTCAAGCTGATGCGGCTCTCCCGCGAGAAGAACGCCCGGCCCGAGAACCCACGCATCGTGCACTGCAGCGCGGGCGTCGGCAGGAGCGGGACGTTCATCGCGCTGGAGCATCTCATCAGGGAGCTCGACGCCGGGGTGCTCGAGAACTGGGACTCGCCCGCGCATTTCCGGAAATCGATCTCGAGGAACGGTGATGGTGATGGCGACTCTTCCAGCGCCGAGTGCCAGAACGGACACGTTCCAGGCGAGGAACCCGCCGAGGCCAGCAAGATGGACGTCGAACACCAGGAGGCGGCAGTGGAGGTCGAGGGCGACGACCTCATCTTCCACACGGTCAACCAGCTCCGCGAGCAGAGGCGCCACATGGTGCAGGCGGACTCCCAGTACCTCTTCATCTACCAGGTCATGCGCAAGCTGTGGGAGGACAAGTACGGCCCCGTCGGCGACGACGGGACGCCGGCCGCCGCGGCGCAGCAGGTCACCGACGCTGATTACATGGGGAACAACGGGGCGCCCGCGGCTAAGAGGCTGGAGGTCGACCCCTTTGTCGAGGAGTAGGGATCCCGGCCGAGGAGGAAGACCAACAGGAGGGGCGGCGGCGGCGGGAACAGCCGCGGTGGGATAGCTGATGCGAGGGGAGGTGGATTCTTGATACCCATACCGGCTGGTTTTGAGAGGCTGAGGAGTGTATCGTATGAAGGGGACGGGAGGGGGAGGTATAGGAGGAGGAGGCATTAGCACAGAGCGCGAGCGCCAACCGCTTTTCTAGAAGTCGGTATGCTTGCGATTATGTAGGTATCATGGATAGGGAGGGAAAGGCAACGGTTTTATTATTGTTATTGGAGCAAAGCACAGGGAAATTGGGGCGGCCTCCATGTTTGAATTACGGAGGAGGGATGGGAACATGTAGCATCTTCATCCCCAACACATGGATCTTTTTCAATATCAGGGAAAGGGAAAGCAATCAATATGGTAGAGACAAAGGAGGAAAAGGCGGATCATGGTCTCGGGGGGGGGGGGAATCGGTGTTCGGAGGGAGTCCTCATTCATCAATGCCCGGTCCTACCGCGGGCTGTGTGGGAAGTTTGGTATTATCGGTGTCGCATTGTATTTGTATAGCACAGGAGTAGAGATGCGATGCGATGCGCCTTATCCTGAAATAATTTTCTGTTTCGATGCTCGGTATCCTCTCTGTGCCAATTTTCCAATATGGCAATATTGGGGACATAACTTGATGTTCACATTTCACCATAATAAAGTGGGAGCTATTCGGCGACAGACGGGTTCAACATGCCTTCCCTTTCCAACGTACCACGCATACATTCTCCCTGTCGATAAGGACTTTGACCTATGATCCATACTGATGCGAGATTTACCTACGTATGCCCTGATCCACGGTCACTCAGTGAAGAAGTATTCGAATATACCGCTGCAGCAGACCAAGGCCCGCCCAAGCCCGTCGGCATATTACGGCACCTCCGAGTTCGCTCGCTGCTCTACACGATATAAGCCGGGGGCCGGAACCTCCTTCGAGCCGTTGCTTACACGGCAATATCGGACTTGGAGCCGGTATAAGAGACGGTGGTTGGGACTTTGAACCCATGGCCGGAGAAGAGGCGGCCTGTTCTGATATGACTTACAAGGATGCAGGATCGGGATATTATATGTCTGCTTGGGTATATATATCTCTCTCTTGACAACCTACCAGATTTCGACTCCCTCTTGCCCAACTCTCTCTCTCTCTCTCTCTCTCTCTCTCTCTCTCTTGCATTCAAAATACCAGGTAGTATAATTCGCAGCAAAGAGACTTCCACTATGGCATCCCAACCCACCCTCTTCAAAGGTGGCATCCTCCTCATACACGACGAAAACAACCACGTCATCCCCACGCTGGCCGACCTCCTCATCGAGGGCAACACCATCACCAAGATCGAGAAAGATATCTCACCCCCCAGCCCGGCCAAGGTCATCGACTGCACATCTAAGATTATCTCCCCAGGCTTTATAAGCACGCACGCTCACCTCTGGGAGACGCAGTTCAAAGGTCTGCACCCCAACCACACACTGGCAGAGTACATGCCGTCAGGATGCTACGCCGGGAGTTTCTATACCGTGCAGGATCTGTTCTGGGGCCAGCTGGCCGGCGCGATGGAGAGTGTTGATAGCGGGACCACGACGGTGGTGGACCATTCGCATCTCAACCTGGGGACTGACTATCGTGAGTGACTTCACATCATCACTCACCCACTCACTCACCTACTGCATGGCGGGCATTATAAAAACGTCAGGCTAAGACAAACATCAACTAACGCAACTCAACCCCCCCAAACAGCCAAAACCGCCATCCAAGCCCTCGCCACCTCGGGCCTGAGGACAATCTACTGCTACGCGCCGCCCCGCCGCACAACGTCCTTCAACCCCCTGAAGCACGAGGACGGCGCCACCACACCCGAGGCCCTGGACGGCTTCGCGGCGCTCGCGAGCACGACCCACGGCGGCGGCAGGGTGACCCTCGGCTTCGCGATGGACAACCTCTTCCTGCCCACCCCGGCCCTGCAGGCCTTCTACGCCCGGCTGCGGGACCCCAGGGCCCCGGCAAAGGTCATCACGTCGCACGCCGTCGGGGGTGCTGCCTACGGGGGCCGGCCCTACGCCGTCGCCATCCTCGACGGGGCGGGGCTCCTCGGGCCCGACGTCCTCCTCAGCCACGCCCCGGGTCTGGCGGAAGAGGACGTGCAGCGGCTGAGGGAGACGGGGGCGTTTGTGTCTAGCACGCCTAATACCGAGCTGCAAATGGGGATGGAGCCGGTCAGCCTGTGGCGTTCGGTATACGAGGGCGGGGTGGGCAGCCTGGGCGTGGACTGTCATACTTGGGGCACGTCGTATATGCCTACGCAGATGAACCTCATGCTCCAGCAGCGGAGGCTGCTCCGGGGCTTGGAGCTGGGCGGGACGGGCAGGTGGGCCCGCCGCGTCGAGGGCACGGCGGAGGAGGTGTTCAACCTCGCCACCGTCGCTGGTGCCCGGGCCGTTGGCATGGAGGAGGAGATTGGGAGGCTGAGGGTTGGCTACAGGGCGGACCTGGTGGTGTTTGATGGGACCAGCCCCGGGATGGTGGGCGCGGCTGTGCAGGACCCCGTTGCGGCTGTGGTGTTGCACTCGAGCATTCGGGATGTGGAGACTGTGGTTGTCGACGGGGTGGTGAGGAAGGAAGGGGGCAGGCTGTGTGATGTCGAGGTGGGAGGTGCTCCTGGGGGCCTGGGGGGGGGAGAGCGTGTCCGTTGGGACGGGCCTGTCCTGGGGTGATGTTGCTCGGGAGACGTTGAGGAGTAGGGAGGTGATCAGGGGTAAGACCGGGGGTGTGGACTTTGGGCCGGCTGAGGATGCCACTATCGATACGTTCCACATGGACCGATCAGCCATGGTTGAGAAATAGGCCATTTGGTTGATGTGGGCGTGTGGACAAATGTTGATACACCGTCAGTCAGTCAGTCAGTCAGTCAGTCAGTCAGTCAGTCAGTCAGTCAGTCACAGTCGTCTTTGGAGCCAAATTGAGAAACGATACTCCCGAGGGACCAGTGATAATTTCAAAATCCTGCCGTCTTGTCGCCACCATGTTCCTGTTGCTTCTTCCTTTTTCCCTTTTTTTCCTTCTTCTTCTTCATTTTACGGAGCCGTACTTTGGGAAACCATCGAGCGTGGGTGCGTGCGTGTGTGCGTGCGCGCCCATGTGGCAAAGCTGAGCTCGGGATGTCGGGGCCCAGGACCCACGACGAACTTCAGAAAGGGAGGAAGACCAAACCAACACTTGTTGGTGTGGTCGTCCAGGAGATTCCGGACCGTGGCGGCTAAATCCCGTTGATATGAGAGCGAGAAGGTTGCACACAATACCCGTTTGACTGTAGTTGAGTCGCGTCCCGAGTTCCACGGAGGTTTGGTCCGCGTGGCACGAACATGACGCTCGACTTGTCACCATTACTCAGTACTGATGATATGTCGTCTTCCGTTTTTAGTGTGAGGTGTGCCCATTTTTGACAATCCGATTTGTGCACAACCTCGGAATGTCACCGCGATATTCCAACGTCTCATATTTCAGTACTGATGAAGAGTGGGTGTGAAGCACTCGGCAGAGAGTCGGTCCTGCTTCAAATGTTCCCGTTATTTATTTTTATTTTTTCTTGATGGGCAGTCCCAGATGTTCAGCTGCAGTGACGGTGGTGGAGTTTTCAATTTCAACACCAGCTCGACACTGCTCATCACTGCCTGATGCGTGGTCTCCATGCTCCTCAATACCCGACAATCCAGATGGTCCCCCAGGGCTGTCAGGCTGTCAGGCTGTCAGGCTCGCCAGGCTCGCCAGGCTCGCATGTCAGTGGAGAGCGGGAGATATTGAAACCCCCGGAAGACCGGTGAGCGGTGAACTGGGACCCTCCCATACGATACCACACACAGAAACCACATGGTGACCACGCGACACGCAAACAGGGATTAAGCATGGCGAGCATGGGTCCGTATATTGTATGTATTGCAGGCGGTTGCCCGTTTGGAGAATATCGATGACAATGCGACCATTGTCAGCCTCGCCCTCCTTCTCTCTGTCTCTCTGTCACTCTCTCTCTCTCAATATATCCATCTCTCTTAGGGGATTTCAGAGCGCCAGGCATCTACACAGTACTATGTATTTCCTCGCTCGCTGAAGCTTGCATGCATGTACGTATGCATTTTCCCATTATGGTTTACCAGGACCTCAAGGAAACTCACCAATGGAGTTTGTTATCGAGATGAGCTGAGGCAAGGATGGGCATCAAGCCCTGGCGTGCGGAAACCCTAATTCCATCAAACGGATGGAATGATTGGGTCAATGGTCACCGACAGAACCCCATGAAGCAACGAAGCAACGACTCCGGTGGCCGATCCAATGGTGAGGTTCACACAGCCTGAACAGGTCACAATTTCGATTATCGTTTGTTCTTTCTTGCCCCCCCCCCCCTCTCTTCAGCTTTCACGTACTGCTTCTTGCGATATCGTGTTATAGTGTACATCTGGTCCCGGTCCATATACTCCACTGCCTGGATTATGTACTGAAGTACCTAACCTATGTACATATCTATGTTGTTTACTTAGTACATACTTCGTCAGTTCGCACATAGCAAGCCTGATGACATCGAAGCCCGAGTCGTAAACCCGACTGCCGAGGCCCTGCGATCACCTACGTCCGTTTTGACACTTACAACTTCTTTTTACCCCAGATCTTGAACGGTCTTTCTGCCAAGGTTCAGGTTCACTCGCTCCACTCGCCTAGCGGTGTAGATGCGTACTATGATGAAAGGCTGCACGCCACATACGGAGAGGTGCAGCGGGATGATGTCTTTGCAACAGAGGGAACTATCTGGTATCGACAGATTATTCCCAGCAAAATGTTAGTTTGCCCGGTTGGCACCCGAGCCACGGCATCTTCCCGAGGCCATCCGGACGATGCCTACTGTGTAGTAGCTTCTCCGGGAACTCTGGAGAAGGTCTTGGGCAGCCTGGGATAGAGTTGTTTAGATGAATCTGTGTCTAGCCCAAGCTCGGTTTAGCGTTTACCAAACTGCCGCGCCTTGTCCGTTACTTGACACAGGCTGGCTGGTTTGCTTCGGTGCCGGTACTTGTTTGCCCCCCTTTTTTTCTCTTCTCCGTTGTCCTGGCCTCCTTCTCCCTGTCTCTCTTCGTTGTTCCCATCTCGGGAGTTTTGTATCAGATCAAGAGGCAGGACCTGCGTAAGTTATTCGGGGCTTACTCCCCGTATAGGATGTTGCTCTGTCCTGCTACGTTCCCAATTTTTCTTGTGTGAGACGTACAGTACACCCGACGGTGTTTCGTCGTCTTCTCAAACCTTGACTTGCGTGATGCTCCACCGATATGCTGGAAAACTCCACCCCGTAGTGTATGTATGTATACCTGTCAGGTCCCCACCACACTCACGCACTTCCCAAACCGTGGGCCTGCCGGGAAATACGCTGTTTGTCCCTTGCAAGTACCCCCTGCAAGACAAATTCGTGAGGTGCCTGGGTGCCTCCCAGTGCTCCCGGGCCTTTCCTGTTGGGCCCCGTTTTACTGCGTCTCCAATCTGTTCTAGAAGTTTTCCATCCAGTCCGTACCATTTCCCTCGCCTTGTTGCCGCCTTATTACTAAAATAAAAAAAACGGACCCACCAGATCCTTCTCCCCAGTTTTGTTTTTCTCGAGCCCAAAAGCTGGAGGTTCCACCCATCTCCGCCAGCATCACGAATGTTTCTCCCCTTTCGCGTCGCGGGTTCGCGGAGAGGGACGAGAGGCAGAGAGAACAAACCGGAAAGGGGATTTGGGGGAATAAACCTGAAGTCCCAGAGGGAATCCTCCGGCCTAATTGAACTTTCTTGTATTATTATTATTATTATTATTATTATTATTATTATTATTATTATTATTATTATTATTATTATTATTATTATTATTATTATTATTATTATTATTATTATTATTATTATTATTATTATTATTATTATTATTATTATTATTATTATTATCATTATTAACCCGTCACCAACGACACGAGTCAGCACTGGAGCCCGTCTCTATTCGCAAATGTTGGTGCGGTAATACCCGAGTTGGCCAACAAGGGCCGGCAGTTAAGATGCGCACGCATTCATGTTCACTCGCACCAGCCAGCACCAGCACCAGCACCAGCACCAGCACCGGCGAGCGGGCAGTGCGGGCAGTGCGGGCGGCGGCGGCAGCGGATGATGCGCAGCGCAGAGTTGACATGCTGTTGACATGCTGGTGCGTGCTTGGTGGCAGGAACAGCGGAGTGGGTCGACTATTTCGATACATACTACCATAGTGGCATAGTTAAGAATACTAATTAGTACACACAGTATGTATGTATGTATGTATGTATGTATGTATGGACCGAGTCGTCGCACCGAGTCGTCAACGGCCAACGGCCAACCGTTCCAACCTGCAAGGCAATGCAGGCCGAGCTAAGAACTGCAGGTTAACGATACTAGTGAGCTGCAGGCCAAGGAAAACCTTAGTATACCATAGGATGCAATAGGGTATGGCTCCGCAGGGCAACTGGACGATTACACGACCAGAACCTCGACTAGGACCAAAGAGAAGAGAGGAGTGAGAAGAAAAAGTAGGGCGTCATTCTCGGTACCTGGGGACCAAAGTGGAGATGAGATGGCCTTTTTAGTTTATGAGAGGAGGAGATCAATTGATCCCAGCTGGGGGACGACCTTGCTGGGGTTGCAGAATTTCAGCTTGCAACAGCGGGAGAGAGAGAGAAATACTCAAGGATTTTATTACATAGTGTAGCAGTAGTGGTAATAATATTTCCTCTTTGGGCATGCTCTTCCGGTCAGATTTACGGCATTACACATCCAACTGTTACAGGATATATAAATCCCAAGCCTTGTTGCACCCACCCGCCCGCAAATGCATACATAGTACACACACCCACGATCCACCATCCACCATCCACCATCCACGATCAGGACCGACGACCCAACGACGACGACGCCATCTCCTGGGCAAATTATTGTGCTTCTGCTTCTGCTTCTGCTTCTGCTTCTGCTTCTGCTTCTGCTTCTGCTTCTGCTTCTGCTTCTGCGAGTGTGTGTATTCACGATTGACGCGGATTTGCGGTTGGGGAATCATATATACCTGGCGCCTTTTCGACTCCCTTCTTCCGAGTCCCTTCTTACATACACCCTTTGGCATCAACTACTACCTACCTAGGTACATACGATAGTTCTTTTCAGCTGCAATTTGAGGTCATCAACATTTGATATTTCAGGAACAACCCCTCCAGGCGGACCGGACCCCCTCTGAGGAGGTTTTCTCTTGTTTCTTGGTTCTTGTGTCTTGGTTCTATTTCCTATTTATTTTACGAGCGATATCCGAAGCTAAGAGGCACACGGTCTCTTTCCGTTCCAGAACCAAGAGTTTCCCGTTCCCGCGGCAGGTTCATCCCAGGTTTATCATCCGGAGTGCTTTCCCGCCATTACTAAGGAGCCGCAATCACAAGCCAATTCCATCTCTCCATCTCTCACCACCAACCAACCAACCCTGGGCCATCCTTTAATCATTACCACCCTTTTCCACCTCCGGAGTGGTTCCCCTGACCACCCACTCATCCGACTCTTGAGTGTACAATTCGGGCGCATTCGAGAGGTTCGGTCAGCCTGCGAACGCCAGCATAAACAATCGGCGTTGTATGTAACTTGGTGGCATCATTGTCCCGAGCTACCGAACATCCAAAGACAAAAGACCCACGGTCCTTGTTGGGACGCAGACGCAGCAGCAAAGAAGAGGCACAGCCCTGCGCGGTGAGCGGCAATACGGACGGACTTCGACACAGCCGGAGTACATCTCTCTCTGTCTCTCTCTGTCTCTCCCTGTCTCTCTCTCTCTCGTACTCGATCCATTCCACGATCTGGAACTCGTTTCGAAGTTCTCCACCAAGGCGCGCGCATCAATCTGCAAGCCACCTTTGCCATTTTCGAACATCGAGCTACCAGCTACCGAGTTTACGAGCTACTGCAGCCGTGTCCATCTCCCCGACTCGACCGAGCATCAGGGCATTGATAACCTTGGAATACATACCTACCAAAAAAACCCACCACCACTTACTACTACTATTACCACTATCACTACCACTACTACATTACTACTACCTACACACATCAACTCGACAGGCTGCTGCAGCAAGTTGCGACCTAGGGTTACCACTCTGTCTGCATGTTCAGTCGCATCGCATTACATCCCGCCACTGATTCACACGACTCCCACCCCAAACCTTTTTGTTTCTTCTGTTGACCGGAATCTCCGCGACGACTTCTTCAGCTGGATGGAGCGTGCATGTGCACCTTCTTGATCCTGCTCTCCCCGTCGAACCAAAGCTGCATTTTCTCCCACCCTGTCTGGCAGGCATCGCAAGGAACCGAGACAGGATCCGGAATCCGACACAGGTTGTACTGTGGTACTGTACAGAGTACAGATTACTGTCGGTAATAAGAAGATATAAAGTGCAGCGTCATGACGTCGATAGTGAGTTTTGCCCTTGTCCTCCCTTCTGGAATCATCAAAAGCGCCTCTCTTTTGTTTTTACCATGTCTCTCTGCCATCTGCTCACTGCCCTGCCCTCTGTTGTTGTTGGACCGCTCAGTTGTTTCCATTTTATCTATAATAGAATGCAACTCAACTGCAGTACACTGCAACAATGCATGACATACATGATCTTCATCAACTTTCACCTATCACTTGCTATCAAACTCCCATCTCCAACCAACCCCTCTCCAACTATCACCATGGTGCATTCCTCACCGGTTGCCCCAAGCAATATTGGATGAGTTGGGTTTTTGGCTGGATTCGATGCGACTGTGAATGAAGGAAGGGAGAGGTTATCCCGTGTTTACACACCACAGCGCTGCCAAAGTTGGATCCCTCTCCAGAGTCGACCACAGCCTATTATCAACTTTTGTCCTACACACCATGCACTCCATATAAGTCCCTTCAGGATTTCTCCAAGGAGCAGCCATGCTGGTACGGATCGTACTACCACACCCCTTTCCCCTTCCACCCCCTTCCACTCTTCCCCTGCTCGTCATCCCACGCCATCCTCTCCCTGCCCTGTCTGCGTACTATGCAGTATCTCCTTCACCGCTTCACCGTCTCACCTTTTGCCCTTCATCCTCTGCGCATCCTCTGCGTCAACGCCCGGGTTCCCAGCTTACGGGAACCACGCTGTGTCCCGCCCCCACGTCACACCATTGGAATGGACCATGAGACACTTGCACTTTGTCAAACGGAACCCAACGCGACTTCTTCACCCTATGACCTTCCTTTTCCTTGATTCTCCCTAAAAATGGATCGCCGTGGCCAAAGGATTTGTTCCCGGCCTTCCTTCTGGGATGTCCCCGTGCGACCAAGACGCCGGCCAATCCTTATATCTGACGTCTGACACCACATATCATCCCCCCCCCCTCCCTCTGTTCTTTTTTAGCTCCCGAGCGTCACCTGCTCTTCATTATTCACGCTGCCCTTTCTGTCTTACTTGACCCACATCTTGCAATAGTTCGTGATGATGGTCGCATAGCAGGCTAGACCAACATGATACTAATACCCGGAGTTCAGCTATGTCTGGCGCACTATTGTGACGTCCACGGCCCAACGCCGCTTATGGTCACGGAGGGCCTACCAGTCCCATGCAGCGCATGCTATGAAGATGCGTCTTATGCGGATAGCGACCGACCGCCCTCGAGCGCCAGTACCCCCTCGTCTATCCATTCGAGCGCCGCTATCACCGAGGCTCTGAAGAGGCTGAAGGTCGACGGCAAGCGCAACCGCCTATGCGAACAAGATGGACCGACAAATCGCGCCGCGCCTCGTCGCCCAAACCAGCTGTCGTCAACAGCGGCTCTTGACACACCACCAGCCAGCCCTCGACATCCGACAGATTCTTCGTCGCAAAATGGAGGATCCCTTGCGCGCCGCGAATCAAATTACAGGAGGACTTACGATGACACCGTGACGAAACGGGCTGGACCTTGCGACAACTGTGCGCTGACTCTGCCCAAACGGCAAGAGAGCACTTCGAGAGGAGGCGGTGCAGACGCAGGACCGACATTACGCACGCGCGCACCTTACGCTCGAGTTTATGGCAGTGGTGTACCAGGCGACGCTTCACCAACCAACTCGGCCTCAACCATTTCTGATGAGGATGAACAACCCCGAGGACCAGCCCACCGCCGGACAGGCACCCTCACATCAACAACCTCCCGCTCCAGTGCAAGCTCCTCGTCGCATATGAATGGTCATACCCACTACCTGGACTACACCTCGACCCACGAACCCGTCGTGCCCTCTTCCTTCTCCATAGTCCGCGCTTCATGTATCCGCACTTTATCTTTCGAGACTTTGCCGAGGGGCACAGCGACGAATCCAGGCAACGCACCCCTCTCACCCACAGCATCCGGCTTCGTAACAACGCACAGCCCCGGCGCAGCCGCATCCGGAGGCCCCATCTTCTTCGGCGACCCAAGCGCGGGGTACACGACAGCGTACATCTTCCGCATACCGGACGTCCACGCGCGCGGACACAAGCGGGTGTACGCCTTCCTCGCATTGTCGACCCACCGCGAGCGCCTGGCCATGAAGACCTTCAACTTCCTATCCAACGCGTTCCGCGAGCTCGCCTCGTGGATCCAGGGGCTGGCCGAGGCCGAGGCCGAGAGGTACGCCAACGACTCCAGCACGGCTAGCAGCCCGCTGTCGGCAGGAGGCATCTACGGCGGGCCGGGCATGGGCATGTCGCAGCCGCAGAGCCAGCCCGTGGAGAACACCACCGGCAGCGGGTTCCTGTCCGGCGGCATGGGCGGCCTCTCGCGGCGTATGGGCGGCGGCTACGGCGGCGGCGGCGTGAGCCTCAAGGCGAGGGGCCTGGCGGAGCTGGTCGGCCTGCCGGACTTCTTTATCGAGCTGCACTCGCGGTTCGTGCAGCTGCTGTTCGAGCTGGGCGTCGTGCTTAGCTCGTGAGTGAGTCTGAGAGCTTTGCTATTATCCATTTGGAGTGTCTGCTGGACACTTCGGTATTGGTCGCTTTTGTGTGCATGGCGACCACTTTGTGTTATGGAATTCGTGTGTGTACGGCTTTGGAACGCGCTTGCTTGCGCAGGGAACCGGAAAACGGTAGACCACTGGGCGAAGATGATGGGTTAGTGATAGGAACGACGAATTGTGTTAATAGGTGAAGTAATGTCGGCGCGGCCGATGCGGGTAGGGTGAGGATGGTTCACTTCTGTTATCTCTTGTTGGTTATCTCAGCGAAAGGAGTTTCACATGGGGAGGGAGGTAGGTATTCCCGAGGCGTTAACTCGGACGGGAACAGGATAGGGCAGGATAGGGCAGGGCAGGACATCTGGACCAGGGCATCAAAGAGCGGTAAAAGCGGAGGATATACCCCATACCCAATCACGCCCTCCGAAAATTTATTTAGACGGGAGACCTGGGGGAAACCCCCCAATGGATGCATACGGGAAGGGGGAGGGGGGGAACAAAATGTACTACTTCCAATGTCATGTAAGCTCTCTCGGGTATCTTGTAAGACTACTGTACGTCTACATTGCAGAAAAAGAGAAGGAGGGTTCTCGGACCTGACTGTATTTGTGTATTCCAAGTATTTCCCTTCTGTGGCGTGTCAGTGAATGGAATCAATTCGAGGGATACATACATATATCGCTTATTAGCCAGTTCCTTCCCTTCGTGTCTTACCAAGGATCGGTACAATATATATATACATGCAGTCTCCTTGAGGCGATAAGCCTGACCCAGCCCAGCGGCATGGTGTTGGAATACACATCCGATGCTTCCCACATGTAGTACTCCTTGCGCCTGGCTGGCCTCGTTCCTGGGACTGTCGTCGCGGACATCCACCCTCCCCCCCCCTTCCCACTCATCTTTACCATATGATTGCACGTATGTATTGTATGTATACAGGCGAGATCCATCTCTTGTATCGGACAGACGGGCTGACCAGTTACTTGGTTATCAAGTACATGAGAAACACATCGCTTGAGCCTGATGTATTGCCCCTCTGCCACCGCGGACGCGAGGCCAGCGGATGCCTCGCGGCTGGGCTGATAACAAGAAAGCACCCATGCGAAGCCGCGGGGGCGCGTGGGGCAGTATTACCGGGAGGTGTGGACTTGGGGAGGGGAGGGGGGGGGAGAGTGGAAAGAGTAGTATCGTGTGTATCATGAGTTCGAGAAAATATCGAGGTGGCACACAGGAGTGTAAGGGGAAAGGGAGACATCCCCAGGCATGGTTCGGCGGGTTGGAGGACTATGTATGTATACGATGTGTGTATGGTTACGGATGACTTGCTCGGGAGGTATCAGGCGTGCGGGAGACGCCTGCTTCGTGGCTCGAGCACTTTGAATGATGGGACTTCGCGCAGCTTACCGTGTTCCTTTCAGGCTGTAGGGTGCTCGACTGAACCAGCCTTTTCTCTCTCTTTCCCCCCCCCCCCCTTCTTTTTCCTTTTTTCTTCTTGGCCCTTCAGTCCAGGAACACGAGGCATAATGTCAAGGCTAATGACATGACCATTGGGGGATGGCGACTGGAAAGATCCTTAGAAAGAGGAGCGCATGCATCATCTCATATTCTTGTATTGTACAATGGAAAGGACGCCCACCATATCGAGACGTTCCCATTCCCATTCCTATCCTTTACCCTCCCATGATGCCCTTGGTCTATTTCACCGTCATCCGTATGGTTTCGGATGCGACGCCATCGCAATAACATGCCAGCCAAACTCCCGAGGTCTCAACCACCACCAGCGCTTATTTGTAGAACTCGAACTTGTTATCGTCACTCGTCCCCTTCACCTGGGCCGAGTACGCATCCTCCAGGTCGCTCTGGATGATGTTGTACCGGTTCTTCCTCACGGCCCTCAGGCCGGCCTCCTGCATGATGGCGGCGATGACGGCACCGCTCAGGGGGTCGTTCCGCACGATCAGCGAGTCCAGGTCCACCTCCGGCGCCAGGCTCATCTTGGACGCGATGGTCGAGAAGATCAGCCGCCTCTCCCGGCGGTCGCGCAGGTTGGGGAACTCGATCTTCCGGTCCAGACGCCCGGGCCGCAACAGGGCGGGGTCGAGCGTGTCGGCGCGGTTCGTCGCCATGATGACCTTCACGTTGGCGGTCTGGTCGAAGCCGTCCATCTGGTTGAGCAGCTCGAGCAGGATACGCTGCACCTCCCGGTCGGCGCCGGTCTGCGCGTCGAACCGCTTCGTGGCGATGGCGTCGATCTCGTCGATGAAGATGATTGCTGGCGAGTTCTCCCTGGCCATTCGGAACACGTCCCTGACCATACGGGGACCCTCACCGAGGTACTTCTGCACGAACTCGGAGCCCACAACGCGGATGAAGTTGGCCGTGGTGCTATTTGCCACTGCCTTCACCAGCATCGTCTTTCCCGTACCGGGAGGTCCGTACAACAGCACACCGCGGGGTGGGTCGATACCGATCTGCTTGTACAGGTCGAAGTGTGTCAGGGGCAGCTCGACGGCCTCGCGGATCTCCTGCTTCTGCATGTCCAGACCACCGACGTCGGCGTATGAGATATCGGGCTTCTCGTCGGCTCCCAGCATGGCGATGGAGGAGTCGGCCTCGGGCGGGAGGATGTCGACAAGAGCGTTGGAGTGTCGGTGCAGGGCGACAGATGATGATGGCTTGAGGAGCTCGCGGTCGAGGGTAGAGAGGATACGGACGACGTAGTTGGAGCCGGTGGATGATTGGACTATTCCAGTGCTGTTTGCAGTGCCCGGTTAGCAATTCACTCATCTGGTTATTATTAACCGCCGCATGGGAGACTCACTTCTGATCGATGGCCTCCATGAATTGGCCGATGACCAACGGCACACTCTGGATCCTCTTGATCTCCTCCTGAGCCCGGACAAGCTCCCGCTTCAGACTCCGTTGCTCATCCTTGATGTACTCCTCTTGCAGCTGGATGTACTCGAGTTGCCTCTGCAGTTTCTTCAGGTTCGCGTAGTCGTCGCTAGTGTCGGTGCCAATGCCCTCAAAGTTCTCGATGGCGGGTATAGTCGAGGGCGCAGCCTTCTTGGTGGCCGCGAGATGGTTCGCCGGGCTTTCTACCAGGACGTCACCCATCTTGTCCGTTATAGCTGGATGGTCGAAACGGAAGCGGGGATTGATGTGGTAAAGTCGAGGGTGGTCCTGTATGTATCGGGGGAAAGAGTCACTGTGGGTGGGTGATGGCGGTTGGAAAGGTGTGGTGGTGATGGGTGAAGAAGCTGTTGGAAGACTGAAGCGGATGGGCGACGTCCCAGCTGCTCTCTCTCCAGGCAACGCGAACGTCAACGCCAGCTTCTCCAGCCACCTTTGCTGACTACGCTATGGATAGCTTACCACGCTAGCTTAATGTGTGGCTTGACTACTTGATCTGTGCTTGTGGCTTGTCGCCAATGCTCGGCAGGCCTGCCGGGGCCCCACCAAGTTGGCTTCCGTGGCCCAGGTGCCCCCCCACCTGGCCTGTCTTAGGGGTCCCCCGGTGCTACACCCCCCCCCCGTATGCCCGCACTTTGCCGATACGGGGACAGCTCATGCAGTCATGCAAGACCCCGTCAGTCAACCTGTCCGCCTCGCCACGCCTGCCACCCTCCCCCAACAAGAACCCTGGTCTTGACAGGGTACTTAAGTATTGACTGGGTATCTATCCATACAATAACTCGGGGGCACGTCTTCCCCACAGCTCGGGTCGTCTGACTTGTGTTGGTGATGCAGAAAGAGAGTGCAGTGAGTCGTCCAGCAGATGTGCTGTGTGACATTGACATTGGCATCTAAAGTGACTGTTGTGAGACTTGAGTGACCAAACGGTGCAGCCCTGAGGCCAAAAGGTGGAGTGCCCAAGTCGTTGGGAGGCCAGCAGGCCCGCCAGGTGTCTGCCTACTGATGTGCCTATCTACCTACCTTAAGGTACCTAGGTAGGTAGGTAATTCATCCCTCATCATCATCTTCTTCCTATATACTTAAGTAGACTAGCACATTTACATTTTGACGACTGTTCCTCGTCGAGATTGCGCAATCAACTGGTTGCGGTCTTTTAGTCTTGAACCAAGTTTGGACTGGACTTATACTTGTAGCTGGGGGGGGTGGAATAGCCTAGGTAGCCGGGTACCGTATGCCTTTAACCTGGCCAAGTATCTCTCAGCCTCGACTTGTATGAACCGATACCTCATACACAGTACGGCAAGCTCGTCCACTTACACCACCTGCAACCCCGGCCAGGGAGTCACCTCACAAGTCACAAGTTCCCCTTGTTCGTCCGACTCATCCACCAACCTCTCCCATTGACACCCTTCAACCTTTCCCCGTTTCCTTCCGGCAACCTCACCGTCGCAGTGGAATAGTCCGACAATTCACTTCTCAGCCCTTACATTCGCCGTCTTCAAACCTTGTATCATTTTCAACTGGGACTCACTTGGTATCTAATAATCCCATCGCCGTCGCCATCGCCATCGCCATCACTCATTCGTTCTTTCTCCCAGCCTGCCTGCCTGCCTAAACCTCAGCCTGCCTACGCTCGGTTATCATCATTGATGATCCCTCCCTCCGACAGTTTGTTGTTTGGGCTGCCAACAATTCCAGCCCCGAAGTCGACATTTCAACGTCGGCTACAACGCACCTCTTTGACTCCTCGTCAACATCGCCGGTAGCAGTCAGCCAATATGTCGTCCCGTATCGACATCCCCTCCAAGGCCATGAGGCAATCCTCCTCGTCTCAGAGCCCCCTCAGCTCCTCCTCGTCGACCTACTCTACCTCGCCGTCGACACCCGCCAGGTCCTCGACCTCGGCCCAGAAGCAGAAGATGGTGAACGAGCGACGCCCCAGTCTCTTGGGTACGTTTTGGCCCCCCCCCCGTAGCGGGCATCTAACCTCTCCCGATACCGCTTATCATGTTCATGATAACTAACATGCGTCATTCCAGGTTCCGCCATCTCCAAGTCGGAGTCCACTGTGATCAACATCGGGGAGCCGGACGGCCCTCCTCGGCTGGTAAGATTCACATGCCAAAAGAGGAACCACCACCGGGTAATCACATGACTGACGTCGGACTTCAACAGATCTCCTACCTCTCCTCCAGCCAGGGCTTCGCCTGGAACCCCGAGCTCTTCCTGCCCTCCTACGTCGATTACGACTACGCGCCGCTCGAGAACAAGCGGGAACCCGTGATCGAGATCACTCTGACGGACGAGGAGGTCGCGAACATGTTCCCTCGTAACTAGGCTGGTGGGTGGTCCCTGCAGGTTCCCACTTGGCAAACGGCACTAGAACGGCATTCTCACGAGAACACATTTTTTTTATTCCCCCAGGCGTACGGCTCATGTTTTCCCCTTTTGATCATCGGTCCGGGCAATACTGGGTGAAGCCAGTGGCTCTCAACATATAAGGGCTGGAGGGAACGAGTACATACACACATTTCGTCATAGCAGGGGTTTATGGTTTCCTTTACAGAATGGTTGCTGGGGGTCTCTAGGTAATATCTTGTTATTCGACACGGCGGTCGGTTTCTTTCTCTCTTTGCTGTTACGGTATTATGAGGGGGTCTTGGATGGGGGCGTTACTTGGGCATGGACACCATGGGAGAGCAGGGTCATCATTCAACTCTACCCAGAGGTCGGTGCGTGCTTGTTTGTTGCATGCTTTTAAACTGTTTAGAGTACGCGGTAACTCAACTCATTGTTTTCTTTCCAAGAGACTATACAATTACTATTCCGATCCGCCGGCTAGTGAGTGTCGGCAGCCGGGGCCAATTGTCCAGCCCGGGGATTATCGTGAATGAGGTGCTACAACCAACATCCGAGAAACAAACTGATGAGACCCGAAGGATAACACATGCGGTCACATGTGTTTATAATGACCCAAAGAGACTATGTCTCGAGTCCCACAGTTAGAACTTATCGTTGCGACCTTCTCTGTTTGAAGCTTCCATGTCACTCATTAAGGACGATCCTACGTACTGTGTGCATGTACTCCGTATGTAAGACACACCCCAAAAGGCCTGGGGTTTTCCGTAAAATCATCGGGATTGGAATATCTCTACAGCCTCATGTGTTGGAACTGAGGACGAAGGAAGGTACGTAGGTAAGTTTGTGGAACAACGATGCGGAAAAGGGTCCTGCGCTGCCCCATGTGACTCCAAACCTCGGGGGCGAAGCTCACAGATCGATCGATCAAGCACATGTCATTCTCACAGTGGGACGCAGGCACTTTGGGGTTGGAGCTGATAAGACACCTGGAGCCCCGCGGTTAACTGATAAGGGGGACGTCGAAGCTCACAAGTCAACGCAACGTGCATGCATGTGCTGCTTGGCCAAAAAGTGGGTGAAGACCGGTCTCGGCCCGCTAACGACAACTGCCAGATCAATCAATCAATGCCCAGGTGATCCAAAGGGCAACGCGCACTGACCGCTGACCGCCTACCTGCATTGGCAGTTTGACGCGCTCCGCGGTATTGGTTCCGCAGTTTATCCATTTCCAGAGGAGGAACCCCAAGTTTTCGATGATTGCAGGACAGGACAAGGCGCGATGGGGGAACTGACCTGCGTATAATACATTATTATATCGTCTTTATTGACTTGAATACTTATACTGTAATGTTTGTGAATACTACATACAGCTTGGGTATCATGAGACATTGATTGATTGATTGATTGATTGATGTAACTACCTAGGTACCATTATCCCCCCCCCCCTGGGCAGTCCATTCTTGGAAATATTACCCGTACCCTCGTACCTCGTACTTCCCGTATATTGCATACCTACCTAGGGTACATACCATACATCCATACACTTTATATAGCAAAAGAGATGAACCAGCCGGCTCGAAGGCGCTCCTCCTACAAGCCAATCCTAGAAGAGCAACAACAGCCTTCCGGCCCCTCCTCTTCCTCTTCCTCTTCCACAAAGAACAACAACAAACCCAACACAAGCACAAACACAAACACAAACACAAACACGAACGCGATGGACGGCGCGCACCGCAAAATCGAGCTGCAGTCCCCCGAGGACCTGACCTTCCTGATCAACAACGTGCGCCGCGCCGCGACGGAACACGTCACCGCCGCGTTCCCGCCGGTCGCGGGGCAGGATGACGCCGAGGAGGACGAGCTGCGCCTGAGGATCGAGAAGCTCGTCGATGATGTTCGTGATGTCCCCCCCCCCCTCCCTCCCCCATCCATACACAACGCGCGCGCTACACAGAAAACAGATCAGCGTTGAAGATCCAATACGCCCTGCTCCCCCACCATTGACCAAACCCAATCAAGCTAACCCCATGCCCTCCGGGGTCGCGCCGCGCAGTACATATCCCAGACCTTCACCCTGGCAGCCCCCAACCTCTCCATCAACGGCTTCGACCTGGACCCCAAGAACTTCCCCGCCGTGTACCTCGACGCCCCCTCCTCCTCCTCGTCATCCCCCAACGCCCGCGGCCGGCGCCGGCGGCAGGAGGAGGAGGGCGGGCCCGAGGTCCAGTACGAAGCCTTCGACGGGCGCAAGCGCCTCCGCGTCGAGGAGCTCGCCCGCGAGGAGGAGGACCTGATGCGGGAGGTCGCCGCCCTGAAGAGGAGGGTGCCGCCCGCCGCGGCCAGGGGCTACGCGGACGGGTTCTGGGAGGGCGTCAGGGGCGACGAGGAGGCGCTGGCGCGGGCGAGGGCGGTCGCCACGAGCCTGGACGATAACAATGCCGCCAGCAATGCCGCCAACAGCAACAACGACAGGCCGGCAGGTGAGGACGGCGCGGAGGCCGAGGGTGGTGGTGGTGGTGGGAAGGGCGGCGGCAGGAAGAGGAAGACTACTCTGCTGGATGGCATGGGCCCGCTTGAGAGGCAGGCTGACGTCGAGAGGGGGTATGAGGGCCTGGTCGAGACTTTGGGCCGGTTGAAGAGGGACATGCCGGCCACGGTGGCCAAGATGGAGAGAGCGAGGGTTGCTGGGCAGTACGTCGTGACTGAGAGATGAGCAAAGGAAGGGGTTATGGGGTTGTTGGGCATCCCGGCATATATGTAGGGAGTTTCTGGCGTTTTTAGGAGTTGGACCGATGAACGTCCCGGAGGATTAGGGGCTCTCCTCAGGGCATGATACCAAGGCGAGGAGGATACAATGATAACTTTACTACTACGGCAATATCCAGAAACGGGGGACAAAGTGAGGCGTATAAACACCACTGCTGTAAGCTCTCGGTTTTTAGGACGGCACACATGGGTCTTCACATGACGGGATACACACAATTTTCTCAACTGTCGACCGCCTTTTGGGTCTTCAATATTCCAGGTTCGCAATCATTACGCAGACACCGTTATATGCCGTTCCATGGCTTCAGCCCTTTTCCGTGCTTCTACTACCGCTCATACCCGTATTGCACTCCAAGACCCACGACGATATACTGCCCTCTTAACTCCTCAAAACCCCCCAGCCACACTCAACACTCAACAACCACCAACCACCAACCATAGGCCGTCTATGCGGCAGCGGGGGCAGGGGCGTCAGCCTTGGCGCCCTCCTCGGCGGCCACAGGGGCCTGGGCCTCGTTTCCTGACGCAGGCTGGGGGTCGTCCTTCTTGGTCTCGATCGCGGCACCGCCGGCCTTCTTCTCCCACTTGGGAGCCCTGGCGAACTCGGCCTCCTTCCAGGGCCCGAGGTCGCTGAACATGCAGCCGCCGGGGCAGTCGCAGCTGCCGCCGAAGACCTTGGGCAGGCTCTCGGCGGGGACGTGCTGCAGGAGCTCCTTCTGGTACCCGCTTCCGAGGATGTGGATCTTCTGCACGGTGACGGGGTCGATCCAGCCCTTGATGGCGGACCAGACGGTCGCGAAGCCCCAGGGCGCGTTGACGACGAACAGCTTGCCGAGGCGCTCGGGGTAGTAGTTCTGGGACATGTTGGAGGCCGACTTCAGGTAGCCGTAGACGGAGGGGGCCTTGGACAGGCCGACGCCCTTGAGGTCCATGATGGTGCAGCACGTCTCGAGCAGGTGGCCGGCCTTGCGGGAGCAGGCGGGCAGACGGGGGTCGGCGACGCGCTCGTACTCGACGGCCAGGTTGGTCAGCATGCGCTCCGAGGTGGTGATCTTGTTGATGGCGCCGATGTCGACGTTGCCAAGCTGCTCGATGTAGACTGGTCGGCCCTCCTGTGCGGGAAATACGCGTTAGCAGCTGTTCTGATTTTGGCAGGTTGGCCCTTTCTCCCTACCCCCCTATGGAGGAGATGGGGACACAAGAGGTGGGGGGAAATGCGTGGGATAGCGTACCTTGTCGGTCTTGTGGTAGTACTGGGGGTAGTACTTGAATATTTGCTCCTTCTCGGGGTAGTCCCACGTGGGCAGGGTCTCATCGAGCTTGGTGTCTTTCCGCCATTTCTCGGCATCAACGAACCTGTGTCATGTCAACGGTCCATTCTCCCTCGTTCTGGCCGTGTCGATGCCTTTTATTCGCGGGGGAAGGTGGAGTCTCACATCTTCTCAGAAGCAACGAGATCAAACTTGCGCGCGCGGAGGAATCGCAGCTGTGTGACTCAGTGTTAGCAATACATCGCTCTCAGGTCCTTCAGTTGCAAGGGGGGAAGGGGGGAAGGGGGGTGCAGAAGGGATGGCATACCAGCGTCAAGATGTCCAGGCGGTCGGTGTAGCCCTGCTTCTCGAGGGACTCGCGCAGCTGCTTGACCTTCTCCATCTGCTCAGGCGTCAAGTGGCCAGGGTGGCCGTTGGCCGGGGTGGAAGCGACGATGGGGAAGTCGAAGTCATCGTACTTGGGGTTGAGCTCCATGCCTCCGGTTTCTTGGGGGGCAGCCATGTTGAAAGAGTTTCCTGGGTGGGCAACTCGTTGGATAGTTGGGTTGGATGAAGCAAGAAAGAAGACGAGGATGGCGGTGGTGTTATTGTTGTTGTTATTGTAGTAGGTAGTTGGGCGAGTGGTGAAGGTAGGGTATGTATGTATTATTCTCTTGCGCTGTATGGCTGCAAGTAGAACTGGGAAGGGATGTTTAGGGGAGGTTCTAGTAGGGGTCAAGAAGAAGCGGTGTTGTCCAGAAAGATCACCAGGGGTATCTGATGTGGGGTCTTCAGAGGCGAACTTTAATGTTCCACGATATAAACCCCCCCCCCCCCCGTATTTAATTTGAGCTGTCCGAAGTTTTAGTGGGGATTTGAATTGTCAAAGCCTGTGTGCCGGGGGGGACGTGTCGTCATAAGTACCTAGCCAAGGTGGTCTCTCCCCTCCTACTGTCTCTTTTACCACATTGGGGCCACATACATACCAAGCTCTGCTGTGCCTTAGGTAGGTAGGTACTATTTAATGCATTTCAAGCACTAAAAATTGTTACGCAGTAAACAATATCCATGGTACACACCCTGACACCTGGGCAGTCCAGTCTTAGGTACTGTAGGTACGTACCATGCAGGGGCTGTATAGCCTTATCTTGCTTCAGACCGGGTCAACGGGTCTAGCCTCTTATTACTGTAGTATGTCTGTGCTGCACTGCGGCACATGCAACTGTATTCTAAGCATCTTTGCGGCGGAGCAGCATACGGCACTCGACATCAGCTATTTCCGGCTCCGATTGCCCAGGTGTTTCAAGGTCACTCTGACAGGCCAGGCCATATAAGCATACAAGCAACGGCCTCCAAATTTGAGCATGGCTGAGCCGAACTACTCGCTCAGCAACACCATCATTTTCATAAGGGGTAACGTCGATCGTGTGATTATCCGGCGTTTATGTAGGTGGTCTGGAGACGACATCTGGATGCTGTCTCCAGAGAATGAGGGACAACATCACCATGACTATAGCCCACCATCCCTCCCCTCTTGGATGCTTTTCGGCTGCCCCCTCGTAAGTCTGGGGGCAGTTGATGCACAATCTAGGGGCCTTGGCTCTCGCCATTCGGCCATAGACCACCTACTGGTCATGAAAACTGGTCGTCATGTGGCCGACAATAAATCTCCTCTGTTGGGGGCTCTAATCTCATACGGCCGAGACGTCTCAGCCACCAGGCTTGACTGTCTCCTCGTTTTTGCCGTCCTCTTCTTTGTCTTTCCTCTTCTGGACAACGTCCCAGTTGTACACTCTGGCTGTCGCAACCTCCATGGTCTGGCATATGTCAGCATGTGATACCCGAAGAATAATGGGGGTTTGCCCAGAGGAAGGGTACAGGGGACACCAAGAAACATGTTCCAACTAACCGTGATCTGCTCTCTCAGGAACTCCAGGTCCTCCTCACAGTCCTCAAGACTCTTCTTGGCCTTGCTCGCTCTCTCCGCCAGCAGGCTCTCCGCCTCGTCCATCGGGTATGCCAGCATGACATTCGCACCAAGCCAGATGTATACTTCCTCGGTAGGTGGCACCTCAGCCTTGGCATATAATGTGTCGTTCAGCTCGAACGTCGTCTCCATGGGATCCGCCTCGTCCTGTTTTTCTGTCAGCCGTTGATCCCCTTTCCCGCACAATGCGGAAGCTGAATCCGCGGCATGGGACGAGAGTCAAAGCTCTGCCGTACCCCAACCGCGGTCCATGTCGTACCGTTCTCGTCTTCAGAAATCGGACTGTGTCCAGGGTCTTCTGGATATCGGGTATCTTGTCTTGCAGGCCAGCCGATTTCCTTTGCATATTCGACTCCATCCACTGGTACTTCCTGTTCGAGCATCGCATGTCAACCAGCCATTCTCCCTAAACCCCAGCGTGTCTCGTTCTAGCTTCAGGCCAGCTTGCGCCAGTCCAGTTTGCGGGCAGGTGCTCGAACCGACACAGACGACAGGGACCCAGACTCGGCGACTCACGCAATCATCTCCTGGAAGTTTCGCAGCGTTGGTTCGACATCGGCGCGGGAGGTTACATAGTCCTCCACCTTGTCGACGAACGGCGCGTATGGGATGCCTCGTGGGTTGGTGGGGGTATCTTTACTCCTGTGTACGACCTCTTGTCAGCGCTTTGCGGTCATCAATACTTGTTCTGGATTGCTCTATTACCCCGAGGCGACACTTTTTCCTTTATCTGCCATCTTGACAATGATTGTGGCTGACCACGTGCAGAAGTCAACTTTCCTAGAGTGTTGCAGCTTGAAGATGGTGGATTGATCCAAGAGCTCATAACTTGGGGCGGCAGCTTCATGGTGGGGCAGCTTACTGGCTCGACATCCCTGCAGCTGTACCTTATGCGTCTAACGGGTTTGAGGCTCTAAGGGAACTACAGCCCCTGAGCTTGACCCTAACCCTGGAGACATCAGTCTGAAGCGTACAGGGACTGGCTGTCTTTCATTTAGGTGTATTTGCCCTCTCCATAGAGGATGTGTTCAAATATGGTAACTTGATATGGAATCAAGGCTGATTATATCAGTCCCGCTAATCATTAGAAGATAATCAAAGAGGAGCTTAGCCAAATAAAAGGGTAGTTCACCGGGAGACAGAATGAGTATGGAATGGGGATTGCCCATGGGAGGAGGGCAGGCTGCCCGAATAGGGAGAGATGCTCTATCAAGACATGGAGAAAGATAATCTTGATCCCCTGGGAGGATGCGGTTGGTTCAATGGCAAATTGTGCCGGTATATCACACAAGTATCTTACTCCCCTGTAGCTGGAGCAACCACACCAGAAGCCCAAGGCCAGCAAGCAGGCTGAGGAGATGGATTATGCCTAGGTCAACACTACTGACTACAGTGAGCTGGTAAACCCTACCTCCTATCCTGATAGACGCGTGCTACCTTTTCAGTCTTTTAATCTAAATCACTACGGTTGCCACCAAACAAGGGTGTCTAGCAGGTGGTTTCCCAGACAAAGACTGCCAGAGGAAGGATGCCTAAAGGACGGGAGGAGGGCAAACACGAGTCCGATTGAGGGAGAATAATCCAAGAGTAGTTGTCCCTCTCGGAGTTAGGACATCTACAATGGGACTCCACTCCACAAATGAGGGAAAGCACACTCATCCCGGCCAAGTTATTCTCACAAGAAGAGCGGAGAATTTCCCAAGTGATGCCTCCCGCGCGGAAAAATCCCCATGCGTTGAGTTTCAGGCATGATACTCGCCAAGTTCGACCACAAGACACGTACAGTGTGAGACGCCTCTCTTGTAAGGCTAATAGTTACGATGGTAGATCCCGCTAGAATAGACTGGTTGCATCTCCGATCAATGTGGCGGTAAACCAAGGCTTTGGACGACATTGGTCTTCCGATGCTCACTCTGCTTACCTGGGCGCGTCTAATAGATATACTGTGACGCTTCAAAGCGAAGTGACAACACTTTCGTGCCACTTTGCCCTTTCCCAGTCAACCTATTCCGTATCAGCAACCACCAGTAGGACAATACCATCCATACATCCACCATGAACACCGCCACCCTCCTCCAAACGGCCTCTCGGCCCATCCACAGCTTCGCAGTGGATCATACCAATGAGATGGTCATGACAGCCCAGGGCCATGTCGAACAGCTCATCCCCCTCCTGCAGTCCAGCCTGAAATACCAGACCGCTCTCGACTCCGTCAAGGTGCTGACAGACCACACCAACCCCTGGGTTAAGGAACCAACAGCCACCAGGATTCAAATCAAGCCTACACCCCCATCTGCTTCTCTCCCCTCCACCTGTACCGTATTGGAGTTCTCCAAAATGAACACTCCGAAATCGTCCAGTCGAGACCCAAGCCATCGCACAGCGCTGCGCCTGGTCGGCCGTGGAGGGCCTCGTCCACAATACCCACCACTACGGCCCGTCAGAGCACGCGGAGATAAGTCCACCACGACGTCAGGACGTGCCTCGAGAGGGAGCAGGAGAGAATGGGGTTCCCCTCCTGCTTCCTCCTCATCTTGATCTTGCCGTCCTGGATCATGACCAGCTTGCTGGGGCCCTCCTGGCCACCCCTCACGCTTCTCTGCGAATGCCACTCGGGGTGCCTAGCAGCAGCCAGTCGAGTTGGTGGACGGTGCCGTCTCGTGCAAGGCCATACATACATAGGCTTGGGCTGGGTGACGGGCGTGCACACCATGGGCACTCAGCTATCTAAGTAGCAGCCAAGTTCTCGGTCATGAGGGTTGCTTTTCGACTGTCTTCCGGGTCGAGATGGGATAGGATGCCAGTGCGGTCGGCTCAGTGCGGTCGGCTCGGTACAGTCCGTCACGATACCATCGCGATCAAAAGGGCAGCATGCGAAGACTCCGGTTTGTGGGTATCTCTGTTCCATGAAGAATAGCTAAGACTCTGAATGATCCTATTTCAATTCGCAATTTCCTCATTCACAGGCCCATCCATACCATGTCACTCGACCATCAATATCCTTCGCACATCTCGCTTCGGTTTCGCCCTGCTGGGTCCTCACATGCGCACCCCACAATCTCGCTTATGCTCCATGTCATATAATGCTTCCAGAAAATGCTTCCCTTTCCTATTGTCTCATATAACCTTAGACAATACGCTTTGTTATAATAGTGCTGAGTGCACCTAGAAAAAAGTGGTATCATGCCCCAAAAAACGCTGCCCATCGCCCGTCCGAAACCAAAACCCAAACGCCACACCAACATATGCAGTAAATGATAACAAAGTAACCCTCCCTCCCTTCCATTTATAAACATATAGAGTATACGTCTCTCCTGTTTAGATTCCATAGAGTAAGACCTCATATAAGAGTTCCCTACTCGTCTTCCTCCATGTTCGACTCGCTACTGCTGTAGCCACTGGCCTCGCCAACTGTGGCCCCAGAACTGTCCGGGTGCAGTGAGACCTCCTTGCCGAAGCTTCCTTCTGGCTGGACAGAACTTGATGACATCATGTGTACTCCTGGAACAAAGGAGTCTTTGGGGGATATTCTGGTGCTGATGTCCATGTCTTCATCCTCACCAGAATCCAAGACTCCCATTCCTACAAACACATCATTTGGCTGGTGAAGGTCCGCAAGGGGCGACACGGACGCTGAATCGTCCAATATCACCTGCGAGTCATCGTCACCGTAATCGTCCTCCAGCTCAGAACCCTCAGATTCGGTCGTGTCGGTGAATGGCGGGTAGAACATCGCAGGGGGGGGAAGGGGCAGCGGCTTCAGTGCCTTGTACCTCTGCGCGATGGTCTGAACTTGGATGTTGCCGGGGCAGTCAAGTGACTGGTTCGGCATTTGCGTTGAACTCGTCGTCAAGGCTGCAATGTGACTGGCAGCTGAGATTGTCGTCTCGTCCGACTTCAACCGAACTGTTCCGGGCCGGCCTCTTGGTGGGCAGTTCATTGGGTGGCGAGTGACGACGACGACTGCGAAGTGATCATCCGGTGTCACACCCCCCAGACCGAACGGCTCCAAGTGGACTTCGAGAGGCTTCAGCTGAAGCTTCTCAGGATTGTCGCTCCATGTAAATCCAAACCCATCGTCGTCCTCGGATACGGCTGTCTCACCCGTGATGAGTTCCGGCTCTTCATTGTCCAGTCCCATCTGCTCAGGACCATCGGAAAGTGGACGGAAGGAGGATGATGAACCAGAGAAGGTGCGAGCAAATCCAGGCTTCTCTTCTTCAATTGTGGCAAATCCCTGGTCTTGTCCCGAGGACGTCATGTATGTCGTCGGGGACACATCTCCCGGGTCACCCGAGAGATCTGTGAAGAACGGGGCACCGGTGTAGTAAATAATGGCACCGTCGTGCCGCCGCTTCTTCCTAGCTGATGACCCAGACCCACTGACCAAGGCAGGCGAGTAGTTACTGTTCTCCACAGCTTCATACTCTGAAGCAGTCTCATCCATCGAGGTATCCGCGGACGATGAGTGATTGCGAGTGAAGAGCGGTTTGTAATGGAAGCCATCTGAGGCCGTAGAGTTCTGAGGTCGCATCTTTGTTTGGGTCCTACCTGAAGACACTGACCCCCCTGCACTCGTCCTCTGCCTCTTCCGCTGTCCCTCTTCATTCGAGGCATCCGTGGTGTCGGTTTCGGGGCTCCTCTGACTTCCACCGCTGCTGTCGCTGCTGAATTTCGTGCCCTCCATACCACCACGCCAGCGAATTTTCCGGCCGTCTCGCGACAGTTGAAATTTCGCGGACCTCTCGCTAACTGCCGAGCGAATATAGTCAGGAGTCACATTGAAAATGTGAAGTTGTGCAAGACTACAGAGTAGGTTGAGATGTATCCAGCCTTCTGCGTCTATGGAGACATCCTGCGGTCTGAATCTGGTCTGGGACAGGTACTCTGGAGCCGTTCCGCCAAGGTGCCGGATGTACTGCATGTTCTCGGATGGGACCTGCGCTCGATCGGGGTCTAGATCGCGAGGTCGGGTGGCTCGCTGCTCGGGCGGTTCGGTGGTGGATGGCGATTCGTTGTTACCGACGTACTCATTACTATCGCCCGTGCGGTCTCCCTGGGTATCGTCACAGTTCGACTGTGACATGGACATATCCTCTCGAGTGTCCTTCTTCTTCCCCAACTCAGGCGACTGTATGCGGGCCTCCCTGGAAGGTTCGATGATCTGGGGCGGTGCAGAGGGCATTCCGCTCCCTGTCTGAATCTCCAAGGCCTCCGACTGGTTACGACTCATGTCCCTCCTTTGTAGTGTCTTGCCCGTGAAAAGCTGTTCGAGTCTGCGTACGACCAGCTTCTTCTTGTCCTTCTCTGTCAAGATGACTGGGCGAGGGAACAAGCCTTCTGGGATGTCCTGCAGATAGCTTTCCACTTTCCGATCTGCTGCTGACCTAGTATGAGCCAGCCAGGGCATGCTGAACGAACCTGAAGACGCATTTGTCAAGCCGATTGAGCTCGGCCCGGTGGACATGGACGCATACGCCGAGTCAATAGGGCGCGAAGTTGACGAATAATTGGAGGCATGTTTCGAGTTCGAGCCTGATCCCTTGAGCCGATCCGCGTGCTTCGTTGAGGACCTCTTTGCTTGCTGTGTAGACGATGCCGCCGGTGAACCTTCCAGGCTTGCGGCAAAGTCGCGCAAGGTCGCCTCAAGCTCCCTCTTCTTCTTCCTCGGCAAGCCATGGATTTTGAGTTCGAATAGTTTGTCCTCCCGAAGCAGATCTCGCCCGAACTGCTTATACTTTTTCAATGCCTCCTTGAGTCGTTTGTTCTCAATCGTCAAATCGTCTATCACACTCCGAAAGTCCTCTGCGCTGCTACTTCGCGCCATGGTGGGCCTCCTCCGGAATTCGAGCGCTGATGGGGCATATGGGTATGCAGTCTCCCGTCCTGGGTTATTCAAATCTTCGTTGGACGAATCGGAATGCTTCTGATAGAACGGAGGGTCGACTACAAAACAATCAGCCAACTCCAACACAGACATATCAAACGAATAAGCACATACCGTCCATGGTAGCGTGATCAAAAGCGGCGGGAGCATTTTGATTCGATCGGTCAAACCAGTTATTGGGGTCACTTTGGCCTGTGATATGGCTCTCTCCAGATGAGTCCCTCCTGGGTGGGCTTCCAGGGCTGACATTGGTTCCGGTCGGCGGCCTCATAGAGGCATCCCGGGCGAGGCGGTGATGTAGAAGGGTGACGGACTTTTCTGATGGTGCCCTCCGGGGCATAGGGTGGCCGCGGGCATTGGCTGGAAGGGGTTGTAACCCCTGAGAGATGCCCTTAGAGCTGGGCATTATGATGGATATTCTCTGTTATCATCTCGATCAGATCGTGTCGACATGGCAGTATGTTGAGAGCATGAGAGCGTTCCCCAAGTAGAAGATGACACACTCCAGTCTGATGTGGGGCGAAGTGAGAGAAGCTTGTAGGGCCGACGAGAATGTTGACCGTTTATTCACGAGGAACACTTGAAGGGCGCCGTTAGCAAGTGGTTGATCGAAGCCGTGTCTTAAAACTGTATGGGTCTTTGTCCACGTGCCTGGTGGACAGACTGGATTCGAACGGTGGGATCCGCCAATACGGGTTTGACGATGGGCCTGGGGGAACGACAGAGTGTAGACTATGGGGAAGATGGTGATATTTGGGGATGTTCCAGGGGCCAAAGGCGAGCCAGGGGTTGAGGAGAAATAGATGTCAAGGAGAAGCGTGGCTTCTTGATCCGACGACAACCTCAAAGGAACCTTGGAACCCAAGAATACGGCGACAAGGCGGGCTGGTGGTGTAGTGACTTAGGGGACCCGGAACGGCAAGCATGCGGCCATGTAAACGGAGCAAGATGGTGTGTACGGTACGGATTCAACGATCAAGAGTCCACTCGGGCCCTTTGTATGGCTTCAGATGGAAGGGGGAGGAGACTGGAGGACGCCAGGGGCATAATACAATGCAATACAAATGCAATAGAATAGAATAGAATAGAATAGAATAGGAAAACAAGGGACTGCTCAAGCGGACCATACCTGGCTGAACTGCGCTGTGGCGCTACTGCGCAACTATGTACTGTAGTGTACAACAGTAGGGCTTGATGATATGATTTGATTGATATGAAGTGTGTTGTTGCTGTTACTCTTGCCGTTGTATGCGTAATACGCGAGGGATGATGGGAATGAAGCTATGAGTCTTTTCTGCAAAGCGTTCGAGTGTGTGTTTGAATTGTCAAAGGAAGAGAGATCATCAAAATCTTCACCGAACCCGAGAGTCGGGAACGGAAAGTGTTTTGTCGGAAGTAAAGAGAGGAAAGGCGGCGACGGCCTGTGACGCAGGGCAGAGAGCAAATCACGATGGAATCGAGATTGTCGATGCTTGAAGGTCTGCAAGCTGCTGCAAGTGTGTTGCTTGCTTGGGTGCAACTGCTTCGCCTCTACCGGTACATACATACAATACAGCAGCAACTAACTGCTGCAACACAGGCCTGACAGGCCTGACAGGGTGACAGGCTGCAGTATCAAAGTATAAAGTACAGATTACCAGGGGCTTGCGAGGCTCTATTACATAGTACATACCATGTATCTGCAGTAGCTGACCCACAAAATGACAGTGGAAATCCCGTGTTGCAACGCCGTTTGGCTTCTGACTTTCGAATTTCTGGACCCGTTTGGACGGATCTGGGCCGATCTTGACATCGCCACATCCACCCAGCAGAAGCCGATGTACTTATAAGGTAGATGGCCACTAGACAGGAGAAGATCATCGCGTCTTTCGTCTATCGCTAATATCAGGTAGGTACCAGGTATATACTGCAACTGAGTACGTACCTAGATAAACGTGGTATGTCAGTATGTACCTACCTGATACCTGGGTAAGTGTCAGGGTAGCCCGGGTAGACAAAGAACGTAAGGGTCAACGTTTTTTAGTTGGACCTCAGATGCAATCAGCTTTCGCCGATTCTCAAGGAAAGTGCCCCCCAGGCGGCCGAGGCGGGGGCCCCACTCTCTTTTTTTCCCAGCCGCGGTCCTAGTATAGATAGATACCTGGATACCTGCACTTCCCGCGCACTCTAGTATGCCAGCCATGTACCGCGGTACTACCATAGCACTCAAACTCATAGGGACAACGACGCCCTGGGAGTGGCCTTTCTCAAAAATGGGCTTATTCTGATGTCATGCTCCGCTGAATCGCTCCCCTCTGGGCTGTCTCTTGACACTGCTGAACCAATCATCGTCCAGCTGGACCTGGTGCTGGACCCACGAACTCGATGCCGCCGTCTCCCCAATCTCCACGCTGTCGTTAACAAAAACCATCGCCCGTCCTCCGAAGATCTGACTTTGGCTCTGTCATCGACGCTCTTCGAACTCGGGCAACCCACCACTGCAGACTGACGGTCCTCACGCCTGGAGTCCTGGGCTGGTCGCTGCCTGGACGATAACTGACGCACCCTATCACCCACCTGGAAGCCCCGCCTGCAAACTCGTCGGTGAAAATACATGAGTACCTGCCTGTCAGGCCTGTTCAACCTGTGTGCCTGGTCCCTTCTCCTGCTGAAACGGTCGCTAATGCCTCCTTGACAGATGACACGGTTTTGACGGTGGAAGTGAGATTGGATTGCTCGTGTCACCTGACTGAAGGGGATGGGATCACCTCTCTGGAAGAGAAGACATGACAGATGGCGTGTTCCAGACCGCACCATCGACGATTCATCGACGACTCATCGACGATTCGCATCAACGGCGCTGCCAGTCTCAGTCATCGCCGCTGTCATCCTCGCTGCCGTCAGGCTTGGCTTCTTTCTCCTTTGCTCTCACCGCGGCAGCACTGTCCACTGAGCAACCTGCAACACGGTGGTAGCCCCCCCCCCTCTTTTCCAGCAGCCCGAGCGGATACGATTCCATTTGCGTCGCACACACAACCATCTGATTGAATTTCCATGGTGACGATTTCTCGATTTCTCGAGGTCACTTGAAAGGCTGAGGGTGGACAACTGGCCCGATGGGTGCCTTTCTCGATTATCCTCGGACCACTCTTGCCAGACTTTACCGGATACAGCAGCCCCGAAGGAATCACAGAGAAACCCCTGGGACGACAGATGACAACAGATCGAATAAGTCCTCCACCCTCTCAGCCTCTTGAGGTGCAATCCCGGGATACCTACCTGCTGCACAGCGGTGTGAGGCACTTACTGGAAGGGCCATCCACGACACTTGCCATTATTTCGGGGATACGCGGTAAGACGAGGTGTCATGGGTGAGCATCACAGCATTATGCGCGACGCTTCATTGAGTTAGTCCTCCTGAATGTAAGGATGGGGATGGTGAGCGCTTCTGATGATCCATGAGACCCAGAGAAGCGGAGACCGCCAACCTTTTTCCTTTCGAGACGCGCTGCCACATCGTAGTACCTTGGGAACTAGGACGCCTTACTGAGGTCTTTTTTTGCGATCGCCGATGACTTTTGGAGTCCAGCAGCTCACAATAAGCTCAAGCTGGAAATCCATCGCCCCACCAGTGGTACAGTCATTGAGACGTCCGGATCCGTACAAGCGAGAACCTGTGTTCGTCCGACCCCGGGGGTGCGGCTATCCCGGCGTAGTCGGTTGCAACGGTTTGATTTGCTCCCAGCTCCAAAGTCGAAAAGACCCTGAAGATCGTACTGAAATCGATCGAGATCCGCACAGAGCCCCAAGTGGCAAAGTAAACGTCTTATCGTTCAATACGTATGAGCTGACTCATCAGATCTCAAAAATCATATACACGTTCGGCTTTGTCCGCCGAATACAGTATGCTTTTACAAACCCTTTCTCGAACCGTTGAGCATATGCGCACGTGTATTCTGTGCATTCGGCGGCGCAGTGGATATCGACCGTGCGGACCTCTCCACCACCGAGCACCCGGGACAGTGGGCACATGTTGATCTCTCCGGGCGTATCCACTTCCCCGTTCCTTGATCGGCCCAGACCGGCTCTCTCACGGCGAAAACCATGTGAACAAGAGTTACCCAGGCCGGACTTTGAACCCCCGACATATTAAACCCATCAGTCAAGGCGCTCTGGCGCGGTAGTGGGACTCAGGAATAATCCCTTGGTATGCCTCTATTCAGAAGCGTTGCTGGTTTGGCGCTTCTAGACCCGGAAGCTAAAGAAGCTGTAAGCTCGGGGAAGCTGGGAGGCTCTGCCGAGGTGGCGGCGGGCTAAGTCACCGCTGGCTGCTGCACTATTGTCCCAATGGCTTACATAGCTCTCCAACAAAAAAGGGGTGACGACCATGGTGGATGGGCACTGACGGGGTGGCACGGCGCTAGAATCCCCCTCTCGATCTGGGACCGCCGCGCTAGAAGCCCGCGATCGTCCAGTCAACATGCGGTGTTCGAGACAAACAGGCTTCACGGGTAATCGCGCCTTTTGTCTTAGTTACATACATTCTGTCGCGGGCAACCCGGAGGGAGGCAGAGGCAACTGACGAAAAAGATCATCCCCACATGGGTAGCGACATGGCAAATTCTAGAACTCGGGCCGCCTCTGCGCGCCGTCCCACGTGTTCAGCATGGAAGCAACTGAGGGTACCATCGTGGACCCGGAACCTGATGACCCCGGAGAGCGCGTGGATTCTGCCGGGGACGACGCTCCGGCTGATCGCGATGACAGCGGGCCAGCAGCCCTGATGATTCAGATCCAAGGTGTCACCTTACTATGTGTACGTCCATAGGTTACATCAGGGCAGTTCAGGACACAAGGCCTCATTTTGCAGTCCCATGTATCGTCTCACTATGTACAACACTTCCGGCCATATCATCCTTGTAATTTATGTCTTGATAGCTTCTCGCCTTGGCCTGTGCCAACCGCTTCAATGTGTCAGTTGACCTATGCGTTGCAACTCAGACTCAATCTGCCAGAACAATCAAACCTAGGCCTCAGTTGACTGTGCGGACACGCATGATCAAGCCTCCCCCCGCCCCCCCCCCCACATCTTGGGTAGTTGCCTCCCTGCAGCTCCTCCCTGGTATAGAGTACCATGTTTTGAGCCTCGACATCACCCATGAGCCTGGCCAGAGAAGTCGTCACTCGCTGCATGTCACAAGCGAGGCACCTTGTACTTATCAAGGACGTGAAGTGAGTCGAGTTGCAACGGCGGCAATGCAGAACAACATTCGACACGAACCTTTTGTTAAAGGTCTGATCTTAAACCACATAGCCAGACGCCCACAGCAAGAAAAGGGGAAGGACTAGCAACACGGACGTATCCCACAAGCAAAGAAGCCATCGCATATGAGCAGTAACGCCATGAGAAGTTTCAAAAAGGGCAGGGAAGCTAAGAATGACCGCCTTGTAGATTCATGTAAAGTTCATTCTAGGACCAGCCCCCGTCCCGGCTTGTCTATCGTCTATTCGTCCTATATACAGCCCCGTATCCAGACCCACATGACCCAAGTGCTACCCAATCCAATTATTTATTTAATCTTTTTATGCCTTGACAAGCAAGCTGGAGCCCGTCATCTCCTCGGGCTGGGGCAAGCCCATAGCTGCCAGGATCGTAGGTGCGACGTCACCCAGGACACCCTCATCACCCTTCTTGAGGCTCCAGCCCTCAGGCGCGTTGGCCATGATGAAAGGCACCTTGTTGGTGGTGTGGCTGGTCTTGGGCTTGCCGTCGGCGAATTTCATCTCCTCGGCGTTGCCGTGGTCGGCCGTGATGAACAGAGTGTAGCCCTCCTTCTTGCACGCCTCGTAGATCTTGCCAATGGCCTTGTCGGTAGCCTCGACACCGACAAGGGCGGCCTCGTACACACCAGTGTGGCCGACCATGTCTGGTGGGGCGAAGTTGTTCATGACGAAGGGGAACCTGTGCTCGCCCAGACGCTTGGCGACCTGTTTAGCCACGCCATCGGCGGACATCTCAGGTGCCTTGTCGTAAGTGGCCACCGACTTGTTGGAGGGGACGAGATCCTGCGACTCGTCACGCTCCTCGAGATGGAAGGCCTTCTCCACACCGCCGTTGAAGAAGAATGTGACGTGGGCGTACTTCTCCGTCTCGGCGACGTGAACCTGCTCCACTTCTTGCTTGCCAAGCCACTCGGCCAGGACATTGCCCATGGTCTGAGGCGCATATGCGACCTCGAAGGGGTATCCGCCCTTGTACTGTGTCATGGTCACGAGCCTGTTGATCTTGGGGTAAACGAAATCGGGGGTAGGGGATCGGTCGACGTCTCCCAGGAGCTGGGTGATTTGTCGCACACGGTCAGATCGGTAGTTGAAGAAGAAGACAACATCGTCATCTGTTACAAAGTTAGCAGGCATAATTTTGTGAGACGTAGTGGAGATCTGTCCTTACCCTTGATACGACCCTCAGCGCCGTTCACAATGATGGGCTTCAGGAACTCATCGTTCTCTCCCTTCTCATATCGCTCCTTGATAGTAGCAACAGGGTCGCTGCTCTCCTCACCCTTGCCGTGGATCAGGCCGTTCAGGGCGAGGTCGAGTCTGTCCCACCTCTTGTCACGGTCCATGGCGTAGTAACGGCCAACAACCGTAGCCAGCTTGCCAACACCAAGCTCCTTGATGGTGTCCACCAGCTCCTGCATGTAGCCGGCGCCGGACTTGGGGTCGGTATCACGACCATCAGCGAAGAAGTGGATGTAGACCTCGGGGACCTGGTACTGCTTGGCAGCCTTGAGGAGAGCGTACAGGTGGTTTTGCTTGGCGTGCTGATCAAAGTGGAGCTGTTAGATATCTTTCTTTTTTCTTCTTTTTTCTTGAGCTCTCTGGATCTAGGGGCATACATACCACACCACCGTGGGAAACCAGACCGCAGAGGTGCAGTCTACCGTTGCCGTTCTTCGCAGCCTCCATAGTCTTCTTGACAACCTCGTTGTTGGCGAACTCGCCCTTCTTGACGGCCAGGTCAATGCGGACGACATCCTGCCAGACAACACGTCCAGCGCCAATGTTCAAGTGTCCGACCTCAGAGTTGCCCATGAGACCCTCGGGCAGACCGACGGCAAGGGAAGAAGCCTCGAGCTCAGTGTAGCCGGTGGCACTCTTGGCGAATCCGTCCATGACGGGGGTGTTGGCGTTTGTGATGGCATCACCGTTCTTGGGGGACGACTCGGAGGGAACACCCCAGCCATCAATCACGACTGTAGATACGTATAAGCATTAGTATCAACCAGGCCAACTCAAAATAGATCAGAAGGAGGCAAAAGACCAGGATGTAGTCCAAACGAGCGGGTGATCCATTGGAGGTGCTGTTCCCTGCCTGAGGGCCCAGATCTCCTGTGGCCAACGCCTGACTTCGCTTCGTGCCTTTGCCTTCCATTGCCAGCGGTTCGAGCAATGTCGAGGTGTTGGTGGAAGGGGCGAAGAGAACCTTGATGGAGACGGGGTCGTGGAGGGGGGAGATTATGGGGCGCAGTATTCAGGCTTCCTCAACGCGTGGGGTTATACATACTAAGCATAGCATTGTGGTCTGGCTTCGTCATCTCGTCTGCTTTTCTCTTGGACATAGATAAAATTCTTCGGTTGGGATACTCTCAGTAAGGAACAAGATGAGGTAGGTGTAGGATCTTAGGAGGGATTTAAATAGGGAATAGGAAGAAATTATTCAGGAGACAAGAATTCTCAGTCTATGCATGCGCAAGTGGTCAGATCAAACTGCTGTCACACGTTTAATTGAGTGATTTCTGTCGATGGTGGGGGTTGGCCTGACCCTGACGTCGTTCCAGCCGTGTCTCGGCACCGTAATCAAATTGTTGAGATGCCGATAGCACTGTAATATCCGCCCTATTACACACCCAACTGCACAGTACGGATATCCACCGCGGGGCATCAGCTCATGCCCCTCGTCCTCGGCTGCTTCCCATGGAAGGACAATTGCTCGCTCGCTCGCAAACCGAAGGTCCAAGATCCCGGCCATTAACAACCTTGGAAACTAAGCAGCCAAGCATCACCAACTAACACCACCCGCAGCGCATAGCCTCGGACCTTGACCACATGACCAGACCTCGGACCTTCCTTTACTCGTACAGCACTAGTGATTGGGTATATTCATCAATCACGCCCACGACCTTTCAGCCGCGCCGGACTTTCTTTTGCCTTACATCTAATTCGCATCTTCCCGTTTGCGACAGCTACAAGCCGCAGCCGCACGAGCTCACCAGACGCCTGCCACACGGCCCAATACACGGCGTATACGTCCTCTCACAAGACGCCCAACTTCTGTCACACAGCACGACAAGCTATTTCCACCAGAGATGATGGCCTCTTCCCAGCCGCCAAACGCAGGCGCAAACCCGCACACGCTCCCCGGCGGTCTCTCCCCAGACTCCATCGATGTTACCTCCGAGCTCTACACCGTCCTCTCCCGCGTGCGCTACACCGACAAGAACGGCGCGTCGGCAGCTACCGGCGACGGCGACGCCAAGCCCGGCGCGAACACCCCCGCCGGCGCCCCGCCAGGGGCAACCCCGGCAGGGGCCGCCGACGGCGCAGCTGGTGGCTCCGGCTCCAAGCCCCTGTCCACCAAGGACCTCGTCGCGGCCACCGACCCGCTGAAGCACAAGATCCAGCGTGCGCGCGCCGCCGTGCACACCTTGCCTGATGTCGAGCGGACGATACCCGAGCAGGAGGCGGAGATACGGGAGTTGGAGGACAAGATCCGCCGGCAGAGGGAGGTGCTGCTGCAGTTGAAGGAGTTTGGTATCCAGTTCAGCCATGGGAGCAGTGATGTCGAGATGGGTGGAACGGGTGCGCAGGGAGGAGGAAGCTCTTCCGGCTAGTCGCCTAGGACTCCGACGCCTGACGCTACTGCGAAGAGCCTTGCAGTCTCGGTTGCTGAAAATGAATATGAGGAAGACTATGTGATGGGAGAGAGTGTGGGACAGGACTTTCCTGAAGGTGCTACTTTGAGTTCACCACCCAAGAACAAGGGTTCTAATGTGGGTAGCAATTCTCAGGTGAAGATGCATGTGGAGGACACTCTCATTTGCGATGCTGGAGGACAGGGCATTACCGCAGGCCGGATGAGGGATGCAGATTCCGTCGGGTTCTTTGTCGGCACACAAAAGGTCATCATGGGAAGCGAGAGCCGACAGGAAGAGCTCGTTCAACAGAAGCCCACACTTGAGGCAGAAGATGAGGCGAGAAGTGGTCCTGGGTTCGTCAACCTGGAATTTCCCCAACCAGAAGTCATTGACGAGACTGCCCCCAACGTCATGGCAGACCACGAGCCTATGGAGATTGACATTGCGGCTTCGAAAGCACCAGAGCAGGCTATGCTGGCTTCACTGCTGACGGAGCAGGAGTCTATTGCCCGAGACTACGAATCTGTTGAGTATGGAGACATTCAAGCTGCTCACGCAGAGACTGCGGAAGCGTTTGTGGAAAACAGCTTGACTGCGGGCCCTGCTCCCCAGTGGCCAAGCCTCGCTGCCACAAACGGTTGGCTCCGCATCGAAATACCAGAGCACTTTAAGAAAGCCAAGATCCATCTTTACTCCATGAAGCCTCTGGAAGGTATGCACTCGGCGTCGCAGGCCATATCAAGTCAATCCGCCTCTCGCCCCAGTTCTACACACAAACAGACCAAGATCAAGCTCAACTTCACGTCTAAGAGCAGAGTTAAGGACAGCGAGTCTGGCGGACCTTCCTCACCGTCTGCGATCCCCCGGGACACGCCCCGTAAGTCGAGAACGCGGAATGATGGTCTCTATGATGAAGCTATTGAGGAGGTGCCCACATCACCGGCGGACAGCGAGGGAGAGGTTATGCTTCTGACGGATCCGCTGGAGGAGGAGGGTGTCGGGATGGAACAGCAAGTCGATGGTGCTGCTGCTGACGAGTGGAGTAATGTGTCGGTGTCTGGGGCAGCACCCTTGGCCACCGGGGAAGGGACGGATCAGGCGCCTGGTTGCGGAACAACAAGGAGTCGCGGCCGCGGTCGCGGTAGGGGACGTGGTCGGGGGCGTGGCGGTCGTTCCGGTCGAGGAAGTGCCAGAGGCCGGCGCAGACGTTGAATGAAGACACGGGGTTCTTGGGGGTATGGCTGGTAGGTGGTCGTAGAGGCTTCTTGCAACACAAGAGCGAGCCTACAGTTAAAGTGCTTTGGAGAATGGGTAGAAACGCATCGAGGCGAGTGGACTAAGTCCGACGTTAGCCCGCTGATTCTAGACGGCAAAAGCGATGACGCCGTTTATCTTCTTATTGAGCGCCCACCGCGAGTACCGTATTTAGAGACGTCAACAGCCATACCATTGATTAACACGTGCGAAACCACAGCATGAAATACAATGAGGTTGCCAGAAGAGAGTGAAACTTCCAGGTTGCCTTGCACAGAACGGGTGAATACCAAGTAGGTAGATAGTTGATTAATGCTCGCCTCATTCCAGACTCCCGTATTATGCTTTTGAGACCGACGCCATGCGCAGACAATCCTAGGATATATGTAAAAGTAAGGAACGAATACACCCGCCCGGTCACTTCCTTTCCAGCTCGTCTTCAGAATCAGATGCCCGCCTTCCGAAGGATATCCTCCGTTCCCAACAACGGCCCGCCCTTGACCGTCTCCGTCCAAAAGCCCTTGGGTATGGCCGAGTTCTCCTCAGACAGCTTCTCCCAGTTGGGCGACGCCTCCGCCTTGAGCCAGTTGAAATCGTCGACCTGATCCCACTGGTTACCACCACCACCAGCCTCCTGACCTTTCACCAGGTAGTTCTCCGGCAGCGGCGCGAACCTCACCCCCCTGCAGTCCTCAATGATGGGGTGGCTCCCACACCACAGGTAGACAGTGACATTCACGCACTCGTGCATACGCACCTGCCGGGCATTAAGCACGAGGACCGAGTCCCTCACGCCCGTGACGTGCGCGGCCCCCGCGACCTGGCCGGCGATGACCAGGCTCCCCGCCACGTCCTTGACGACGAGGTTCGCGAAGGGGACGCCGCCGCCGCCCTCGGGTGCGCCCATGCTCATGTCCAGCACGCAGCCCCGCAGCTTGGTCACGCTGCCCGAGCTGGTGGCCCGCCTCGCGGTCGAGGGCAGGATGATGTGCATGGCCCGGTGGTCCGAGATGTCGATCCCGCGCGACCGCGAGAAGCTGGGCTTGCGGATGGCCGTGCCGGGCTCGCTCGCCATCTCGGCGTTGTAGTCCCTCGTCTTGCTGATGGCGCTGCTGCCGGCGAGGTCCGGCAGGCTGCCTAGGGCGTCTGCCGTCTCCGCCTGGGCTGCGACGTCGCTGTCGCCGTCGACAGCGGCGTGCGCTGCTGCCACGCTGCTCTGGTTCGTGGCCGAGATGAAGGCCTGTTTTGATTCCGGGGAGAACTCGAAGAGGCTCTTTGGTCCCAGACTTCGAGTCTGGATGTTGAGTTGCTCCCGTAGTGCCTTGAGCGCCTGTGATGGGTGGTGTGAGAAGGCGGTGTCCCTGATTCGTACCACATGAGATGGAGACAAACCTGGCCATAGATCATCTGATCTCGTGGAGGAGCATACTCGGATGCATCAGACACTTCGTTGGTGAGCCTGGATATTCCGCCGAGGACGCGGTCGGTGGCATCCTTGCGTTCGCCGCCCGAGGCAGAAATGTCACCCAGATTTGCGATTTCTTCTTGTAGAGCTGGCAGTTTATATATGTGTCAGACTTGTAGAGACTCGAGAGGGTCTGATGGGCACCAACATGTTGCCTGACTCTCAAAGTGTCTGTAGAAGCGTTCCTTGGGGTCCATATTGGACTTCAGACCTGGAAAGCCTCCACCGTAAGTTATTGGTCCATTTGATACGGTCTCCATAGTGGTGATTTGAGACAATGGATAAGGTTGATAGATTGGTCGATTAATCTAGCAGTACGATGTTGACTTGGAGTTTCGGGTAGTCACTGGTGACCATTTAGGTAATCCTTTTGAGGGTTATGTATGCCAAGCGAGACAGAAGATGATGCTCGCAGGAAGAAACCCTTAGGTTCATATAGTCCAACAAATAAATGAGAAGAGGAATGGTTCAGCTTACCACCATGAGCATCAACACCCGAGAACAGCTCACACGACAGACAGTTGGTTCTAGGCACAGTGACGACATGCACAGCGCTGGTGGTCTCGGACTGAGCCACAGTATGATGATCGTGAACTCCTTGCAAGGGGGGGGGGAGGACGAGTGGGTGTACAGCGGGACGGAGCCAAGAGTGGGTGGACGTTTAAGGGTCCAAGACAAGCCGATAATGGTGATGCGGGGGATGGATGATAAGGACCAATCAACCTGTAGAAGGTGTGCAGAAGTCTGGGGATGTGATGGGATGGGGCGGATGGTGGAGGGTCAGGAAGCGTTCCTAGCGGATTGAAGAAATCGTGAATCGTGGGGAAACAAGAGAGACATCTGGACACTCAATCCGGTTGAACCCCGCCTACTCCATACACAGAACAGAGCCAGAGAGCAAGCCGATGGATGCTCCATCGCGAATCTGGGGATTTTGTATCGGATGTGCAGATGCGCTGTAACTGGTCCCCCCTCCCCCCAATCTATTTCTTCTTGCATGGGAGCATCATCATCACACACAACTGTCCGATCACGATGCAGACAGACCATCCCATGTGACGGACCATCATTCGATGCGATGACGGGCAAACGGCTTCTTGGTGTAACGGTACGGTGCATAGTTCCTTCTGGACTGCAGTAGTTCAAATATCATCGATCGTTGATATTCATCCTCCCCAGAAATGGACAATGCCACCCGACTGACTGACTGATTGATCAGATTTCCCCTCTCCGTGTTGGAGGTTCCCCGTGGATCCCCTACACCAAGTCCAACCGGTCGTCAATAAATGCGTGCTGACGTCTGTAGTTGCATTTTTCGGACCATTTTCCACAACCTTCTTCTTTTTGAATTACGTGCATAGGCAGTACAGTCACCGAAGGATAATCCAGAGATATATGCTGTCGTTGTACATTAATTGTTATTCTTTCTCTCTGGGTGGGTGAGGCCATCTTGAGTCGAGCGGCAGACACGCCGAACGAGAAACCGCAAACTGGATTTGAAGTCTAGGGTAAGTTCTGCTTAGTAAGCCCAACTTACCCTAGACTTCATTCTCAAATTGAATTTGAGTCAGGCATTCCACCCATTCTTTTTGCCCTCCGGACTGATGATTGATTGATTGAGATACGAGCAGACCTGACCTCTTCATCAACATTTCGAAGCTGCTCTCACCCAACTAGTACATTCAAAGCTGTGGGATATCTGGCAACAGCGGTTGAGTGGATGTACTGCATACTTTGACAGATAACCTCCTCACAGTATAGGCCATCTAGAAAGTCTCTTGATATCCAGCATCCCACTCTGGGAGCTCTCATTTGCAGATGTGACTATCCACGGAAGAGGGAATTGATAATAGCAATGCCATATTCTCCCTGTCTACCCATTTCCCACCTCGTTCGTATGTTTGTTTCAGGAGTGCCCATACAGCCAGATCTTTCAATAAGCTGTCAAGCAAGGCCTTGGTACAAAAACATCGGAGTCAATCACTCTGCTGGGGCCCCTTACAATAGTAAATCTTCCCCCCCTTCCTCAAACCCTGTGTAGGGCTCAATGATCATCAGGTGATCAAAAGCAAACCGCGATTATCTCGTGCAATCTAGACCCAAATTGCAAGTGCATGTGATTAGCTGGATAGGTCTTCTTCTACGTTCAGTAGGCAAGATATGCCCAGGTGTGTGCAATGTCATGCCAAATGGGACATGTAGAGCCCGGCATCTTTAACGTGCCTCACAAGCTTTGCCAGCTCACCATTGGCCGTGATGACCCCCGTTCAGGACTACCTACTTGATACTCGACGGACGTTGACAGAGTATCCGGTGGAATATCCAATTGATCTTTACCAGTTTCTTTCTCCCCACTGAAAGACCTCTTCTTGTCTCGCACTTGAAACACGGCATTATTCTTCCCACTCTCGAGTGCTCGCAAACTTCCCATCAACTCTACAGACCACGACCGTTACGCCCTATCCGAATCGATCGTCAATGCCATCGACCAAATACCAACAACATGTCTCCCAGCCTGTATATGGTGGATGTCCTCCTGGCTGTGCCCCAGCCTGTCAGGAAGATCCTCTACGACTTTCTCACCACCTTTCCACATCAACGTGCTCGCACCGTCGACTACGACGACGTCTTCGCTGAGATGACAAAGGAGGAGCAAGATGTTGCTATCCGGAGTATGACTAGAGGCGTGATCTGGCTCTCCTGTGAGTAAGCTCTACAATACCGGGCATCTCTCTCGAGTGATCCATCGCTACGTCTTGATTGCATTTTGTGGCTCGAGAAGTGACCCCAGCCTGCACAGATCGCTGATTGTGTTCTTCTCCTCTCAAGCGAGCCCCACCGTTACGGCGACGGCCACCATCCTCAGCGGTGACATGTACTACACGGACAACTATTACTCGATTGCCGGTCAGCAGCAGGCCTACTACGAACGCAAGTTCATGGCGGAACTGGCACTCGTAAGCCCATCTGCAGTGCCACGGGCACTGATTGTCTAACATTGATTCAAAATTGCCCATACTGACATTTGCGGGTTTTCGATCTGTCTAGTTCAACGGAGACCTCAACGACACCGGCCGTGTCAGCGATGAGGATGCCCAGGAGGAGTAGGGCCAGGAGGACTGATGGAGATACGTAATCACAGAAGGAGGACATGAGGCTCGACGACGACCGGTATGACAGGGCTCATCGTGCTCAGAGCCACCAAAATACCTTCCATGTATGAAATAGTATTCCTCTACCTCAAGAGGATCTCGGAATCAAAATAGATCACAGGCGTTGACGAGGCGTGGAAACCTTGAAAGGCACCATTCATTTTCTCGGGCCGCTCTCGGCGTGTGAACCACCTACTTAAAGCGGTGTTATGTGATAGGCCAATTCGCCTGAGTGAACGGGGCTCCGATAACGATAGGGAACCCTCGGCTCTATTTTTCGAGTTTGCCTGCAAGATGAACGTCACTGCCGGCTGAGTTTGCCAAAAACTTAATAATAATAATTATTTGCCTAGGTACCTACCAGCCTGACAGTCGTGTTTGGTCCCTTCGATGGCTCCAACAACAACAACAACAACAACAACATCACCATGCGCTGTTCCCAAAGAGAAGTAGCCGCCCTTTGCCGCGGCCTGCACACCAGCGCCAGAGCACCAACACCTCGTCTTCTTCAGAGGTCTTTCCACCAGACCTCGTCTGCGTTCCGCCCACGACAACGTACCTTCTTCACCTCGAACACCCTCCTTTCGAAGGATGGGAGCGATGACGGCCCTTCTACCAACTCGACCTCTTCCCCTTCTCCTTCCGCAGCCGACCAAAGATCCGAACAGCCACCGTCCAAATCGAACAACAGGAAGAAGGCAGCAGCAGCAGCCAAGGCCAGTGTGGTCGCAAAGAAGTCCCTGAGCAACCCCCTCCGCCGTGTCGTCAACATCGCACAACGGCCCGGCCGGATACCGACCAAGGACCCCAAGGACGATGAGCTAGAAGCAGAACAAATCGAGGATGACGGCAAGACACAAATCAGGGCCATCTGCGTGGCCGAGTCCTTCGACATGGAGGCCGTCGTCAAGATCCTCACAGACCACTGGTACCAACTAGACCCGGACGGCCTGGGCTTCGACACGGTCGACGTGGTGCACGCCCGGGGATCCGGTGGTGAGGGTGACGTGTTCATTTTCCCCTCGGGGACGGTCGTGACATGGTCACTACCAGCCGAGGTGGGCATAAGTATGGCGACGGGCATGCTGTCCAAGGCGGCCCTGAACGCCAACCTCGAGTCCGCCGAGAAGGAGAGCCTGGAGTACGAGACGGACGGGTCCATGTCGACGAGCACGATGCGCAAGGACAAGGTCGTGCTGGGGACCAGGGAGCCCGAGGACGGCGACGGGACGTACCCGACGCTGGCCAAGATCGCCTTCTCGTCGGGGCTGGCCCGGAGCACCAAGATCGCCTTCCTCGAGGCCCTGCTGAGCGCCTACTTCAAGAAGACCAAGGACATACCCATGCAGCTGGAGGCGGGCCGGCTGGCCGTGACCAAGAAGTTCATCCTGCAGAGGACGGGCGAGCTGCTGAACCTGCGGTCGCAGCTGAACCTGTACTCGGAGCTGACCGACTCGCTGCCCGACATGTTCTGGGACCAGAGCTCCGAGCTGCGGCTGGAGAACAATTACGACCAGGTCGGGAGGGCCCTGGACGTGCTGGACCGCATCAAGCTGCTGAACCAGCGCATGGACTACGCCCAGGAGATGGCCACAGTCATGAGGGAGATGTCGGACTCGGACCACAGCGCGTACCTGGAGAAGATCATTATCTGGCTTATCCTGATTGAGGTCATATTTGAGATAAGAAGGATCTATACGGAGTACAGGGAGGCCTGGAAAAAGGAGGAAGAGGAAGCCCTCGAGAGGGCCACGAGCTGAATGAATGTTGTACCGTACCTTGCGGATTCGACAAATCATGACATCTCCGTGAGTGACTCGTGTCGGCCGTTTGATTCGGGCGGGGAGTTACGATGATGATACCCAACTCTGTATTTTACTCTATCGATAGGTTGACATTGGGGAGAGCAGGTATAGCATCTGCAAACAAAAGTCCTATGTCGTCCCTTGACTTCTGCCCTCCTCTCCACAACGCTAGGAGCGAAAGGCTATCATCACTTGTTGCATTCCCCCCTTCCCCCAAGGCTACACTTTGGAAATCCAGAAAACATGACAGATCAAGGAGCGAGAAAATCGTCCCTGCCTAAGGAGGCTACGAAGGCTTGTTGCCCATACAGACAACCCTAAATATTCCAGCTAGCCCTCAGTACAGTCCCTCTCAAGACACGGTCAACCAAACATTTAGCAACTTCACAGGCATATGACATTGCAACTCAGGATCCGCCAAGTCCTTCCTCATCCCCTGAATCAACTCTTCCACCTCCCCCATAGCCATATCACCCCCCCCCCCACTAGCAACCGCAGACCCAGTCCCTCCAGCCCATCCTCAATATCCTTCCTAAAAAAAACACTCCGCAACCCTCATGTCATGTCTTCTGGTCACCCACGAGCTACTGGGCCAGAAGAACTGCCTCGCTTGGATGGAAATCCACACCACAGTCGAAATTCGGTGCGACGCCATCGTTGATGTTGCTTACATACCAGGCAATCCGGAGTCTATGAACGGTCGTGACTAAGTCTGGAGTCTCCATAGTGTAGAGATACATCTTGACCAATCAGAAGCACCAATCATGACAGCAGATTGGACAGTGCAACATTCGATACTACGCAGTATTACATAGTACTCAGTTTGACCCCTAAAGGTCAAAGGGGCCATGGCCCTCGTTACACAAATGTATGTTCATACAGGTACACTCTATTATATACAAACGATGGCTTACTGTACAGCACTGCAGGAACCATCGGTAGCTTGCAGCTAGCTCTAGCTTCCGTAGACACGAACATGGATTGTATTGCAATCCACAGCCAAGTCATGTGTGGAAGACTAGCATGTGTCATGGATATAGGGAGCAGCAATAGTTCTTCTTACAACAATTGGGGGGCTGGCGCAACGGCAGCGCGTGAGATTCCAGCTTCATGGAACAACCTCAAGGTTATCTGTTCGAATCAGGTGTCCCTCAATTTCTTTTGCCATTATTTTTTGGGCAGGTTAAGATGCTAAGGTTGAATTCATCTCAGAACCTACTGCTCTCCGAACTCTTTTTTGCTCTCACCTCAGCTGCGTCTCAGTTAGTAAGCAAAATTTATGTAATCAGCCTCCCCATTCCATCTGTGTCAAGGCAGCAGCAGCAGCAGCACATCTATGGACGGAAGTCCTCGTCTCTTTCTTTTATCAAATTTTCCCTTCCACCCACCGGCAGATATGAGATATGACATGAGCCAAGCATCCCGACATGGGCTCAAGCGAGGAGGCTGCCAATGTCCATATACTGTGTACACGACAGCATCCAGCACCCTACTACCTATGGGCTTCGCTAGCGAGAATAGCAGGGGGGGGGGGGTAGATTGCTTATTGTGGCTGGCCGTTAGCAACCTTAACCGAAGCTGGCATGCAACTTCATCACCCCGATGTGCGCTGTCTTCACCATCTAGTCCTCGACCGGCTGTGCCCCTTGCAGATCTATCGGCTCTCTCGCTTCTTGTTGATGCATTGCAGCACTGGTTCCGTGTGTCCATCTTCGGTCTGCAAAGGTCGACTCAGCTACATAGAGGCAAACGTCCAAGTCGTTACGCTTCAAGCAGTCGAGACGCCGATCAGCTGTAAGAGATGACCGAGAACCAAGCTCATCATCAACCCAGCATTCTGTTACATTGCTATTTACGTCCTTGCCTCGGGAGGGCTGAACTCTGCTTCGTCCCCCGCTGCCGTCAAAGCCCGCCCACGGTATTTGGCAATTATTATACTATACACGATGCGCAAGCGCATCACAACTCTGTCGACAGCACACGGCCCCGAACCTCCTCTGCAGGGCCCGCGCCGCAAACGTCGTCTGGCCTTGAAACGCGCCACTTTTCTCACTGGACACCCAAGTCCGTCTGCTGACGGGCGCGATCCTTTGCCGGCTCTTGGTCTCCCCAATGCCACCCTACTGAGTGGTAGGGCTGCAGCGCCCATGTGTCCAAGGTCTCTGAACGGCTGCACTGTAGGCGCCGGGGGCACGAGGGGCCTCTGGTGCACCATTCAGCCACCCCACGTTGCTATGCACGGCGTTGTGTGCCGCTCGCGCGCTCGTGGAGTCTTTTTCGCCGACAGGACCGTTCTGGGACGCAACGGCCGCCGCATTGGACCGAAAAGATGCTACAGTATGCACACCACTCCGCAGCTGCAGAAGACGACTGTGAGGGTGTGCCGAAGTTGCCAATCGTTGACCCAGGAGAGCCGAGTTTTTGACGAGTGGCACAATGCACGCTGCGTGGTCGGGATGACTGGCCTTCCAACGCGCAAAGGTCTCTTACCATTGATTCGGCAGTCGTCGCTTTGTTTCCTGTTGTTGAGATCGGCCTTCACAGGTATTACATATCGGGCATTTGACAGCCAACCTTGACCTGGCCAGACCTGTTCAAGTACATGCATACCTTGATATCTCTGTCCCAAGTTAATCCTGGCTGTAATTGCACTTTCTTCTCGGCGTTGAGGTCGGCCTTTTCCCCTAGTTGATACGCATTGGATATTGAACATTCAACCTGGACCAGGACAGACTTGGACATACATGCATGCCTTGGCATCTTCGTCTCAAGCTCGAGGTCATCCAGGTAGTATTTGCTCATCCAGGGGTGGCACACGGCCATTACCTGTGTATGTCGGACGCGATTCGGCAGCCACCCATCTACTTGTTACGTACCGGACACTGACTGTCAACTACAAGCTACATTGGGACTTTCAGCTTCGACCTGCATTATGATTGTCCAGCGTCTCCGACCCCAAGGGGATAAGGCTGCGGCTGCGGCTGCACCTGCGGCAGCTAGAACATGTTCCCACATGGGGTGCACATACGCCTGGGAACACAGACGACATACGGGCACACGTCTCTCATGAAGCCAAAATTGGCCTCGAGCCAGAAATGGCTTCTTCAAAAATATACACCTGCATGTTCTTCAAGATGTTGCGTCCCTCCGTCCTGAATATAAAATGGCGGAACTGCCGCTGTTTACATAGACCTTGGATCCGGCCATAAAACTCATCACTCATCTTCACAGCAACATTTCTCAACATTACCAATTCCTTCTTGCCTTGCAATCCCAAAGATATTCCACCTCGTCCAATATCCAACAAAAGCCAACATGTCGGGTAATCGCTCCTCTTCGATGGATGTCAACCTCGGGAATAGCAAGAGGTGAGTCTCTGAGCCGTTGTGGGTAGGCGAATCTAATATCTTGCCAGTTCTCGTGGAGCTCCTCGGGTCTCCTCAGCCGAAGAGAGACGACTCATGAACGAGAGACTGCAGATTTACAGCTCAGACAATGGCAATAACCTGCTCCCACGTCTCTGGGACCGTGCTGGCACGCAGTACCAGACGCAGCCAACCACACAGTACAATGGCGGCCAGACAAGCGACCGTCCCAATGCGGCCTAAGGTGCACGAGGCAACGCTCAGCTCACCTCCAACTCGATAAGATTCGCAACGGAAGGGTATCTACGGTTGGGTGCGGCGGGTATCTGACAGCCGTCTGCTATGTGGGCACGAACTCCTGCAACCACCCAGGTCTTCTCATTCCGGATTGGGGACCTCCAGCAGAGATGCTCGGGGTCACCGCCCGCCCGATTGTCACGGGCCACATGCTGTGGCTCCTTTGTTCATGATTTCTTGTCAACCCTTTCCTTTTGTGTTATGTATACGTTCTTGGGCGGCGGTTGAAAATGTTGAAAATGTTTGGGTTGGATTTTGGATGGTCTGGTGTGTTGTGGAACTGAGATATACAATCTTGCTTACTTCGGCGGAGTTAATATCATAATCTGGGGGTAACTTGTACGAATCTATGTGTTACGATATCTGTATTATGTGTTTTGCCCATCTGTTCTCAGTTCACAAACGTGCCCCATGTATACTTCCGACCACTCACTCATATTTGCAACAGCAACAACAGCAACAACAGCAACAACCACCCCCCCCCCCAAATGCTGGGCCACAGCAGAAGAAGAAAAAAGGAAGAAGACAGAAAGAGGGGGGGGGGGAAGGTTTACTCGAAGCGACAGCCTGAAGAAGTCAATCAAGAGCATGCAGCAGCAGTGCCGTTACAGGTGCCATGCAGTCATCGGCAACTCTTCAGCCCTGAACGGGCTACGGAAACAATCTGGACGCCAATATAAGAGGACGAGGTACTTCGGTGCCGCAGAGATGATGCCCACTCACGTTACACGAATCCACGAGCCACAGCTGCCGCACCATGGCGTAGTTAAGCCTAAAAGCCAAATGACAATGTTGCGTTTTTGGCCCCGTGTTTCAACTGACATCGATTTCTCCTACTGGGAGACCACGCGCCTCCGTGCCTCCGGACCCGAAGACGGAATGGGACGGCCCCCCGCTATCCCTCAACGCCGTTGCACACCATCCCCGGACGGACTGCCGTTCTACAACGATCCTGCGAGCTTTTCTCCTGACAGATAAAGGCTGACATGACGCCTCTCCTTTCACAGAGCCTATAAGAAGCATGGCAAGACGCAAGCAGCTCGATGGGGTCTCTTCAGCTCCCTACACTAAGTGTTCCTGCAGGTTGTCCCCAAACCGGCTCTAGCCCCCCCCCCCCTCAAGCGAGGCATACACAACAGAAGAGGAAAGGTCGGCGAACAATCAGGCAGGGGTGGGAGAAACTTCCACGGGAGAAAGGGTGGGGGGGGCAAGGCCTGCGCGTCCTAATTTAGTGTACCCCGAGCCTGACCACGAAGCTTTCTATGGAGTTCGAGCCCCAGCCCTACAAGCTGCAGGCACTGGGCCACTCACTCACACGGCTTTGGGGGCTGAGTTGACGCACCATACACACGCAACGTTCCCGGCGATCTGACCTGCACGTTGGAAAAGTGTGTGTGTGTGTGTGTGTGTGTGTGTGTGTGTGTGTGTGTGTGTGTTCATGACCAACAGATGCCTGATTGCACACTTGCTTGACAGATGCAAGGCGATTACTGATACAAGAGCCTCGATTTCAAATATTCCCCTAACGGGACGCTTGTATCACGTTTCACATGCTCAGAACTCTCGATGCGGACATCCATGTATGTATACTGCAACACACACACACACACACACACACACACACACCTTAATAAGCACCGGATCACACACACGCCATCCATCACTGTCCACAGGCGCAGGTATACAGAAGATGTATGACACGGCATACATGCGCAAGAAGAGGGGGAGGAGAAAGGAAACCATACAATAGTGACTTCGACTTCGGCCACTCCGAGTACCAATCATTTATTTTGCTTTTTCCATCCACAATCGTCAGGATGGAGGGAAACACGACCTAACCGCCAGGATCCCCAGCATGACCGCGTCGTGACGACTGCTCCCCCGATCGAAGCTGACGTTATAAGTCTACCACCACCACCGCACGCAACCTGAGGTGCTCGGCGGCACAGAGGTTCAACTTGCAAGCCACACACATCACAGGCACATTTTACATGTTTCTTCATGGCCAGTATTGTTCAGCACAATATTATATCAAATAGATACATATACAAATACATAAAATGCCACAGGTTCCACGGCGCCGGAGACCTTGTGGAACCATGCAGTTACTGTCGGGCGCCTTTTGGGGCCGTCGAATTCGCCGAACGTCACACGGCAAGCCGATGAAGTCGACCTGAGACTGCACCGGAGAATACCTAAACGAGTAAGTCCTGTGTAACTCTCAATTTCCAGCGTATGTGAGTATCTATTTAGTGTTTCCTCCCCATCTTGGGGGCTTCATACCCGGACATGTGAATGATGAAAGCTTGGCCCTTGCCTTGATGGGGGTCCATTTAGGCAAGGGGTATGTGACCAAGGCTGCTTCTCTTCCAAGCTAAGATGTTCCCTATCCCTACAGTGATTGATAGACGTTTCTCGTCTTGTTCTGGGGCTGGGTGGGATTTAGAGATATATACCACTAGTTACCGGCCCGCTCCTCCAGGGACTTCATGGGAAGAGAACCAGTGGACGGAACAGCGTAGACTAGGCTTGCTGTAGACCAAGTACTGTATAGCGTCTTACCATATAGGCGTTGCCTTCTTTGTGAATGTCCCCTTCTCGGGGCATTTTCCGCTCAAGGCACCTCCTGATGAGAATTATTCTCGTCATTACCCATGGGATGATCATCCCTGGGTATACTTCCCCTGGTAGACCTACCTGTGGATATACTTCTTGCGCATAAGGAGTCCCCAAATCAAAACAGGCCTCACTGCCAGCCACTCACTGATAATGAAGCAAGATATGTCACAGATGCAGTCGAAAATTGGAGCCTCAACATCCTATGCCACTCAGTATGCGCAGCTGGCGCATTCCATAGTCTGACTCTGGTTGAGGACCTTGCATATACGGTACAATACCAATCCTGGACCTGTCCTATTTGACCAGACAGAACCAGAATACTAGCAGACACCCCCTCACTGGTCACCCAGGCACATCTCCAAGATCTCCAGCACCTGCCCCTGCGTCTCCAACGGGATCGCATTCCACCTGCAGCAAACATCCTCCAAGCTGCTCTCCGCAATCGCCTCGAGCCTGTCCCTCCCGATCCCGTAGTCCCCCAGCGTCCTCGGGAAGCCCAGCTCCCGGATGATGGCGTCCAATGCACCCCCCAGGTCCGCCTGCCCCCTGATCAGGGAGCGCCCCTTGAGCACCGCCGCGATGTCCGGCTCGGACCAGAACGCGTCCAGCACGATCTGCTGCTGCCCCGCGTTGGCCTCGGCGTTGAACTTCTGCACGGCCGGGAGGCAGATGCATGTCGTCTCGGCGTGGGGGACGCCCATGGGGCCTAGTTGGTGGCCTATGCCATGGGAGCCGCCTGTTTTTTTCTTCTTCTTCGTTTGGTCCTCTGTCAGCCTGCGTATTCTGCAAAGAAGATGGACCCCACGACCGCGCAGGAAGGAAGGAAGAGAACACGAATGCGATTTCACTTAACCAACCCTCACGCCGTACAGGTTACCAGCCTTCATGCTCTCAGCCGCACCGAGCTGACACCTCAGCCTGGCCTCGACATCACCAGGCTCCCCCCTGGTCCTCAGCAGCCCGGGTATCAGCAGCCCGACCCCCCTCAGCGAGTGCTCCGTCCCCGCACCCACGGGGCTCGAGCTGCACACCGTCTCGACGCAGTGGTCCAGCGCCCGCAGGCCCGTCGACAGCCACACCCTCTCGGGCGTGGTGAGGGCCAGGGCCGGGCCCATGACGACGACCGAGATGCCGACCCCGGCCGGGTTGCGGAACGACTGCTTGTGGTGCGTGGCGTCGTTGGTCGCGCCGCCGGGGGGGTTGAACTCGCCCGTGCTGAGGGTCGTGGTGATGGAGATGATGGGGAGGCTGGCCGGGTGTGGTGATGGTGGTGCGCCTTCCGGTGGGGGCTGGGAGTGTCGGTGGGCGTTGCTGGTGCGGAATAGGTGGTCTAGTTCGTCGTGTGTGGTAGTGTTGTTGGCTAGGGCCTGGTTTATAAGGGGGATGTTTTGATGGTTTGGTCGTTGGATAATTTCTGAAAGGGGCCATGATATCTTGACTTTATATCGTTGGTGTTCAGACCGAACTTACAAGTGACACGGCCTTCGCTCCGTCGATGACACTCCCGCCCCCGACGGTGATGATGGAGTCGGCCCCTGAGTCCTTAACTTCCCGGGCGACCTGCAAGACCTCAGAGTAGTACGTATGGGGCTTCATGCCGATATGGACCCCCACCATAGCTACATTGTCCTTGTCGAGGGCGGCCTTGAGTAGCCCTATAGCATCGGTACTCTTGCTCAGTGAGTTGGATATCACGAGGAAAGGCCGTGCGTGATGATGGGCAGCTCCTTGGCCGGGTTAAACCGCTCGACTGTCTCCTGGGCCATTGGTAGGTTTTTTGCGTCTTTTGTTTTGGGATACTCGTGCTGCTTGGTTCGTTGATGACGCGAAAGACCGGAATATGTGAAGAACGATCGATGATGCCGACTCCGCTTGATGACTGACTGACATCGGTGGTGTGGGGGTGACGTGGTACTGCCATTATTAAGTATGTTGCCTTTTTGCCACAGCTACAATACCCCAGCTTCATATATCCATTTGGCATTGGGTACTGCTTTCTCACGGATAAACCAGGTCGTTTGAGTTCTGTCTCAAGGCAAGGGGCGTACCTACATACTTACGTAGGCACGGCGTTGGTTTCGCTATACAAGCTATGCTTCATACCAGAGTTGATCCTAACAACAGTTCCCCGTCAACAAGCTGGAAAAATAGAGGCATATGTACGTCTAGCAAGCGTATTTCATCTCTTATCATTATGGTATCTACATCAAAATCATCACGGCCCAAACCGCTTCCAAGAGCAGCCCTACCTGTTTCCGTACGCCTCCACTCGTTGCAGTCATTTCTCGTGCAGAATCACATCAACTCCCCTGACACTCTCAAGTCCAAGCCTAGTTGAGCGCATTGGGCGGCAGGCTTGACGGCGGGTAGCAGAGATCGGTGTAGCTGAGCTGTGAGGAAGTCAGTCGAGGCTCGTACAAGACAGACACACCCAAGGTTTATTTATAGATTCATACTCACATTGTTACCCCACCAAGCCGGCATCATGACGTTCGGCAAGTTGATAGCGAACATAATGATCGTAGCGCACACTTGTGTGCCGCAGTCCAGGCCTGTCCCCAGCAGGTAGTTGTACTTGCGGAACCAGGCAGGGTGGTACCTCAGGACATAGCCCATGAAGATGACCGACAGTAGGGCCGAGGTCATAAGGTTGGTGGTCTCGTACACGGGGAAGATAGTACCGCCATAAAGGAGCATGGTCATGTTGCAGCGCGTCTCGATGTCCCAGCCGGGCTTGTACCTGTGGACGACGTAGCTGATGGACACCAGGGCCGGGCCGATGAGGAAAGAGTAGTAGATCCAGCTGTACGGCGAGCCCTTCTCGAAGAGGACCTTCGGGCCTATGACACCCCAGAGGACCGAGAGGGAGTAGTAGCTCTTCGTCTTCAGCGCGAGCCAGGCGTTCGAGTCCATTTTCCCGGTCAGCGTGTCCTTGCCGATATAATCGATGACTAGCCTCATGACGCCGTAGTTAACGAACGGGCCTAGCAGCGTGCCGTAGACCTGTCCCCAGAACATTTCCTTCTCGGGAATCTTCATGTAGAAGCCGAATTTGTAATCCGAGGTGAGGTTCAGATTCTGTTCCAATATCTGCCGCCCGTAAGTCATGCAGGTAAGGACGGCGGTCGGGTTTCCAGGAAACATGGCACCGGCCATGAGCTCCGAGAGGAAGGCCATGCCGACCTGGACGTTGGCCACGCCCCAGAGTATACCATTCGGGAATGTGCATATGACCGAGACGATGACAATGACGATAAATCCCCACCAAGGAAGACCCATCTCGGCACCGTATATACAGCCAAGTGAGAGGCCGAGGCAGGGGATCAGCAGAGCGATGTACCACCAGTGAGGCACGCGTTCGGTACGGCTCATGAGCTTCAGGTAAGGGTCGTCATAGTCGCTCCGGACATTCTTCAGGGCATCCCGAAACGAGATGTAGGAGTCCTTGCCGTACCACAGGATGGAGTAGGCCAGCGCACCCGTAGAGGCAGCAAATCCCCAGAAGAAGTACATGGCATAAGATGTCGACCACCGAGGAGGCGAGTACTCATCCATGGCCGTCTGGTTCAGGGTGTAGTGACTAGTGAGGATGCGACTGATGTTGTACGACTGGCCTGTGATGTCGAATGTTCCGGACGACATGGGTGGGAAAGTTTTCGAGCCCATGGTGTTCGTGAAGTACAAGATCGGGTAGAGGAACCAACAGCAGAAGAATGCTCCGACGATCTGGTGGGCGTTGGACCACAGGGGCGTGTAAAGAGGACTGAGGAAGCTGGCATAATTCCAATCCAGGGTGACATCGAGCATGCCGAAGCCGTAGTATCCCGACCCCATCAAGTAGGCCTTCCACTGACCGTGACCAAAATAGCACAGGAGCGGAATCGAAGACAGGAGAGGGAAGATGAATCCTGGTATCCACTGGTAGCAGAAGGTGATGGAGGCGACGATAGCGAAGAACTTGAGCGACTTCTTTGTGACCGTAGGGTTCTTGTGCATGGCATTGAACAATGCCACATTCGGTAGCACTGCAGAGGACGTCAGTTTGCGGCGATCAAGTTGAAGAGATACAACCACGATTTCCCAAGGGAGTTTCCGGGACAGCAAGGTATATGCCATTGCGTGGAGAGCCATGATAGAATGTGTAGCAGGGAAGGGAGAAGAAAAACTGCATACCTCCGGGATAATAGATCTTGGGCGGTCGGACCAGGATATCACGGTAGAGGCCAGTGAAGGAATACCCGATCATCTGGGAAGTCAGCAAGAAGCAGATTCCCCAGCCAGGATTGATCTTGCGGCCATAGTACATTTCCATAGCGGACAAAGGACCGAGACCTAGTCGAGTATCAGCAAGTCATTCCTATGCGCCCTGGTAGTCAGGGGGTGGGGGGGGGGAAGATCTCACCATAGGCTGCGTAACAGGATCCCCAATAAGCAACAACAATCAGAGCGTGTTCCTTTGCGTTCCACGGTGCAGGGTTCAGGCTGAAGGATTTGCCAAAGATGGTGTAGGTCTTCTTGGGCAGGTATTTGGCCATGGCGTCTCCCATGCCCCAGGACAGCAGCTGGACGGCGTAGGAGCTGAGGGTCTGGTAGTATGGCTTGAAATAGTACATTGCCGAGATGGCACAGCCAACAATGACCCAGAACGTCGACAGGAACCAGAAGCGGAACGTGAGGATGGGCTCGCTGTTACCGTGTAAGTCAGTGTGTCTTTTCCGAGATAGGCTGTGACGGCTGTGCTCACTCAAAGTCATTGTGCAAATCAACAGTCTTCGCGACCAAAGGCACAGGGTAATCCTTTAAGCGAGGGTCAATGACATCCTCGTTGTCCTCAGGAACATAGACCTTGGCAGCATCGTCGAAGTCTGAGTCGGGGCCGGTGGAGGCAACCTCAATATCCGGATGTTTCTCATCGAGAGGCGTAGTGGCTGTCACGTTTGAGGGCTCGTTATGGGCTTTGGTGTCAGAGATGCTGATGCCCTCCGGGCCACCCTCAGGAACAACTCCCATGTTGGATACGAAGGTACGAGAATATGGAGGAGTGTACCGAGACTGAATGCCAGGCCTATTGTCAACCCTTACTGGAGAAGGGAGACGCGCGGTGCAGATGATAGTCGCCTCGATGTGCTCTTTATACGCCTACCGCATGGAGCTGCTGCCAGTGTGCCAGTGCGCCAGTGTGCCAGGGGACAACGAGAATTCCAATGATATGATTCCTTTGCGAAGCCCATCGTTATGTTGCTTGTCCGGTGGTGGCACCACACCCTGGAAGTGCAGCCAGCCGCTGCAGAGACGGTGTGTCCGTCGACCTAGGGGAGAAGTTCCGGCCATGTCCATGTGGCAACAATATGTCGCGATACGACGTACCTTGTTATCTCGACCATATCTTCCTACTGCTCTTCTAGAAGCTGTGAGTCCTTCGGCAGCTTCCTCTTTGAGCCCTAGGTGGTGCTATCATTCTGGAAGTATGGTTACTTCCGTGCCCCGCAGTACTGGTGTGGCGCATCCAGTTGGTCGGTATCGTTGCATACTTAGGAGCCATGTTCAGAGGAGCTATATCAAGCCACCGAAAGAGGAGGTACGGATAGAGGCTACTCGCGGAGCATGTTGTACAGACGAGTCGAGATGCGCCCAGCCCAAGAGTGGTTGTTGGTAGCTGCTTTTCGCCTTTCAAAAGCTTCCAGAGGCGTCAATAACCACCATAACCCTGGTCTGATGGCTAACCATCAGTTGTCTTGGCGGCGAAGTGTGTGGTATTGGAAAGAGGTTCTGGAATATACCAACAAGGAAAGGCGACATGCCCAGCCAATGGCAGATGTCGACATAATCAGCCACCCTCCCGATGAATCGAGAGAGATATCTCGGACTGTAACTTGTTCGCTCGTCTTTACTGTGTAATCTGATGCGATGGGGATGGCACGCGGGTGGATCACGACAGCATGTCGGTGCGCGGTTCGTATCATCGCTGGCCCGACCGTTCTGCCGCTCAAGGGATAACCACGTTGATGGCTCCTCTCCTTCGTCCGGGTGGTGAGGTTGCATCCGCGGAGACAAGGACGTGAGCCTTGGCGATGAAGGGCGTAACGGGGAGTGGCTGGCTGGGACGTGGGATGCAACTTCATCTCCCCTGCCTTCAGCCCCTGCCCATGTTCTGCCCATGTTTTGCCCAACAATCGTTCGACTGTCCTTGCGCATGACTTCTCGTCCCCGGTCCAGGTGCTTGATGATGGTCCGGTCCAATCTTCAACATCTGTGGACTTTCTCACCCTCCATCATCTCCCCCCTCCTCCTTTACCCCCGCCCTTCCATTCTGAGAGAGAGTGTTGAGACCTGGTTGACCCCGCCCTGTGCCACCTCACAGTTGCGGATGATGCTGACGATAACGCAATGATCCGAGCAGTCGAACAGGAACCACAGGCATCTGGCTTTTGGTCCCTGAGGAATTCATCTCTTGGTCATATCTTGATCCCCCCTTCTCTTTCTCCTTCTCGATCAAGCTCATCTTGTTCTCCATAGGTTTCTCTTGGCGGTTCGTGGGGCCCCCGAAGACGCCGGCGATATCCTGGCCAAGAACATTTGGGGGCCGTTACATGGGGGTTTGTTGCCTCTTGGCTTGATGGGTACTTTTGTAGAGAGAGGTCGTCTGCATGAATGCTTGATGGTGGCCGATGAGATAAGCTGTGTTGTGTCAGAAGAAAGCGAGAAAACAGATTTTTTCCCCTTCCTTCCAAGAGACGAAGGTTTGACTTGGTAGCATTCCCGGACGTCGGGATTGATCTTTCGTTGAAGCTATTTATTGTTCCCCAGCCAATGTCCTCCCGAAGGGCGTACACACAGTAAGACGGCCCCTCTTTGCTCCTCCCATGTAGGGTGAGTATGGATATACTTTGAGCCTCAGCTTTGTCTACTGTACGAGCTTCAACGACTCCACCACAAAAAAGTAGCTAATTCCACATCAAAAACATTTCCCATAAAATAAGTCAATGGTTCCAAAAAAGAAAAGAAGACATGAGACGGAATAAAACCTCTCTCTCCCCCCATGAGTGGTCGAAGCAACATAAACCCATTCAAATCCCAAGAAAGAACCACCAGGTGACCAAACCGGCAGTCAAAAAATCCCACAATCGAGGGCAACAGCAAGGAAACACCTCTCCAGTGCCCAGGGCCAACTACCAACCAACCATCCCCCAAAGCATCCCTCCCCCAGAACACCCATCCATTCACGCAGAAGGAGCATTGGCAGTCCCTATCCCCCAATACTGCTCCGCATAGAACGTGGGCGCCGCCGCCGTCTTCCAGAGGTCGTTAAAGATCGAGAACAACACCATGTCCTCCGGGTTGCTCGCGAAGGCCGCCTTGATGCTGCCCACCGCCGCCGCCTGCTGGTCCACCCCGGCCACCGCCTGCCCGTTGGCGCCCCCCTGCCACGGCCACCCGGACTCCGTCACCCGCACCCTCGCCGACGCGTCCCCCAGCTTGTTGCGCACGTTCTGCACCTGGTTCGCCACGAACACGCCCGCCTGCCCGGGGGCCGTGTTGGGGTCGAAGAACGGGTGGATGTTGCACGCGCAGTAGTCGCTCGCGTGGCACAGCTCCGGGTGCGCCAGCACCGCCACGAACGTGTCCACCGTCACCACGGGGCCCGTCCAGCCCGACTGCCGCAGCAGCTGCCGCCCGCTCGTCAGCGCGTCGATGATCTGCTGCGGTGACGCCTGCCCGTTGTTGACCAGCTCGTTGCCGATGCTGACCGTGTCCACGTTCGACCAGTCGCTGTTGATCCCCTTGACGAGCGTCGCGATCTGGTCGCCCAGGTTGTCGAGGGAGAAGATGCCATACATCACCTTGAGGTTGTTGGCTTTGGCGGCCGCGTAGACGTTTGGGATCTGGTTGCAGTCCACACTATAGACGCGCACCATGCCGTACGTCTGTCCGGCAACGCTGAAGTCCTTCATGATCTGGTTGGCCGACTTGCAGCTGCCATCGGCGTTGTAGGGGGCGTACGCCACGCCGAAGAGACCGGAGCCCGTGGCATTAACGACGGGTTTGCCGGACTCCTGTGGCGTGGAGGAACCTCCCGTGTTGGCCGCCACGTGGCCGCCATCCTCCCAGATCTCAATCTCGGAGGGGCGGGGTGCATGTGGTTCGTAAACGCCCAGCTCCTCCGCCGCAGGGACGCCAGTGGGCGGGACGAGCATCACCTCAGCCTGGGCTGTGCTGACAGGGACGCCATTATCGTCGACAAATACGACAATCTCTGGGATCGTGGTCGGTTCGGTGCGTGTATTGTCCGTGATGGTCACTGTCTGGCCCTCTGAACCTGCGGATCTGGCCGCGAGGTTGTTGGCATGGGGATGACGATTGTGCACTTTGCGATGGAAGTGATGGTGCGTCGCGGTAGCACCCGTGCTGGCGAGCGCAGCAATGCCCAGCACTGCTTTGATGTCGAGTCTCATGTCGAGAGCGGGGGCCGCACTCAAGGGGCGAAGACGGATGGCGTCAAAGAAGTGACGGAGTTGACAAGAATGAGTGTGGTGGTCGGAGGCAAAGCCAGAATGATGAGACGACCGTTCGTGGGGATCAGAAACAAATGCGGTCACACGTCGGTCCTATAAATCCTGTTTGTTTTGCCCACTGCGACTTCCATGTGTTGCGAACGTAATTGCACATTCCTGAGGGTGAATAGAAGCATGTCGCCAAGCGAAGGATGTCTCCTTCCCATCGCCCACCTAAATACACATCTCGGGTGAGGACAAACCGAGCAAAAAACACAGGAAGGGATGTGCTTCTTGCCACTTCGCACTATTCACTCAAAATCTTAAGGAAGCCGCCTTTGACCAGTTTAGTCCTGCCGTGGGAGGTTCCTTGTCTTCGTTTGCGTGAGTGCGTCCTCATCCTTTGGACCTTTAAACGTCCTAGGGTATTATCATAGCGGACGGCCTGCTGGATCGCCTGGTCTTAATTGGAATGGTAAGGTATGATGGCGGCAAGCGGCACACACAAGACTGAGACATTCAATAGCCAAGTAATAAACCCTAGAATGCTATCAAGGGAGAAAAATTGGCATGCTGTTTTGCGGAGGGCATCTGGATCGTATTAACAATTATATAAGCTTTATATTTCGCAGAAGAGACCAATCATGACGTTACAGGTCATTCAACCATACTGAATCGAAGCGTTGCCGTGGCTCTGTGCAAGTCCTCTGGGAAGCCCCCTTCTCCCATCTATCCGCCTGTAGAGAGACTGTTGGTCTATAGGTATATACAACGCCGAGGCCTGCCAGATAGATCATGAGGCGAGGCGATGTGGGAAGAATTAAGCAGCGGGCAGCGTCAGCTTGCTGCTCGTCTTCCTCGTCATGACCTTGTTGATAGAATGCCGGATGGCGATGCCTGCCTTCTCCATCTCCTTCTTGGTGAGTCCGTTGGTAACGCAGACCTTCAGGGCCGGTTGGGTGTGCCCGCCGCCGACACTCTTGTTGATCAGCGACGTCTTGAGCCGTGTGATCATAACACCATTTGTCAGTGCCTACATCAGTTAGTACAGCCATAGCGTCAGAAGCCAGCAGGGGTAATGGTAGACATACCTCATCGACGCATTCCTGCAGAACCCGGTCCTGGTCCTCAAACGACAGGCGCCTTGATTGCACAACGTTGGGCTTGATCACCAACAGCAGGATTGGGTTCTCGGGCGCGCTCGTACAGACGACCCAGTCGCTCCGAGGATCCAACTGCGCCCTCATAGCACGAATATTCTCGCGCGTCGTAGCTAATATTTCCGGGTTGGACTGCAGAAGGCCGACAGTCTCGCTCGCCGTGACGGCCATCATGGCCGGCAGAGCGGCAGAGAAAGTATACGCCGAGGATGCAATTCTCTGGTGGGCCACTACGTCCTTGTCGCCTGCACAGAAACCGCCGCCTGCGCACAGAGGACCAGCCAGGGAGCCGATGATCATGTCTACCTGCAAAGGGTCGACGTTTTGCGCTTCGGTGACACCGCGTCCGGTTCTGCCCAGGACGCCGAAGGACCAGGTCTCGTCGAGGATCATGCGGAACTTGTACTTCTCCTTCAGTCCGATCTGTGCATCATTCAGTTAGCCAACTCTCAGATACCATTGATAGGATATGCCCGCTCCCTTACCATCCGCGGCAGATCAATAGAAGCACCCGTGGTCTCGGATAGTCCTTCCGCAACAAGAAACCTCCGGGTCAACTTCTTCTGTTTCGCCTGCTCCTGCGCGACCTGCCTCATGACCTCCTCCAGATCATCCACGTCGCCCGGGGTGTACCACTTGATGGTGCATCTCGAAAGCTCAATGCCCTTACGGATAGAATAATTGGCCGTGCGAGCGGCGACGATGACATCGCCTCTCTTGCAGAAGGCAGGGATAACACTGGATATGACGGAGAAGCCCTGAGCGTAGAGAATACACGCTTCCGTGCCCAGGTAGGTTGCGATGTCGGTCTCGATCTTCATGTGAACGTCCTGAGTTCCGTAGAACTGCGGGGGACCGCAGGGCCCGACGCCGTAGGTACGGAGGGTCTGGATGGCTTTCTCTTTGATGTGCTCGTTGGCGTTGAAGTTGTAGAAGTTGTAGGAGGCGAGGTTCGTGACGGTTCGGCCGTTGGTTAGCTTCGACTTGGGACCGGTAGGCCTGTGGTCAACGGCGTTAGACTTCTCCTCTCCAAAGTGCCAGACAGACGAGACTTTCGTCGTAGCTTAGCGGACATACCCAACAATAACAGGCAGCCTCTCCAGCTCCATCTCCTCAACAGCAGATGACTTGGAAACGAGCGGCTCGGGCTGCCACTCCTCGACCAGCTCCTCGACCTCATCCTGGGTCAGCTTGACGTAGTTGGAGTCGTTGGTCGAGTACGATGGCGACAGAAGGTAGCGGATGAAGAAGATCAAGAGGAACAGCTCGAAGACAGAGCGTATGGGGTCATTCTGGTAGCTGGCCTGGACGTATCGGATGAGCACGGCGGACCCGGGAACCTTCTGAAAGGCGTGTGAAGCCTCGTGCAGCATGAAGGCCAACTGGCCCTGGATCTCGTGCAGATCCATGGCAGATGCTGGCGGAGATAAGGAAGAGCAAGACAATTGCTCGACTGTGACTCTGACTGTAACTGCTCGTGGCTCAGGTTCGATGTGTGGTGTCGGGATCCTATCTGTCAATCAAAACAACACAGAGACAAGATGTCGGTCGGTGAGGGCGGAAAACAAAAAAGCTGGTCGACCGGTTGGTACGGATGAGGATCAAACAGCTGGCTAGCCTCGCGTCGGTACCGTGGCGCAGGAACCGAATCAGGGGGCTTCCTGATCTGCCAGTCTGCATAGCACACCCTGAAACTTCCAAATCAGGGGCCGGGCCAGGTGGGGGCTGGTGGCCTGATTGCGCTACAAGTCTTGAGGGTCTGGGTTCAGGGTCCAATACCTAGGTACCCAGGTAGTTACGGGGGAGCACCGACGCCCTGACCACATGCCCCGGCTGAACTCTGATAGTACATCTGCACCGTAGTATGTGCGTATAGTGAGTGAGTGGATGGACTGACTGACTGACTGACTGACTGACTGACTGACTGACTGCCTGACTGACTGACTGCATGAAACATCAGTCAACTCATCCATCACATTTGGTTGCAAACCCTGGCTGACTAATGTCGATGTACGTGAATTAATTATGCCTTTCTCGATTTCGCCCACGGGCATCGAGAGACCGCATGGCAAAGCAAGGAAAGAAAAATGTGTGTGCTAAGACATGTCTAGAGAAACCATTTACCATGCCATGCCCCCGTTCGTGTAATTTGCCGAGACAAGAATCAATACAATTTACTCCTCCGCCTCCCAGGCATAGCAAAGAGCAACAAACACCTTCCCATGTGCAACCTCTCCTCCCACTATCTCCGCTTTCCCTGAAAACCACCGTCTTCCTCTATGATACAATTTGCAGCAGATCCCACTTAGAAAAGACGAATCTTGGCAGAGTCTGCCGTGCCTGACGCCGTCGCCGCTGACGACTGCGCCACATACGCTCCCGAGTACGAAGCTGCTTTGGTACCGGTTTCCGTGTGACCGATTGTATCGTTGTTGTTTTGTCCGGTGGGCTGCGCAAGGCCCGACATCATTCCGTTGACCGTGTCTTGCACAGAGGATCCCACAAATTTGCCCGCGAAGCTGGGCGCGATGAACAGTACGAGGAAGATGATCAGCAGGATAAAGTAGAGTAGTGCATAACGGAAGACGCGCTTCCTCCTCAACTTGGACTGTTTCAGGGAGTAGATGGGTGGACGAATTTGCCGGCTGCATATCAAGTTAGCGTCATGTTCGAGGAAATGTCAGAATCAAGTAAACATACCTTGGTCGCAGCCAGAAGAGCATGATGGAGTGCAGCTTGTCCACCTGGGGGACGAGGATTATTGGACACATTATGAACAGAAGCGTATGCCCCAAGATGAAGTCGCAAGCGAAGAAGCTGAGCTCCGTGATTTTGCAGAGGAACTCTCGGGCGGGTTGAGACAGGGTGCCCCAACCCATCGAGTACCACTTGCCCGTCCAGAAAGCAATGTTGGCCTGGTCAGTCTTCATCTCCCTCGTAAGTGCGAATGTGATGATGAGCTTCAGAATGAACCGTTGAATGGCAATGACCGCGATCATGCCACTGAGCGTTCGGGAGAAGTTGAAGCCCTCGAGGACATACATGACCTCGAAGAATACCAACATCATGATGACTGCAAGGGCGTGCGCGATGGCTGCGAGGACGCTACCAAACTTCTTGCAGCACATGCTAAGGAGGGGACCCATACAACAAGCCATCGCGAAGAACACCGCGCAGACACCCGCGTTGACAGCGATCGGACCGAATGCGACGACGGCGACTCGAATGAGCGCTGCCGTGCGCACGGCAGAGCTGTCATTTTGCTTCAGAATACCACCTGTGTTGTTGACTCCGGTCTGGGCGTTGATGAAGAGGTAAGGAATCAAGGTGACAGCGACCAAGAGCAGCGGGGCGATGACTTCAGCAACGAATACATTGGAAATGTTCGCGCGAGGCACATCGGCCGACAGCTTGCCTGATGGCTCGCCTACAACCTTGCGCTTGTAACCAGTGAGCCGGGTACGGGAGAGACGGCAGTAGGAAATCCAGGAAGACGCGTGCGACACCGAGTTACCGCGAGAAAGCCAGCGAAGGAATTCTCGGTAGTCTATGAAGAAGTCGTTCCAAGCAAACTGGTGCGGGTTGTAGAGGAACGGCGAGATGCAGAGAGCGAGCAGGGACATCCAAAAGTAGACGAGAGCAGACTGCCAGATAGTCAAGGTTGCAAACAGCAACATCAACAGCATGCGAGCTCCAAAGTAGATGGACGGTCCAGCGAAACGCGAGTACAGGATACCGAAGGGGATACGGGCAGTGGCGAAACCACGACCAGTACCGATATATCGGGCACCTCCGTAAGACAAGTTGTTCTGCACGGCGTTGGCATAGATCTGACAGACGAACACCTCAAAGAAAGGCGATAGGGAGCAGAGCTGCTTGGCCAGACGGGTTGAGGCACGCAGCACTCCACGCTCGGTAAGTTCCTGAACGACCAGGGGCACGAAGGCGAGGAAGATGACGAAAATGATAGAGATAACGCAACGGTATACCCAGTCCTCCAGTGCAGGGGTGTTCTGGCATCCGGTCGGGTACAGAGCATCCGTGATAGGGACGTTTCTGTTGTAGGCGCATGCAATGGTCTCATGCCGGAGCGCACCAAGGTTGATCAGACAGAGCATGAACATGTGGACAGAAAGCATAATGAACATGTTGTTGACGTGGAAACCAGGATGGGCGTAGTAGAACGAGAGGAATCGATCCAGGGGCAGCTGGGTACCGAGGTAGTAGTACTCTCGCGAGAGCATCTGTTCACCCATACCAGTTCCAATCTTGGTCGTGAAGTTGAGAATCGAACCGAAGCCCAAATCACGACCCTTACCACACTGGTAGTATTCACAGTGCTTGATGCGACCGCCACGCAGGACAGCGTTCATACCGGCGTAAATATCTTCGTTCAAATGAAGACCCTTTTGCGCCTTGGACACACCACCTCGGGTAGTCATGTAAATACCGTTGAGGAAATCAGGGTGACCATAATGGAGCTTGCCGCCAATTTGAGCCAGGGTACGAGCAAACAGAGTACCGAACGTCTGTTCCTTTCCGGCTGCGACGTCACCAAGGATACCAATGTTCTCGGAGAAAATGTATTCACGGGCACCAAGGATGGCAACAGGCGCAGGAGACTCGCTCTTGACTCCAGGGGTGTAGGGAGAAACAGTGGGGGCCTTCATCTCCTCGAACTCGGCCAGAACGCTTCGAATCTTCAGACACTCTTCGAGATAGTTGTCCTGGTTGGCGTCGATGAGTTGGATGTATTCACCACGGTAGAAGATGATCGAGTGGTTCTGGTTGTCGGACTTGCCGTCTCCCAAGATGGGATTGCCGGACAGCTGGATTCGGAACTTGGGCTTCCGCATGCCGTTCTCCATGAGCTCCGAGTGACCGTCAATGAGAGCCGAGTACAGGCGCGGTTCTTCGCCCTCGTTGACAGGAGGCTCCTCATCCAGGTAGGCAATCTGCAAATCGGGGTAGGCACGCAGCAGGAATTCGGCGTTCTCCATCTCCTCCTTCTTGAACTTGGCGTATCGTTGCATAGAAACACAGATCTTGAACTTGCGGCGAGCCATGCGCTCGAGCTCACGCTCCAGTTTGTCGGAGTTGCCACCGAACATCTGGACAACCTCGGGATTCTCGACACGGTAAAGCAGTTTGATAGCCCGGCTGTAGTTCATGAAACCGGAGATGGTGCGGTACAGAGTCTGGAAACGAAGCGAAGCCCAGATACGAGTCCTGAGCGTGTACTCGGGAGCAGAGGACTTGAAACCAATGCAGTAGAAGGGAAGGTCATCAATCTTGCTCTTGGCCGTGTCCTTGTCCGGCTTTTCCTCATCGCCGTTATACTGCGCAGTCTCGTCCGAGAGGATCTTGGTATCCTTGACGAAGCAGTCCCACTCGTGAGGGTGCAGCTGTTTCAGGTACTCCAGAAGAGTGACACGAGAATACGGTTCATCCTCACGGATGATTTCTCGAAGTGACAACAAGATCTTCTCACTGTAGTGAGGAATCAAGACGGTGAAGGTTGGCATGTTGTCAACCGGGAGCGGTTCAGGGATAGGTGTGGACAGGGACTGGGCGAAGAAAGAGATCCGACGTTCCGCCTCGCTTTGGCTGGGGAAAAACTCCGTCTTGAAAGAATGGTCCTCCTGGGACACGAAGAAGGTGGGGGCGCGCAAAGTCCGCTTACCCTCCTGCTCAGACGGGACCTGATGGTAGAGAAGCTTCTGCACGTGGTCGATAGCCAGTAGATGTTCTCGGTACATGGAGATGACGATGGCGTTCCAGATCTGAGAAATTAGGACCTTGGGCTTGTATTTGATCTCCATATCGGTCGTAGCCAAAACCTTGGAGTAAATTCGCTTCGGCAGACGAGAGAAGATGTTTCTCCAAGGCGTCCAGATGGAAGAACCAAGGTAGAACGAGCGCGCAATGGATACGACGGCGTTCAACAAGACGTAGAACAGGTAGGTGTCCAGGAAGAAGAAAACCATGTCCGTGAGTGTCATCAGAGCAAGAAGAATCGCGGGCTGGTACTTGCAAAGTTTGTTCGTGATAATTGTGTCACCCAGACAGCTACTGACGTCCATTATGGACAGATAGCGGATGGGATCACGGAACGACAGCGCCAGGAAGCCGTAGGATTCACCGAGCTTGGCACCGAAGATAACAATCCAGAGGCCGTAAGACATGGCCATGTCGTTGCCCTTTAGGCTCGGCCAGCTGGCTGTGAAAGTCTGACTGGCCACATACTGCCTCGATTTCTTGCTCTTCAAGTAGCTGCCGAACAGCCCACCGAGAGGCATGACGGCGAAGAAGATCAAAGTGATGATAGCAATGAAGAATTGAACGATGCCAAGAGCCAAGCAGACCTTCGTTTCCTGGTGCGCGTTGTACGCCTCGACAGTGTCTTGCGGCAAGAAGACGTATACACCCGGAGCCACGTTGAGAACGAGGACGAAGATGAGGAAGATCAGTCGCTTGGTAAGATGTTGAGCTCCAGACCATCTTCGGGGGACATAAGCCCATTCCGCAAGGGTAGCCAGAATCTGGATGAGAGACGCTATGCCTCCTCCAAAGCCGACGATGGCCCATTGGGCAGACTGCGCCGGCGACTGGTTGACTTGCTGTTCGTATTTGGGAACAAGCAGGGACGGGGCGTTGTGAGTTGTATACATCCAGAACACCGTCAAGTGAATGACCCAGATGCGGTTGAAGTTAATGAGCAAGTGGAACCAGGACCGGGTCTCCTTGTACGTCTTGAAGAAGCATTTCTTCCAGTTCACCTCATGAAGCTTCAAGTAACGTTCAGCCGGAGGGAGGTCGACGAGCTTGGACTTGTCGTTAAGTACGATGCGTTCGATTCCCTCAGGGTACCAAAAGAGCTGATTGCAGTCGTCATAGCCGATAATCTGGTTGTGGTCGCGCTCACGACGAACGTAGACACCGCCCGAGATCTCGTACCCCTGGTCTCTACAGTACTGGTAGAGAGGGGTGATGACATTGTTCAAGAAGGTGAGCTCGGGAACGGGCTCGACTGTGTTCTGGCAGGCTGGCGAGGTCAGGTAATCATCTGCGCACTTGAAAAGGAAGCAGAGACACTCTGGCATGAACCGGACCTGGTTGGCCTCACCCCAGCAGCACAGGTACAGGGCCAACTGGCGTATGCGATCATGCTGAGACATGCGGTTCATGCGCGTCTTCCACCGGAACTCGGCGGCTTCCAAGGAGGTATCACCTTCGAGATCTTCCAGCGATAACTCCTCAGGCTCCTCGCCCTTCTTCTTCTTCTTGGACTTCTTCTTGTTGGCCTTGGACCCCTTCACGTTGCTGAAGCCGACAGCATCGTCAAGGTCGAGGTGCGCAGCAAAGTACCATTTGCGGTAGTTTGCATTATCTCCGCCAATGTAGTCGGCGTGCAGGGAGAGCAGCGCCTGGTTGGGAGTCATGCGCGAAGCTCGGGAATCCAACAGCGTCATCAAGTGGTCGTACACGTTGCGCATGCTGTCCCGCTGGAAACCGAATTTGTTGCAGAGATCGAGGAAGATGTCTTCGATTTCCTCCTTGGACAGGGGGATCTGGGCGTCAGACGTCCACGCGGGGTACGGTTCTCGAGAACGTTGGCCGGCGGGCAGAACGTTATCATAGTTCATGCCGTAGTTGGGAGTCGAGGCACCGGATGATCGATTGGCTCCGTACGAGATTTGTGATGATGGCGGGCGGTAGCCACGAGCTCCGTTTCCATCCTGGTAACCACTGTAGCGCTCTTCGCCTCGGCCGTAGTAGTCCATATCGGCAGCGCGGGCCATGTCCGACCTCATTGTGAAGTCGCTGAACGTCTCGGAATCCTCCTCGGAGTTACCCAGAGGTGCGGCACCGTATCCGGCCTGGTCGTAGCCGTGCTGTTGATCATAGTATCCATTTTCGTAGTAGCCGTCCTGGTACTGCTCCTGGCCTTCGTAATAGCCGCCGTCTTGATGGTGAGGGTTGTTAGGGTCGGCATTATAATAACCCCTGAGAAGACAATCGGTCAGCATGGACTGTGACGAAAATTGCAGCCAAAGACAAGGACTTGGTACTTACGACTCGTCATAGTAGCCCTCTTGGGCGGCATGGCCACCGTGAGCGTCGTAGCCAGCAGCAGCGGTGTTGTCATAGTATTGACCATGCTCGTTGTCGTAGTAGGAATCGGTGTTCCCTTGCTGATGGCCGTAGCCATCATCGTAGCCTGGATGGCCCGGATTACCCGACATGGTGGATTAAATGGCTGGACGCGAGTGGTCAGTTGATTGATCATCTGGGATGAAGAAGCAGCATTGCCAATGATGATCCGTGGTAATGGTAAATCAAGAGTGCAGTGGATCGGGCGCGTCTTGGGAAGTCGTGGCTCGCCGGTGTCTGAAGTTGCTGGGGAGCAAAAGGAGTGAAACTCACCAATCAGACTCATGGGTGTCTTGGAATGGGGGCAACCAAAAAGAAAAGACCGATCAAAGTCAATTAGTAAGTATAGAGATTGTGGTGATGAAAGCCGCAGATGATCAAAATCAAAAGTAGCCGGTCAATCTTTCGAGTTGCTGAAGAGCCGTCCGATATTCTTTTGCAACCGTGACGTGACGTGACGGTGCTGATATTGTTTCCTGTTTCCTGGACGATCCGGATTCCAAATGTGAATGTGTGTGTGTGTGTGCAAGAGGTACGGTACGAGGTCGGTGTGTTATGTTGCTTGCCCTTCGTCCGCCAATTACGATATTACTTTCCCTTCCAAGCGAATTCCTTCTCGTGGCTAGGTTGATGCCTCGCTGCGAAGGTTTCTGATTTAAAGGTTCAAGCCGAAGTCGAATCGATGGGTCGAGATCCGGAGAAAATGGGAAAGTAGCACCTGCTTCTTTCTCTTCTCTGTTGATTTGACGACCTGGTCCCAAAAGAGATCGACTAAACTGATTCAGCGAATGGCAGTCGGCGCGCTAGGTCAGCGGTGCCGGCAAGGGAGGGAAAACAAAGCACTGGGAATGGTAAGGTTGGAGAGGAGGAAGAAGGTTACAAAAGAGCGAGTGTAGGGTGGTGAAAAAGGTATAAGGGTGAGAGCGGTGAAAATCAAGCAGACCGTGATCCAGAAAAGTTGGATGCCCGGTTTCCTTGGTCGTGGAACTGGACGAAAAGAAGAATGGGAGCGGACAGAAAGGGGGGTGAAAAGGAGGCTGCAGGTGCCAGGAGCAAGGAGCAAGGAGCAAGGAGCAAGGAGCCTGTACGGATCCGTACTGGTCTGGCACTGCACGCGAAAAGGTGGTTGGGCCCCCTGTGGATTGGGGGACAGACAGATACTGGGCTCCGAATGTTATGTACATCCGAGCGGCACGGTGTTACACAGTACAGCACCGTACCTTAGCAATATACCTAGGTACCTAGGTACCTGATCATCTTCGAGCTGCATTGCTCCAGCCCGGGCAAGCCAACAAATTGGAACGGCATAGCGGCCAATTGCTTCTGGGCTTCTCCTGTCTCGAGTCGACCCCCTGCTCACCGTGCGGACTGAACTGATCAATCAACGACCGGCCCTGGGAGATGAGCAAGGGGGCGACAACAGCAGGGACGGTGTCCAGTGACAGCAACTGCCCAAGCTGCCAAGGTGGTGGGGAGTGGCTGTGTTTGCTCCAGCGGCCACTCCAAACTCAACTCACACATCCGGCACGCCAACAGCACCCATCCCCTGCCGCCCCCTTCCATCTTTAATCCCGTTCCTTCCAGGGCAGCCAGGGTTTGATGAAGATTCGAGATGGGGTTCCCTTTTGGACGGGCCGTCACTTATCAATCGACATGTCGAAATACCATCGAGATGCGGGTCTTTTGCCTTCACGGTCTGACGGTTCTTTCTCCAGCCGGTATCAACAAGCACTGGTGACTGGAGGCCATCCTCATACATACACAGTATGTACTGCCAGGTAGAACTTTGGATGAGGCTTATGGACGGACATACGAAATTCGTGTGGTGTGTACGACAAGCGACTCCCGCATCCTCTCGCAATCAACCTCTGCTTTGATACTGCTTAGAAAACAACAACAAACTAGCGAGCAGCTAAGAAAGTCGTCCATCAGTGGTCTTATCCTGAACTCATCATCACCAATGTGCCTTGTTCACGATCGGCACAGACAGACCGAGAGACGATCCATCTCAGCCAGCCAAGCCAACCCGGGAAGATGGATGACCCAACTCAGACGCAACCTTGCGGCCCGTCGTTATGACCATCACTTGCCCCTTTAGCAACAAGGCTGCAAGGCTGTGAGGCCCATCTCGCCGGTTTCGATTTTTCATTGCTGCTGCGTAATCCGTGGCAATCCCAACCAGCTGTCCCACCTGTCGAGCTGCCCTGCCGCCCAGGCCGCCTTCCACGCCGGAGGCCGCGTTGGAGCTAACAAGTTAGGTTTTGCGCCGAATGTCGCTCACAATGATAATTTGACCCGACTCCCCATCGGCCGGACTGCCGGTGGACGTGATTGCAGCATCCTACTACACTACTGGTATCCTGCCCATCCATCCCAGCAGCCCCAGCTGCTGCTGGCGTCATCATAAACTATTTGTCGAGCCTTATTCATTTTAGCCTTTTGCTGTCTGCCAACTGCCAACGCGCTCCGCAGAAATGGCCAGAATGACTGAATGGGTGAATGGCAGATTGGATGCTTCAACTCGCGGCCCCTTCGTGCATGGCTTACTGTTGGCTCGTTTTTGCCACGAAGGAAGTGCTGTAACTTTACCCCTGAGGCTTGCACACACCTACATACACCCTCTACACCCACCACCACCATTCGGGTCTACAATACACATGTACATATGTAGACACACCCTTGTGTGGATCCACCCGTAATAAATGGGAGGTTACTACTGGATACAAACCGTACCTGGGGAACGGACGGACCTACATACATAGCAATACAAGCGCTCTGCTCTGCTGCACTGTGCTGTATTGTCAAATTGTGTACGACAACTCGCCCGCGCACATAGTGGAGAGTGGGGGTATTATGGATCGCTCTTCCGAGCCGAGAAAGTCGAGAACTTTTCCTCACAAAATTACCACACTTTCTATTTCTACGTCATTGGAGAAGGTTGTCGATGGAATATTTCGAAAGCGGGTTCCTGTTGCACCGGATGTTTGCCCGACAACCTTCAGGAAAATGGCTGCAGCTGTCACGCAACCAGGGCAACCAAGCAAGGCACAGATCTTTAGCACGTCTGTAAGTTTATTATTACATACCTCCTTAGCATGGCTAACTTGATCTGGCTGTCTGCCCAGGTGGTAGTGGTATCAGAATCAATGAAGATAGTCGTTCCTCAGTATTACATACGGTTATACGGCAGTAGGTTTGGAAACACCTTACAGCAATATAGAGGCAGCCTCACATTACTGCGTTACAGATACATAGTCTCCAAAACGCCATCAGACATGTTGCAGATAAAACAGATCTGCTTGTTCTAGCCTAAGGGCCCTAGCATCAACATCGTATTCCTGACGACCGACAGTGGCAATCATCAAAAGATGCATATTCGAATACGAAGCAGCCACCACCACCTTTAAGGTATTGGCTTACCAAGCTTCTGGCACGCGATGCCAGATTGCACCTAGCCTTGCTAGACATTTTGCAGGCTGGCAGGCTGGCTTGGAAGTTAGAGCTAGCTGAAGCACGGCGCCGACGGCCTGCCAATTGATTACCTTGGTAGAAACCTAGCATAGTGCAGTGGATCCAGTATTAAGGAGCAACCACCTGGGCATTTACCCTAGGCTTCTATTTTTGTTTCCAGATCGGCCAGGGGAATGCCGCGCGGCGCCCTTGCTTCCCTGCAAGTGGCACTGTGTTCGAGTTGTTTAATTCCCGGCGCTCCCGCAGCCAGCCGGTGGTAAATGGCACTAGCCCCCAGGCCTCCCAGGCAAAACGAAGCTTGGGAGGCAAAAAAACAGAAGAAGGAAAAAAAGTAAATCGACTAGAGGACCAGGGCTCGAGGGACATATTAAGCCCGTGCGTGTATGTGTGTGTGTGTGTGTGTGTGTGCGGTGTGACTTACTTATGAGACTAATCTGGCTGTCTGGGATGCTGTTACTTTTCCGCAGAGACAGGATCCTTTGAAGCGCATGGCAGCAGTTGCGCACGTTCCAACTTGTGCGGGCCGTCCATGCCAAGATCAATTGATGTTGTGCTCCCCCCGTGGGCTTCCGGCCCCCCAGTGTGTTGTTGGTAGATAAGTACCTAGGTACCTAGGCTAGGTAGGTATGTATGTATGCCCACCGTTACAGCGACCAGCATGGCGTAGACGTAGCTACGGGGACAGCCTATACCATTACCTGCCGATGTGCGGGATAAGCTGTCAAGGAGAGATGTTGCTGGCCATTATATTAAGGAAGACTACCAGTATACGGTAACAGTGACATCGAAGGGGCCAGAGAAGCCCTGTCCCGGAGGAGATCCATCGGGAGGAAGACTTATCCACAAGAGGTGGGCGCCCTGGTACGGATCCAAATCTGCATGGGCCCAGGTGTCCCCTTACCGCCCTCGAGAGGCGGTAGGCGGTAGGCGGCCATCGCGTGGTAGAGAGGAATTGGTCTTCCTGCTGGTTCCTGACACAACAGCTCCAAGCAATGCTGTGAGACATGAACCGATCCCGGCTTCTCCATGTATTTAGTGACAACATTGAATCTTCTGAAGTCATCTGGTAGAACTTTCCGTAGGCTCCCCGACGCTGTAAGAATGCTTTCCCAACGGTCCCGGCACACCGGCAGGCAAATGCGTGAACGGTCCCATAACAGGTGGCTGTCCGTTTCGCTCCTCGTTGCCCAGTCAACAATCGGCGATACGGCAATTATTGACTTCGAGCTACCAAAAGTCTACAACACCACTTTGTAGATCTGAACTAACGACAAAGTGACCGTCTTAACTGGCTCTACAAGCATCATTAGTGACTCTTTCACCTACTACATCCAGATTCTGCGAGTAACTTGAGCCATGGCCAGACTAGTAAGGGGCCGTCGCATCATTGACGACTCCAGCGACGATGAGTTTCCAGACATACGCCAGATTGGCTCATTCCAAACAAAGGACAGCAAAGATGCCCGACCACCCCCCGCAAGGCGGGCCGAGGAGCCCACCAGCAAAGGCATAGTGAGAAGACGCAAGCTTGGGCCGATCTCCGATAACGCGGTGCTTCGCCCAACAATGGCAAGAGGAACTTCAGGCACTATATTTGATGACGACGATACTGGCCGGGACAAGTTAACGAAGCCCCGGCGAATTGAACTTCAAGCCAGAAAGACGAAGCCGGCTGGCAGAAAATTTGAGATCGAAATTCCATCCGAGGCGGAGTCCATACAGGAGGAGACTATCATCGAGGATTTCTCATGCGATAATGAGTCTGACTTTGAGGCCAGCCAGAGTTCGGAATTTGAAGGAGATGACACCACGGCTGGGCTCTTTCTAGAACGGTCTCTTCCAAAATCGTTCAAGCGACCAGGAGGTGAATCCAATGCGAGGAGGGAATCTGGTGCTAAGAGGCGGAGTCCTAGCCCGAGTTCACAATTACTGGCAGAGGCGAGGAAGGCACAAGAGCGAGGTGGTACACAAGAGTCTAGCAGCAGTTCCAAGAGCAGACCTGTCTATAAGAATGCAGATGGACCGAGAAGCACAACGCCGGTTGACCTTGCTGGACCGTCCACCAAACTCATGGCGTAAGATGCACACTCTCCCTTACTCTTGTTAGCAACCGAGATACTAACACTGCTTTACAGATATGAGCTCCAACCCCCAAGGTCCAAAGAGTCCTCATCATATACCAAGCGCCCTACGACGCCAACATCTCCATCCCCTGGATCCAGGTACAAAGGTCTGGCCTCACCAAGCAAGAAGATCAACCGTATCCCAACCACACCCCACCATCCGCAAACGGACACCTTCTGGGACCAAGAATTCATCGACGAGTGGAACGACGAGCACTCGCCCAAGAAGCAGCTGTTCCTCCCATCAACCAACCACCAGATCCCACCAAAGAAGAGCCCAGCCAAGAAGGGACCCAGCCAGGCCGCCGTAGCAAGAGCCGCCAAGAAGGCATTCGAGCAGTCGAAGCACGAACTAGCCGACGCCTTCCTGAAGGAGCTGGACCAGCGCATCACGGACGGCAGGATATCCGAGCTGTCGGCCGAGACGGGCGGTATCCGCGTCGAGTGGACCAACCGGCTGAACACGACAGCCGGGCGCGCCAACTGGAGGCGGGAGACGACGAAGCGCAAGGACGGCGAGACGGGCGCGGTCACGTCCGTCACGTACAAGCACCACGCCTCGGTCGAGCTCGCCGAGAAGGTCATCGACGACGAGCACCGGCTTCTCAACGTGATCGCGCACGAGTTCTGCCACCTGGCCAACTTCATGGTCAGCGGCGTGACCAACAACCCGCACGGCAGGGAGTTCAAGGCGTGGGCCGCCAAGGTGACGCGGGCCTTTGGTGACAGCAGGGGCATCGAGGTGACGACCAAGCACAGCTACGACATCGACTTCAAGTACGTGTGGGAGTGCACGGCCTGCGGGCTGGAGTTCAAGCGGCACTCGAAGAGCATCAACACGGAGCGCCACCGCTGCGGGGCCTGCAAGAGCGAGCTGAAGCAGACCAGGCCCGTGCCGAGGGGCAAGCCGGCCAAGGAGAGCGAGTACCAGAAGTTCATGAAGGAGCAGATGAAGGTTATCAGGCAGGAGAACCCGGGCAGCCCGCAGAAGGATATCATGAAACTTGTGGCGAGTCGGTGGTCCCAGAAGGAGAAGGAGAAGGGAGATTCTGGGGATAGAACGCTCAGCAGCGCTTCTTCCTTTACCTCTTCTCAAGTACTCAGTGGCGGCAAGCAGAAGGTCGAGGGCGTTGCGAAGTCTATTAGGAGACTGTCGCTGATAGACCTGACAGACCTGACGGATCTGACATGACCCCCCTCTGCATTAGATACCCATGAGCATGTCAGGCCCGGACGCAGTGCAACGATCAGGGGTCTGCGGGTTCTCTTTCCAATACATTAGCGTGGCGAGATCAGGCACCTTTTCTACTGCATTATGCTGTACATACAGGCATCAATCATGTCAATAATATCATGCGAAAGCTATCCTACCCTGGCTGTGTTTTCTTGCCGCCTTGTGATGTCCATAGATCCTACTTCAACGCCAGTCCCCAACAACCCAAGGAGACAAGATGGCATGCGAAAGCCGCACATTGGATTCGTAAGTGTCATGATACTCGTCCGTCCCACAGCTCTTCCCACAATTCGATCCTGATCGCAAACAGGGGTATCACTCTTTATCCTCTCAAACCTCTCGCAATTTTCCTCATCCCCCACTGCTCCTTCAAACCTCATTGAACAGTTGCCAATCCTTCACCTTGAACGTCTCCCAGATCCTCGCGGCGAACTCCACCGCGTCCCCTATCAGCTTGCCCTGCTTGCCCAGCTGTAGGTCAACCTCCTCCTCGTCGTACTCCCCCTTGATGTGCGGCACATTGATGGTCACGAGGATGTCGGTCGACTCCTTCTCGAGGCGCACCAGCGTCAGGATGATGGCCGTGAAGTCCGGCACGTCGGCCTTCTTGGACGGGTCCGGGGGAGGCGTCTGTGTTGCGATGAGGGTGTAGGCGGGGATTTCGGGCCTGATTGGAAAAGATAAACTGTCAGTATAAAACGAGAAGGTGAAGGAAACAAACACAAAATGGGATCTGAAGAGAGGGAGTGAAACTGCTATGGGGGCTTTGGTTGGGGGACGGCATACTTTAGCTTGGAGAACTCCGTCTCAGTTGAGTTCCACACCTTGACGGTGTCTACATCCGTTCCAACGAGCTCCTCCAGGTGTGTCGTCAGGGCCTTGCCGTCGATCTCGGGGGAACTGCCCGGCCCACCAACACGCTCCGTTATGTCGAAGATAATGCTGGTGAAGCCGTCCTTGTCGATGAAGACTTCCTGGGCGTCGGGAACCTGACGGATGGTGCTGCAACGCATGTCAGCAGGGATATCTTTCTTCTTTCTTCTTGTTCTTCCTCGTGTTGCTGCAGAGACCCGGTTGCTGCAAGTTTCTTTTCCTGGAAAGAGGCGGGATCACGCTGTTTGGTATTGTCGCACATACCTGACGTCGGCGAACTGCTCAGGCAGCTCGGCCTCAAGAGCCCCGCCGAACAGTGCCCTGCGCTTGTACTCGGTCTCGGCCATGCTGGGTGTCGATATGGATGGGGGAAGTTTGTCGCGTCGTTTGTCTGTTCCGGAGGTATGTGGCAGCTTGTGTACAACGAATTTGGGCGTTATTTAGAGTGTGTAAGAGTCAAAGGATGAGTCTCGTCGCAAACAAGTCAAGGCAGGCAGCAAGGCACCTCACCCCCGCGAAGAGGGGCTGGGATGATGTAAGTCGGCCCAGGTTCAAGCCTGGTTCACAGTGTTTGACTGGATAGGCTGGACCAAGAGAGTTTAAAATAGCACAAGATTCCACAGTCCGACGCACATCCCAAAACATTGATTGCATGTACTCAAAGGCGTAAAATAACACGATACGAGTAAAACATAATGTAGACAAAGTTAAAAAATTTGGCAAAAGATTGATTCGAATCTGGGGTCTCCAGATGAGATGGTGCCAAAGATTGGTAGAATGGAATTTGTTGGGTCGTCCCACGGTCACATCTGGTAAAAGGCAAGGTGTGAGTTCGCTAGGGAGATCCCATTCCGACTTGGGTTTCCCGTCTCTGTCTTATATACCAACAACTCCAGATTCCTCTAGGTGGAACCCCCTCATAATCTTTTACTAAACTGCTCGCTCACCCGCCGATACATCTCCGTCAGAATCCGACTTGTATCTTCTGCATTTATCATAACAAGTTCAACCTTCCCCTTCCCTTTCTGAACTAGAAGTCATATTTCATCCTTCAAGAGTCCCATAGTCGTACCTCATGTCCAGCAGAATGGCCACCTGCATCTTCTGCAAGATCATCAAGGGTGCGTAGTGTCTACTACAGATAGCTCTATCCTTAGAGCTTCCCACGAGCTCCCCTCACCCCCAACTTCCTTTCTACAAGACTCTTGATGGTTCCCAACTACCGTACCACCCACTGGCTAACACTACGACTCCCTACTCTCAGGAGAGATCCCCTCTTTCAAGCTCTTCGAGAGCGACAAGACTCTCGCCTTCCTGGACATCCAACCTCTTTCCAAGGGCCATGCCGTATGTATCATGATCCATCACCCTTACCGAGCTTACTATTTAAGTATAATTGCAATCACACTCATAACTAACACATTTGCTCACAGCTCGTCATCCCCAAACATCACGGCGAGAAGCTGGCCGACATTCCAGATGAGCACCTGACTGAGCTCTTGGTGCGTTTGTTTCCCTCCTTGGTTCCTTCCTTCCATTTACCCATTCTCACTCATCATTGTTTGGCCCCGGGGGTCCATGCTGACTGACTGAATGTGTTTCTCGTATAGCCCATCGCGAAGAAGATTGCCATCGCATCCGGCGCAGTGGACTACAACATCCTCCAGAACAACGGCAAGATCGCGCACCAGGAGGTTGGGCATGTCCACGTTCACATGGTGAGACTACAAATTCCCGCCTCGTCCAGTCTGTACGGCAACAAGACTAACATCACACCTTATTAGATCCCCAAGCCAAACGAGGATGAGGGCCTCATCGTCGGCTGGCCCCAGCAGAAGCTCGAGATGGACGAGCTGAAGGCCCTGGCTGAGCAGATCAAGAGCAAGATGTGAAGGGAATCATTAGGCCCATTATGAAGAATTCAGATACTAGCACCATTTCACCGGATACCAAAGCCATGAACCAGCAAGTCTAAATGGAATTGAAGCATCTAATCAAGAGCGCCAGCCAATCACAAACTTTTGTGTTGCCACCCGTAAGTCCTGCTGGTACTGTACACCTTGTACTCGTGCGTCTATCGTGTATTAGTCCACATCATCAGCCTCCGTCACCCCCGTCCCATTCGCCTTGGCCGCCTCCCCAGCCTTCTCAGGATACGGCGTGACCTTGTCCCCGTGTATCCACCCTGTGCGGTCGTAAAACGATCTCGCCCTGAGATACGGGTCCAGGTTCCAATAGTCAGCCCTCAACTTGGCCGCAACGCTGTTCCGCTGTGCCTTGATGGACGCGTCCTCGGGGTTGTTAATCCACTTAAGCGTTGCATGCTCGTAGTCCTTGTACAGCTGCTCGCGCGCAGCAAGGAGCCCGTCCCGCGTGGCCTCGTCCTTCATTTTGTCGTTCTCGCCTGCGATGGGTTCGACGTATTCATACTCCCAGTCCTCCTCGCCATCAAATTCTTTAATGATTCGGCTCTTCGGGATGTATTCTTGGAGATCCTTGACGTTGTTGGTGAAGTGCACCTTGCTGGCGACAACTGGGTCGAGCCAGCCACGGATAATCTTCCAAATACCTTGGAAGATCCATGGCGCCTTGTGGACCAGCACCGAGCCGAGAGACTCGGGGTAGTTGGCCTCAAAACACTTAATCATGAATTTGACCGGTGTGTAGTCCTAGTTGCCAGTTAGTAACAGCTAGTTATGAATATAAGAGGCGGCCTTCACTAACCATGTTGGCCATGGAAAAACTGGTCATGTCGAACACAATGGTCGCAGTATCAACCGGCGGCCGGAGGACCATGCGCGCCGTCTCAATCAGATACACAGTGTACTTCTCGAGGGACTCTTCACACTGCTCGCCCTGATGATGTAGTCGTACACGCACGACGCAGATCGGCCTGCCCTTCTTATCGACGCCATGCAAGAAGCTCTTGCCCATCCGGATCTGGGCCATGAAGTCCTCTCCCAGCTGCTTCTCGCTAGGGTTACTTGAAAGCGACTTCTCCACCATGCCAGCTTCGCCATTCTTCATGACTTCGTCGTCTACATGCACCTCGTTGGCGCGCCAGTTCATTGTGGATACCAACATGACAAGAGCCTTTTCAACGTCCCATTTCCTTGCACGCAAGAAACGCAGGACCAGCGCATCGGGGTGGTCGTGCTTGATCATGGCCCATATTGTTGCGCGGATGGCTTCAGGCGTAGTGTTGGCCAGGGTATCCAAGAACTGCTTGTTTTGCCCATACTTGTCATCCGCGTCGTCCTCCTTTATTGACGAGCTCACTCCACTCGTCGTCGAACCCGAGTCTGAGTCGTTCTTGTCCTTGCTCTTCCTGAACATTGTTAACCTTCTCTTCTTTCCTTTCTCCTTAGAATTGGTCTTGTCGGAGAGGGCTGTCGAGGATGAAGTCAAGGCAGCGTCGTCTTGTTCGCCAACGGCGCACACTTGGAAGATGGCAGACCATAACTTGCGGACTTTGTCCTCTTGCTCTGGGGTCAGATTCTCGACGCGCCCGGGCAGCGTCTCGGTCGTTACGCCTTCCAGCATCTCGACGAGTTCTTCGAGTTGGCTTTCGGTCTCTTCGGTCTCTTCGGAGGGCCGAGGTTGGAGCGCAATATAAAGTGCAGACGCGACGGCGACTGCTGCTGCTAGAGAGGCAAGGCTCAAGGAGACACTCGATTGAAGCGGTTCCCTAGCTGGACCCTCAAGCTTGTTGGCCGATGGCAAGGACGGCGCAAGGCGTTGGCGACGGAGAGATGGTAGGAAATTAGAGCCAGTTGTTGTTCCTGAAGGAGCAGAGCTTCTGTAAGAGGTGGACCGCCAACAGGGACCGTAGAGTCGAGGCGCAAAGGTGCGAGTGATACGATAGGCGGATTGGGCGGCTCTGTCCACTCCAGGACAAGATGCTCGCATGGGAAATCAATTTAGCAAGGGATGCGGTTGGGGACGGTTCTGCGAGGCGCAGTCGTGAAGGATCAAGAAGCTATATGAGAGGGTACGTCAGCATTGGAGACGCACATTAAGGGGTCGATGAGCCGTTTGTCCAGTATCATGCGCATATACGTACCTAAATCTGTACTTTACTGTTGGGTTTCAACAGTTGGACGTTACCACACACGGTTGATGGATGAACTGGGTAGTACAATTTGTTCCGACAGTTACGAGCAACTGAATACATATACCGTATACTCTCGTAAGGTAATGCAATACCTAGGTAAGATGGGACGAGAGTCTAGAGGACAAAAACGGTACGTTCCGGTTGTTCCGTGAGACTTTGGGGAGAGAAGCTGGACCCGTACACTCGTCACTTCCAAGCTTCTCAGGCTCCAGGGTCAACGCTTGTACAGTATTTCTTGGCGGGGTTCCAAGGCCATCCATCTCATCTCAATCTCAATGGACCTCTCAGGGACCCATCAGCCCTGGAGAGCCAGGAGCTTGGGTGCCGGAGTGCTTGGCTGGCCCCTGAACAGTGTACGGACCCCTGACGTGCCTATGCACTTCGGCAGCTCGGTAGGTACAGGACAGAAGGCACGTGGTATCGAGGGTATGGATCCGTAATTGCCCCTCCATATCGCCCAGGCACGCCAGACAGCTTCCGCTTGAATCGCGCAACAAGACGCGTCCAGCACGGCAACCCGACATCGCAAAGTCAACAATCAACCCAACCACCCAACCACCCGACCCATCCACTTCGATACACCCCGTTCGCCCCTGCGCCCCTTTCAATTCACGTCCCATTCCAGCCGAAGAAGTGCCATGTCTCAAGAGAGGAAGCGATCAACGTCACGGACTAGGGCTTCGCGCCCAACAACCCCTCTACGACCATCCTCGCGCTCATCTCTCCGCGACTCTGCCAGAGGAGGGACCGGCAGCGAGGGCGCGTTCCCTCTCAATGCTTTCGAGCCCGCCTTTGCGGAACTGTCTGACGCCATGGCTGACCTCGAGGCAAACATGATGCATTTCCAGCTTATGCACGAGAGCTTGGCCCGGTTCAGCGAGAGCTTCGCCAGCTTCATGTATGGTCTCAACATGAACGCGTTCTGTGTTGACTACCCTGAGGTACGGTACATCTGCTCAAGGGTTGGTTTCTGGGTGGCTGGAGCCGATGTTGACACTATGAACAGGCCCCGATACCAGAGTCCTTCCGGCGAGCGAAACAACGAGAGGAACAGGACACAGCCCAGATCCCGGAAAACAAGCCTACGGACGAGCCAGATGGGGAGACTACGTTCATGTGGGTGACCTGGCATTAGACTGAACGCTATGAGCAACATCGAACTGTACTGACTAGGCAATTGACAGGACTACGGACACGACCTTCATTGACAACCCCGCATCAACCAGAGCAGCCGCCCCCAGATTCCAAACACCAGCTCCCAGATCTAGAATATCTCGGGTGCCTGCTCCATCTACCCGAGGCGGCACACAGACTCGGGGTGCCCGTGGTGGCACTCGTGGTACGCGGTCTAGTGGACTTGTGCCGCCCCGAGTCCGCGGCATCAGATGAAAGACTTCTGAAATGGGATGATGAACAAACCGGATGACATGATTTACGAAACAATCGGGCCATGAGCTTTAGGACAAACTGGGGGCGCACTTACGACGGTTTTGGCAGATCGTGCGACATCTAGTAACACTCGAGTAACTGTGCTGCTTAGCTGTTCTCAAACGCTAGCAGCGGTGAAGCAGATACAAGCTCTTATGGACCGTGTGACTGCAGTCCGTTCTGCGTATGAAGGGACGGAGATGCGCTCATCATAATGCCCTCCAGAAGGGGTCTAAATGATATATGCCGGTGCTGGATAGCGAGCGATGGACATATCACCCCAAGCGCTGAGATACACCCTTGCTTGACGCAACTGGAGCGCGATAAGACTTGACGACCAATTATGGTCACTTTGTTTATTTGTAAGAAGCCCGATGTGATATTGTTCTTCGCAGATAGATATTCGCAGATAAATATCCACGTCCCGGAAGCCCCCTGTCCGAATCACTGATTCCTCCGTGCCGGTTCGGGACCCACAACCGACCGACCGACCGACTCGCCGAGCTCATACTCATTCTCATACCCTTCGTCTACTGCAATCTGGAATATACATTGACCAGACACCTTGGTACATGCTGTATCGTCAACACAGCGCAATTCGGAACCCATATGCACCCGTCTGTCACAATGGCGACTCATAGGTTCATGCAGTACGCTGTGGGATCGAAGAAGAAGCCTGCCACGGTCTATCTCCGGTGTCACGTCAAGCCCGGCGCGAGCAAAGTACGCGAGGGCATCACGTCCCTAACGGACGACACCATTGAGCTCTGCGTCAGCGCGGTGGCCAGAGACGGCGAGTCAAATAAGGCTGTACTAGCTGTCTTGAGCGAAGTAAGAAATCAGATCCTCTGGTGTAAAGTTCTTGCTGAGATGCAAGGGTGTGGTGGTTTACTGATACACATTGGGGCAGGCACTGGATGTCGGCAAGTCATGCCTCCAGATAACCCGTGGTGCCAAATCCAGAGACAAAGTCATCGCTCTTGGGGGCAAGGCTGTTCAGGATGGAGAGGCAGAATGTCTGAGTCGTCTGCTTAAGCGACTTGGCGAGGCGGTTGAGGAGAACAAAGGCGGTTGATTCTACCTTGCCCGTGAGAGACATACGTACTGAGAATTCGTTTGCCATATTCACATTAAGCGATGGTAAACCTGGCACGAACGGCAGGGGACATGATGTCGTCTTGTTCCACACCTGCCATTGACTACACACCCGCGCCGCCGACTCCGGCTTGCCCAGCGAAGGCGCCTGGCCGGGCTGGATAATAGGGGGGGGGCACCCGCGACGTGTTGGACTCCACCGCCAGGCAGCCGAGGTGCTCTGGGTCAGCCTGTTGGAGGGAGCGAGCAAGAGGAGGGTACTGGGCGAATCGCCCCGGCAGAGAGTATGATGAAGACAACGACAAAGCCCTTTGTATCAAAGAAGATGCCCCTGTTCTGTGATCAAAGGACTTGTTTCGTTGAGCGGCTTTGATTTTGTTGATAACCGAAACATTACAGTGCCTTTGTGCGCAGCTGGTCAACATGCCACCTCTGGTGTATTTGAATCCTCGAACATCACCAGCTATTTTCTGTTCTGAAGATAATCAAGTCACCAACTTGCAATTGCAACACTCTTCCTTCAGAAAAGCCAACAACTCTTCCTTCAGCAAAACCAACAACTCTTCCTTCAGCATATCCAACTTACATAAACACCATGTCTGAAAACAAAATGTCTGATTTCAAGAGCTTCTACAACAACGAGTCGCTATCAGATGTCGTTCTGGTATTCTCAGGGCGCAGGATCCCAGTCCATAAGATCATTCTCTCATCTCAAAACAAGTACTTCAGTGCCTTGTTCGAAGGGTCCTTCGCGGATGCAGCCGCACGGGAAGTCGAATTGCACGATGACGACCCAGATGCTCTCGAGCGTCTCCTCAAGAGTCTATACGGATACGATCCAGATGTCTTCAACGAGTACTACGCCAAATCAGTCATGCGGGCCGACCCCGAAGAGTTGAAGCCAGAGGGAGGCTGGTCTGACGTCGCGATCAAGAACTGTCTCAAGTCGTACCCCCTTCCCGTCGCCGAAGCCAAGGAGAGTTACCGGTACAGTTTCCGGCACTGGAACCCCATCTCGCGCGCCTGGAATCTTTCCCCGCGGTGCCGTGATGCCTTTTCCCACACCATCAGTCTGTACATCGTCGCGGACAAGTACCTCGCCGCCGACGTCTGCGACGCCCTAGTCCGGCGTTTCGACTTCACGCTGCTGCACTGGTTCTTCTCCAGCACGTACTTCCGCAGGCGCGGGGAGCCTGCGGATGTGAATGAGGTCGCCGAGATCTTCATTCCCTTGTACGAGCAGACCGCCGGGCCTGAGGATGCGCTGCGCCGCACTCTTGCGGGTTTCTTTGATGGTTGGTTGGTTACAAGTGTAGGGGCCTGGGGCCGCCCTATCACGGGGAAATTGCGCAAATTGTATGAGGCCCTCCCTGGTCTCCATTCTGATGTTCTACAGCTCCAGGCTAGTCGGGCCGCCAGAAGAGAGAAGAGTAAGAGGGAGAAGCGAGCGGTCCTTGATAGTTAGTGCGTTGGTATTTCCTACAGTTCTTGATATTCCTAATAGCAATTTACAGTTTTCCTTCCTCAAAAAACATTGGATTTGCTCGTTGTGATCTGTATGTGGTTGAGTGTGCACATGTGGTATACCCGAAGATTTGAAGAAAAACTAGACTTGGAGAAAAAGCACTCTAGCGTTGCTTATAGTATCTTCTAATTCGAAGGCGACGATGCGTAGTTCGACATGTTAAGGATCGAAGTACAAGTGACGCTGCCTTCTCGTTTCGCGACCCAGGGGATTGGCAAGATGTAGTCTCCAACGGAATGTATCCTCGATGGAAGAACTGGCACATAATCATACACTGCTGCAGGCAAAGAAGAGCGCAAGCTCATGTACGGTAAGCAGCGCACGGCGTAGATATCACACATGTGCACCACTGTTCAGAGTCCGTTGCTTAGGTCGATGACACCTCGAGACGAAGACATCAGGATAGCTTTTGAAGTTTCCAATATTCTGTTCATCATTCATCGTACATGTACAGTGATTGCCCCGCTCATCTTCGCATAGCTCCTAAGCGTTCCAGTCAATCTTGCTGGAGGCACCGAGAACCTTGTCGGCCATCGACTCGTTGGTACCTGTGCCATCCGGCTCGATGTGAGTGGACCTGAGTGCAGTGTTAGCATACGATACTTCCAATCCAGGCCACCGATATGAGACATAATCAACGTACTTCACCTTGCCGTTCTCGACCACAAGGGCGTACCGCTTGCTCCGGACGTTTCCAAAGATCTTAGTGGCATCAAAGCCAAGGTCCAACGCGTTGGTGAACTCTCCTTGCGGATCGGCAACGAAGCGAACCTGTAGACAAATATTTAGTAACTACCTAGGTAGATTAAATCACACGCTACATATGTATCGGAGAAGCAGGGCTGCGGGATGACATACGCCATGTGTTGCGCTGGGGTCCAGCGTCTCACCCCAGGCCTTCATCACGAACGGATCGTTGACGGCAACGACAAAGACCTTACCGGCATGCTTGAGCTCGGGGTGAAGGAGGTAGCTGGGGACATGCTTTTGCGAGCATCCAGGGCCTGTACATCATCATCAGTCTAACGTAGCAGTCAACAATTGAGGAGTAGCACTTACTGTATGCGCCGGGGACGCCAATAATTATGCCGTTACCAGTGGAGAACTCCTTGGCGAGGTTCACCTTGTTCGCTGGCGAGCCCTCGGTGAGGACGTCCAAGTTGGGGATGGCATCGCCAACCTTCACGAAGGCTGGGCGAGTTGAGTGGAAGCCCCTGGAGGTGGCTGAGGCCAGGCCGGACCGGGCCGTGAGGGTCAAAGGACGGAGGCTTGATCTGAATGCCATTGTAAATGAAGTTGGACGGGTTTTATGTAACGGTCAAAAAAAAAACCAACCCTGATCTCAAAGAGTGCTGCTGCTAGAGAATATTCAACCTTCAATAAATTCTGAGGTAAGGTCGGGTTGACTGGTGCAACGGGTCGGGCCTTCGTAGTGCGACGTTCAAATGACATCATACAAACAGAGGCAGCATCCCTGTCGAAGTGTAGTTAGTGTAAGTGGGCCAGTTTAGGTACACAGTACCTTCAGTAGCCTCTGGGGATCTCGGGACTTTAGTAGTGATAAGCAGTCATCGCCCACGTGCATAACAAAACCCAAAGGCTATCTATTCTACTGCATGTGGTGAAGAAGATACTATAGATTTCATTGCAACAGTCTGCTGTTGTCTTCTTGCAACATCTCACCTCATTCATCAACAAGCCAGAAAACCAGGGTTAGGGTTAATTGCAAGACCCCATCGGTGCCTGCATTTACCAGCACTTAGGCCCCTGCTTACCTAAAATAAACCCACTATACCTTGCCTGGGTACCTGTGTACCCCCTGCAATGGGAAGGCACCCAGCGGCTACCTATGCCGCTGACGCCCCGATACAACTCTGACTCTCTCCTGCTTCTAACGCAACTGCAACTACTTGACTATACCAATCACTCCTCCCTCGAACGTTCCGAGACCTGATTCTGGCCATCACCCCTAAAGAATCCCAAGTGCAATCCAAGCCTCCATCAACCTTCATCCTAAACAGGTACGCGACGTTACCTCACCTGCGTCTGCAGCCCGGTTCGCGGCCCCGTTTATCACCGGCGGCTCCGTCGCCAACAACCGCGGATCTGTCCGATCAACAACTGTTTGCCCCTCATTAGACCTTCTTGGTCTGTGGCGTGTGACACAGGTCTCAACAGGTCAACGGTCACAGGCCTGCGGCACCTGGCCTGTTTATCCATATTCGACTCAAGATAATCGTCTCCATCGTCCCATCCACATCATTCTGCATACAGACGCGACACCTCGGCGATCCTCACCCGACACCCCTTTACACCCATACCCATACCCACCTTCGCCTTTTGAGGTGCTCTTTAAACCCTACCACTTAAAGCAACACAGACTCGGGTCTTCAAGTCCGAGTCGCTCGCCACAATTCCTCCCAAAACCCGCAAGAGAACGGCGGCTGAGGCGAAGCTATCCTCGACAACCAAGGACTTACAACCCAACAAGAGGATCTCCGCCTCAGCTGGCCATCCTAGTCAAGGCTCTCCCCCAACCCCCGTCACCACAGCCTCGACCACCATGGACTCAGACGATGATATGATATCTAATCTCTCCAGTGATGATGACGTCCTGCAAGATGAGAGTGACAACTCGGCCGATGATGGTACGCTTATCGTGATCCTTTTGTTCTTCTGCTTCCTCTCCTCGGAGAGACATGTAACTGATAGTATTTCCACACAGGCTTCGATTTTGAAGAAGAGCCCGACCAAGAGCTTCCCGGCCAGATGGGCTTCAGTCCCAAGAAGAAAGTCCAATTTGATATTACCTACAAAGTCTTCGAACCACAAGATATCCAGAAACAGCAAGATGACCTCATCGACGAAGTGAACATGATCCTCGAGCTCTCTAAAGAGGATGCGGCCATCATGCTCCGTTATTTTAGGTGGAACAAGGAGAGGCTGATCGACGATTATATGGACAAGCCGAAGAAGGTCCTCGAGGCTGCAGGGCTGGGAGGCAGTTCCACTAAGGGACCACGGCTGGAAGTCATACCCGGCTTCATGTGTGACATCTGCTGCGAGGATGACGATGACCTGCAGACATTTGCCATGAAGTGCGGCCACCGCTACTGCGTCGACTGCTATCGACAATACCTCACACACAAGATCAAGGAAGAGGGTGAAGCTGCACGGATTCAGTGTCCCTCGGACGGTTGCCGCCGTATCATTGATGCGCGATCCTTGGACCTTCTCGTCACCGAGGATATGAGAGATCGGTACCGGCAACTTCTTAACAGGACGTACGTAGAGGACAACGACACACTGAAGTGGTGCCCTGCTCCTGATTGCCCGAATGCCGTTGGCTGTGGCATCAAGAAGAAGGACCTTGACAAGGTTGTGCCCACAGTCGCCTGCTCCTGTAGTCATCGCTTCTGCTTTGGCTGCATCCTCAGTGACCATCAGCCAGCGCCTTGTGAGCTGGTCAAGAGGTGGCTAAAGAAGTGTGCAGACGACAGTGAGACCGCCAACTGGATCTCGGCAAATACCAAGGAGTGTCCTAAGTGCAACTCTACGATCGAGAAGAATGGTGGCTGCAACCACATGACATGCCGGAAGTGCAAGTACGAATTCTGTTGGATGTGCATGGGCCTATGGTCCGAGCACGGCACCAGCTGGTACAACTGCAACCGTTTCGAAGAAAGGAGCGGCCTCGATGCTCGAGACGCCCAGGCCAAGTCCCGCGTGTCTCTGGAGAGGTACCTGCACTACTACAATCGTTACGCCAACCACGAGCAGTCCGCGCGCTTGGATAAGGACATCTACCAAAAGACGGAGAAGAAGATGATCCAGCTCCAGACTGCTTCAGGCATGTCCTGGATCGAGGTGCAGTACCTGCACGCGGCGTCCCAAGCCCTTCAAACCTGCCGACAGACCCTGAAGTGGACCTATGCTTTCGCCTTTTACCTTGCTCGGAACAACCTGACAGAGATCTTCGAGGACAACCAAAAGGATTTGGAAATGGCAGTTGAAGCCTTGTCCGAAATGTTCGAGAAACCTGTTCCCGAGCTGTCGGACTCGAAGCTCAAGGTTGAGATTATGGACAAGACATCATACTGTAATAAGAGGCGGGTCATTCTGATAGAAGACACGGCTGAGAACCTTGCAAATAGTAAGTCGCAATTCCTCAGTCCTGCATTGAGTAATAGACACATACTCACAACTCACAGGAAAGTGGAAGTTCAATGTGGATCTTCAGAACCCAGGAGCCTCAACAGTCGGTAACAGCGGTCAGCGATAGGGCCTGGACTCGTCCAAGACCTACAAGAAAGACCGAGCTTGAGAGGAACCTCATTTGGCAGTGAGTGTATGAAGCCGGTGGTTGAGCGCACTCTGCAAAGGTGCGTTTGGCGAGAGGCGACTTCGAACAGCTGAGTACGGAGGGGTTGCTGGATCCAACATTGGCCTCGAAAAAAACAAGCCGAGCGCATTGGCAGGTCCTTGCTTCATTATCAGGTCGCTGCTACCGATCTGGCCAATGGGCGAGGGTGATCATATTATCTATGGGAGTAGGGACATGGACATCTGCAAGCCTGAATGAATTTCAGGCTGGGGGTTTGAGCGTGAAGAGTACGGCGAACTCATAGCAAAGTCTCGATGGGATGTATCAGCGCGCAATCGTACGCTGATGCCTTGAGCAAGACACACGAAACATTATGATCATTAGAAGGGACATGGCTTTCTATAACACCATATGCGCAGGAGTCTCGGTTATTCAGGGTCGGAGGTTATTGTTGCATCAGGCCCGTAAACGACGGGTTGGCTTGCCATAGCAACGGAATCATTAGACTGTGTACGGGTTTTGTGTTAGATACGTATAATGATTGAGACTTGGGCTTTTCTGGCATCTTCGTGACCACTAGACAGAAGTGAAGTCGTCGCGAAGACAAAGACCCGACAAACGTTTACCCGACATGGCGGAAGATATCCTTGTCCCGGGCAGCGCCCCTGCATCTTACCCGGGAAAGTGGCGGGTCAATCCTTATCCCCTATCGCAATGCCGAAAAGGCTTCCCGAGCACTATGTTAACTGGGGATCCTCGGTCATTGACGGCACCGTCAAGGACTGTATGATACCCCTGGCGATACCGGGGGCTCTTGGAGATGTCGGCAAAAGTCAGTCTTTGCTGTTGCGGACGAAGATTGGTTATTCACCTCCAAAGTAAGATCATTTGATCCCTCTCTGCACCTAGGTCCCGAGCTTCACCGTCCCCTCGCCCCGTCGTCCGAGCCGAACCGGCCCATTGTCGGGTATTGCACTTGCTTCATGCCGATTGACCCCGGAGAGCTCATCGTCGCGTCCACGACTGTCTAGGCGGGTCTTCTTGTCCTGTGTTATATACCGTGCTGTACCAACAGCTGCTCTATTCCATATTCTGTACGCTCGAGGTCTACGTAGCTTGAGTGACCTACAAAGATGCCGTCCGCTAGTCTTTGCATACGGAGTCTCAGAGCATACTCCAAGTATGGCTCGAATGTGAGTATAAACCCGTCTACTAACAGCATATAGCACCCGCCCTCTCACAAATCTTCGGGGAAGACATGTATCTGTATAGCAGTCTGTAGCTAACCCATCATCCGCTTTCTAACAGCATGCCCTCCTCTTCGCCCGCGCCTTCTCGGCGACCTCCCGGAGGCCCGAGATCAACAAAGTCTACCCCTCTGCGGCGAAAGCCCTCGAGGACATGAAGCCCAACAGCACCCTCCTCTGCGGCGGTTTCGGCCTGTGCGGCGTGCCCGACACGCTCATCAACGAGGTCTTCAACAAGCCGGAGATCAAAGGGCTCACGGCCGTGTCGAACAACGCGGGCACCGACACGAGCGGGCTGGGCAAGCTCCTCAAGACGAAGCAGATCAAGAAGATGATCGCGAGCTACATCGGCGAGAACAAGACCTTCGAGAAGATGTACCTGACGGGCGAGGTCGAGCTGGAGCTGACGCCGCAGGGCACGCTGGCGGAGCGGTGCGCGTCGGGCGGCAAGGGCATCCCGGCCTTCTACACCCCCGCGGCGTTCGGCACGGTGGTGCAGACGGGCGACCTGCCCCTGCGGAACAAGCCCGACGGCACCCCGGACCAGTACTCGTACCCCAAGGACGTCAAGGTGTTCGGCGGCAAGAGCTACCTGCTGGAGCACGCCATCGCGGGCGACTACGCCTTCGTCAAGGCGCACCGAGCCGACAAGCTGGGCAACTGCCAGTTCCGCCTGGCGGCGCACAACTTCAACGGCGCCATGGGCCGCAACGCGCGCATGACCATCGTCGAGGCCGAGGAGATCGTCGAGCCGGGCGAGATCCCGCCCGAGGCGGTCCACCTGCCCGGCATCTACGTCAAGAGGGTGATCCAGTCCACGGCCGAGAAGGGCATCGAGAAGTACACGTGGGCCAAGGACGAGAGCGAGAAGGAGGAGGCGGCCTCGGCCAGGTCGGCGCTGGGCACGGGCGACACGGCCGCCAAGCGCGAGAGGATCGTGAGGCGCGCGGCCAGGGAGTTCAAGAACGGCATGTACGCCAACCTGGGCATCGGCATGCCGATGCTGGCGCCCGGGTTCGTCGGACCCGAGGTCGAGGTCCAGCTGCAGTCGGAGAACGGGATCCTCGGGCTGGGCCCCTACCCGCGCAAGGGCGCGGAGGACGCGGACCTCATCAACGCGGGCAAGGAGACGGTGACGCTGCGGCCCGGGGCCGCCGTGTTCGGCAGCGAGGAGAGCTTCGGCATGATCCGCAGCGGGCGCATCAACCTGACCATCCTGGGCGCCATGCAGGTCAGCGCCACCGGCGACCTGGCCAACTGGATGCTGCCCGGCAAGGTCAAGGGCTTCGGCGGCGCCATGGACCTGGTCAGCAACCCTACCGCTACCAAGGTGGTTGTCACGATGGAGCACACGGACAAGAAGGGCAACGCGAAGATCGTGAAGCAGTGTGCCTTCCCGCTGACGGGCAGGGCTTGTGTGTCGAGGATCATCACCGAGTTGGTAAGTTTTGGGTCTCTACTGCTTGTGGCCTTCCTTCCTGCCTAGGTAAAAGGATGGTTGTAAATTTCGGACGCGTATGCTAATATGATTCTTTCTTTTACAGGGAGTCTTCGATGTCGATTTCGCACATGGACTGACGCTCATCGAGATTGCTGACGGCGTGACGGTGGATGAGATCAAGGCCAAGACCGAGGCGCCCTTCAACGTGGCGGACGACCTGAAGCCCATGTTGTAATTAAATTTCAGCTTGCATGTTCGTCACAGCGATCAAATGATATCGAATTTTGATTAGGTTTCGTAGCCTATGTAATCCCTGGTACGCGCATTTTGACCCCTTTCATCCTGTTGGTCATCTCACAACCAGGCATTTCCCAGTCCGTGTGGACTGCCTAGTTGGACTGTATCTGCAATCGCCGTTGGTGCGGCCTGATGCCGCAATAGTAAACCTCATTTCGTTGTGGCCAGTTCTCCTGATTATCCAGCCAGATTTAGCAACATTCTCACTACTCATGGAGACCATCTCTGCTCGCCGGTCGACACTCTCCAAGGGAGTATCGCCGTTGCAGTTGCCCCTGGGTGTCCTCCAGTCCTCCCATCGCCTTCCTAGTTGCCTTGAAGCAGAGACAGAGCCTCGCCGACAGAGCCGAATCGAAGCTTCTTCCGGGGTCGCAAAATCAGACCGCCAGGTTCGGATGCCTTTCTCTTGTTTTTTCCCATCTGCTCCTCTTCGCGAGGCTTCGCTCTTGTGGTGGGTCCACTGGGAGTTGGCCTGACGATGGCGTTTTTGGCTGGTGAGAACCGTGGTGAATCCAGCCCAGTGTGGTCCCAATACCGCCAGAAGAATAACGTATTCACGAACGGGTTAGCACCAGTAGTCTGCCTGCCCCGACCCAGCGTCAGCGACACAAAGGGGCCGGAGGGGGGGTGCATGTCGTCAAACGCGAAGTTGCTTTGGAGTGTAGTCAGGACCGGCTGCTCGAGCTGGGTGTAGGTTTCGTAGCCCTGGATCCCGGCATCGGCATACGTTGACATAGACTTGGAGGCAATCTTCTTGGTCAGACGGAGCCAGGATCTATAAGTATGGAGACTGATGCCCTCTGGGTAGTACGTATTGCCAACAGCGACATGACCGGAGTAAGCAGCAGTCCACTTGGCGTAGATCCACCCATATTCTTTGGCGAGGCGTTCTGCACTATACTTGTCCATACTGGCGCCGAGGACTTCAAACATGGCCAGTGCAGGGAACTGGGTAACGTACTGAAGACAATCCTGGGTGAGAGAGCCGTTTGTATGGATCCTCAGCACCTTGAGCCTGGGGAATGGATCGTCATGGAGGCTCCATGCCTTAACCAGGCGGTCGCTGAGCCGGGGGAAGGGGAGAGAGTCGTCGCTAGGCTCAATGATCTCCAGAACGCCCAGGTTTTTCACCAAGGCAGGAAGGTGCATCAATTCGGCGGAGTCGACCAGACAGGTGCCAGCGATCTTGAGGTGAGAGATAAAGGTAAAACTATTGGATTGTAGAGGCTTCAGGTAGACAGATAGAGGCGCCACTGTCTTTTCGAAATGCTGATGGAAACGCAGTAGGCCCAGGTTCATGGGGGTTTGAGGGTCTTTGAGCGCCTGGATGATCCTCCAAGTACTCTTCCAATCGCTTAACGATATTGACCTGGGGAGAGTGTCAGCCAAAGTTATTGTATTGGAAGTGAAGGTTGATCGGGCGTGACAGCTGGGGAAGTAAGAATAAGAGGGTGAGAAAGACATATGTATGAGAATAGTAAGTGATAGAGGACACTGGATAAGGGCCCAGGGCGAATGTGTGCGATGAGGCATTGATCAGATTTACTATGAAGTTTGACTGCTGAAGGAATACGATGTATGACTGGAAAGGCTGGCTTGTGAGGTGATTTGTGCGGAAAGAAGCGTTGGAGGCAGGTATCATATGTATAGGTAGGGGCCTTACTCAGGATGCATCGTCAGCTGCTTCAAGATGGCCCGCAGAGCCTTTGGGGAAAGGTCTTTGAAGTATGAGGGGTCGAAGTCTTGAACATTGGCTGCGGCTACCCTGGCAGCCATCTCAGTAAGTGGTGCAGGACCTTTGTGGCCTTGGTGAGAATCATCACTGCGGCGGCGGCGACGCGTCAAAGGTTTGGATCTAGGTCTGCGATCCCAGCCAATGTCATGGTTGTAAGTTGGTTGCACAGTCCACTCCCTAGAAACGAAGGGGTCCATGGTGGCGGTCGAGATGTTAGCTCATGCCATGGATTTTGGGCTTAAAGTTGTCGTCGCGTTGAAAGGGTCACCGCCATCATAGTCGAAGTGAAGGCGAGTTGGGAGACGCGTTTAAGTACCTGCTTGAAGTACCTGACGGCGTGCCTGCCTGGGCAGCAAAGAGGAACGAACCTCTGAACAACCATTTAAGATCTCACAATAAACAGTGGTGGGATCACAAGACAAGACAACAGAAGTGAGTAAGGATCATTCAATTATATATCAAATCGATGGGGAAGAGTACTATGGTTATCATCAATGGAGTGACGAGGGTCAACACGCTAGAAATAAAATTAAAAAATCAGACGATGATTATCAAGGAAATGTCTCGTTGAAAAATTTATCTGGTACCCAACAAGAGCCGAAGCTGAAAACAGGCCAGAAGGTAAGGTAACGAGGTTGATCTAACCCTCCGATTTCCCCTCCAGCAAGCCATCGAAGTTGAGGCAGTCGCCAGAGTGAATACGGGGGTATATATGTTTTATGTTGTTGAAGAAGAAAGAAGGAAGAAAAGGAAGGAAAACGGTTTAACACACGAAGTTTTGATAGATGCGCGTCTGTGGGCCCGCAAATGCTGACATAAGCACAGATATCACTTTTTGGCCAATCAGATGAAGGGCAAAATTGATGTCAGCAGGGTCCCCTGTTGCACACCCTGCACACCCTTTGCGCACCAGACAACCCAACTGCAAGCGCTTTCAGAGCTACCTGCAGCCCGAACCCTTTTAAGGTCGGTGTCGCATTGATGAAATCTGCGGGGTGTGTCGAAAACAGTCATCTACCTAGTGTAATCTACTACTAGTGAGGGGCAGTGAATCATATCGTCTAAAACCACACCAGAGACAGTGACTTTATTTCCTTTAATTATTCCAAGCCTGCCTTAACCACGGTTCCAACTTTTCGACCACCCCTCCGACTTCCGGACCAAATTCACTGCCTGCCTGTCTCTGTCAGGCATCACCACAATCCTCATAAATTCTACCACAAATTCCTACTTTACAGAACCCAGAATGGCACGCGGAGGAGGAGCTCCTGGATCCAGCTCGCGTGGCCGAGGTGGCAAGTTCAAGAAGCCTACTCGTGGTGGTAAGTCTTCCTCTCATCTTTTAAAACTACAGGCGGCAGAAGATAAGGTTGCTGAACTCAATGCTCCACAGGTGGCAAGCACTTCTCGCGTGACCTCCGACCTCTCGATGCCGACGGAAACGAAATCGACATGTGGAGTGCCGGTGGAAAGAAGAAGGACGACTCCGACGACTCATCCTCTGAAGAAGAGGAGTCCGACGAGGAGTCCGACGACGAGGCCGGCCCTTCCAACACAACCGCTGAGGATGTGAGCCGTGAGGACCGCAAGAAGGAGAAGAAGGCCCGCAAGGAGGCTGCCATTGCCAGGGCCAAGGCTGCCGCCATTCAGGTCGGCGACCTGCCCCCCAGCGAGTCCGAGGAGGAAGACGACGACATGCCCGCAAACCCCAACCACTCCAAGGCCGCGCGCAAGCAGCTGCAGGCCCCCACCGAGGAGGAGGTCGACGAGGCTGCCGCGGGTGTAGCAAAGATGACCGTCAAGCAGCCCCAGAGCCGACGCGAGAGAGAGTCGATGGAGGCGGCGCAAGCCAAGGAGCGCTACATGAAGTTGCACCTGGCTGGCAAGACCGAGCAGGCCCAGTCCGATATGGAGCGTCTCAAGGCCATCCGCGAGAAGAGAGAGGCCGAGAGGGCCCGCAAAGAGGTTTGTGTTACCTCAAGTCAGATCCCTATTTCTCCAATTTTCACCCGCTGACCGAGTCCGTGTTTCTAGGCCGAGCGTGAGGAGAAAGAGGAGCAGGACAAGATCCGCCGTGCCGAGATCGATGTGAAGGAGGCCAAGAAGCGCGAGGCAGCCCTCGGGCCGGCCAAGAAGGCTAGCAAGAAGTCCAAGTAGAGTCACGGCTTCGACAAGAAGTATGGAAAGGTTGGCAGAATGGAAGAAGGCCCAGGAGAAGTCGGAAGAAGGGATTGGGAGGCGTTTACTGCTATATTTATAGCAGATGAGCGTAGTTTTCTTTTGGTCCTTGAGAGGTGCCATAAGCATCGGCACATTCATCTTGCTTTCAAGTCTCGATATCACAGGATACATTGCCCCCTCTGACTGGAAGATGCGACCATCTCCTGACTAGACTATTGATACTTTGACCCAGCTTGTACACTGCCAAGTGGTGGAAGCGTAGGGACTGCCACTCCGTAATGTCCAGTACACTAGATCGTTGGATCGGTATCTTCCAGATACCTATTGGGTGAGGCAGTAACACCATTGATTGCGGGACTGTCAGCCTGGGCATTACTTCATCTGACTGCCTCATCAGGCAACAACAGACTTCTACATGCTCTCAATGCTATCCGACCCGACACTATCTTTCCAGAACTCGTCAAAGTCGATACCCTGCTCATCGAACATTTCTCTAATCTTCTTGGCCACCTCGACCTGCTTCTCGGCACCAAACCCGCCCGGCTGTGAGGACTCAAACTGGACAATCTCGATCCAGCGGTAGAACAGATCCTCCTTGCCAACAGCAGCAAGCGCGTCCCGGAACGCAAACACTTGTGTCCGGCGGCTATCATCCTGCTCGTCATCGGCCGCCTTATTCTCCAGGCATACCCAACCGTAATCATCATGGTGCATCAAGACCGCCAGCCTAAACGCCTCGATCTTGATGGCCTTGTCGTCCACCAACTTGGTCGCCTTGATCATGGCGGTCCAGTCGAGGTCCCACTCGTTGTTCATGGTCAGGTAGCCTGTCTTCTCATTCAGCAACATGGGCGACGTCGCCTGGCCGATGGTCGATATGAGCAAGCTCTTTGCCTGGAAGTCCTCGCCCTTGACGGCCTCGCGGACCTTGCCGTCCCAGTTGGGCCGGCTGCGGCGGACATAGATCTCCTTCTCCCTGAAGCGGACGTTCCACCGCCACTGCACGGGGCTACCGTGCTTGCCGCTGTAGCAGAACTCCACGGGCCACGGCCAGACGAAGACCACCAGGAGGAAGTCCAGCAGGAAGGTGAAGGCGCGGCGCACGACGACCCAGGCGATGGCCCGCCACGAGGACTCGGCGGCGGCGACGGTGGTGTCGTTGTCGTAGCCCAGCCCGGAGGTGATGAGGGCGAAGTACCAGGGGGCTATGTAGTTGGTGCGCCAGAGGAAGAGGGCGACGAGGCCGATGTTGAGCGCCACGGGGACTAGGAAGATCTTGCGCTTGAAGTCCTTGGGTTTCCTGTCGACATGGGTTATGTAGACATGTTTTGGTGAGAGGGCTGGGAGGAAAGGCTGGAGGACCTCTGGGCAGCGCTTGAACGGTGCAGGAGGCTCTGAGGATGATGAGGGTGATGATGAGGATTTGGGTTTCCTCGACTGGGTTTTCTTGGGAGGCATGATGGCGGTTGTGATTGCTCTTTGCGACCCAGGCTCAATTGCCGTAGAATATGACTTGAGGTCCTGAGGTTTATTGAGAATCGCAAAAGGACAGTGATGAGATGGAGGCGCAAGAGCTGTCTTATGCAATTTTGAGGAGCCCCTGGACTATACTTATTACTGGACCCCTGACGCAGCTTCTGCTGGCCAGAGCTTCTGCTTGCCTGCCGACCCACCCGTCGGTTCCTGAGCCGGCTTTTACTTTAAGGGTACATATTTTAAGGCGCCAAATACCCGCATTTCAAAGTATATTTGAAGTATTTAAGCTCTGGATGTTCCTCCGCCGAGAAGCTCCATCAAAAAATAGCCGTCGCATCTGATCTCATCGGATTCCGCAACAGCAATTATAGCTACTTTGAGGATCAATGGCACCGGGACAGAGGCCATTATACTGTATCTTACCTCGACCATGTTGAGAAGTCAGGTCCAGGTTTGTTCGGCCTCTTATGCTATAGCTGTTTGAAGAACTGGAATGCTAATACGAAACCAATGAATACAGAGGCAAGGCAGCTTCTACGTCTGCGCCTCATGTCGCAGGCAACACCAGCAGAACCTGGCGCAACTGCGATCTAACGGCCGCATACCGGGCTCTGCACCACTCTCGACATCGCGACTGCTATCTTCCACCCTCCTATCACCTTCGAGGCGCCTGGGCTCGAGAACATCCCGAAATGATGCGCTCCCCACCAGCCACAACGACGGCCACTCGCCACAGTCGACCATGACGGCGCGGATAGACGTCCGGAACTACAGCTCTTATGGCAAGTTTGGCTCGGGCGCGCTTCCTGGGCAATCCAACGCCGATTGGGCAAAGGGCGGCTCAACAATACCTGGAACTACAGGCCCGACGTCTTCTTGGGGAGGGGGTATGGGAGCTGGGAAGATACAGCCGGCCCACGGGACGTCTGCATGGGGCTCTAAAGCAAATGGCGCCGGTATACAGCCTGCAAAGGCCACTTCGATACCGGGAAGCAACGGAGATGGGGACAGGATACCTCCAGCACAACCTATCACTGCTTCGGGCGGCACCTCGAGCCAGCAAAGCGCCTCACCTGCGCAGTCCACAACAGTTCAAGACCCTGCAGCCTGGGTTGGGAGGGCCAACACATTAAACTCTCAGCAACGGGGTAGTACTGAGGGTGCCGTTTCAGAACCAAAAACCACAACACCTGCGCAATCTAGTGTACCGGAGACTACGAGTTCTCAGAGTCAGAAGGCGCCGGCTCATATGCAGTCCCCGGCAGTGCAATCCAGTGTTCCGGGGGCTACAAGCTCTCCAAGCCAGAGAACTCCAGCTCGAACGCAATCCCCGGCGGTCCCGGCCGGCAGTGCGAATGAGAACCAAACACCAGCACAAGCAATACCCGCACACTCTGCAACACCCGGGGGCGCAAGCTCCAGTAGCAGTGGACCGACGGCACCAGCCATACCAAATACTCACTGGAGTGCAGGTACATCAAGACCATTCAAGCGCACCTCTGGTATCCCAACATTGCCCGGAAAAAAGACGCTGGGTCAGAAAAGCCCCTTTGATACCGGCTTGCTACCCCATGAGAAGCTGGCTATGCAAGGAGCACAGAAGCCAAAACCTCCACCGCCTCCACCTTCCCCTGCCCCCCGTGCCCCCCGTGCCCCTGAGACCAAGCCTAGACGACAAAGCTCAGGGCTCGATGATCAAGACTTCTCTAGGAAGGCACCTGTGATAATCACACCCGCCCATCCGCCGCCTCTGCCTCCAGGAGCCGAGTTCCCACAGCTTCGTCGGAAATGGCCAAATGTTGATGAGTTCGAGGCTTTAAGCCCATTCAATTTACCTCCCAAAGACACTTCCAAGCAGCAAAAAGCCACCCCACCCGCACCTAGAACCTCACCCGCACCTGCCTACGACCGACCAATGCGAAAGCCACCGTCTGGAATACCTAAGTCCGATCGCTATCCCACTTGGGGCAAGCCTTCGGACCTCGGGGCCGTAGCGCCGCGGCCGGCGGACCCTCTTAGGAACTTCAAGATGGGCAGTTCCCGAGGTCTTGGAGAGGTAGCTCCAGACCCAGTAGAAGCTGTCGCGGGCATATCCGTAAAAGAGAGCCCTCAAGGTCAGTCTCAGCCAAGTGTGGCTCCATCTCAGCCAGCAAAAGGGGCCCCATCGCAAGAGGTAGGAAGTCGAAACCCCTCGGTACCGTCAAAACCAGCAGATGATCTCTCCGCAATGCAAAAAGCTGTAGACACTCAATCAGCTGGAAATGGAACCACCGCGCCTGTTACTGGGGATGATTGGGGATTGTTGGAGAGTGACTTCGCTCCCCCTGAGCAGCTGCATGCAGAAAGGCGCCGTGAAGGCGACCGGAAGCACCCAGTACACCGAGAGCTCGTGTGGGAGGAGCGTCCTCGCGACAACAGAGACATGGGCTCTGATAGAGGTGTGGACAGCCGCGGCCGAGGCCGAGATTCTGCTCCCTCTGCTCCCCTTCCCGGCAAGCCGAAAAAGAGGTCCAGTAACCGGAGGAACGACTTTGACGAGGACGTTGATTCTGGATTTGACTACGAAGCGTACCGGATGAGGAAGGAGGAAGCCAGACGGCGAAAGGAAGAAAAGAAGGCTGCCAAGGAGGCGTTGGCTCCTAAGACAATCTTGCTGCCAGAGTACATCGCTATTTACGATCTTGCAGAGGCGCTCGGTGTCAAGCCACAGCAATTCTTGGAGGACCTGGGCGAACTTGGGTTCGAAAACATCTTGAACGACAGCGTTATGACGGGCGAGACTGCGGCCCTGGTTGCAGCTGAATACGGGTTCGATCCAACTGTTGATGTAGGTGATGAGGACGATCTGAGGCCGCGACCGACACCCGAGGACCCATCAGGACTGCCTCCTCGACCACCTATTGTGACCATCATGGGACACGTCGATCACGGCAAGACGACTATGCTCGACTGGCTTCGAAAGTCATCCGTCGCTGCACAGGAACACGGCGGCATTACGCAGCACATCGGTGCTTTCTCTGTCCGGCTCTCGTCAGGAAAGGTCATCACTTTCCTAGATACCCCTGGCCACGCTGCTTTCTTGAGCATGCGCCAGCGCGGTGCCAATGTCACCGACATAGTCATTCTAGTGGTGGCCGTGGACGACAGCGTGAAACCTCAAACGCTTGAAGCCCTTAAGCATGCCCAAAATGCCAAGGTACCCATCATCGTGGCCATCAACAAGATCGACAAGGATCCTTCAGGTATAGACCTGGTCAAGCAGGACCTGGGCGCCAATGGGGTTGAGATCGAGGACTTTGGCGGCGACGTTCAAGTCGTCGCTGTAAGCGGCAAGACGGGTCAGGGCATGAAAGATCTAGAGGAAAGCATCCTGACCCTCTCCGAAATACTTGACGTGCGCGCCGAGACCGACGGCATGGCTGAGGGTTGGATCCTCGAGGCGAGCGTTAAGAAACACCACGGCAAGGCCGCCACTGTGCTCGTCAAGCGGGGCACGATGCGCGTTGGTGACCTAGTTGTCGCCGGAACGACCTATGCCAGGATCAGGATGATGAGGAACGAAGCCGGCGTGGCGGTCCAGGAAGCTGGCCCGGGAACACCCGTTGAGGTCCTCGGCTGGAGAGATTCCCCGATGGCCGGAGATATGGTCCTGCAGGCGCCGGACGAGGACAGGGCACAAGCTGCGGTTGACTATCGCCAGGAAGCCGCGGACAGGGAGAAGGCCGCTGCGCAGAAGGGCGAGGAGGAGGTGAGAGACCGCGAGAAGGCGGAGCAGGAAGCGCTTGAGAAGATGATGGAGGAAGGGGGCGAGGAAGCCCTGGAAGAGACGGAGCAGCCGGGGACCAAGATCGTCAACACCATCATCAGGGGCGACGTGATGGGCTCGGTGGAGGCGGTCTGCACCGCCGTCATGGAGATCGGCAGCAACGAGGTGCGCCCCCGGATCCTGCGGTCCTCGCCGGGCCAGATCGCCGAGTCGGACATCGACCTCGCGGCGGCGGCCAAGGCGTGCATCATCAACTTCAACAGCCCGATCCCCGGCGGCATCAGGCGCAAGGCCGAGGACCAGGGCGTCAAGATCCTGGACCACGCCATCATCTACGCCCTCGTCGACGACGTCAAGCAGCTGCTGTCGCAGCAGCTGGCGCCCATCACCAGCCAGAGGGTCCTGGCCGAGGCCGAGGTCCTGGAGGTGTTTGCCATCAACGTCAAGAAGCGTATACACAAGAACGTCGCCGGTGTGAGGGTGAGGACAGGCGTGATCACGAGGAGTGGGCTGTACAGGGTGATGCGGGATGGAGAGAAAATGCACGATGGTAAGTTACGCCCCCTTTTGTGTTTCCGTCGTCGCGGGTTCCCGCGTGAGTGAGGGTTGACAGCTTACTGACCCTTTTGATATAGGCAAACTCGATACCCTCAAGCAAGGCAAGAAGGACGCAAGCGAGATGAGGAAAGGCACAGAGTGCGGCCTGTCGTTTGAGGAGTATGAAGACTTCAAGGCAGGCGATATCATCCAGCTTTATGAAGAGATAACGGAGAAGAGGTACCTATAAGTGTGAAAAGCGATCTCTGTTTTGGATGTACGATAGTTTGGTGAGACTTCCTTGAATAGACCTCAAGGGCAAACCCCTTCCCCCCCCCCCCCGCCTCTTGAGAGCTGGGTGCTTTCTTGTATGAACATCACAAATATCACATGTACAAATTACACACTTGGAACCTGGAGAGGTATAAATGTTGGGGCTGGCTGGCTAGTTGCATTGGAGGGTGTAAAACAGTTTGACTTGTAGACTTGTAAAAATCAACAACATCATTACCACCGTTTCGGTGCTGAAATCTCACTCGACATAAATGTCCTCGATGTGATGGTCTGCTGTGACCTCTCCTTCTCCAGCTTGGCAAGTCCCATCCTGTCTGTCATGGGCGTCGCGGCTATGATGTTATCGAACTCGTCGTCCTCTTCTTCGCCGTTGTCAGAATCGGGCTCGGCGTCCGAGTCTACCTTCAGCTTTTGTTTCTGCTGCTGCTGCGTTTGCTGTGGTCTCGGTATCGTCTCCACCGGCTTCCTGTCCTCCGAATCCTTGGGGTTCGCGAACGGTTTCGACGCCAGGACCTTCCTTCTTATTTCCTCCATGGCGGCGTCCTCGTCGTCGCTCTCGTCTGTTATGTCGAAGGGGTCTTTGTCTACCTGAGGCTGTTTCAATTTTGGCTCCGGCTTCTTCCCGAGGTAGATGCCATCCACACTGCCCTCATCGTCCTCGTCCTCATCTTCTTCGCCACTCTCTTCGTCGTCATCATCCTCATCATCATCGTCCTCGTCGTCTGTATCCGGGATCACCCGTCGGTTGGTATTCCCGGTCGTCCACATATCATCATCAGAGCCCTCCTCCCGGTTGTCGGCATACTCCTTCTCCAACCTCTCCATCCACTCCTCCTCGGCCTTCTTGACACCCTTCTCATCCTCACACTCAGCATACCTCCTCAACAGCTGCGCATTGATCTTCAGGAACGCCTTGCCGTACCCGAACGGCTCCAGCACCTGCTCCGCCCAGTCCAGGTGGCCGCAGATGGCAAACGCGGCCGCCAGGGCCTCGGCGCAGTTCAGCCGCCACGGCTTGCCGTAGTTGACGGTGTTGGCGGCGACCAGGTAGGGGAGCAGGCGCTCGCACCGGCCCCCGACCTTGTTCCACTGGACCTCCTTGGTCCGCGCCCACGAGCACTCGACCACGGCGGCGCCGTACGCGTCCATGAGCTCCCTGTCGGCCGGGGAGATGACGTGCTTCCCGTTCGGGGTGATGATGACGCCGCTGTGGCGCTGGCCCAGGTGCAGCTCGCGCATCAGGCCGGCCCGCATGAGCTTCTTCCCCGAGCACCGCTTCGGGTCGCAGTGGCCTAGGTCCCAGCAGGCGGCCTTGAAGACCGGGCGGCCCGTGGTGGAGGAGGAGGATGGGTTCGTGGAGGAGGGGTCATCTTGTTGGTCGTTGTCGTTCTGTTGTCGCCGTTTGGCGGCGTCTTTGGGGTGGACCGAGAAGGTCTTCTTGCTTCGGGGGTCTTTCTTGTGGCGGACCATTTCGACTGTTGGTATTATTTGTTGGGTTGTTTCGTTTGATGGTGTTGCTTGCTTGTGTTGTGGTGGTTGTATAGAGGAATCGGCTAGACCCGACGTCCCATATAATGAACTTTTTGGAGTTTGGAGGGGCAATTACGGATTGACGCCGCCCCAAAACCTTTAGATAAGCCTTTCCCACCAGCCCACCTTTCCCTATCGCAATATCCGGTTAGCGGTGCCGAGACCTCGGGAGCTTGCTTACAGTAGCAGTAGCAGTAGTACGGTAGTACGGTAGGTAGTACGGTAGCTGGTCATCGCCCTCTCCGAACCAAAGCCGCCCCCAGTGAACACACCAAAACCTCCCCCCCCCCTTCAATAAGAGTGGCCAGATTGGAAGCCAAGCCTTGGATGTCCAACAAGCGTCAGCTTCGTCGATCCATGGTTGCGACCTGAAGATTGATTCCTCATTTTTTTACCTTCTGTATACTGGAAGCTTCAGCTGTACTTTGTTCCACCTCATATCCATCCCCCTTCTTTCCTGGCAAGCAAACGGCCGAGACGACATCAAGTCAGCATCTGTCATTGGAGGCCGCCGCATCAGTTCTTGTTGGTTGTCAACAACGTCGCAAAGGAAGGGAAGATCATTGCAGGAGGGAAACCCCACCACAACAACTCATCGATAATAACAACTTGCGCTTCTCACGATGGAGGCGGCGAGCGCCAGGGCCGCCGCAAGGGACCAGTGGGCAGGCTATGGCGGCCATGCTCCCTCACAACTCCAGCGCTTCATCCAGGCCGCATGTAGTCCCGAGAACTACGAGCCTAACCTTGCCCTGAACCTCGAGATCGCCGACCTGATTAATTCCAAGAAGGGCTCTACCCCGCGCGAGGCCGCCACCGCCATCGTCAACTACATCAACCACCGCAACCCTAACATGTCCCTACTGGCGATCAACCTGCTGGATATATGCGTCAAGAACTGCGGCTACCCTTTCCACCTCCAGATCAGCACCAAGGAGTTCCTCAACGAGCTCGTCCGCAGGTTCCCGGAGCGCCCGCCCATGAGGTACAGCAGGGTGCAGTTGAAGATCCTGGAGGCTATAGAAGAATGGCGCAGCACCATCTGCGAGACGAGCCGGTACAAGGAGGATCTGGGGTTCATCAGGGATATGCACAGGCTGCTGAGTTACAAGGGATATACCTTCCCAGAAGTTAGGGGAGACGATGCTGCTGTGCTAAACCCGAGTGACAACCTCAAGTCAGCCGAGGAGATGGAGGAAGAGGAGCGTGAGGCGCAGTCGGCAAAACTCCAGGAGCTCATTCGACGGGGAACGCCCGAGGATCTACAAGAGGCGAACCGACTGATGAAGATCATGGCTGGCTACGACACGAGGTCCAAGGTCGACTACCGCGCCAAGGCCGCCGAGGAGGTTTCCAAGATCCAGGCCAAGGCGAAACTGCTCGAGGAGAGACTAGAGTCATTCAAGCCGGGCGATCAGATGACGGACGGTGACGTGTTTGAAGAACTGGCCGCCGCTCTCCAGAGCGCCCAGCCCAAGATCCAGAAGATGTGCGAGGAAGAATCCGACGATCACGAGGCCGTCGCGAGGTTGTTCGAAATTAACGACAGCATACATCGAACCGTCGAGAGGTACAAGCTTATGAAGAAGGGCGACCACGAAGGCGCGTCCAGGATTGCCCGGGGAGAGCATGCTGCCTCCAAGGCGGCAGTCAAGAGCGCGGCTCAGGAACTCAACCTGATTGATTTCGACGGTGAAGCCAACGGGTCGGGCAACGGAACTTCCGCACCGAGTGCTAGCAGCCAGTCCCAGTCCCAGCCTCAACAAGGCGGACTGGAAGATGACCTGCTTGGGCTGTCCATTGGCGAATCTGAAGGTAGCACTGGCGGGATATCTCTTGGGTTCGGGAACAATAGCAGTGAGTGCACCCAGGCGACGAAATCAACTTCTCGAGCGTAGCTAACCAAAATCAACAGGCATGCCAGGACCATCATTGCTGTCATCGATGACCCAGAGTAGCAGCAGCGCCACAGGTTCTGCACCAGCGCCTACCGCTGATCCATTTTCGTCCTTCAACGCCTTCAACTCGGGGCCCTCATCCAAAAACAACACTCCGAAACCACCAAACTACCAACAATCGGCATTCGCATCCCCATCGCAAGCAGCCGATCCATTTGCGGCACTTGCCGCGCCAAGGTTTGCCCCTCAGTCAGCTGCTCCTGCTCCGGCGGTATCGCAGGCCAACGACGACGATGAGTGGAACTTCTCATCTGCTCTGCCCACAGAGGCCCCCGCATTATCGCGGGAGCACAAGATGGTCGTCAGCAACACCAACCTCAAGATCGACATGCTTGCGAACCGGACGACGGCCTCCTCGAACAGCATCAACCTCCTGTTCGCATTCAGTAACAACACGGCCCAGCCAGTGTCGGAGTTGCACTTCCAACTAGCAGTAACAAAGGTAAAGTCTCACATATCCTGCTTGTTTCAGGTCGTGAAGGGTAGTAGTTAACCATCTCATCCAGGGGTATGAGTCTCAACTCAAGCCACAGACGGGACGATCGTTGGAGCCAAAGCAGAGCCGCGGCGTAACACAGTCTATCGAGGTGTGGCACACGGGGGACAAGAGCAAGAAGGTCGAGTCCATCAAGCTGAGGTGGAGGGTAGCGTACAAGGTTGGGGGTGAGATCAAGACCGAGATGGGCGAGATTTCGGAGTTCAGCCTTGCGTGAGAGAAGCGTCTTTTTGTCGAAGCGTTTAATCAATACCACAACAATCGAAAAAGCTATGGGGCATGTGTGTATAGCGGGGCATTTTACATGCAGTGAATATGATATGAGAAAGATATCTGTTCAGAGTGCAGATGGACCAAGGAAAACATCTCAAACGTCATATGTGTGTGAAGGGCCATGTCCCTAATATAGCTCTTGGTCTTGTGTCCTGACCGAAGCAACAAAGGGCGCTCGATCGCTCCAACTGTCTTGACGTTGCCATGAGTTCTTGTAATCTATTTACTGTGGACCAAAGTCCCAATCTACATGTAGTCTCTAAGCAAGTCTCGCTCACTAATGTAGCCATGGATACGTTATATATACAAATGTCCGGTGAAGTATATTGACACCCTCAACAGCCCCCATCCACCATCCCCTAAATCATCATCAGTCCGTCTCCCGCATGATCCCCAAACCCACGACAAGCCCAGACGACCCCCCGTTCCCCGACGACACAGGCGGCAGCCCGATCTCGACAAAGCCCCGCCTGTGAACCTGCTGCCTCTCCCTCAGGCTCCGCTGCGACGCGAGGTCGATCCCGACAGGCACCTCGCCGAACCCGACCATGCGCCCGCCCCCCACGACGATACCGCCCGAGCCAGACCGTGCCATGGCCTCGCCGCCACCGGCGGCGGCGGCGGCGGTGGGTGACGCAGAGGGGCCGGGGCTCGTCGCGTGCAGGCTCGATGCCGCCCGCGGCGCCGCGATGGGGCTCTGCGACTGCGTCCGGTCCCGGCCCCGGCTGCTCCGGCTGAGCCGGCCCGAGGCGCGCCTGTACCAGCGCGGCCGTGTGGGTGACTGCTGCTGGTGTAGCTGCGCACCGCTCCCGGATGAGTTGGACCCCGCCCTCGGCCGCGGCGGGAGGATGATCATGTCGGGGATGTTGTTGATGTTGATGTTGTTGTCGTATCTCGTCGTGGGCTGGAGCCGCGGACTAGGCTCCGTGACGATGGAGGGCGTCCTGCTCCGTCCGGACGGGAGCGTCGGCAGGCGGGGCGGGAGGGCGCTGACGGGGCTGGATAAGGGGCTCGAGTGGCGGCGGCCGCGCGGGGGTTGTGATGGTGGTGGTGCCTTGGCGGAGGTGAGGCGAGGGCGGCTGTTGGACGACTGCGCGCTCGAGTCCCTTGACATTGGGGCTGATGACACGACGACCTCGTCGGGAACGGGAATCCAGATGGTCGAAGGTATAGGGTATGCGGATATCGCCATGGGGACGTCTCCTTGCTGTCCTTCTCCTTGTCCTTGTCCCTGTGCTGTTAGACCCACCATGCCGAGGGGGTCGTAGGGGTGCTGCGTGTTCCAGCGGAAGTCGCCGGCCGTTGCCCTTTCGACCGGGAGGCCCGGCGGGTAGAAGGGCGGGATTATCTGGCCCGGGCTGGACCTGGCTGTTCGTGAGCCTGCCACCACGGGAAAAGGGGGCATCGTCGCGGGCTGTTCGAAGCCCGGCGAGGTGTGTATGCTCTCCGCGGCCTGCGGGCCCGCTCTGCCGGCCGAGCTCCCGTTGGACGACAAATCCCTGCCGGAAGACGACAGGAAGTTCTCCTTGAACTTCTTCAGGGTCGCTGCTGTGTATGATGAGTCGGTGACGGGCATGCGGTCGTAGCCGCGGTAGAACTCGGCCTGCGACATCTCGTCCGTCGGCGTAAGGCCGGAAGCCACCCTGGCGTAGCTGTATTCCCCGATCCTTATAATGTCTCGGGGCCTTGTGCTCAAGCTAGAACTCAGGCTTCGCCCCTTGTCCTGGATGACTCCCCCACCGCGTGGGGGTGGCGGTGATACCCGTCGTAGCTTGGTGAGGGACAGTTCGGCTTCGCTCTGGGCACTCAGACGGTTTTTGCTGGGAGACCTGCTTGATCCGCGCCCCGGTGAGGATTTGTGGAAGAACGGGGGCTTGGCAATTTCGTGGCTGATGCCGACCTGAGCCTGTCCTTTCTTATATTGGTTCGGGCTGATCAAAGAATCGGACGTCTGCCTCTGATGCCGATGAGATCTCGGGGCGACGGTTTCCCACCCGTTCTGGGGGCTCTCTCCAGATACCGTTTTCGAGCCCATCTTTGGAGTAACATGCGGCGTGGGATCTCCTCCGTCCTCGTCTTGGAAAGATGGCCCAGGAATGGTGGTCGTGTCGGGATAGGGTATTGGCAGCCCGTACATATCGTAAAGCACACCTGGCCCGAACGACGTTGGGGAGTGGAAAAAGCGAGGGTCATCGTCGTCCACATGTGTCCAGGTATCTTGCTGGCTATGGTTCTGGCTGCCCGAGGTCGCCGAGTCTGATTCCGACAGGCTGTTAGCCCGGTCGAAAATGGAGGCCTGCGGTATGTCGCCGGAGTGGTCGACGATCATTGCCTGTATCTTCTCCGAGAGGCTGTGAATCTCCGCATGGATGACGTCGAATTTCTTTTCCAAGGTCTCTCTTAGTGGTCGTAGCTCAGGATTCCTCTTCTCGTGCTTGACTAGATGCTCCGCGAGTCTCTTCCCATGCACGTAGAACCGTCGGTAATCGTCCGGCAACCCGACTTTAGAATTCTCCTTGATCCGCCGATCAGCCTCATTGAAAGCCTTGAAGAAGACTTCATGCGCCCGTTCTAGCCAGAACGCATGCTCCTTCCTCTCCACAAGCGACTCGACGCAGTATCTCTGTATGACATTGTGGATCTGTAGCGTATCCAGACTCTCAGAAGGCAAGTCAAGGCTTCTCTTGGAACTTTGGGAGCTTGCTGGTGATACCTCCTGAGACTCTGTTCTATCGACCAGCGCGAAGGCAATGAGAACTCTCAAGGTGTTGCTTAGACTTGGTCTTCCGTGCGTAGCGGCGTCGCATGTCTTGTATGGGAGTTCTTTGCCCAGTGCGCGAAGACCTACGCAGTTCGAGTTAGCCCAAGGGAGGGGGGGGCTGGGTTCTTTGTTGGGGGACTCACCCATTGCCATCATCTCCACTGGTATGTGATGGTCGAAGAAAACCAGTATAGACATGACGTTGAGAGCAGCAGTGGCACCTCTACCGTGTAGTTGCTCCAGGACATATTCGTATGCCGGAACTTTTCCGACCTTTGGCCTGATTCTGTATCTCTTCAAAAAGGTGGCCAGAGGCTCCTGGTTTGCCTTCAAATTCTGCGCCGTAACGTGTATCAGCAGGGGTAATCTCCCCAGCATGAGAACCAGCTCTGTGGCTTGACGCCGATCTTCTTGCGACCACGGCCTCCTCTTCTCTGTCTCGAGCAGAAGGAGCTCTTGGGCATCTTGGACGGCGAGTAATGGTAATTCCAGGAGTTGGGGGTTGTTGAAGTGGTGGTCGCCTGTTGCCGCCGGATCGGTCGATGTCAGGATGAGGCTCGAGTTGGCCGCATCGGGAACGAAACGCTCGATCCCCGGGGTGTCGAACATGATTCCGTCGAGGACCATGAGCCAATCTTCCAAGCCGTTGAGCCATCGACGAACAAGATCGACAATTTTAGTGGAATCTCGTAACTCGTCAATATCCGCCTCATTCATGAGATCCTTAAGTGCAGCAGTCCTTGCAACTCGCCAGAATTCGCCATCCAGTTCCTCCACAGACTTAGCACGCAGCCAGAAGATGCCTCCTGGATAATCATCCCTGTGCAGAAAGACATACTGTCGTGCCAGGTGAGTTTTCCCACCCCCTGTTTGGCACCTGACGAGGACGGTAGAAGTCCCTTCAGACCGGCGTTTCCGATCCTGTAACATCCTGTGTAAATCCTCCAACTCTTCTGTCCGTCCTACGAAGTAGGAATTGGGACGGAATGCCTCGGGGTGAATGAAGAGGGGAGCTCGCGAAAGGCTTGGAAAGTCCGGCGTCCTCTGGAGGTCCTGTTCCATGGGCCGCGATTCAGACAGCAAAGGCAAAGGAGAAGGAGCAGCAACTAGTGGCTCCTGAGAGGGTACGTTTGAAGAAATCTCATTGAGGTGAACTACAAAGTAAATGAACTATCAGCCCGTATTCCTCAGTATATCAGAATTACCTCGACCACTCTAATGGGCAACCCCGCGTCATTGTGCGCTTTCCCCTTGTTCAAGTTGAGCAGAACTCCTACCAGCTGTTGGGAGGATTGGTTGTCCTAAAGTTGAAAACATACCGGCTACTTGAGCAGAAACTCCAGGTGGCGATGTGAACTATGGCATGCCAGTCAGCAAAGAGTTTTCCAACACGAATGGTCTCTCCTTCCTTTCTATGCGTTTTCAAAAAGGGGCTACAGACAACTTACATATGGTCTCGCTCTCTCGTTGATTTCCAATTGAACGCGCACCCGGCGATCTTCATCCTCTACGTTCCAGCGAACGCTGATAAAACTCGGCGCTTCTTGAACCCATTCCACAATGGCCGTAGAGACCTGCCTGTACCCCGGTGCATCGGCACTCTCGAATTTGCACATGCCGGAGTGCTCCATTTGAAGTCAGCAGTGATCTAAATGAGGTGCAAGACCCTGTCGATCGATAAAAGGAAAGTCTGCAAGAGGATACCATCCTAGAGTGGTTATCCAAGGGGTGGGAATCGCTCACATCTGCCTCAATCCCGTAGGACGTAACACCAGGTAACCGCGGTGCCGCAGATTTCGCGTCCACAATAAGCGACTTTGTCCCTCTCAAATCCGTCTTCTGATTTTCATGTACCATATGAATCTTGAATCTCTGATAAATGTTGAGGAAGTTCATGTTGATGTTGTCAAGCGTCTCGTTGTCCTTCCTCAAAGTCTCGATGAGAACGGGTTCGCTGTCGAAAAACTTCCTAGGTATATGACCCGCCATGCCCTGAAGGGCTGATCCCCACGAGGCAAGTTCCGACCCGTCGTGCGGTGTTCCCAAGAAAATGATACCATAGGTAGAGACGTAAATAGACCGGTAATCCTCATGATCGGCGACGCGAACACTATCTGAATACTCTAGAGCTCGCTTGAGAAGAATCCCACCGAGAGAGTGCGCCACCCAAATGATCGGATTCCGCGTCGTCTTTCTGCTCTTTCGGTAGGTCGTCAAGAAGGTAACCAAAGTCTGGGCATGCTGGTGGATATAATTGGTGCTAGGACCCGTACCGTGCCTCTTCGAGGAGACATCCGCGTTGTATCCATACACCAGGACATTGGCAAGGGCGTTGTCCTCTTCTAGAGAGTTTGGGAGGAGGTCAGCAGGCCAGAAGGCGCCATTCTTGGTCCTGGCTGTCCATGTCTTTTGAGGATCGCCGTTGAGGCCGTGGAGAAGAACGATGTCGACCTTGGCATCTGGATGCGTATATACCGCCGTTATGTCAAAACGGGCGACCTTCTTGTTAATCGTTCCATTCTATTCTCGTGTCAGTGTCGGGATGTTCAAGGGCAGAAGTCGACTGTCTTGATGAGGTATTGGCAGGATCTATGGCAGGAAAACCGATGCTGACAGGAGGCGAATCTCAACGTGCGGCCCGCCCCGTCCCATTTGAGATCATCTGTGGGACTCGAGAGTGGCCTAGGCCGGGCTTAAACCGGGTGAGAGCTTGAACTAAGCTCACTTCGCGAGCATCTCGGAGATCACAAGGGAAGTAAACAGAACGACTTACCATCATTGCTAAGTCTGAAGCAGCGAAGAGAAGCAAGAGCTTCCCTTACGCTGAAGTCGATGATGGCAGTCTAGAAAAAAGACAGGAACCGGAAGCGATTGAAAACCTTTTGATGATAGTTCTTGGCGACGATTAGGCTGTGAGATATGGAACAAGAATGGAATAGGATGAGGAGGTTGTGGCTTATGTTGGTTCCCAAATGTGTGTCTGAGTGGCCTTGTGACAAGCTTCCCAGAGCTTCGATGTCATCAAAACAACCGAGACAGGTGCCACGCGCACTGAGAGAGGCGCATGTCCCGGAATATAAGCCGAAGGCTCCCAGAGGCGAACCAGAACGAGGATTTCAGGCTTTGCATTAAAGTACGGAAGTATGCGCCTGAGACTTTCAAGCACCGGGCCTACACACGCCCGGACGAGGCATGTGTAAGTAGTTTTAGGGTGACAATGAGTAATAATATGAACCCATGAGGGGTTGGGTGCACTTGGTAGTGTGACACAAGAAACGGGTGAAGATGGGCTCTAGCCTCCCAAAAGGTTATATTCGCACTTGGCAAAACAAGAACCGAAAAGCCTGGGTGCAAATAGAGGCGATACCCTATGACTAACCACGCGAGAATGAACGAGGAAGTGACACCGGGCAACAGTCGAACTGAAATAGGATAAAGTGATGTATTACGGCGACCTCAGTCACGAGGCGAAGCTTGATCGTCGCGGGCCCCGCCACCCATGCTTAGGGGATGGTTGCCTTTTCGGGTCTGCTGAGCCTCCCAAATGCGCCTGGCCCTCCCTTGCAGGCCTTGTTCGGATTCCAAGATAATCCTTTAATCCCATCATCATGCAAACCACCTGGCTCGAAGGGCCTGATGGAATGCTTGATGACAGCGGGAATGCAGGGATATAAAGGACCGATGGCTAAGTTGCAGCCCCAACGAGACGCATGAGGAACCCCTGGAATCGCAGCCAACATCAGCATGCTGCCGCCGAATCGTTATTATCAACCAACCACATGAGGTCGTCCTGGAGGCCCCTTTTGCATGAGATCTCCGTCGTTCGATATGGCTTCTACCGAAACCCTTCACACCCTTTTTCTCGTCCATGCCTCGGACTTCATATGAGCTTGGTGTTTACCCCAGACTGCCCGAGGCCAATCATGTTAGGGCAGTTGACGATTTGAAAGTTCAGCAAGTCGAGTTCATTTCGACGATGCGACCCTGGAAGGGTTTCGTGATGCAATCTCCCATTATACTTGGCTGTGACCTTGAGGATGCGTCGGCTGAGTCCCACGGCCTCGTGTGTCTGTTTCTCCCACGCAGTAAGGTTTGGTCAGAGATGATGTGAAGTTGCGCCCCAGACATTAGGCTGCTGAGCATGCGGTGCAAGTAGAAACTTTAATTTGTCTACTTGCGCCTGTCAAACCTGTGTCGGTGCGCTCGTTGGGCCTCGCCGAAGGCTTGCGCCAGGTACGGATTTGGTAACCGACCAGTAAAAGTTCGTGCGAGGGCGCCACCGGCCCGACAGGTCACTTTTTCTGTGTCTTGGGGGATAGATGCAAGCGCAGTACCACTACCTACCTAGGTAGTGACAGTGACTATGCGGGGCAACAGACACTGACAGGGTCACGTCTCGAAACCTCGCCATGCAAAGCCACGTGAACAAGGCACTGGTTGCACAGGCCTCCATTTTGCACATGCGTAACTTTGGCCGTCTGAAGTTTGCCGCGGCATCCAAGATAGATAATCTCGGTGTCCTTTGACCGAAAGTTGTGGTACCTGGCCAAATCCAAACTTGTCTGCCAGCCGAGTCACCGTGGGGCAACACACAGCCAAGAAGGAGCGAGACAAATGTGGCCTTGAATTAGGATACGACCAACCTACGCCGCATGAATCAGTCCCTAGAGAGCATGACGACGTATTCTCTTGTGCTGAGCCCAAATTTCACAACGTCCTTAGGCCTCAGCTCCAGGTACCTCCTGTCCGGGACTTTCTCGCCATTCAACTCGGTGCCATTCGCACTTTCCAGATCGATCAGGTAAGGCTTGACCCTCCCGATCTTGTCACCAAACTCGTTGCGCTTCTCGGTATACCGGAACTGTACGACCGCGTGTTGCTTGCTAATGCTGGGGTGCTCGGCCGGCATGTCCACAACAGCTGTTTCTCTCCCCACCAGCCAGCAGCTGCGACTGCTCAGTTCAATCGTGTCGACGACATCCGGGCCCTTGAACACAAAGAGCTTCCACTGGTCCCGTGCCGGTGGTTTCCTGGCCTCTGCCGGTTCATGATACTTGAGCGTGATGACAGTACCGTCTGCCTGCGTGACAGAATTCGACGCCGCAGCGAGGGCACCAGTGATTCCGAAGTTAGGCTTCTCCTTGGGTACCTCGGGCTCATCGCCTGTGGCCACGGCGAACTGGTCTGATTGCGACGGCAAGGGGCCACCTCGTTTGACAGAGACCTGTTTCTCTGCCTTATCCTCCTCACCCGCACTTGGATCCCGGTGGCGCCTTTTTCGCCCATGTCGGTCCTCGTCTCCTTCTATTCGCCTTCTGCTCCTCGTAGAATCTTCTTCGTCAGGGTCGTCTGCCGAGCGCCGCGTCCTCCTTTCTCTGCGCGACTCCTTCTCCACGGGCGAGCGCGAGTCTCGCCGTCTCCGGTCGTGTGATTTGTGACTCCTGGATTCGGGGCTCCTGGATCGTCGCCGACGACGATGACGGTCTTGGTCCCTTTCTTTTGACCTATCACGCCTATGGCGGCTCTCTGGCTCGTCTCGGTCTCGGTGACTGCGCTTGCTGGCTCGGTCACGGTCACGGTCGCTCGAGTCTTTGTCTTCATCCTCACGTCGGTGTTTCGGCCGGTCCAAGCCGCCCTGATCGTAGTATGACTCGGAGCCCATCTTGAATATATCGATTGGAAGTCGGGGCTGAGAGCAAAGCTGAAAGTGCCCAGGTATTTTTGGGGTGTAGAGGTGTCTGGTCGGTCAAGATTGTTTATGTACAACGGAGGGTTAGGAGAAGCTCCAATCTGCTCTGAGCCACCCAAGGAACACTCAAGGAGCTTCAGCCACATTTTGGAACCAAATACAGGGGCGTCACATGCCGCTAAATAAAGCTCAAGCCTCAGGTGGACCGTGCAAGGCCAGGCAATTGACGGGCGGCTGCACGGTACCGACAGTGCACGGTGCAAGCCGGGCTGGCTGTATTGCAGGGCAGGCCAGGCTGGCTCAGATAACGGCGCGGCCAGTGAATGAGACTGAGTCTTGGATCTTTGTAACGGCCGCTTCATCACTGAACTGAGGGCACACACACGAGTATCCCTTCCTTTCGACCCCAAAGTCCTTTCTTCTTACTCACACTCCTCCCTCCTGCCCCTCAAGTAGCATATCCACTCTCAAAAGGTGTGTCAATTGACGCAGACTCGCTTTCCGTTCAACAACCCGAACAAAGACTCACAACGCCCACCGCCGTCTACTGTAGGGTAGGGGCCCTGACAATCCATCAATCTCCGTCCGTGGGGCTGCGAAATACGGGCCATCCATCTTCGTCCTTCGTACGGTGCATCAGCGGGCCCTTCCTCTCTCTTAGCTACCTAGCCAGCGCGTCAACAACCTTGACCGAAAACGACTCTCCTACGTACATACTCAAGTACGTTTCTGATGCGCGGTTGAAGGCTGAAAAGGCTATTCCGCTTCGAAAACTGCTCGCGACAACCACCCGCTCTTGTGCTCCGTCGCTGAGAGCACGACGACCCTCATCGATACAGCTGAGCGTCATATACACGGCAGCACAACCACCCAGACTAAATAGCGATTCGAGAATACCTACCGAACCATCCTCCCACTGCTTCAATCCAATTCACCCCGAGCTTGCGTCCCTCGCGATCCGTGGTCAAACCCTGGTCGAGTCACTACCTTTCCTACCTATACGACGTGCCACAAACCCACCAATTATACATCGAAAAACAGAATGGCGTCGACGTCGGGATTAACTCGACGCAGGGGTGGTGGTGGAGGAGTTGCCGGTGAAGGCGAGAGCAGCAATGGCCTCCCACGAACCAACTCATCGGGCAACTTCATGGATACCCAACCAGAGACGAGCTACGAAAGCGGCGAGAACGGCCACAAGATCGCCTACGACCCCCGAGACATCAGCGAGAGCACGGAGAGGAGCAAGCAGCCGAAGCTGACCCTGATGGAGGAAGTTCTGCTGCTGGGGCTCAAGGACAAGCAGGTTGGTGGTCCCGGGCGAAGGAGATGAGCGCGAGAAGGCGATGACATTGGGCGAGGGCGCACCGTGCTGACACCATACTGCGAACAGGGCTACCTGTCCTTCTGGAACGATAATATATCCTATGCCCTCCGTGGGTGCATCGTCGTAGAACTCGCCTTCCGCGGCCGGATCAGCATGCAAAAGGACCCCTCAAGACGGCGGTTCCCCCTACCAGACCGCGTCATCGAGGTTATCGACGATACATTGACTGGCGAGGTGCTGCTCGACGAGGCCCTCAAGATGATGAAGGCGAGCGAGAAGATGAGCGTCAGCTCCTGGATTGACCTGATGAGCGGTGAGTGGGGCATCTTGCACAAGCCTGGTGACATGTCGTTCTGGATCGGGTTGCTGACTTATCACATGAAACCTTATAGGAGAGACGTGGAACCTCATGAAGATCGGTTACCAACTCAAGCAGGTCCGTGAGCGACTGGCGAAAGGACTCGTCGACAAGGGCATCTTGCGCACCGAAAAGCGCAACTTCCTCCTCTTCGACATGGCTACGCACCCGGTCGCGGACGGTGGCGCCAAGGAGGAGATCAGGCGGCGCGTGCGGAACGTCCTGACGCAGCGGACCGTCGTCCTCCCTGCTTCCCAGTGGCTCCCCGAGAACCTCGAATTCCGGTACTCGCGGACCATCGCCATGGTGTGCGCGGCCTACGCGGCTAATGTCCTGGAGAACGCGCTGTCCACCCTGGGCCACGAGGCTAGGGAACGAGCGTTCGCGCAGACCGATGAGCTGCTGGCTGAGTATAGCCAGTGGCCATTTGGAAAGAAGGCCACTGGAAACGGAATCGGCGCCAATCTGCCGCAAGTAATTTCCGAGGTTCGTGCAATTTACCCTCCTCCCCCCCCCTTGCAAACACGCACCGTCTTTTTGAATGGAGCTGGCTACTTATGCTAACCACCATCAACCCATAGGAGATCAACAAGTCGAAGGACAAGGAGCTCCAACTCGAGGTGGTAGCCGCCTGCCTTAGCGTCTTCACCCGTCTCGACTCTCTTCTGTAATGAGACTTTACATCACCTGCGGCGTGCCTACGTTACCAAGTCCATCTTGCTCCGAGCCAGCGAGATTTGAGAGGGAGGCATCATGTCCAAGGGGAAATACAGTCGTAATGAGCCCTTCCTTAAACTTGGGTCTGCGGATAATTAGAGGCGTTATCTTCGACAGCAGCAAAAACGAAGATATATTCATCTGGTCAAGGGGGGAGGGGGGGTGTTGTGTGATTTAACGTACCATACCGTACCGTACCGCAACCGCGTGCCGGAGACTGACTGACTGACTTGCGGGGAGGGACGGAGGTCAGCGGGTGTGGGTTTTGTATTTTCCCTTCACAGTTCGTGCAAAAAACAATGGCCAGGCGTCTCCTTTTGCGAAACTCTGAGAGCGACACGGGTGGAATAAAAAAAAATCGGAGGAAGGGGATATCCGCGGGAACGCAGAACGAAAACACACATGAAAAGGAAACTGGGGGGCCTGTTGTCCGTTTTTATGTATGATCCCCAAGAACCCTTTACTTCATTTTTCACGCGCAACTGTTTGGGGAAAACGCCAGGAGTTCTCTTCTTCTTTTTTATTGCAAGCCACACCAATAACTTTCTTCTTGAAAATCGACATAATTCTCAGAGGCTTCTTTATTCCTTCACCTGGTAGTACTCACTCTAGGTCTTATTTTACTTGAATTACTTTAACCATGTATCAACATCACCATACAAGTAGTAGTAGTGTAGTAGTAATAGTAGTATTCAGTACTTGAATGCTGTAATTTACCGCTGAACGCCACTGTGCCGCCTTACCCTTTTTCCATAGCTATGATGCTGACCGGTACACCTGACGCCATGATCGTGAAGAAGCAAAACATGCCACGAAAAAAGAGTTCCCTCGAAGGTTCCAATCGACACACCGATACATAGATGATGGGATAGAACGGAGATGGATGGAATGGGAATGGTGACCCTCAAAACATCATTCATCTCACTCATTTCCTCTTGCCACCACCAAAGCCACCACCCTCAAAGCCGGGCCTGCCACCGGCCTTCTTCTTGGTCGGCGCCTTGCCCTTCTTCTTGCCCGCCTTGCCGGCCGCCTTGGTGTCCTTGCGCTTCTGGATGTTGTCCTCGCGCTTCTGCTGCTTCTGCTTCTGGCCGTACTGGACGCCCGAGATGCGGTCCTTCCACTCCTTCTCGCTCTTCTTCTTGACCTTCTCCTTCCGCTTGACGGCCTTCTTCAGCAGGCTCTCGTCGTTTCGCACCTTCTCGCCCTCGGCCTTCTTGCGCGCCGCCAGCCACGTCTCCTTCTCCAGAACCTCCTTGCGCTTGTCGGCGTCCATGCCCTCGAGGCGCTTCTTCTGCGCCTCCAGCTTGGCGAGGGCGCCCTTGGGGTCCTGGGGCCCCTTCTTCTTGCCGTTCTTGTCCTTGATGTAGCTCAGGTCGTGCGACATGGCCGTGCCGTCCGCGAACGCCACCCGGCCGAACGTGAAGTTGAGGCTGTCCTGCTCGGGCGAGCCGAAGCTCAGCATCGGCGAGTTGCGCGCGCTGGCGAGGGCCTCCTCGCGCTTCTTGTCCTCGGCCTCCTTGGCCTTGATCCGGAGCTCCTTCTTGTGCGCCTTGCGCTCCGCCAGCTTCTTGCGTCGCGACTCGATGAGTTCCTGTCGTGTGCGGATGGGGGTGCCTTCGGGCCCGTCGGCCTTGCGCGCCGCGCGGAGGGCGGCGATCTTGGCGGCCAGGCGGGCGCGGAGCTCGGTCGTGTCGGATGGGACCTTGATCTTCTTGGACTTCTCCGTCGGCGCGGACTCGCTGGCTATTGAGGTTGTGGTGCTTGCCTGCTCGGCAGACTGCTTGTCGGCGTCATTGGTGTCGAAGGTGGGGGAGGCGGGTACGGAGAATGAAGATGATGCTGAGCGGTTCAAGTCCTCGTCGGCCAGGCCTGACACGTCGATGTGCCGCATGTCCTTGCTCGGTTTGCGCTCCTCTTCGTCCTCTTCGTCGTCATCCTCCTCCTTGGACGGCCTAACGTCATCTGCCTCTGCCTCTGCCTCTGCCTCCTCGTCTTCGCTTTCGTTCTCTGAAGCAGCTTCGTCCTCTACCACTGCCTCGGTCTTCTTGGAGACTTTCTCAGCCTTTGTCTTCTTCTTCTCGGCCTTCTTCTCCGCTTTCTTTTGATGTTTCAGCAGCTTCTTCTGTTGATGCGCTGAGAGCTTCTCGGCCTTGGTTTCGTCGTCTGCCTCAGGCTCGGATAGCTTGACCTTTTTGCTGGGTTCGTCTTCTGGGTTCCGCTTCCTCAGACCTTCGAGAGGCTTCTCCCTATCAGCGCCTTCCACATCTTCCTCGACTTCATCTTGATCCTCTTCCTCTTCCTCGTCGTCTTGGTTGCTCTCCTCCTCCTCACTCTGATCCATCTCCTGCGCCTTTCGCTTGTTTTGGGCCCGTTCGTCCAAGACTTCCTTTGCACTTCGGTTCAGTGCACTGTCTGGGTCCAGCTTATTTCGCTTCGCAGCTCTGGCTTGCTCCTTTGTCTGCTTCTTCCTCTGCCACTGGTCCTAGATAGATGGGGTTTCGTAAGCGGGCTGAGCTGCGTTTGAGGTACTTGACCTAAAAGTATTGAAATGGGGACATACGCTCTGTTCTTCTCCGTAGTAAAGCTTGGCGGGGATCAAGGACAGCAGGCTATCAAAAGCCTCTGAATGATTGCGCAAGCGATCCTGAAATGACGGGTTGTGGTCAGCTCGGGGTTCTCGACATGCTTCAGCTACAGAAGGGGCCGGGCGGTCGAACCTTGAGCGATGTGTCCGTCATTTTTGCCGATGCTCTCTTTGGAGAAAGTCTTATAACAGTCACGAGAGAGATAGAGAGAGAACTTGGGAGCTTCTTCACAAGGTCAAGGGGAACAAAGATCGTGGTGTGGTGAAGCCGTGGCGGATGAGGTATGTGAACGACGTCGACTATATTCGACAATGGTTGGTTAACTTCAATCGGTTCAGCGACGTCCGATTTTCTCTGCTGCTTCAACTTAGCGGGTGGTTGGAAATTTTTGGGTGGGCCTGGTGGGGGAAACCATAAACGAAATCTTGGCGCTCCTAAACTAGAAGGCGGTCGCTGAATTTAGCCGTGGACATCCCTAAGCACTGACACTGACCCTAACCCTGACCATACCCCCTGACCACATCCAGTCTCTCTCCTCGAGTCCAGGTGGCACTGCAGTAATCACTTGAGCAATGAACTAAGGGTCAGCCGAAATTTCTATAGCGTGTCTATTATATAGACTTGTCCCTCTATCGTGGTCGGTATGATTGGAGCTTCACACCAATGGGCCCAAGCCTACGGATAATGCACCGGAATGGCATTTATTTTGGTAGAGGGGGTGCCATGGTTGTTATACCGAATGTTATAAACAGTTCTCTTAAAATAGTCATAACGCCGTCTATCTTCTCCAGAAGACAATCATTGATGCCTTTTCCCCTTTACTCCCGCTTTACTCCCTTCCTCCTTGGCCCCAGGGCCAGGGAAATAATACAAGTACAACAGCATTCATACATGCTCGTCCTCCGCAAGCAATACCTTAAGACTCCAAGCGCTATGCTGTAACAAAAAGACACAATGGACTAGTCTCACAAGTCTGAAGCAAGATGTTGTAGAGGGCAGCCGCTTTCCACTATATGGACACTTGGCCAGCTCCGTTCTCGTCATTAGTTTCGGCCGGCCAGCTCCGTATCCTTTCGAGTATACAGGAATTTCGAAAGGTCCAGTCTGCGGCTCGAGTAGGGGGATTCGCCGGTGATCCCAATGGTTGGATCGTTCTCCTCGTCGCTATCGGGGATGATCTGGTCCTCACTGCCACCGGACTTGTGTAGCGCTTCGACTTCTGCCAGATCGACCTTTGGCAGGGGCACAAAGGCTGGGTTGATCGGGAATGAATCAAGGGAATCTCGCAGACTACGCCGTTTAGGGGCTCCGGAGTCCGGCCTTGGCTTCATCTGGGGCGACTGGTTGGTCTTGCCTCGTTGCAGCGCCTGAGCGCCAATCCGTTGCAGAGGCGTTTGGAATGGACTGTCAGGGCTGCGGCGGTTTTGTTTTGTTTCCGATCCCTGGGCACTGGAAGCTGGCGTGGGCAGCCCAAATGCCATTCGTGTTTTGTTGCTGGTAGGCTTGGAAGCCACAGGAGTATACGAGAACTCCTTGAGCAATCCGCGCAACGGCTTCTCGGTGTCATACTCTTCAATGCCATTGGATTCTCTCCTTGGCTTGGCCTCACTGCCAAACGATGTTTCTTGGGGCTTAATGGGGTTGTCTTGAATAATCTCATCATCCTTGATGTCTGCTCCCTCTGGTGTGGTCGACTGCCCATTCGAACTCTCATCTTGGAAGATTTGCAACGTTTGGTGGGCTCCCGAGGCCCTGGAAACATTCCATTCCCCCTTTATATCTGGCAAGCTAGCGAATGCCTCCTCAATCGAGTCGTCTGACATCAGAATGTTGTCGAGCGTCTGAGGCTGAGACTCTGGCTTTCGAGCAGGGAAGAACTTGCTCTTCTCAGGCAGATCTGGGGCGTCATTGGTCGAGTCATCTTCACAAAGTCGCGCTTTCTTTGGTGGCCTCACATCCACATCTGAAATGCGTCTGCTTATCGGGCCGGCCGTTCGTCGGCGAGATGTCGATGAGTTGATGGATGGATCGAGGTCAGAAAGTGTCCTAGAAATTGGCTCCGTTCGACGACGTTGGACCGACGAATATGGACGAGTCGTCCCATCCAAGTATGGCCGCGGCAGGGGAAAGACCCGAGGCGTCAAGCCGTTCTGTGTGAGGGCAGCCACTCTCTGGGGATCGACGGAGAAGCAATTGCGGTCCATCTCCCCCATCGGAATGCGCTGGTGACCTTTGAAGAAAGAATCGATCGACTTCTCCGAAGGCAATCTCCCATGCCCTGGTGCTGCCGCTGGGACCGCCGACGTAGTCGCGTAGCTCGGTTTGCGCTTGCTTGGCAGGGCAGTGACGACAATGGGCTTCTTCGAGATCGGATTTACATCACCGACGGCGATTGCTCTAGCAAGGTCGCGATCCACCTTGGCGCCAATGTAGGGCATCTCCTCAATGTCCAACGTTGACGAAGCGTGAGGCTCGGTCAGGAGGACAATGTCTTCCTTCTCAGGACAGAACACACGTTGGTAGAGGAAGGTCATCTCGGCCTGCTTGTACTGGGCTAGGTAGTTCTCTGTGATGCGGTACTTGCCATCAAACTGAAGCATCCGGATCACTCGTTCTGGCGTCTTGTACTTGCGCATCATCCGGTAGGCCGTCTTCAACCCTATATTGCCGATGCCCTCCAGGTAGTCGCAGCCACTGAAAATTGCCATCTGACGGAATTGGTCGTCGGTCCAACCTGTCAGGGATATCTCGCGCACTGCACAGAAGTCTCTCCGGTTGATCTCAATACACTGTCCATGTTGGTCCATCTTGGTGAGGAGCTTCTTGGCTCCGAAGACCAACAAATCTGAGTCCTCTGAAATGATGCCGCTGATCAAGCCGCACCGCTCAAGGTAGACGAGTTGGGCATCGGCTTCGTACGGGGCAACGACATATGGAATGCCGTCTTTCTTCAACTCGTCGATCAGGTGCCTGGCCATCTCTGGGGTAACGTCGATGGCTTTCTGAAGCTCAAGATGGGCTTGGGATGGTTTTCCTGCCTTGAGAAGTTCAAGCCCAGCCTTCTTGGTGTCCTCACGGCGTTTGGCTCGGGATGCTTCGGTGTGGGCCTTGCTGGGAAGGAAGTCGCCATCGAATACCAAGTAAGGGGTTACACCAAAATGCTTTAGCATCCTGACCCGGTGCATGGCAAAATCGACATACCTATAAATTGTTAGACGGACAAAAGACGTGGAAGTCAGGGAGCTTGGTGGGTGGTTCTCTTACTTTCTGGTGGGTTTGTCCTGAGCCAGCTCAATGGCACAGGCGACGGCGCCTCGATGAAGCCATCCATAGGCATCAACACCGAAGATTTCGCCGGAAAACTTCTTGATTTCGGTTTGCTTCTGGATGGATTTGAGCAAAGGGAGAAGCCCTACAAGAGGTTAGAAGGGTCATAGCAATATATAGCAGGAGCTTAGACAAGATGTTACCTTGGATGCCCATCTTCTCTGTCGAGAATTCGAAGAGCTGGAGAACCGGGGATGATGAGCTCGCTGTTGGTTAGTATTTCGATGACAGAAGTCTCGTGTCGGTTAGGCCATGCGTGGTATGGTGGACGGCAATTGACTCCCAATTCTATCGTACGAACTGGTTTTTGAGGGCAGGTCCCATCCAGATTGATGAGACGGCAAGACACGGTCCAGGCTGAATCCACCTAGGGCTATGCTGCGATCATTGAAGAGGGTTAATGACAAGATGGAGGATGGTATACACAGTAGAAGTGATGGTCCAGGAACAGAAAGGATGGTAGAGGCCGAACCGCCTCTCGAAGGTAACGAAAAGACAATATGTATGCAACGAGCTTTGCAATGACTCGGCAACAATGCAAATGTGGCACGCGTATCTCTCTTAAAGTGCAGGTGGGATCTGAAAAGAAGCAGGAGGCGCGTCTGTGGTGGTACCTCCCTCTTCGTACCGCGTTCCGTGACACAAGCTTAGTTCCCGATACAGCTAGATTGACGGTTCGCTCCACCACTACGCAACTTCCATAGCAACGTCGTGGTCATTGGACTGACGTTCAGGGACGCCCCTGCCTAGTAGGCATCTGGACCCTTGTGGTCTCCACACGGCATGCGGTACGCACTAACGACAAGCGAGAAAAAAAAGTCAAGTTGTATCTGGATGCTAGTTTCAAGATAGCGATAAGTTGATACTGTATCGATCTCTATCCGCATTCAAGTACGAACTTCTTCCAAGCCATACGACAACACCGGATCTCTTACGCTTGGGAACATACCTTCCTTTCATACGCCATATTATTCAGTTCAAGATGCCCAAGACACTTGAAAAGACCAGGAAACAGATCGCCAAAAAGAGGAATGGCACCATTGATGCCCTGCACATTTACTCTCGCGATTCCAAGAGGCTTCACAAGGCTCAGGTCCGAGATGAGCGCCTCGAGAAGCTTGCCTCAGTGAGGAAGAAGCAGGACCAGCCCCTGCGTTCGTCACCCCCCATCCCGCCCCTCCTTACTTATCGGATAATCTATCGGTTACTGACTTGGGAACTGCGTTCAGTGCATAGGGTCTCTTTCTTCCAGCAGGCAGCTCGAGAAAATGAGAAGCTCCCCTTTGAGATGGAGAAGATCCAGAGTCTGATCAACGAGTGAGTTCTATTCCCCGAGATCCTTTACTTTATTCATCATTACTAACCCATGTCTAGATATGTTCATCAGTACGATGAGGAGATGGAGGTATTGAAGAAGGCTAGACGGCCGGGGAGACCGGCAAGTGTCAAGGAGGATATGCTCAAGATGAAGATCGTTGGCCTTGTAAAAGAGCAATTGAACGGGTTCTGTAAGTGTAGAACACCACTCACCCTCCCAGCACTGTCAACTAATGAGGCTACAGACATCCCAGATATCTCAAAGCAAGCCAACATCGATCTCTTGGATAGGTGGGAGGGGGCGTGGTCCTTTTTGGGATCCATGTCTTACGTCCGCATATCCAAGGACGGCACAATCAAGCCTTCCAGCTTCCCGCCCAGCGGTCAGTGAGCTGGACTTTCTGGGGCTGTCACTTTGCCGCTTCTCCGCCGTTAACGATACCCAATTCAAGCCTTTCGGCCATTCCTGTTGTTCCATTCACCTGCTGGTCGCGGCGTGAGATAGTGCCAACAATACATCTGTTTCTAGAGCGACATGCTGCGGTAATCTACATACGGATCATCCAAGCACGCCGACGCCGAATACCTGTTGCGGATCTCATTCCAACGCAGCCCTGGCATCCACGAATCCTACTTCGCTCATACGCCGCACTGTGGCCTTCATTCTTGTATCACGGCTTCAGTAGTCCCTCCGGCTCTGGTGGCGCCGAGCTGAGTTACGATGTTTGGCTCCAGGAGTCAACCTGCTGGGTGCGGTCGAAACGACGCCCCGAGACCAGAAATCAGGGCTCCTTGCCGGCCACTGTGTGTGGGTCTCATCGACAGGCTTTGTCCCGAGAAATGCCATTACCTGTCGTGCCACAAGGCTAATGCGACTCACTACACGGAGATTCACTGGTGGAGGAAGCTTCAAGGGGCCATCATTGGTCTGCTGAGATATATTTGGTGATATACACAGCTATTCAGAACGTCAGCGTCGAAACCTGTCGAGTAACCCTGAGCACGACCTGCTGGATATTGTCCAAACCCAGTTCGTCTCCAAACAATGTCGCGCTATCAGACTTCACCCTGTACTTAGTCAAGGCTTCCCTTCTCGGCGTGCCAAATGATACAAACGCACGTTGGTGCCTTCTCGCTCTCCGTGTTCTCAGCTAATTAGTTACATACCTCGCACGATGACGTCCCAATATATATCCTATTTGGCATAGCTGGAAGGTTTTGGGTGTCTTGTACAATGATGTGGTCTGGCACTACCGAAGAGGCTTGGATGCCAGGTGCCAACCAACGTCCCCTACTCCAGGCTCAACTTACTGTCCGACCTCCATGAAGCTGGCACTATGGATTGTCAGTGGCTTCCCTCGATTAACCGGTATTCTCATGGCTTTTCTCAGTGACGATGAGTGACACTTGTATCGAAGGATGAGAGATTCGACACAGAAACCCCCAAGTCATGGCTCCAAGTGAGACGCTTCCTCTCCAGGAGTTTCCTGTATAAATTGAGGTCCCGTTCCCCCTCGATTGAAGGCCGTTTGGTGGAATACCTCACCTGCGAGCTTCACCATTTACAAAGCAAACAAGACCCTGAATTTTCGAGTAAATTTCTATCTACCTGAGCAACTTCACAAGACCTGACTTCACCAAGTCTCCAGTGGGTTTCCCCCTTGGCTGAGCGGCACCTCAAGAGCGTGGACTAACTTGTTTCCAAGACATGTGCAACATAACCAAGCACGTAAATGTCTGTCCTGTCTGCAAGACAGAGGAGATGACCCTCTATTCCGAGAACTTCTGTGACAACGCAAGCCCAATCGCTGAGCTTGGCAACTGTGGCACTTTGGAGGAGAAGAGGAACGAGTCCAACAACAAATGCTGGCCGTGCTATGATCGGGAAAGGACTTCCTGAACGTTCTGGCAGCCATGAGACGCGTCGATATGGGCTTCACCATGGGAAGTTTAGATCTGGCTAGCTGTGAGACGCAATGATTCGTTACCATGATTAGTGGTCAAAGATGCCAGCATGCAAGTGACCATGGGTTTATCAAGAAAACGCCCAGTGTTTCCTGGTTCAATTGTATTTCTCTTTTCTAGGAAAGAGACACGCGCATACGCCGAGAACTGCATCATATATGTGAGGTTTCCATGGTGCAACTTACAGATACTTGTGAGGTATGGCAGTCTAACATGTTGGTGGTGATACTGGGAAGTTGCTGTCCGCCAGTGTAAGGGTGCCATATACTTGTGCAAACAGCTTGGAAGGCTTAGTCATCGCCGATAAGCTCGTGGTGGTCCGTGCATGATAGAGCTTCCCCGAAAATTCCAAGCTTAATTCATTTTCGTCGAGTTCCGTCGGTCGTCACAAGCTCAGCAACCCGGCAAATTTTCATTTCCTCCAGCAGTCTTTCCCTCACGACACACCTTCTTGATATCCCCAATCTCTCCCTTTCCCTCTTCCCCCACACCACCCCCAGCCAAGTCAAAATGTTCGCTGCTCGAGCCCTGGCGCGCGCTGCGCCCAGAACCGTCTCCCGCCTGTCCGCGGTCGCCAGACCCAGCACTCTGCTGCGTACACAATGCGCCCCGGTCCGGTCGCAAGCCTCCGCTTTCTCGACAGCGCTCCTCCGGAGGGCACCCGCCGGGACGGTCGACTCCGAGCTGAGCGCGAAGCTGAACAGCGAGATCGCCTTCGAGGCGGAGATGAAGGAGAACGACGCACAGCCCGTTAGCGTCAAGGACTTCCTGGACAACGGCCCATTCGAGGTCCAGGACACGCCCGGCATGCAGGATGTCGTGCTTACCCGCACATACGGAAATGAGAAGTGAGTCTCTGCCTTGTTTTATGCTACACCTGTGTGTTGAGTTTGTTTGGCGCTGGTAACTGACCTTGGTTTTTTTTTCCCACCCGCAGGATCACCGTTACCTTCTCGATCGCCGACATCGCCACCTCCGAGGAGGAGGACATGTTCCGCGACGAGTCCGCCATGGAGGACGACGTGGACGCCCGCGACGCTGAGGCCGAGGGTCTGGAGGACGGCGAGGGCGGAAACGAGCCCGGCGTCACCTGCCGCCTGAACATCGTGGTCGAGAAGCCCGGCAAGGGCGCCCTGAACATCGAGGCCATCGCCCAGGAGGCCAGCGTCATCGTCGAGAACATGTACTACTACCACGACGCGTCCATCGCCCACTCCGCCAGCCCCGACGCCGTCCACAAGAGCCGCGACGTCTACCCCGGCCCCCCCTTCGGCACCCTCGACGAGGACCTGCAGCTCCTGATGGAGCAGTACCTTGACGAGCGTGGCATCAACTCCACCCTCGCCCTGTTCGTGCCCGAGTACATGGACATGAAGGAGCAGCGCGAGTACCTGTCCTGGTTGAACAACGTCAAGGGCTTCGTCGAGGCCTAAGCGGAAGGAAGTCGATATTTGGACAAGACAAGAAAGCAAAAACAGGAAAAAGCAAAGACGCCGAAGGTGCCGGTGCCGGTGGGGCTTCCATCAGCCTCAAGTAAAAGATGTATTCCGCTCTACGACCAAAATGATGTAATTATAGGCCAATGGTATGGCTCGGACGAGGCCATAACGTTCACTCATGACTTTATAATACCCCCACACAAAAACAAACCAAAAAAAAATAAAGAACAAATATGAAGATAATTTACTCTTTTATCCATCTCAGAGTGAATGTTGAGAACGTTGGAGTATAAAGCGACTGTGACAATTCATTAGGTACTATTGAGCAGTAGCCACGAATGGATCGAACAAAGGCCTCACCCTTTTTTTGCTGACCTCCTCACGCTCCTTTAGCAGACACTTCCTACTTGCGAAGTAAACCCAGTGTTTCCAACGGCAATCACCTGCTCACATGACAGTCTTTTATTCCATAGCCTGTTTGTCTCTTTCGGGCCTCTGCTACGATACACACCCCTCGCCTTGACCCTCGGGGCTCAAGGGGAGCACGTGCGACAACCTGCCTGCCATGGCCTTTGCTGTGCGTCGGGAAGCTGGCTTTCCCTGCCACTCGGATGCTACTAGAACCTTTGACGGCATCGGCACGATGGTCAACGACGCTGGACACCGGCGGCTTGAAGACGAGCGACCCGGTGTTGTAATGGGCACCTTCATCTGGAGGTACGCCCGTCTTGGCTGCCTCGGTCACAAAAGAATGATGTGCGCTGGAAGATTCCACGGCGGCGGTTTGACGTGCAAATGGGACTTTTGGAGACTCCTGGGGCTAAGCAACGTCGTGATAGGAAGAAGGAAGGAAGGAAGAAGGGCTCGCAGGTGAGATGACGAACATGATATCTAGCTAGAACTCGTTGTCCCTTTCATCACACGGAGAAATTCGGCGCTTCTCAACCGCCACCCCTGTCAACGATGCTTCCGGTTGGAAGAGCCTGGAACGCAAATAAAACACACTCAGATCCGCACCTCCTTAGCATCAGCAGCCGGGTTCTCCACCCTGCTCTCCTGAGCCTCCAGCTCGAGCTCCTTCTCACCCCCCGACTGTTTGATGCCGACATCGGTCGCGCGGTGGTTGTCCATGATATCCCTCTTGAAAATGTTAACGTAGACGGGGTACACCAGAGCTAACACATAGCCCATCATCGGAATCGCCATCGCAGCGTGAGCGCTGTGATACGTGACCACGGCGCCGGCCATAGGCGGGAACACCATACCGCCAGAGATGGCCGCGACCAGGAGAGACCCCCCGATCTTGGTATGCCTCCCCAGGCCCCTGAGGCCGAGCGTGAAGATGGTAGCGAAGCAGGCGGACTCGAAGCACAGGACGAGGATGATCATGGCGATGGACGCCGTCCCGTGGGTGGTCACGGCCGCGACGGCGAAGATGAAGCAGCATGCCAGCAGGACCGTGAGGACGTATCGGGGCTTGACGGAGCGGAACATGAAGAGGAACCCCGTGATAAAGCGGCCAAGCGTGTACATTCCCTGTCCAATAGCAAGCAGGTCCGACGCGTCGGCGCTGGACCGACCGGCCTCCTCGGCGAAGTTGATAAAGTAGTTGGCGAGTGCAACCTGCGCGCCCACGTAGCAGAACTGGGACCAGACGGCGAGGAAGAGGTTGTACTGCTTGCGGAGAGGGCCTGGGTCGTGGTGCTCGATGGCGTCTTCCTGGATGCCCACTACGAGAACGAGAGTTAGTATTTGCCTGAAAGGGAAAGAAAAGGGAGTCGCGAGACATAATCCAAGAGTACAGCCTTTGTTTCTCCCGGTTCAAACATGTCTCGGGACTCAGGAAACATCTAACTGGGGAAGATAATTGCCCTCAGATATCACCTACTGTCTGCGTCCGTGATCTCGGGCATCGGGGCCAGGAAGAACAGAATGATGAGGAGGGCGACGAAGCATGCAACTCCTAGGTACACCCATTGTACATTCCTGAGGCCCTGTGCGTCGTCTACCGTGGAGGCGAAGAAGACCCTTGTTGCCAGGAGGGGTGCCACGAAGGAGCCGACGCCCTGGACGGCTTGAGCTAGGTTGAGGCGGATTTCGGAGTACCTTGAAGGTCCACAGATGGACAGGAACCTGAATGGCTGTCAGAGAATTTTCCCACGTATTAGGTCTTGTAAAATAGAAAGTCAAATACGCATGCGACTCACGGGTCGGCAGCCGTCTCAAGGGTGCTAAGCCCCATCCCGACGACGAACATACTACCGCAGAACCCACCGAAGGAGGCCTTGATGCCCGAGGGCCAGAAGAGCAAGCACCCGACCGCCAGTACAGCCAGGCCAGTCATGAAGGTGACGCGGAAACCAAAGCGCCTCAGGATCCAGCCCGAGATGGTGGGCGGGCAGATGAAGTAGGCACCAAAGTAGGCAGAGGACAGGCCGGAGGACATGGAGGCGGTGATGTTCAGCTCTTTCTGGAAGTGAGAGTTCAGGACTATACCGGTTCATGTGTCAGCATTGAGGGAGCAGTGGTCAAGGAAGATAGTATGATGAGGAGTAGGGTATACCATCGAGGAGACCGTAGGCGAAACCCCAAAGGAAGAAGAGGATGGTCACTAAAGCGAGTAAATGATTAGCCATATACTTTCCCTTGACAATAATCGGTACCGGAAACACCACGTACCAAGCAGGTTGGGAACCAGACTCTGCCTGGCCGTTAACATCGCAGCAGAGGTGACATCGTCATCTCTTACCACAATCTTTCTCTTCCAAAGACCCATGTTTGCGTTTCCTCGTCTTATAGTGGCCCTTTCGCCGTTTGTCTCCTTGGATCACAAGGCTGGAGCAGTAGCAGTTTGGTCAGAAGCGGGGTTTCCTTCTGCGCGGAAGGTGTAGTAGCTACACAAGAGTTGAAGGCATGAAGGAGGGCGCACCGGCTGCCAACGTCCTAAGACACGGTCTAGGCGGACCCCATATATACTTGGGTAGAGAATGCAACGGGGGCATCTCCTCGAGGTACAGACTAGTATTCAGGATTCTACCCAATGGACAGGGCTTATGCAAGTTGGACAAGGCCAAGTGAATCGAGTCCGTTCGGGTAAACAAGCGCCGAGTGTGTGCGAGGAGTTAGCCCTCGACATGACCGACCTCTGTGGCACACAACAAAGTAAGACATAGCTGCTGAGGCAGGCCAGAACTCCTTCCGGGGTGAATAACTAGGTGAGCACTAGCAAGCCAGGACGCCACAACTCCCTCCACAATGGGGTATGGGGATGCACGACGGCGGCCCGGGGGATGGAGACCAACAAAGTGACAGTCCGGGGTAAAAGGGCCAACGGCGCCAATCCCAACGTGAGATCTGTGGGGTAATAGAGAAGGAGGATTCTTGCAGATGCAGCAGGGTGACAGGGCCTAACATCTATCAGGTTTAGCAGGAGATTCTGATTGCCTGCCTTGAGACATAAGCATCGAGCCGTGATACTCACTCGGCCTTATCTTCCTCCCCCCCTCCCTCCCTCCCTCCCCCCCTCTCTCTCTCTCTGCAAGAACCAACGAACTCTACAGATCCCGTGGCCAGTCAGGACTCGAAATCGAAGTCCTGAGATGGAAGCCCCAGATTTGTGAACACCCAGTCGAGGTATACTCCGTAATGAGCAGGCCCAGTGCAGTGGGTTGGTCAATCAACAACATTGTTAAACCTAGAGAGGGGTTTGGGCTTGCTAGCGAGGAGCGCGTGAGAAGCCCCGAACATCCTGCCCATTCACACATCTCCCCGAGAAGTCCCTCGATTTGCCATGATCGGGCCAAGGAGACTCGGCGGATCCAGCTCGTCCCAGCAGTTCGGTATGCCCAACGACAAGCCTTGTGGGTTTCTTGGCACACATGGGCACTCGTGCCTGGAAATCCGGGTCAGCTTGGTGCGAAGGATCACTCAAAAAGGGAGAAGGGAAGGATGTAAGTACACACACAAGTACAACGGACATGTTGAATCTGGGAGTGGGCCAATGCATACCCCAGGTCGACGGAATTCCAGATGTCCACACCTCCCCCACGATTTTCTCCATTTTACCCCAGCTTGAGCTTGGGGATTTGCGGAGAACCAGTACTAAAGGAGCTCTTGAATGTACAAGCTCCACACACCACGTCCTGCATGTGGTAGAGCCACTGCGAGAAATAAAAAGGAAGTAGGGACATGTATCACATGGGAAAATGGGCCTTGGGTTACACAATGCGTGGTTTCAAGATCTTTCTATCTGTTGCAGAGAGGCTTTACTCTTCTTTACCAGAGTCCAACTTTTCCCTGCCTTAACCCCCCCCCTACCTTGCCACGCTTTTGTCCAAATAGCGTGGCCCAATAATCGCGTAGATGATGAATACGGTGCGCCATTCATGCCGGAAGGAAACGCCTGTTTCCCCTTGATATGCCGCCAAGGTGACAAATGCAGACACAATATCTGATCGCCAGTCCTTCTCCTCCAGCTATGCCCGCACGATTAATAGTGACGGACGAGGATGGGCGAAGAGACGAGGTCAGCCGTCCTCAAGGCTTCCCAGCTCGACCGTCATGTAAATGCGGCGATTCCAAGATGAAATTCTTTACGGCTCCTTTTCCAAAACCTCCAACTCCTTAAGCACGGAAGGCTTGGTGCCGATCTTCTTCATCTGTGTGTCCTCAAGCTTCTCGCCTCCAGCCAGACGCATCTCGAGATCCTCAATCGCCCGGATCTTCTTCTGCAGGCCCCTCATCTTCTTAGCGTTGGGGTTCTGGGACGCATCGCCCTGCGCCGAGGCTGGTGCGGCGGGCACTTGAGGTGCGGACGGCGCCTGGTCCCGGGGTCCGTTTCCGCGGGGCTGCTCGGCGTTGTTACGTTGAGTGTCGCTGCGGCTACGGACTAGGCCGTGCTGGGGGTTCCGAGACCGACTCCTGGAGTTGCCGTGGGGTTGGCCTCCTCGGCGGTCGCGCCGTCCGTCATCGACTCCGGATCCATTACCGTAGTCCTGGGCTGGAGGCGCCAAGCCGCCCTCGCTGGGCTTGCCATCCACATCCTTGGCCTTCTTGTTACCGCGCTTCTTCTTATTCTTGAGAGCCGCCTTGGACAGGTTCTCTTCGGCCCCAGCAGCCTCAAGACCGGGAATAGCTGGGCGCGCGCCCGCAGCTCCCGGGACCTGGCCCTCAAACTCCGCGCCAGGAACTTGGCGGCGGCCTCGCCCGAATCCGTTCGTGCTGATGGACGGAGCACCGTTGCCCATGACGTGAGCAGCACCACCCTCATCCTCACGCTTAAAGTGCAGCGGCGTCGAGCTGCCTCGGGCGCCGGGCGGGCGGTAAGCTCCGACAGGCTTGGAGGGGGTCTTAACAGTGCCGAGATAAGCGACCGCAGATGAATGGGGAACCGGAACTGGGCTCAACGGGTCGGCATTCTTCGGCAGCTCGTCAACTGGAATGGGCCTCCACATGACGTTGTACAACTCAATGTGGTCTTCGTTGTACATGACACTTCCGCCAACATGCCAAAGCTTGATACCATTGTCGACACGCAAACGCGGCGAGGTCGTCGCCGTCATGATGTAGACGCTGTCAGGGCTCCACTGGCACACGCTGGGGTTGCCGCTCTCGATGGTGGTGACCTTGCGGTAGTCCTTCTCCAGGTCGTAGACGTCGATCTGACCAGCCAGGTTACCGAACCCAGCAACCAAGACGAACCGGCCGGTAGGCGAGAAAATGATGGTGTTACGAGGGCCCATGGCGAAGGAATGGGTCGCAACACCTCGGTGGTTGAAGATGGTAGTCTTGGCGGGCATGTAGCCATAGATCACACCAAACTCCTTGCCATTGGGAGACCAGGCCACATCGTGAATTGGGCCCTCCTTGTCCAGCGTAACGCGAGCGTCAAAAGCACCGTTGGCGTTCAGCAGATACAGCGTGGTCTCTCCGTAGTAGCTCTTGTTCGACTTGTCAACATCTGTCTGTGCCAGTACAATCAAGCTCGAGCCCTGTTGGTTCCATTTCAACTGGACCTTGTCGCCCTTGAAGAACGTCTTCTGCGATATGGGGCTCGCGAACTCGGGCACGTTGAAGACCTTGACGGCAGCGGGTTGACCCTAAACGCAGTGGTCAGCGATTGGCTACAGCTTCAGTAAATCGAGGCAATGCCAAAGAGTAGCCTACCTTTCTCTCCGGTATGAAAACTGCCAGGTTGTGAGTGGCTCCGGGGGCAAGAGCGAACTCTGCCACACCCTCGACTCTCAACTTGTTCCACACAGTCTTGAGGTCGTTACTGTCGTAGAACTGAACCTCATTCGTAACGATGCGGGCGCAAAACTGCTCGTCGGCGGTGTACTGGAGGTTCCAGCCGTTCTGAGATTTCTGCACAAACTGTCCAAGCGGCTGCTTGGCTGTGCCTTCAGGAAGGTCCTCGATAGTGCGCCAGATCTTGAGGTTCTTGGTGGCATCACCATTCTCGTCCTTGGCGGGCCGTTCCCACGTAGCAATGAAGGAGCCTCTTGGGGAGAAACCCAACTCATAGACAGTGGGCAGAGGAAGGGAGGCCAAGACGTTACCAGCGGAGGCGTCGATAACGCTCACGCCATCGTTAGAGGCCCAAGCGAAGTAGCGGCCGCAAGGAGAGTATATACAACACCGTAGGTTCCCTTCCGGCTTGACGAACCCAGGCAGAGGCGCATAGGTAGGCGCAGCATCGAAGACGCCGATGGCCTTCTGGGTTCGGTAGGCAAACTGCAATGGATTAGCCATGACTAGTCAAAGTCACAGATGATCTGGAGCTGCAGAGTTGGTAGAGGGTTTTGTTCGATCGAACTGGTTTTCTTTTGAGGTTAGGTAGGTCGAGTTTCTTCGTTCCTGGCTTTTCGTAGATCTTTGCCTTGTCGAGGATCCTAGCGCGTGCGCACGTGGAGGCACTGCTCTGTTTCGAGTGGTGAAGATTGTTCGGTGGGTTGCAGGTATCGAAGTCGCAAAAGACGGAGACGGCCAAGTGTTTTTGGAAAGCGTTGAATGGGCTTCGAATCAGTGTGTTGATGACTTCTTGACGGTCCACAATGAATGGGAATTGCCGCAGTGACTGGTACTCGTGAGTGTCAATCAAGATGGGCGCGTCGTTGATTTTGATGACTGTGCCTGGTACCGAAAGTGGTTCCGGTGGCCTGGGAAAGGGTTGGCAACGAAGAGGCTCGGTGGACGGGAAGGAAGCTTTAGGCGTCCAGAAAGTAGTTGATAGGCAGAAGTTGCGCAGATGACAGCGACTCGAGCCTGGCTGACTGAACAAAGAAGCTGGGACCTAAGCGTTGCCTTGGATAGTTCGCGCAACACACGGGAGGAGGGAATCGACGAGGATGACGAAGATTTGGGAGTGGGCTGGGGAGGAAATGAAAACCAGGTGGGAAAGAAGAAAACGGGGGGGAAATGCTAAGAAAGCACCCGTGAAGGGAATAATTGGCAGCACGGCGTGTGTATATTGGACCTTGTGGGCTGAAGGGAAAGGAAAAAAGGAGGAAAAGGGAGACAAGAGTTGCTGCAGCCGTGCGTTGTTGTTTTGACACCCAATTTTTCACACGAGGCGCTCGATTGCTTGGCCTCAGCGTCAGGTCAGCTTGATTCTGGACTAGCGCAGCGTCAGCAGGCCAGCAGGGCCAGCAAGGGCCAAGCAGGGCCTGGCGCAGCACCAGCCCTGTCTTGGGGGCCAGTATATTTTGGTACTTCAGGCCTTCCTTGGTGGGGTCCGTCTGCCGTGTTAGACAATGCGTGTGCTGCCCATTACACTTCTAACAATTTTGTATGGTTGGGGTCCAACAAGGATAGCGTAGGAGTTATCGGTGCTAGCCCGATATAGCATGGCTGCCGTCACGATTGCCATTCCATGTGCAAGGCGTCCAAGCACGTTGAGGCTGACAGCTCGGCTCAATCCGAGGCCATCCCATAAGCCAAAAAAACACAAAAAACACCACCATCTCGACGGTCCAGTCTTTTGCACAGGCTGGGTTGGGTTGATTCCTCCCATTTTCCATGGTTAAGCTCAGGTACACTGTCCACAGGGTCATTATCATATACCCAATACAGTGTCAACGCCTGACTGTTCTGACGGTGTTGATGAGTCTAGAGAGGAATGTGGTTATGACATTAATTGGAGAAAGATGAAGCGGAGGGTCGAGATGTGAAAGGAGCAATGGTATGGAGCAGTGTATGCTGGAGGAGAGGGCCAATATTAGGGCGAAGCAGGACGATGGGAGGACATCGAGCATCAATATAATATCCCGATGCGCATCTGCACCGTACTCAACAATCGAATCCCTCCTCCCTCCAGGGAAAAGACGGGCAACGTTCTGCTGCTGTGTGCACCAAACTTAGCTACTTATGACTGCTGCTCAAACCGATCGGTGCCTCATTAAAGTCACTTGCGTACCTTGGGATCACCACTCACTAGCTTTCTATATGACAACTGGGGTCACGTCTACAGGCATGGACGATGTGCCTTCGACCGGAGGGGGGGGGAGAAAGTTGCCTAAACTGGGCGAGGCTCGTCTTGTTTTCAGGAGCGCTGGGAGGATCACGAGTGCAGGCTAGTCATCGGTGGTAAGAGACAATGATAACTTGGTGGCCAAAGTTAACGGGTCTTCTCAACATGGCGGCTTTTTCGGCAGCTCTGAATAAAATGAAATCGTCCTCGCACAACCGTAGCTGGTCAGTCCGAGGCACAATGCTAATTTCAGCTAATCCCCTTTCAGGGGTGTATATCTATTATCCCAAGATCGTGGACGGCGGGCTATGCTACCACAAGAACTCTCTTCCACTTAGGTATTTGTGGATGTCAGTATACGTGGTCCACAGCTTAACGGAGGTGCGAGGATATGCGGATTGAATATTGTCTGGCCTACATATGTATGAACAAGTTCACAATTGGTGTAAGAAACAAACCAAGCCTTGTATTGCAACATTGAGACCATTTCATTTCATGTACAATAGATTAAAGAAGTAGGAAAGCACGCGCCGTCCTCCCAAGGTAGCCTGAATGTTTCTGGGAAGGGGACGATAAGGAAAGGTATGAAATCATTCCCATACTGTATCAACCTCCAGTATCAAACTGTTGGGTTTGCGCCATGTGAAAGCAAAAGAAAAGACAAATTGTCTGCGCAAAACAGAGCCGAGGACTCGTTTGCCATTATAAACGCAGGCGAAACACCTCTAGCCAAATATACTCCAGCCTCTCTGTGTCTCTCTCCTATGTCTTGTGTGTACGGACAAAATATAAGTGTGTATGTGTACCCAGTATAATACCTGGCCTGCCATCGCCAGCAGGGGTGGTGTGATGACTCCCCATATATGACGGTGTATGTATCGAGAAAACGCCGTCCCCATCCACGGAGCTATGCAAAGCGAGTGAAAAAGAGAGCCTATGCACCCTCCCCCACCTCACAGAAATGTGAAGGGAGGAGCAGCCGAGACTCGCTCCCATATGGTATGCCCGGGAGAAAAAGAACCATTCTAGTTGTGCCATCTCAAAAACAACCCGCCCTTTTTCAAGGCACTATGCCGTCCATGCTCCAGTCTGCCTTCTGCGCTCGTCGCAGCACCTCCTGGCCCTTCTCCGTCAGCTCCGGCTGTCCGCCGTTGCCCGTGACCTGCTTGAAGAAGACTGGCTGGAACTCTTCTCCCGCCTTTTCCCTCTCCCTGGCCTTCTCGCGTTGCGCTTCTTCCAGCTCCTGTTTGACGGTCGTGGCCTTGGAAAACTGCTTCGATACGATGGCGTCTGTCACCCCACCCCACAGCTTCAGCGACTCGTGAGGGAGCTGCTGCTCCATGGGCGGAAGAGACTTGGGGGCGACACTAAGGGGCGCGATGTCTATAATCGTCGTCCGAGCCTCTGGCGGGTGAGAGTCCTTGAAAGTAACAGTCAGCAAAGATAGTCCGTTACAGCGTTACAGTGCCACAAGAAAGTCAGGGAACCTACAAATGGTTTCGGACCCATCGTGAACTGGATCTTGTCCTTCCACGCGCCGCTCAACCTCACCACGATATCCTGATCAGGGACATCCTTGATCTTTGTCTTGTTGTCGTTCTCCGGGTCGTACTTGAAGATAATTCCCTCCATTTTGTTCGTTGACGCCCTCAGCCAGCCATCCTCGTAGTAGTTCAGGATCGCCTTGAGCTTTGTCTGTGGGCAGGTGATGTAGGCCATGTCCCCCACGCTCACGCTAAGAGCTCCACGGAATATTCCACCCAGATGAGCTGCCGGGTGCTTCAGCTGGTACGTCTCGTTATTCCTCTTGTCCAGCGTGATGAAGATGCCCAGGTTGTGCTCTCCCGGGCTGACTTTGATGGAAGTGCCGGTAAATTTGGCGCTAATCTGATCGAATCCTCGCGCATGGATGCCCTTCTCGGGACAGTCGACGTAAAAGGCACTGACGGGAGGGTGGTGAGATGTCTGCTCCGTAAGGTATGAGACGCGCACGGCCGATGTCGGGGTCTTAGCAGTCTGTTGGACTGAAACCGTAGAAGCTGCCGCCGAGCCACCAGAGCCAAGCCCGGAGGGAGCGGTCAGTTTGCCAGACTTCAAACTGGAGGCACTGCTGCCAGGGACACTAGCTCCGGAGCCCTTGGTGTTGATCCTTGGGGCGTCGTCTTCGGTCTCCCAATTACACTGTATAGCAGACATGCGTAAGCAACATGCTATCAAACGCATACATAATATGGGGGCATACCCTGAAGAACTCGCCCAGGCAAGAGTTGTAGGGCTTGCATGGCTTCCCATTTGCATACTTCAAGTCCTTTGTAAACCAGAAGCGTAGAACTTCCAGCATGCGATCGACAGGGTCGTCGGAGGTACCAATAGCTATGAAGGCATTGGGCGCGTCGAGGTAGTTCCAGTATTCGAGGTTGGGCGTAGGCTCTAGGAGCTGGGATGGCAGGGAGAAGCGGACAGAGGCGAGATCGGCGACGCCAATGAACCTGCATAGTTTTAAGACATTAGCCGTTGAACGCAGCTCTAACAGGTCAGGTCCATGTGCGGCAGAACAAAACGAGCAGGTTGCGAACAGCCAAGTCCAATCCAGGCGACAGCCTCACCAGTCGGGCGTGGGCATTGTTCGTGGACGTTGTTTGGCATCTCGGGTTTCGAGCTCCAAACAGCTCCGGTGCTCGAGGAAGACTGCATAGGAAGGAGTTGTTGAGGGGCGGCCGTGAAGACACTCACTTCTTCAGAATGCCGATGAAGATGCGCAGCTTGGAGCTGTCGCTATGGTTCTCATCCTGGTGAGCGTCTGTTGTCGGGGGCGCTGTTGAGGTTGACATATTGGAAGATTGCGACGCAGACAAAGGGGCAGAGACGCCCGGTTTCTGACGAGAGTCGTTTCTTTGCCTGTAGTCTGTCTGTCTTGCTGGTCAAAGGGGATCGATCTTAAGCGTACGGCGACGATGTTCGATGGGAAGGCGAGCAGGCGAATCAATCTGCTGGCTCGAAGGGCTGCAAACGACCAGGATAAGGGGTTAGGGAAAGGCGGTGATGCAGACAGATTTGCAACTATAGTGATAGATCATGGGGGGGCGGCCGCTTTGCACGTTCCTCACCTGGGCCAAATCGTAGCTGGTGCTGTCAGTATGGCACCTGGCAGATACGCAATCAGCGGTAGCGGACCACTCGGTACGGCGCGATAAGGATATAGAGGGGCCACCCTTCTACCGAAGCTCAAGGTCTTAATGAAACAATGATTACATGAGTGGCACCCGTGGACACTACCTAGGTACCTAGGTATACAAGGCCCGTCGCATCCGCCTCCAACATTGCGTACCTAAGTAAGTATACTTTGCAGCTTTGGTAGCCTCGCCGCGCCGCACATGATTGAATCATTGATACACAAAGACGGTCACATCCTCAGCTGCAAGCCAATCATCCCGCCACGAGCATCATCTCTTCATTCTTACCAGCCGATAACGGCAGGCACAACCGAATTGACCATTAAGTGATATCAGCTGCCACCTGCCCAGCAACCAAGCAATGAAGTGCTTGGATTTTGCGCATGGAACTTAGAGCCTCGAGGCCCCAACGTGATCGAAGAGGTGATGGCACCAGACGTCGATGCTGTAACCACCCGGGCAAACTCTGTCTTCAATCAGTTCAATTCTGTTTCAATGGTTCGTCTACTCACCAGTACAGAGTACGTCGCTATCACAAGAAACACTGATTACACACACTGGCCGGTGGGACTCTCCCCCCAATGTAAGACTATCCTCCACGATATCAGTTCCGAGGAGACCTTAAGAGATAGGTAGTTGTATGTGCCAAAAGAGGCTATCCACGATAGGTCAGCGGTTGTTTCGACCTCACCCAGTCCCCAACATCAGAAAATGGAAGAACACAACATGATCGACCTATTCCTTGAGGTAGGGATGTTGCGGTGTTGAGAAGCAATCTTCGTCAGACCTGCGGCGTCATAGCCACGTTCGTCGCCCCAGTCACGAGTCCACGGTTCACAAGACAGTCCCATGCTCCAAATGTTGTAATTCCTGTCAACCTGATCAGCTAGCTACCTTCCGTGTACTCCGGGAGTTGAACCCGAGCCGAATAGACCAAGTGCTTGGTTCCGACCGGCGTCATACGAGCACAGCCCTCGAGCATCGCCGAGACTTCTCTCGCAGGTAAATATCGAGCTCGAGCTCAAGCACAGTCTTACAACAGTCCGGTGGGCCATAGTACCATGGTGGCATTCGTCGTGACGGGGAACCCCTAAGCATCAACCTCCGGAGCCTTGAGACATGCGGATGCACTCATCAGCATTACGAGGCGGCGCAAGATAAGGAAAAAGGAAATAGATTGACATGAGGGACTCGTAAACTCGCAAATATCGAAGATCTTATATAGTTGCAGATGCCCAACGGAACATACGGGTAGGTATGCATGATCTTCAAACCCAATAATAGGCCCTGATACAAGGTGTGGTTACAAAAAAGAGCCCCCAAAACAAAAGCCCAGAGTTCCGCTGGAAAGATGCCCGCCATCAAGGCCGGAACCAAGGGAACGGCTGCCGAGTGCTCTGCCCCCCCCCCCGCGCCCCGGGATGGTCGCACCGAGGCCAGGAGAACACGAGGTCTTTGCCCACGGGGCAACAGGAAGCGGAATGTGAGACCCGAGATCTTGTCATCAGGAAGGATTCCGCGGTGCGTATCGCTCGTGTCACACACACTTAGATACAACTACAACAACATGGGCCCGGATGTAAGCATTCTTCCGACGACAAAAGTTAGTGATGTTCAGGGTCCATTAACCCTAAACCAAGGCGTCAAAACAGATATTAGGTTGACATGTCATTTCGATCGATTACGAGGGCCGATCATGCCAAAAATAAATGATTTGCTCAGGGAAGGGAAGAAGAAAAAAATCACCACCGCGTACACGTATACATACATACTGTTATTTAGCACGATCAATCTCTTGGGGGAGGGGATCTCTGGGTCCCGTCTGTGCGTGCGCAATGTCAACGCCCTGGCCAAGGCATGGAATTGCTGTTTAAAGAAATGATCGACGGACGTCCTTCGGCAACCTTTCTCAAAATTGATAGGAGGCCGGCACACAGTGAGCTGAATCGCCCGGATCCGGTAGGCCGGCACGCCGGCCTAAAAAGAGCATTTCGGATTAAAAGCGGCTGCAACTGGCGCGCGGACACTGTACTCAGTACGGGCGGAATCTGTGTGTACTACTTACTATACGTGGGGGCAGATGTCTTGCTGCTGGGTCGCGAGCCCAGCGAGCTGTCAGTACCTAAAACGAGGCAATGAAACCTCAGCATGCCCAGCATGGGAGACACTGGTCCATGATCGACATTCCTTGAGCCTTCTGGAAGACGGCCCGCGAAAATAGCTTCGGGGGTCAGGGACCCTGATGAACGAAACGATATGATACATAAAGTACCATTGATACCACCCTGGGTGACAACTGTCAAAATTAGCAGGTTGAGCGAGGGCACGTCACAGTACCCAAATAGTCCAATGCACTATCCTCATATTAAGTCGTAAGAGTACCATTGATAACCTTGGAAACACAGCAATGACGAAAACAGAGAATATCCTCCCACCAGAACAAGGGGATATTGCATCAACGGAAAGTTCCGCAAATTTCGATAAAGACCTCCTCTCACTGTGCCGGGCCCCAGGCTGAGATTGGCGGGCGGCTGCGGTGTGCTACTATGGTATGCCCGCTGGTTGGTTGGACGCCGTCTGTTTCTAATTGCCCCAGACCTTGTAATTGCTGACACAAAATATAGCGAACCCGTCCCTGGGGCCCATCAGATCTGAGGTGTACTGTGTACGAGCGGAGCCCCGGTCTTCAGGAACGCCGGCTGAATGAGGTTAGGTCTCAAACAAGCTGTCACGTCCCCCACAGTGACGCAATCCTGACTACTGCCAGCAATGAACCACTCGTTCGTCCTCTTCGGCATTGACTTTGCACGGTATCGTTTTTACAGTATACTGTTACGCTCCATTCGGTACGGTCGCGACGAGGCTCCTTTCTACCAACACCAACCACACTAGGGAGAAGTCTAAAAAAGCAAAAATGTGCAGGAGGGCAGCGGGGCTCAACCGGTTGGCCACGAGTCAGCTTCCTTGGCTCCTTCGGTCTGTTTGCGCGATGACTTAGGAGGAAGGTGGACAGGAAAGACAGAAAGGCGGTCACGGTTTTCCAGTCAACTTGGTTGACTAGTGAGATCGGTGAAGGGGTAATGGGGGGCCTGGGGTGAAGCTATTCCCAAGTCGGTCTGACATGATTGGCTGGTCTGTTTCGAAATGTGGTGTCATTCACGCGAGTTCTGGCTGAACTTCTACTAGTACATAAGTATGGTACGATTAAGTGCCAATTGTACTAGAGTAATGCTGACTATCAACTTATTGAGTTTTTGAGTTTTGCGACGTTGAGAACAGATAATACTATGACATCATTCCCGAAAGCCAATTCACACCCGTCCAGCCGAACGGGGCCTGGGATGAGGGATAAAAGTAGTGGGTACCGAATTGCCGGGCCAGGCCTTTGATGTACATGGGCTCCAGGGCGGGCTTGTGTGGTGGAGATTGAAGGGATGGGGATTTCACAATCCCGCGTACCCTCGAAACCCGACACCTCGTGGGTCACTGTGGAGCTGTGGAAGTGCACTTGCTGCACACATGCACCAGTTGACACACACAGATTGATAGACTTCCGAGGCCCGATTCGGTGGATGCCACGAGTGCATTTTTACAGTATATCTATTGAGTTACACCGCGAAGACTCCCGAGGAGGCCCCGAGTCGTTTCAACGCCTCTGAGTCCCGAGTGACGTCAGTGACCCCGCGATGTAAAGAAATCTGTGAGATCGCGACAGAAATGTCGAGCAGGGAAAAACTAGAAAATATATACTGTACCTAACAAGCTCATGTGCCGACGTGGCGCGGGTGCATTAAATTGATGGCTTGATGCGCCCACAATCGGCCCGGAGTCGGCACACCGAGATCGTGATGTACCTCCGAGGAATTAGATGCCATCCTTATTGCCCCCGTTAGTCCTCCACGGTGGTGAAGGCATGACCGCAGCGAGAGAACCAGTCATGTCTAGACCCAGAACCAACCTGCTGGGGCGGCTCCAGTGGAAATGGCGACATTGTGTTTCAATGACTAGCAGGAAGAAAGCGCCAGACCAATCAATGCTTTGACCATGTCTGCCCCTTTTGCTGGTCCATGGGGCAGAGGTCTCTGTAAAACACACAAGACGGGCAAGCATATATGTGCGGTTATGATGATACCTTGCCCCAGGATGTTACCTTCCCTGAGAGCATGAAATTGTTCGAAGGGGCAGGGAAAGTGTGGCCACATCCCCTGGATCTCCCCCCCCCTCCTTTGGCAATTGTCCATGTCAATGCATCAGCGTTGTTCTAGAAGATCTGTCAAAGGGTCAGTCACAGGAAACAACTCGCGGGAAGAAGGAGGGAGGATCCGACTGGTACTGTAGGCCATGACCACGTTTTGTCCTAGCTGTTGAAACAATCCCACCCGGTTGCGGAATTCCGCCCGTGGGCCAGGTAGGGCGCGTGGCTTTGCGTGGGCGGGCACCTACCTGCATGTGTACCGTGTAGCCCAGGTTTTGATACACCGCGGTTCCAAAGAGACTCGAAGGTGTTGGACCCGTCCTGATGGGGTGGGTTTTATATGATCTGCAAACTCATCGCAGAATTTACTGTATCAGGAAATTATGCTGAAGTTCTCGTCAATATACTGTGCCGGTGCGTCGAGTAAGTACTTTCTTCCTTTCTTCCCTTCGTGCATACGGAGAGGACGTTGTGCCAAGACACACGGGATAGCGGCAGTTCGGTTTTTTTGGTTGACCCGGGTCATGGACGACGCCGGCGACCGTTTCCAGCCCTTCGGGCCGTGTGGTGGCGGTACAAGCCCTCTTCCCAACGTCTTTTGGTCACGGGGTCATCCGTAACAATGACAAAAACTCGGGGCATCTTGTAGGTGCCGACTCGGGTACACAGTATATACATCATTGTGGCGATAATGAGCCACGCAAGCCACAGGCCTCCCACACACTCATTCGCGGACGGGATGTGATAAAGATATTCCAAGACTGGCGATCTTTGTGAGTTTATCAGCTTTAGCTGCACGATGATCTTCAGACTGGTAACCGGGCCGGGATGGCTAGGATGGTTCTATGTTACTGCCGATTTAGCCCTGTGGAATTCAGACCCCAATACAAGACCCAATGGCACCATCAGCGAGCGCTTTGAGTTTAGCGACCTGCCTAGCAAATCTAGGGATCTTCTTCGAAAATCCCACATGCATTCGAATCGACTCACGGAGGAAACCGTGCAGACCGCCTGGGCATGCTGGGGCTACAAAGGTGGGGTATGAGACAAGACTTCGGCAGTCTCTTGAAGCTTGGGACCAATTATGTGCGCCAGAAGTCAGCCGCAACTTTCACCCTTGCAGCTGCTCCTGGAGCTTAATTGCTGCAAGTACCTACAGTAAGTACGGATCGCGATAGGGCGGGCGTCTACATAGTACTGGTGTACTGATGTACAGCCTACGTACATACGTACGTAAGCCATACTGGGGTATATGTGTAATGGGTGGGAGGGTATATGTGTAATGGGTGGGAGGGTATATACATACCTAGGTACATACAACACTGACCGTTAGTACCCGGTACTATGGTAGTCTTGGCAGGGAAGGAGAGAAAAAAATAAGGATGCACAGCCACACGGCGTCCCGTCCGTTCTTTTTCCAAGGGTCCATCCATTTCCGGTGAGGGATGCAACGAGGAGCGTCGAAAGTCTGGTAGAGTCTGAGAGCCGATGTAACCTGGTAACGTCGACTTTCGTCACTGCGCGCCTGAATGCGACGCGACGACATAGTGCATGGCCGAAGCCGAGATGAAGTTCTTGCGAGCGCGTAAACTCATCATGGCACAAAATGCACGGCGACAATTCTGCACTAAGTACGAGGTGGCAAGGCGGAGGCCGTCGACCACTGTCGGTTATCCTCCTTGCCGGTGGCCCCAGACTGCCACCCCCAGGTGGCCCAGGTGCTTTGATTGACTAGTACCTAATGCAGGTCGCGATGTCCGGTGCGATGGTTCTGGGATAGCCCACGCGTCTCGATCGATGTCGGCCTGCGCTGCGCTGCGCTGCGCTGCGCTGCGCTGCAAGCCTGGGTGGGCTGTGAGGGAAGGCTGCACGAATGCATGCATGCAGGCATGCAAGGGAAGAAGAAAGTCAAGATACGGTAGAGATGGGGACGCATGGACCCAGAAGAGGCAAATTGTTCCCCGTGCTGTGGCCCTTGGACGTCTTGAATTGGCAGTATTGCCGGCTTGTTCAGCCCTCGGCCTGCCTATTCGGTGCTTTGCACGAGGCTACTGCGTATCGCACGCGAGTGTGTCTGTCTGTATGTGTAGGCTGGTATGTACTTGGTGCTTTTCAAGGTGTAGCAGACCTGTCCTGGTTGTACAGTAGCTTGCTCCTCGGGAATTATTTCGTGGTGGGGAACGACATGTGGTGGTGGCCACTTGGTAGGACGCGGGCCATGTCGACATACATATCTAGGTATTTAGGTACTCTTATCACATGTATATACCTACTTGGGGTATTGTACACATGCCCGTCATGACGGGTTGCTTTGCCTTAAGTACCTAGGAATCTATCTACTCACGAACCTTTAAATGTTATCTGTAGTAGAAACTGAGAGGTTTTGCTTGCGATTGTGACGGAATCCGGCAGTCAGCCGTTCAGTACCTCATCATCTCGCGATAATAACCACGGACAAAGCTCCTCGAATCGTCGAGATTTGTGGCGGTCGTGGCGGTCGTCAATTGCACAGTGTCGGGGTACCCTAAGCACCCCTGTCAACTTGGTCTCCTTGGGAGGCGATCTCGATGACATCCACTTTTGTATTGTCAGGCCCAGAATACCCGCCCTTGACGCCGCCGACCGGCATATTTGGATGTTCTCGTCCCGTTAGTGTACCAGAGAGGCCCCGGTCGCAAGGTTACTCCTCCCCCTTCATCATCCATGATCCATCAGTTGTGATGAAAAGCATCCGGCATCGTCTGGAACTCTGCTCAGCCACATGATGAACATGATGAGCGCTCCAGCCGGTGTGGACTGACACGTGTGGCCCTCTGCTGAAGAAACGTCGATTTATTCCGATATCAGTTTCTGTTCTGGCATCTTTACAAGAGTATCCATCCAATAGCGGGCTTCGCTTTCATCGCCTCCGACCGACGTCCCGAGGTTGAGGGCCTCCCAAGAGATGAGATCTGGATGCGCCGTGCGTCTCGTGTGGGCAGACTGGCCTGACTGGCAGATTGGATCTCTTGGGATTCTGCATTGCAACAACTGGCGCCTGGCACATGACACTTGACAGATGATGCAAGCGCAGCGCCGAAACAATCGTCTCCAATCAGCCCACAGTAGATTGTTCGCTGACGGGCGCCATCATCTCCGGTCCCCATCCATCCATCCTCCCCTCTGACCTTTGAGCGCCCGGCCCTTTTCCGTTCTCCGTGAGGGACCCATCTAACCGGAGTAGATGCCCAATATCGCAGACCCCCTGCTTTCAATAAGAAGCCTGGGCAGATGAATGGGTGCCTTATTGCAGATTAACGAGCACGGTGACATTTAGGCGGGCATGTAGGTCATGTATGTACATACATATGGGTACCTATATGGTTTACAGTACCATGGTACGTAGCATTGTACATATTCAACTACCTACCTACCTAGGTAGGTATCCAATGGATGTTTATGTACCTAGGTATTTGCTATGGTATCTCATCTCATCTCAATGATCAACCTCAAATCATCCCAACCCAAACAAGGGCCCAGGCGCTCGCTTCATCAATCACGGCGCGCCTGTGTCTTTCTTTCCCTTCCCGTCTGTCACCCACCTCGGTCCCCCATCCCGTGCATGTCGCTCAGCCCGTGGATCCGCGCATCCGTCAAACTGCGAAGTGGGCCTCTTTTTTTTTTCTTTGATCTCCTCACCCCCCCTTCGACGACTCCACCTGGAAGCCGCCGCGGTCCTGCAAACCCTTCCCACACACCCCCTGGTCTCCTTGTACATACATAGGTACCGATGTACACTACATCACCCTACACTATGATTGTACCTCCGTACCGGCACAACCCAGCAGACACGGTGTCGGATCCCATCCGTACCGTACCGTATCGTATCGTATAAATCACCATGGTACGAGGTACCTTTTGCTCATGTTCCCGCGCCAGAGAAAGGGTGAGAAAGTGAGAAAGAATAAAAGTCAACCCGCGAACATTGATTGTTCTTTTTCTCCCATGTCTGTTTCGGCTACTACTACTGTTACTGCTGTTACTACTACTTAGTACTTCATCAGGCGGTCCCGGGCAACTCCATTCTTGAATTCTCTTCCGTCCTAGCTATTACTTACCTATATCTGGGGACTCCACTTGCAACATTGTCAAGTCTGGTCTGGTCTGGTCTGGTCTCTTGGACTGTTGTATTCCTCGTCTGAGTCTCTGACCGAGTATATACATACAGTGTTTGTTACCCGCCCTGGCACACCTCCAACTCCACCAGTGTCGGACCTTGCCTGATCGACTTTTCTCCTACCGTACTACGCAGTACCCTTGCCTTTTGGCCCGTGGCATCTTTTCAATTCTGACATCTTCTCTCGGTGCCTTTTTTGCGCCAATCTGATATTAATTCGCGCCGCAATCTTGCTACTCTTTTTGGCGTGTTTCGTTTTCTCATCCGACTCGGAACTACATACATTTATTTGTACTCCTGTGTTTCGGGTTTTGTTCCCTCCTGAGACCTGACCGGTTCCTCCTCTCCCTCCTGAAGCTTACGGGCCCTTGTCTCTCGTTTTTGTTGTCCGCACACCCGCCGCCCCTCTTACACAACAAGACCACCTCACCGTGATCCGCACTTTGTTTTAGAGGTCGGATCCGTCGCTTTGCAGTTTTGGCCGAGCCAGAGTGGGAACATCAACAAGCCCCCGTACCCGCAAAGTCCAAGTCAAGTCAAGTTAAAGAGACGATCGAACGAAGGGAAAAAAGGACGCGCTCCACGGACACCACTTGTGGACGAACCGACTCGATCTGACCCGATCTACCTAATCTGAGCTGCATGACCCAATATCGCACGCATCCCAAACCTAAACCCAAACCCAAACCCGCAGTTCGCGCGACATTGTGTGTGCTTCATGAAGCCGCAGCCTCGCTATCAGCATCAGCATCAGCATCAGCAGCATCCCCATCAACATAAGCATCACCATTACCACCAACACCACTATTACTCGCAGCAGGCAGCCATCCCCACTCACACCCGAAACGCTACCACCGCCTTCGCGACGACCATCATCACGCCATTATCTTCACCGGTCCGGCCTACTTCGTTTCCGCAGCCTTTTTAGGGGTCCGGCTCTATTACAATCCGGAAAATTTGCGACGTAATCATAACGGATCACAGCTTGTCGACGCCTCACTTGCAAAGCTGTCCTCGGACAGCACGTTATTGTCAAAAGCCAAATGTTTCGCCAACGGTGAGCAACATTCTCCCCCCCCCCCGGTGACGATCGCTCCTCCCGTCCATTGTTTTACTCCCAAGAATACGAATACGCTGCGTCGCAGTCTGGGCAGCTTCTTCTTTCATGCTACCCACCACACTGTCGGAATGGTGGCCGAGCCAGCTTGGCGTTTGCCAACCTTCGTCTCAGCCCCGCTGGGGCCGGCGCGGCGCTCTCCAAGGCTGCGCGTGCCGAGGGAGAGCCCTGGAGGGGATATACGAGTCACAGGCCGACACCGTTGAGACCGGACCATGAGCTAATGTTTTCTTTGTTTCGCGAACAGAACAAGCACGGCTAAGCCGGGCGACGACCTTCTCGCCAATTTCAGACAGCAATTCCCTGAGGTTGCAGCCGGCTCGTCAGCAGCGGTCGCCGCAGCGCAGACGGTCACTGCTGGGGTTGCAGGACTTGCACCTGGTCAAGAGAGGTACGTGTGCAGCATTATTTACTTTTCCCCGCCTGCCTTGAATCAAGCGATGCGTCGCGCCCTGTTACTGTGTTATATCACGGGCATCATGGGCGACGGGCAGTTCTGCCATTGCGTTGGGCCTGGGCTTGGCAGCGTTTCCCCAACTCCCCCAGCCTTCCTTATGCGTCACTGCGAAACAGAGCGTGGGGTACGGATGCAGCCAGCGCTGAGCCCACTTTGGCTTTGCAGTGTTTTTGAGGGGCAGCTTTGGGGCTCTATGGCTGTTTGGTTGTGGCTCAGTGCCGTATACCAAACCACGCTATAGATCGTCAGCCTTGTCTTGTCGCCTTTGATTTGCATGTGATTCACATACGCTTACTGACTTTCGTCGTTATAGGTCCCACGGCCTTGGCCATGAAGCTTTCCGTGATCAAGACCCCACTCCTAGGGCTACAAACGAGCCCTGGAGGTTTACGCCCTCTCTGATTGACCCAGGTTCTTTCTCTTTTAGCACCTTCGCAAATGCGCCCTCAGGTTATTACACACCAACACCTGGAGGCACGAACACACTCTACCATCCCCAGGCTGGTGATCTGCACACCCCGACTCTGGCCTTTGGTATGGGCCTGGGCACTCCGTTGTCGATGCCCACTACCGACGCCGCTTTGCAGTCTGCCGGCCCTGCTATAATGGAGATGCCTGGCTTCCACCCCGGCCCCCCTGGCCTACATCCGAGTCAATTCCACCAGCCGCCGCCGCATTTCAACCCCTTTGTACAGCCTCATCCGCACCAGCCGTCGTTTGCGCCTTCGAGTTTCGTTCATCAAGACACTGGTTACGAGACCATGGACCAGGATGGCTCTCCTATGGATTCTGATCACACAGACGATCGCATGGGGTCTATCGATAGTGCCTTCGAAGGCCATAGCCAGTCCCCCATGATGGGCTTCCAATCAAGGCCGCAGTATGGAATGTCAATGGCAGCGGCCATGCATCCCTCTGCCGAGAAGTTCCGTTTCCATGCCACCCTGAACGCCCCAACTGCCATGGTCAAGCACGCAGACGAGATCCCAGTAACGTACCTCAACAAGGGTCAGGCTTACTCGCTGTCCGTGGTGGACACACAGCCTACCCTCCCCATCGCACCAGGCACCCGATTCAGAACCTTCGTCCGCGTTTCTTTCGAAGATGAGCAACAACGGCAGAAGCCTGGCGTCTGCTGGAGTCTATGGAAGGAGGGTCGAGGCACTAACGAGGCTCATCAAAGAGGTGGCAAGTTACAGGCTGTGGAATACGTCGAGGCAGGGCAGCCGGCCGAGGGCGACGACAAGCGAACCAGGGTGGAGCTCGAGAGCGCGTCCTTTGATGGATTCTCCGTGATCTGGACCCCGGGTGTCAATGGCGCGGTCGAGTGCAACGTGGCCGTCCGCTTCAACTTCCTCTCGACCGATTTCAGCCACTCAAAGGGTGTTAAGGGAATTCCTGTCCGACTCTGTACCAAGACAACTCCCTATCCTTCTGGGGCATCGCCCTCAGCAGTGGATACGACACCGGAAATCTGCTACTGTAAGGTTAAACTCTTCCGAGACCACGGTGCCGAGCGCAAATTGTCCAACGATGTCGCGCATGTCAAGAAGACTATCGACAAGCTCAAACAACAGATCGCGCAGGCTGAAAGTGGCCTCAAGGACTTTGGAAAGCGCAAGCGGGCTGGTGGAATACAGATGAAGAGCGCCGAGACCCAAAGGCCTGGAAAAGTGCAGAAACACAAGCGCACATGGTCTATGTCGTCTGCCAGCTCGGCTGGCGGTGGCACTCGGAACGCGCTGGAAGAAGATCTACACTTCAAGCTGCAGACCCTGCAGGACATGTTTACAAGCACTCGCCCGGTCAGTGTGCTGTACTTGCGAGGCGAGGACCTTGACGATCCAGATGCACACCCAGTCACATTACCCGGAGACGCGTCTCTCGATCTGACCAAGGTCGAATCCCGAGACAGCATCGCTTGGAGGGATCGCAGCACGCACAGCTCCATTACTGGATCCCTTGTATCCCCGTCTCCCAGCTCTATGTCACTCCACTCGGCAGTCTCTGTCGGCGGGACAAACGTGCCATGGCAAGAGCGCCCGGTCATTGGATCCGACCCTTCATCACGACAAGGCTCTGTTCAACCCAGCCGAGTACCGAAGACAGATATCGCCGGCAGTCTCAGCGGCTGGATTGAGGCTTTGGGCGTTGACCCAACTTATCGGCCTCCACAAGAGCGGGCTCCGAAGCCGGTCGCGTGCTTCTACGTCCTCCGTCGGAACCCGGCAGAACCCGAAGCGCGGGAGTATCACAAGGCCATCTACCTCATGCAACGAACATTGGGCGAATTTGTTACACGCGTATCGTCAAAGTGGAACATTGACGCCAACCGAGTCAACAGGGTTGTACACGTGCTGCAGAGTGGGCTGGAGGTCGAGATGGACGACGACGTAATACGAGAGCTAACCGAGGGAAAGGACATGGCCCTCGAGGTCGTCGAGCAAAAGCAGCCCATAAAGCGAGAATGGGAGATGTCCCTGGACGACGCGCCAGGAGAGGAGGAAGACCCTCCCGTGCACACATCGCAACAGACGGGCTACGAGCTTCGGCTCGTCTTCTGATCAACGCATGGTGTGGAGTTTCATTTGTCGGGCTTCCTTTGAACAAGAGCTACTCAGACTCAGGGCCTTGTAATCAGTACGGGATTATCTGCGACCCCCGCTTACGAGTATGCACACGGGCTGGGGTGGTTATGCTTTTACATGGCGTTGGCAAAACACACTCGAGATACCAAGGCCCTCGATGGGCTACTTTCGGTTATTCTTCTCCGCCCAGTAACTTTGTACTGGAGCAAAACGTATTTTTAGGACATATTTTCTATTCTTCTTTTCTTTTCTTTTCTTTTCTTGCCACCTTGTTCTCGCTAGAAGGAGCGGCATCCAGCGGGCTTGACTGCGGGCGTCAAAAACAAAACACGGACGACTTCTGGGGTCATTTGGCCACTTCCATACAAGCAAGCATGTATGGACAGCTGGGTTTAGTTGGGCTGGAACTGGTAATTTGGAGGAACCAGAACACAAGGTTGAAAGGCACACAGGGCCAGGCAGGAGATATGGTGACTACAGTACCGAAACAACCTTAGGGCAGAGAAATTCGAGACACTCGGAAACCCATTCCGCGAACACAACGAAGCTCCGGTATTACGCCCATGACCATGACATTAACGCATCGAGAGACTATCGCAGGATTACTTACTCCTAACAGTGCAGGATGCCACCAGAGAGGAGCATACGACTGCCATGGCTGGACAGGGGAGGGTTTCCTCCGGGGAGGGTTTCATTACCCTTTACGAAGGCCCCTAGCTAGCCTCCTAGATTCTACGCAATGGGGGCTGGGTGTCCTCAACGGCGCGCGTCCTCGCGGTCTACCGACGAAAGCTCGCAGATAGCGGGCCAACGGACCAACGCGATAATGGACCACGGCAGTCATGTAAGCGGAGCCTACCAAACAAAAAAACGCTATCAACGGCCAGTGGTTACAGCAGCAGCCACCTAGAACAAAAGAGGAATGGATAGCGAAGGAAGGGTCAGTAGTCTACCTTCCAGAAGGGAGAGAAGGGGGGTTCCTTCCAACGCCAATGGGTGAAAAGGAGTAGGGAAAAAGACCACCCGGAAAGTAAACTAACAAATGGCCATCAGTGGGGGTGGGCATGGAGGGCGTCATGGTACCGGTGAACTGTATTTCGGGGGGGGGGGACTGGGGAGAGTGGAAGGGGAAGGCAAGCCACGAGCGCTAACGCATAGAGCTAATCTCGCCTGTCGCTCTTGGTTATTTCACCTTGGGCGTCTAGTGCCGTCGACTTAGGCTCCTCTCGGGCGAAGGTAGGAGGTGGGGGGAGGATATATTAAAACGCCGCGCGGTTTGGTAATGAACCTTTCGGGTTGCGGGCGTGATGATGATGATGATGATGATGATGATGATGATGATGATGATGGAGAACAAAGAAAGGTAATTTTTTTTTAACTTTTAAATTTTTTTCCACACGGGAAAGTATACAGTACGGGATTGTTCCGTGTTCCCGTTTGGGAGGGGGTTCTTTCTTTCTTTTTCTTCATTGGGCTCTCGGCTGCTTAGATTAAGTTAATAACTTGCTCATGGGCCGGCTCAGGTACTCCCGGCGCCTCTCAACACTACGTACGCCCTCGTGGCCCTCCCTACGCTACTACGTACATGGGATGGGACGAGAGACGCATCGGCATTGACGGCATCGGGTATTATCCAATCCTTCATACTACGTAGGGAGGGGGAGGGGGGCCTGTTGATGTCTGTCTGATCTCCCCTTCTGCCCAATCACAGTAAGTAAACCCGACATCCCGTATATAAGGGGGAAGCCCTCGTCCACCCATCAATTTATCAGTCCTATGGGCCATCAACAATACGTACTGTATCATGCACTTCAAGCTGACTGTGTTCCAATCCAATCTAATCTGGTGGCTTGCCCCTGGAACAATAAAAAAAAATGCTATCTCCGAAGCCTCCGCGTATTGACATCAACCCTTTTTTCCCTATTCATTCCGACAGGAAGGGGAGACCTTAAGCCGAGTTGCTCCGCTCGAGCCGTTGAGGCTCAAAACGTTAGCGCCCTTCGGTTCCTGAATCCTTCTACCAGGAAAGACCCTCTATTTCCCAGCAGTTCGTTCCACATGGCGCTCGACTTGTCAAACCCGCAAAAACCCAACTGTCAAAAGGAGAGAGGAAGAAACTTTGGTATACCATCTACGTAAGTAGCGTAGTCCGGGACAGGCACGTCCCGGACTGGGGGAGGAGTGAGTTTTTGGATTGGGGGGGGGGGGTGGGGGCCTGAACAAACACGATGAATGCCGACATCCCTTTCCTCACAAAGGAAGGGGAAAAAAAAGGAGAAGAAATAATTAAGAGAAAATAAAACAACAAAAAAGTCAACTGCCAACTGGAACTAAATGGCCATATTGCGCCATTGCCACGAGGACATCGTGCGCAACCGAAAAGGGAGCTATATCTTTCTTCAGCAGCAGCGGGTCAAAACCTCGACAGACATTTGTCGGGTTGAGCAAGTGAGGTCGGGTGGGGGGGGGGTGTGTGTTGTGGTCGAACGACGGGGGGGGGTGGGGAGGGCGTCAAGCCACAGTGATCGACAAACTCAAACCCCGTTTTCCTCCCCTCCCGAGGAGTAGCACATACACAGTATTAAACTCAGCTGTGGCTGAGCCTGCGTGTCCACGCGGTAATACAAATCCGGAAGATGCCCATTGGTCTTCTTCCTTCGGTGCTACGGTACAATAAGCCCATGTCGGAAGAGGATTCGCATTGGGCACGGCAAGCACACAAATTATCCCGCGACGGGTCTATACAAGAGGGAATGGGGCTGCTTGCTGTTAGTGGCATGTCATGTATATGCATGTATGCATCTAGGTAAGTATGTGAGTATGTAAGTATGTCTGTGCTGTGAAGTGGCTTGACTTTGTGATACTCCCCCGGTACTATTTACGGTAACCCGTACAACCTCACCAATCTTCAGGAGAGTCTATAGAGTGTCTATTAGTGTCTACATATGCACAAGCAAGTAAGTAAGTATCACGCTTAGGTAGCCTGGTACCGATAGTGTAGTGTGGTGTGTGCACGAGACACAGCATCTTCTCGAATATGCGCGGCATCAGGGCATACATAACAATCTGCGGCTCGGATGGGGCTAAGTCAAGCCACACGGCGACGATCAGATATTTATATCCAAGCAAAGCAAAATGTGGACGAGCCAAGTACATGAACAAATGGCCATTCATCGTTGTACGGGGTAAGATGTATATATATATGTACTTAAGTACATATGTACCTATGCCAGCCAGTCAACACCGGGTGTGCAACTGCACAAACACATTTATCTCCCCCCTCCTTCCACTGCTGCGCACCACCGCACATCACATTTCCCCCTCGCCCCGCCTCGCCTCGCCTTGCCTCAGATTGAGGTTCAGATGGAGCGCAGGGGCATCATTTCATCACACACACTGGAATTGGACGGTAAACGAGGGATGATCGCCAGTGATACAGAGAGGGGTGACAGCAGCCTGACGACAGGCAAACCCTGACCGGCAAATCCAAAAAGGCGTACCTTGCGGTTCTGCGATGCAGTGCGACGGTGCTTTGCTGGCTGCAGGGGGCAGGGGGCAGGGGGCAGGGGCAGGGGGGGGGGAGAGAGAGGGATATGGGGATGAAAGGGTTACGAGCCACAGTCGGTCTGGACGAAAGGTGGCTCCTTGTTTTTCTCTGAAGGTGTCGATCGAGGTGAAGATTGGACGAAGAGAGCTGCAAGAGTGAGAAGACATGTTATGTATGTGTCGTACGTACCTACGATACATACGCGCAGGGTGCTGGGTATCGAAAAAGTGAGGGGGCGTGTGGTGTGTGAAGACGAGGGGGTCCGCTGGGGGCGTGAATGTATTATTCAAGGGTACCTCTCGTCCAATCCTAAAGCCTATGTACTGTGCCACTACAGTACGTACCTCTTGTACCTTCGGACATACACCACCAATGCGGTGCGCAGAACTACCCGATTCGGCAAGCCATAAGACGATCGTCATGTGTTGTGCCGTTACTTACAGCACTGTGTGATGATTCCATGACCATAAGTGATGGATCTATGACTGTTCCGGTGTGGATTAAGAAGGAAGTGCGGGAAAGATAAGTTAGTTAGGGAGAGAAAGAAGCCTTTTCTTCCCCCTCGCGGGCTGCCTCCTGTTTGAGCAGAATTCGTCTATTCTTTCATTCTTCAACCGCCCACTCCGGGACGCCAGCGAAGAATTAGGGGCAGGGGCGGGCGGGGGGCTGCTTCTGGAACTTCGAATCGAAACGCACTTAGTGTTCTAGAGCCACGGAGGGCCAAAGGCTAGAATGGCTAGAATGGCTAGAAGGGGGGGGGCGGTACTTGTTACCTTTGTACCTCGTTTGAAACAAAGCACAGCCTCCTCTGGGGATTGAGGAAAATGTTCCCCCTACACGGTACTTATACAAGTCAATTCGGGACGACCCCTTAGCGTCACCAGCCACGAACACTACATAGACTGGCTACCTGGCCTCTATGCTGTATGTAGGTAGGTACGTAAGTACTTAAGTATGCATGTACATATGTATGTACTAAGTAAGGTATGACACCCTCCCTTCTCTCCAAGGGGTCCCCAATGATGGCATACCACTGCATACCACTGCATACATATACATACATACATACATACATACATACATACATACATACATACCTAGGCACCTAGGATCTCGGCATATAGTACAGAGAAGAGAGAAAAAACAGAAGCCCTCCATTGGAGCCCTTGAACTGCATACGCCATTACTGTACTCCCATCCTCAAATCGATCGATATGTATGTTTCAGCTGATCAGGGACAGCGTCGCGTTCCGGAGGATGGGAAAGAGAGTTTGGGGGGGGGGGTCACACGAGGCCTGGCACTGGACGGTCCAGACGCGAAGAAATATTGCCACACTGGGCAGTGCGGGAACCCCCCCCCCCACGAGGACGAGGATCGCCCATGTTGTTCTCCATACAGCCGACAATTCGACAGAACATATACGCGATAGTAACTGCGGAAGCAAAAAGGGAGGCAGCGGAGGACTGACCGGATCGGGTTCGTCGTTGTGTCCGCGTAGCAAAGATGCGGTGCGACAGCAGTACTGTGTAAAGACTGGATGTCGGTACGGGTTTTTTGAGCCTCCTCCTCCCGTCCATCATCCATGGCACGCATGGCTAGTCGTGGCTTGACCCCTACCTATACACTTCTCGAGTCGCTCTCGTGATTCCAGCTGTCAAATGCCATTCTCCTTTCTTTATTGTCAACTGCGTGTGACCATCCTCCCCTATAGATCAGGACCGTAATTCGCCACAATGGCAACAGGTGGTAACAGCTGACCACCACGCATAGCGACAAGTAGGTTTGTCGAAACAGTCAGAAATAGTCAAGCCACATACATGATGATGGTCTGGACACACAGAGTAATGTGGACACCAGGGGAGGACCATTTCAAAAGACCAATGGCATCCACTCGTTGGGTCTAAGAATTTCCGAATTGGGAAATATGGGTTTCCAGACCCTTGTGGAGAGAAAAAGAAAGACAAATAGATGTCCCGGCAAGGTTCCAGCATCTAGGTACATATAAATATTCGCCACAGCTGAGGCCGCCCGTCTCAACCCAGCTATTGTGATGTCGCAGGACAAGCCAAAAAAAAAAAAAAGGGAAGGGGAAAAAAAAGGGTTTTGCGGATTTTTACTTTAGAAAAAAAAAAGGGGGGGGGGGAGACCGGCCGAGTGTGGATCAGCAGATCGATGAGAGAGAAGAGCCTGAAGAAGTCTGTCTGGTTGGGGAACGGAGGAGGAGCGGGTGCTTTGTGACATGCATGCATGCGATACTGGCATATTGCTTGCTCTCTCCTTCGGCTCGACACGGGGCCGGGCGCGTGCGACGGGGAGCGACGACGACTCATCAGCCCGTGATTGAGGAGAAGTTGATATGTGATAGTATGTACATACATCGAAAAGAACGGTTGGGGACTGTATGTTTTGTTTCTGTGCTTTTGTCATCGTTCCGTTCCATTTCGCTTCGTTTCTACATGCCCGAGAAGGTAAGCGAAGCCGTCGATCTCCAGCATGAGCCACCCCCACAGTGATCTTCATCTTTGTTGTCCCCTTTCGGACACACACCCTGAGATACCAAGCAACCAAGCAACTAAGCACTTGTAGGGCTGGCTGGCTGGTGGTGGCGGTGCCCATTGGCTCGATGGCTTGCAGGAGGGAGGGAGGGATGAGGGCTGCTTATTGGCCTTACTACGGATTGTGCTGCGAAATCAGTCCCCGAGGTGTAAGCTGAAGGTTCATCATATTGAGTTTCTCAAGTGACGACAGTTGTGTAGGTGAGTATGAGCGAACGGGCTGCAATGGTAGCGGGAAAGGATATCTGATGATTCAAAAATTGAGACACACAAATATCGACTTAACACAGACAGGCCTTTTGGATTGACAAATGAGATAAAGGAAAACCCGAATGAGTGAAAATGACAATTTTCAAATATCCTCCTAAAGCGGTGTTTTCTAGTTAAATGCTCGAACCAAAATGCCCGGATCTGCGATGCGCCAACACACTTGCTCATCCCAGTCCAAGCCCAACAGTGACGACTAAACCGCCCTTGAGAAAAGAAGAAGGAAAAAAAAACTTGGTCAAGTTAGGTTGCGAAAGAAGGTTAAGGGTGTCCGGTATACCTATCTACCACACGGCCAAGAACAGTCCGAGGACGAAGGCAATCAGCCCCCCATGGACGACGTTGTGGGACGAGCCCGCGGTGACATACGCCGCCGTCGTCGTTGGGGGTGCAGCAGACGGCGGCGGGAATGGGGTGTTCCCCGACGGGGACGGCCCGGCCTCGACCTCGTGCTCCTGGAAGGCCAGGGTCGGCTCCGCGGAGGCGTCGCCCGTCGCCGCGGCGGAGGAGGAGGAGGAGGAGGAAGGCTGGCAGTTGTGGCAGGCGGTCCCGGGGACGTAGCCGCGGACGGCTATGCTCAGGACGGACGTCTGGCAGGTAGAGCACATCTGGACGGTGACGTCGGGCGTGGGCGCCGGGGATGCGGTGTTGGACGTCTGGACAAGGGTTAGAAAAGACAGAGTCCATTTCTGTAAAGCACGAGGGGGTATTTGGGGCTTACTGTTGCGATGGTCATGAGGTGATCTCCGGTTGGCAAACCGAAGTCGCAGACGTAGCATGGGAGGCTGGATGTAGACGTGTGGCAGATGGACCGTGTCATCACCTCGTATGTCTCCGTTGCTGTTGTCGTCACTGTATGGTACCATCAGCATGGTATACCGTAATCAGATTTCTCGTCACTTACCTGTGGACCCGTCTGGGCATACCTCGGTGATGTCGACCATGTTGATGACCTCGACACCGACCCACTTACCACATTCATCTGTTGGCAAGGCACTGCCAGGATATGACTCAATGATGGTGTTCGATACTGGTAATGTGAGCGAGCCTGACAAGATAGAACCACCAGATGGCGTGTCGATGCCGGAAGTCACCGAGACTGTGCTTGTGAAGAATGTGCTCGTGGTCACTGCGCTTGTAGAGCCGGTCACAGTGGGCAATGTCGGCAGAGAACTGCTTCCAGTTGAGGTCAAGGACCCAACGCCACCCGATGTCGAACTCGGCAAAGAGGCAGTCAACGCACTGCTATCCCCCGAGCTGACTGGGCTGAGTGACGACAGGGCCGAGGAGCCCAGGCCACCTGAGGGTGTCAGCGAGCCTGAGGGCGAGCCTGCCGAGACTGGGGGCACGAAGCTGCTTGGGGGCGGCGCGCCGTATGTGGGAATGTTCACGGAAGACTGCGAGGCTGATACCGGCGGTGGTAGACTGCTGGTGCCAGTTGCGGATGACGAAGCTGAGGATCCAGCCGGAGGCGGCTCGGACGAGCCTGCGACGCTGCTCGAGCTTCCTCCCGGCGGTGTCATGGAGTTGGAAACTGACGAGACAGTCCCGGACGTCAGCGGCACGGAGGCAGATGAGCTTGCCGAGTTTGATGCACTGGACCCTTGAGAAGACGAAGATCCAGGCAATGAACTTTGTGAAACCACACTGGACAGTATTGAACCGGTTGACGTGGGCAGCTATTCTCCATCAGTTCTAATTGCAAACGAAGACATATACGCCCTTGATTCAAACAACAGGGATAGAGGTACTCACAGCCATAGAGCTCGAATCCGAGATAGATATTGTCACCAAGTTTGAAGCGCTGCTAGGTCCATTCGAAGCACTGCTAGGTCCATTGGACGCACTGCTGGGCACATTCGAGCCCCCATACCCAGTTGAGGTAGACACACTCTCCGAGGCAGACGCCGAAGTGCTGGAAAGACTAGGAGTCGGCTCCTGTGAAGACCTAGACAGCGTGGTCTGGCTTGAGGGCACTGGAGCTGAAGGGCCCGGCGAAACCGAAGAAGACAGCGAGCCACTGTTGCTCGACATCGTCTCAGAGCTAGACCTGGATGAACTGACAGCTGTTGAAGAAACAGAGCTCAGTGTTGTGAAACTTGACAGCGACGCGCTTCCCGAAGACGAAGCAGAGACCACGCTACTCAGCACGCTGGTTTGTGAGCTCGGTAGCAGGCTTGAGCCTCCAGTGACTGACGCCGAGCTTCCCGTCGCTGAGGCAGATGAGCTGGTACCTGGCCTGGTGCTGAGGTTCGGAACACCCGAAGAGCCGGAGCCAGAGGCCGACCCCGAAGCAGAGACAGGTGACGTGCCGCTGGTTGCGGGTGGCAAGGAGCCACTGCTCACAGGAACCGTCGGGATTGTCTCAGTGGCTGAGCTGCCGGTGTTGCTGCTTGGTGGCTCCGAAGAACTAGAAGCGACGCTGGAGCTGAGGCTCGTAGCCGGCGGTACAGAGCGAGTTTGTGAGCTAAGCGATGGTACTGTCTCTGATGATGGCGGCTTCGACGATTGGGACGAGGGCATACCGGATATCGAAGACGAAGATGGCCCAGATGAAGCACTGAGAGACGAAGATGGTCCGACAGAAGAAGACGGAAGAGCCCCGGAAGACGAGAATGAGGACTGCCCCGACGACGTGGAGCTTTCGGACGGGCCACTGGAGGATGAAGGTCCATAGGGACCCGCCGTGCTACTTGTCGTTTCAAAGAGGGACGAGGGGATCCCGCTCAGTGTTGTACCAGCATACGGCGAGCTAGACGGGACAGAAATGATCACAACTGAGCTTGAGGCACCGGAGGACAAGGCCGAGAGAGACAAAGTTACCGAAGGGCTTGAGATGGGGGCAGAATTCGGTGGCGGCAAGCTCTCGAGTATCGTAGTCGTGCTGGCTCCACTCGAGATTCCCGGGTTTGGCGAACTAGGTAAACTGCTTATAGCAACGGATGAAGAGCTGCCCGATCCTGTCGACGAACTTAGTTTATCACTTATCCCCGTGGAGGCTGAGCTGATGGTAAGTGTCTCGGCGCTTGTTGTGGTCAGAGTCATGGTTCGCGAGGTCAACTGGCTGGTGGATATCGTAGCGATAGAGCTGCTGCTAATAGTCGTTAGCAAAGTAGACGGCAGGTTGCCGCTGCTTGTATCCGAAGACGACACCACTGCCGAGTTTGAAGACGAGCTAAGGGTGAAGGTCGACACCATAGTCGTGGTGAGATCTGTGATTTGCGCCGTCGACCGATTTGTGGCGATCGTAATGACACGGCTCGTGGTAATCGTTGTCGGCAAGTGCACGCTCACAATGATGCTGCTTGGACTCTCCAGGGGAAGAGAAGTACTTTGGCCCGAGAATGACGGCACTGCTGAGCTTGGAACAGTCGAAGAAACATCCGCTAAGGATGAAGACTCCGAGGTCGGTGCCCCTGATGATGGCGCCCCTGAGGGCAGTATTCCTGAGGGCGGAAATCCTGAGGGCGGGAATCCTGAGGGCGGGAATCCTGAAGGTGGGAATCCTGAGAACGATGTTCCCGAGGATACCACTCCATTGGAGCTATGACATTCCACGATTAGTATACCACGCACTTCGGTAACCAGGCGTGAAGACATACCTCGAGCTTGAAGCTGTCACGACCAGTGATGTTGAAGGCCGCGGGAAGGTCCTTGAGCAACCTGTCAGTTTCGGTACATCTAATGCAATGACAAGGAAAGGATGGAAGAGCACAATGCAAAAAGAGGCAGATGCGGGCGGAACTGGGGGTGGGGAGAGGGTTTTTATGGGCACACGCATACATTGTGGTGACCTCTGTAGTCTCCATGTCTGTAATTTGTGAGGTAGACATGTTAGTCGCAATCGTAGTGACGAAGCTGCGTGTTATTGTCGTCGACATCGTGGGGAACGGGGGGAACGGGTTGGACACCTCGCTTTGGATTGCTTCACATCAGTATGCAATCAAAAGAACGGGAATATCTCGTCGGACAGACCTCGAGCTGCTGAGGGACCCGGAAGACACGGCGGATGCTGACGAAACTCCACCAGACGATGGTGCTGGCACACTGGTAATGAGAGTCTTATTAGTGTTGCACGCTTCCAAAGGTGCAGTTTCAATACCATACCTAGGATTGACACTCGGCGGAGGTGGTGCCTCTGACGATGACACAGCTGATGAGGCTGGTCCACTTGCGGTGCTACATAAAATTAGGATATTGTTGAGCCATCAAATGAAACTCAGGGTATCCTTCTCGTACCTTGACATCACAGGAGACGAGGAAGAGCTGGCGGAAGAGCTGGCGGTAGAGCCCTCCTTGGAGGAGCTAATGCTCGAAGATGGCGTTCCCGAACTATATAAGCACATGAGTAAAAGAACCGGTATAAAGGGTAGGCAGTCATAACTGACATCGAAGCAGGAGGCGTCGAAAGCGGCACTGTCAAGCTTTGCGGGATGCTAGACAATGCTGAAGAGACCGGGATTGTCGCATTGACCGTAATGGTTAGAGAATCGGATGAGAAGGTGCTTGAGCTATGAAGTCGTAAGCAACGGTACTATGGGGATACATAGATCGATAAAAAACCTGCCTTCGGACGGAGCTGAACGTGGATGGAGGAGGTGAGCCAGCGGAGGACTGAGAAGATAGACTTTCGGAAGAAGTTCCAGATGAGCCCGGCACTGAGGGAGAAGGCGAGACTGGAATAGAGCTAGAAGGAGGTCAATACGATGTTCACAGTAACTGGCTTGGAAGCAAGGAAACACTGACCTCAAGTTCGCAGTTGGGATAGTGACAGACAAAGTCGACACCGCAACAGAGCTCGTGACAATCACAGGGGATGAGATCGTCGAAACTGCAGTCGTAGCTCCTGTGGACGCTGACGGACCCAGGCCCAGAGAAGAGGACCCTTTAGGGATTGAGACAGTTGGGAAATTCGGCGATGTGGCCGGCGTGCTTGAAACAATGCTGGTCCCTAGTTAGCTCGGACAGTCACTCTCCCATATTCATGTCCACACTTACCTCGAACCCTTATCACTGGACGGAAGTGCACTTGATGATACAACAGTTCCGCTAGTCGCCGCACTGCTGCTCTCGACTGCGCTCGACGAGGAACCAGATGGTGGTGTGCTGGACGCGCCCGCCGGAGTGCTATTCGGTCAGCGCCATTCTCGTTTCGGACCTGGAATTCTTTGCATACCTTGAGTTTGTGTACGGCACAGACGATGGCGCCGGTGTCCCTGAGAAAGAAGTACCGTTTGTCACGGGTGTGCTGCTCCCGATCGCTACAGAGGAGGGAACGGGAGGAACTGGCACTGAAAGTGTGGCCGAGACCGGAGGAGCAAGGCTTTAGTCGATATCAGCAATCATTCGGCAATATTATACAAGTTGCATAACATACCTGGAACTTGCCGAAGATGGGACAGCACTGGACTCAACACTACTTGCCGTGCCGGATGAGGGCGAAGCGCCAGGCGATGATGAGGATGACGATCCGGGCGGAAGCGGGCTGTAATTCAGTTAGGACTCCGTATAGAGATAAATGGTGTTGCGTATCCTCACATCGAGCTTGGCGGTGGTGATACGATAGTAGCAGGTACACTGCTTGACTGTCAGTTTAGCTCGGTGGAGACATTGACGCAGTCAATACCTACGTCGAGTTACTGAACGAGCTGGAAAATACCCCAACGGAGGATCCCGTTGGGCTCGAGGGGATGACTGATGAGGCATTTGCACTTGCGCTCGGTAGAGATGGCGAGAGGGATGAAGCGGTCGCAACACTATGCATGAGTCTGGTAAGTCTCACGAGGTGAACTCAGATAGAAGTCTTACTCACCTCGAAGTGGCGGGCGCCGTCGGGACCAATCCGCTCGAGGTTGGAGGAACAAGGCTACACCTGTGTCAAATTTGTACCGTAGAACCACATAAATAGGAAGAGAGTGTCTCACGTTTCAGTAGTCGCTGCTGTGGAAGAAAGAGAGGACACGCCACTAGACAGAATAGCAGAGGAAGAAACAATGCTTGAGAGCGAAGTCGGCAACGAGGTTGCGCTGTCGGTAGTCAAGCTGTATGTAATTAGCCAAGCTCTGATATATCACAGGAAGACATACCTCGAGTTGGTGTATAGGCCTGCTGTTGAAGTTGGAGACGAGGAGGCCATGCTTAAAACCAGGAATCAGTCACGACGCCATCTTTTCCATATACATAGAAGGACATACCTTGAGTTAGTCGAGACTGGTGTAGAGCTCATCGATGACGTCGGGACGAAGGAACTTTATTGATCAGCTCCCATGCTACACAAGAAGATAGCGATCCCCCTTACCTCGAATTGGAAAACATTGACGAAGAAGTAGACGATGCTACTGGCGAACTGCGCTGTGTTAGTTGGTGACTACTAGGTCTGGATTCTCTGTACTAACCTAGAATTTGTAACGAGGGATGAGGACGTCGCTGTCGAAGACGCTGTAGACATGGAACTGCTGGAGGTGGTGGTATTGACACAGACACCTGGAGTGACTGATCCGGTGAGACACTTGCAAGAAGACGAACAGAAGCTATCCGGTGTCCCATTCAGGGGGCCGTCGTCGCACTCTTCTTCCAGGGTTGGATCCCAGACGCCGTCACCACAGCCAGCCGGCGTCGCACCCTTCACAATAATGTACGGGATGCCGTTGGACCCATCGGCGAAATCTTTCTGTCCATCTCCAGTGGCACCCCGGGCAATGGCAAGGGGTTCGAAGCCGAAGAGACCAGTAGTGGGGTAAGAAGTGAAGACCTCGTGGACACTACAGGACCAATCACTGAGTGCCGCGTCATCGAGCTTTCCCAGAGCAGAGGAGTTGGCGACCAAGTGCGCGTCGTTGTAGCAGGCCAACTGTCCACGAACGGTGATGGTGCCAAAGTAAGACAGGGCCTCGACAGTTGAGGCTGCGACCGAGTCGTAGTAGCATGACAAGGCAAAATACAAACCAGTACCGTTGCCGGAGGCAGAAAACTGAACAGCATCATCAATGAGAGTAAGGGCGCCAGGCCGACTTGAAGCATGAAAGGAGGGGTCGGTGCCAATGAGGATAATGTTGCCCATGATAGCAGGTCCCCAAGCCGCCTTGGTTGCATCAAAGAAATCGATCTCGCTGACGGTGCCACAGGTAGGATCCGGGATAATAACAGCCTTGTACCTCTCAAAATCGGCCGTGGTGTAGCCGTTCCATTCCTCAGGCGTTGCAACATGAACTAGAATGGTGGTTTGCGTCAGTATGGAACGCCCTGTGGCTTGGATTTGATACTATCTTACCTGTATAACCAAGCACAGTTGTGGCCTGCGTGTACTCCTGGGTATCCACCATGGTGCTATGGAAGAGGAGGTCTTGAGCCATGGCCAAGCTTGCCAACCCGGCCGAAGCCAGTCCGGCTACGAGACCAAACCCCATGGCTGCTACTGGCAGCAGTGGTGGGAAATTATTGGAGTCGTAAATGTGGTGGAGATAGTGCTAGGGGAAGAGACAGTGGAAGAGAAGGAAAGACACGATGTTCAAAACAAAACAAGCGAGGTTAACGAAATGGTCTAGAGACGACCAAACCTACTTTATAGCAGCATGCCGGGAGGCGAGGCGTGATAGCCACCGTATACGTCTCGGGCATCACGAGCAAGACTCCCAGGACTAACCTTGCCTTGGGTCGGAACCGTTGACCGAAGGACGATACAGTGGCGTCGAAAAGAGTCCGCCATGGGAAGCCTGGACTCAGGTTTTGATTGCAGGCAATCAAGTTGGCGGAAGACAGGATTCAGACTGTGTGAATCAATGTAATGAATATGTCATCGGGGTTGAGATAGACTCCAGCTGGCCTTGTGGGTATTTCGGACTGTGGAAAGTCGCACCTAAGTCCCGAGATATCTGGCTGTCTTGGAGGCGTTCGGATCGCAGAGCCGCCAGGGCATCACTATGGCGCCGGTTACCATGACCGGCCGCATACATTACCCAGAAGCATATGGCGACAGAGGGAGATACAGCGGACTATGAAGCGAGGGGTAACAAATAAACCACAGTAGCACCCGGTAGGTAGCTCGTCCATGCTCCGACTTGAAGGAGCCTCGTGCTGCCCGATCAGGAAAAAGACGTGTACTAGGTACCAAATAGATGGGAAAATCCACGACTGGTAACTGTCAGACCGACCAGACAGGTGCCACGGTGTCGAAGCCACGAGGCAATTGCATGCATGTAGGTGCGGCAGCGATGTGCTGATGGTGACACAACCTGATGGGTGAAATTGCTGTCCAAGACAGGAAGCGATGAAATGTCTCGCTACGAGCCCTTCGGGGAGGAGAGCAGGCTTCAGAGAGAGATGGTGAGTAGTCATAAGAACGCCATGGAGTAACACTAGATGGTGTGTGAGTGCTCAGGTTTGAGGTGGAACCGAGACGATCTGGCAGATCTAGACAAAGAACTGCGAGATGGCGCATCATGGCATGGACAAGATCGATCTCGAGTTGTTGAGGTCTCGTACCTGCGTCTGTCTCGGCCATTGTCGGTTACTGAAGGAGGCACATAGACATGCTGTAGAAGACACAAGCATGCCAAGGGACTGGAGCAGTAATCTTGTGTTCTCCTGCTACGTTTCTCGTATCAAAACGCTCCAGTTCGCCACTGATCGATGTCAGTATAGGTTGATGACGGGCAGAGATATGCAAACACCCGTCAACCCTGTCTTGTCACGGAAGTTTCGCAAATTGCAACGTCGTTTCTTCCACGGCCAGTACTGTTGCCAGTACTGTTGCGGCGGTTTGATACCCGGGATAAATAAGATGAGACGAGGGCCATCAAGTGTGTGACAATGGCTGTAAGGGCATGTCAGAATCGAATAGCAATGGCTGTTGTTACGAATAATACGAGTCGCCGCAATCAGGCAAGACCTGGCAACGGGAGGAAGGAGGTGAGGGCGCGAAGAGGGGAAGGAAGCCGAAAGGGTTTGGAGAGAGGTGCGGCTGAGTTTAACGAAGGGTCGAGCAAGCTACCGTACACGCACAGCACATGTCGTACACCGTTAATAGGTAAAGCAAGGTTGGAATTTGCTGTGATGGCCCAACGGTGGATGTCCTGGATGTGTGACGTTGTGAGATAGGCGAGCGGGCGGACTGGCGGGCGGGCCGGAGCGGAGCGGACCGGCTGGACCGTTGACGGGAACAAGCAAGAGTGGGTCAGCGGTAGCTTTAATGGATGTTTAGCAGCACTTGAGGCCTGCCGAGGCCCTGAAGCTTACAAGTGGACCTGCCGAGCGAGGATCACACAACATGGAGAAATTAGTCGCAGTCAGCAAGCTGCTTTGCAACCACCACAGGACACATGCAATGCAGCCTTAAAAAAAAATGGTAAATCTTGACCACCGGGCACTAAACGTCATGGATATGAGCATGAGGATATGGCGTCGGCCAAATTATCGCCTCTATGTGTGCAGCGTAGTTGCGCATCCCAGTGTCGCCACCCATACCTCTCCGGCGTGAAAACACTCGCAACTTCTTACCGACAGAGGCAGGGCAAAGTCGATTACCCAATGAAAGCATATTGGAACCATCCATAATTGGCTACTTTGTCACTCAATTATGCTTGCAATCGGCTCCTGTACAAGACATACTCGTATATCCTGCCTCTTGACTGAGTGCTTCCAACTTCAACCTCTAACTGTTTTGTCTTGCTGCCTATGCTCGCTGCTCGCATTTGCATGCCTTTCCTGGATCCATGCAACTCAACCAGTCAAGATGCTGTGTGCTACTATCTCGGACATGGACGACGGCGTGGAGATGACCTCGTCTAGTCACCCTTCAGTGTTATAAGGGGGGCTGTGCTGCATCTCGTTCTAATTCCTGGGATGGTTGGCATTGAGGAACGGCTACCTCCATATGTAACATACCCAGAGCCTGGTCTCCCTCAGAAATGCATGATAGCAATGGTAAAGTGCACCAGGCTTGCGATTGAAACCAATGGTTCATATGCTATAAGTATGCTGTCGTCTGGCCATAAGAACTGATGCCGTCTCGTGCTTCATGCTGGTGGAAGCACTTTGAGACTTCAACACCCTTCGTTTTCGTCTCTACGCACTGATGTTCGAAGGCCACTGGTGCCTTTTCAAGATGGAGAGCCTGGCGGCGTTCAACAGTTTGCTGACCAAGAATCATGTCACCTCTGCCCTCTTGCAGGATGAGAACCACCATAACGAAGTGCCTCTAGTAAGTCCTGAGAAAGTCCTTGTTCAGACATGGTACTGATAGTTCTAGTCACTGACTACGGTCCTGCTAATGGCCGGCTCTCCAGCCCAGCTCTACGCTGTCTATGAGCATAACAGGCCCTCTCTCAAACCGTGGGCAATCTCCCCAGGGAGAATCACTGGCATCGAAGATCAGCAGAGGCACCGGGGCGACCTGAGGTAAACTTGTCACGGCCGGTCGATTTTGGTGGAACAGTGAGGCTTATCGACAAAGTGAACAGGTACCAGAGAGCCTACATGGACTATTTCAGCATGCAGCACGGTCACTTTAAGGGCAATTACAAAGCTCTTCTCAACGCTGAACTGACCTGCGGCTCCGAACCACTGTTTTACGGACTCTTTGGTGGTTTTGGGCAGGCCTTGATTACTCTTGGTGACTCCATGGAGGCCAGGAACCCAATCTTGGTAGTCCAGTCGCTTGTTCTGGCTTCGGTGGACTTCTCCAACGCCATCTGCGCCATCCTCTCTGACTCGATATTCGATGAGCCTCACGAAGCACCCTTGAGCCCCGAGTTGATCCTCGGGAAGATCGCCTATGATGGAAGATTCAGCATCAAGATATCAGGTCCCGGGTTCCACCACGCCCCGGCTGTTCTGTCCAACTCTGCCGCGAGGTCAGCCATCCTTGGGTATGTCCATCAGTTGGACGTGACCAACGTCGAGGAGCTTCTTCAACAAATGTCGCACGTCTCTGTCTTCATGCTCGGTGCCGCCCATAAGAAAGACCTGCACGCATTCGACAAGTACCTCAGCCGACCCATCAGCTTGGTCCAGAGCCTCCGAGTCTTGCTGCGAGAGTGCCAGAATGAGCAGTTGAAGACGTCACTCATCAGAGGCACCTGGCTGCTCATTGTCCTCGTCTACATTACCCAGGTAATTCGAATTTAAATGGTTTTGTACCCTTCAAAATATTAAAGTATGGAAGTGTTAACCAAAAATCAGCTGCGGCCGTACTTGGACAAGTCACTTGTCTCCTCGTTCACAATACCGGAAGAGCGGTGGGACCGTTTGTTCCGGCCTGTCCATAATCGACCCGATGGACTCGAAGGCAAATACCTTGACACACAATTCCTCAGGGCGATGCGAAGCCTCCATGCCCTAAGTCTGGCTGATGAGGCCAACGGTTTGCTTTACATGAAAGCAGCTTGGAAGTTTGATTCTCAGTGGTGCGGCTGGGCTGGGCTTGGAAACGCCAAGGAGGTCTCGCTGAACATACGTCTATGAGGTTCTCCACATGGACAATTTGCCCTGCTCATTGTGACAAGGTACCCCTTTACACGACCACGGTGGCATAGAACACTCTGGTTCTTGCAATGGGCTATTCTTTCTCTTGCGGTTTGGGCGATGTATGTGACGGATCTGGTGGAGGCTTATGAAGTTCGATGAAGATATGCTGCGCATGTGCGATCTCTGTCCCACCTTGTCCGTTCCTCAGGTCATCTGCGGCGTTACTTTCTTTCTCCCAATGCCAATCGGCGTATTAGGAACAAAAGTCATAAGGATCTCTTACCTTGAGGCAAAGGATGTGAAATGACAACAGCCGGCTGGTCAGCGCCAGAATGTGATGTCTTGCAATGTCAAGGTCCGTCGTCTCGGCATCAGTCCATCGCACCGACACCCGCCGCTTCCGGTGTTGCCGACAATCGACATCGGAGCAGACAACGCTGCATGATGCATGGATAGTCGTTGTTGTTCCCTGGAGGATGGTCGATGGTCGATGGTCGTTGCTTTCCAGGCTGCCAGGCTCGGGTTCTCTCGCCTATTGACGGGCTATGCTGGATGATCTTCTACGAGATATCCACCGCAAGCTCCGCATTTGTATTGCAAACCAAAATATCATTCACTGGGCTGCTGGTCCCTCTCAAATCATGTTCAACTCATAGGTCATAATCTCACGAGGGAATAGATTGTACCACAAATGCTCTCTGTGCATTAGTCCGGAGCCAAATTTACATTTCCCCTCTCCCGCTGTAATGAACCCGTCATATTCCTGCAAGACGGCCACCACGAAACACTAATCGGGGCCGGCTACGGAGCTTGGTCGATTCGCTCTGCTGTACTCACTCGAATATAAAGCCATAGCTGTTTCCCCGCTTGCTTGTACGAACTGTTGTGTCTCCCTTGCATTCTCATTTTTACACTCTACTCATACACCTCACTGTTTGACCATCTTGACCATCAACGTCGAACCCTTCCAGTGTTTAAGAGATTCCAAACCAAAGCTTAAAGTATTCCACCCAGCATGGCATATCATACATGCAGTTACTGACACTGAGCCAGAGCGAATTTACCTGCTCGGTAATGGCGTCCCTCAGCTCAAGAAAGAAGCCATGAGGCCTTTCGGTGGTTACATCATCCAAGATGATTAATATCCAGGTAATGTCAAATGCATGTGCCGGTGCCAATCTTCCCGTGTTGCTTCTGTTGTCAACTCCATCCCTCGGGACGAGAGTGGCACAGAAGCAGTACGAGGTTGAGCGGCTGAGATTATACGGCTCTTGGAACTTGATCTGGATAATACCAGCGAAAGGAACATGCTCTTCTTCCCCTTGCCTCTGGCGAGACCAGTGGCGCTGACTTCGATAGATACAAAATGGCCCCATCTGCCGTCTCTCCCGTCCTGACCTCAGCCCAGGCTGACCTCGGTCACCTGGCTGTCAAGGGCGCCAAGAAGGCTAACGTCAACGCCAACGTCCAAGCCGTCGAGGCCATGATGGGCCAGTGGGACTCCTTCTCCTTCTCGCCCATCCGCGAGAGCCAGGTCTCCCGGGCCATGACGCGCCGCTACTTCGCGGACCTGGACACGTACGCCGAGTCTGACATCGTCATCATCGGCGCCGGGTCCTGCGGCCTCAGCGCGGCCTACATGCTCGGCAAGGCGCGCCCTGACCTGAAGATCGCCATCATCGAGGCCGGCGTCGCCCCCGGCGGCGGCGCCTGGCTCGGCGGCCAGCTCTTCTCGGCCATGGTCATGCGCAAGCCCGCCGACGCCTTCCTGACCGAGCTGGGCGTCCCCTTCGAGGACGAGGGCGACTTCGTCGTGGTCAAGCACGCCGCCCTGTTCACGTCGACCGTCCTGTCCAAGGTGCTGCAGTTCCCCAACATCAAGCTCTTCAACGCCACCACCGTCGAGGACCTGATCACCCGCCGTACCGCCACCGGCGAGCATGACATCCGCATTGCCGGAGTCGTCACCAACTGGACTTTGGTGTCGATGCACCACGACGACCAGTCCTGCATGGACCCGAACACGATCAACGCCCCGGTCCTCATCTCGACCACGGGCCACGACGGCCCCTTCGGCGCGTTCTCCGTCAAGCGTCTCGTCAGCATGAAGCAGCTGGAGCAGCTTGGCGGCATGCGAGGGCTGGATATGCAGACGGCCGAGGACGCTATTGTCAAGGGCACTCGAGAGATCGTCCCGGGTCTCATCGTCGGTGGAATGGAGCTTTCGGAAGTCGATGGCGCCAACCGCATGGGTAAGTGTTTCTCCCAAGACCCGTGCTTTTCCCAAGACACCGTCTTAACTAACCGTAAACAGGACCTACTTTCGGTGCCATGGCCCTCAGCGGCGTCAAGGCTGCGGAGGAGGCCCTTCGCGTCTTTGATCAGAGGAAGGCTGAGAACCAGAAGTGAATAGGGGCTGGTTACATTTAGGGGTTTTGAGGCTGGAAACACGACGCTCATTGGAAATTACCATACCAAATTGTTGTCCCTTTCCCTTGGGGACACTATGATCATACCAGAATGCAACAGATCATGACTGACTCCATGACTTTATACGAAAGCCGCGTTAAGGATGTTCCTCGCTAAATTGGCATTCGTCTTCCCAACTGTGAACCGTGAACCGTGAACTGTGACCCATGAACCGTGGCTTTGACTTTGGACTAGCCTACCGAGCACGATTGGCTCATTTGAAGCATCTGTATCCAAACTGAGTAGGAAGTGCTGATCTCATACACTCTCTCATTCATAGCTGGTTTTGTAAAAGAGCCATGTTGCGAGGTAGTCTGTCCATCATAAGTACCTGCGAATCAAGTCAGCAAGTAATATGACGGTTCAAGAATGGCAGGCTCGATGTTATCATTTCTCGCCTTGACATTGTACAAATCACATATTTCATGTTTCAAGCCCGGGCGGGCCCAAAGCTCCAAGATGTCAAGTCAAGTTGGGGGGCCAACTGGCGGGAGAAGAGGTGGGGCCGTCTACTTACCCTAGACTCCTTCGAAGAAATAAGGGTAAGTGTACATGAACTTTCCTGACGAGTCCGACACGAGCATTGCTGTTGCAACACGGTATATAATGCATGCAATTCTAAAAACAAGCACATACGACCATACCCAGTGGAAAATTCGGGATCCCGTCCGCTCTCCCATAGACAAGCCGCTGAGGGCTGGATTAGTAGTTGGGTCGGTGACGACCAGCGAATACCCGGTGTTGTATGTTTTTCAATTTTTTGTATTTCTTTTTTTGGTTTCGAATACCTGCTCTCCGTTTCATCGTCTTCAGTTTTTGCTTCCCCCCTCCCTCGAGTAACTTGTTTGTCCTTATGGTCGGTTCCTTTTTCCCCTTTTATGTCTCTCGGGACCCCCCAAACCAAGGCATTTGTCGACCTTTCTGTGGATACCCTCACATAACATTGAAAGATCACATAATCATTGACACAGGGCTTGTAAAAACAAGTAAAGGACGAATCACTTCAAAACCCACGTAACCCATCCATGGATTGCATAGGCTTTGACACGAAGTTATGTATGACATTGGCCACTTTTATCAAGAGAGATCAGCAGGAATAATTATGTTCAATTTTTAAACGAGTTTCGCAATTAAGACCGCTTCGTTTCTATACTCTCAATGCAATCCCCACCTATCCTCGCGATCTCGGCAATGATGGCCTCCCGGTTGACCTCGACAAGCTCCCCCTCCTCGTCACCGGAGCCTTCCTTTCCTGTGCCAACCGGCTTGAACGAGCAGGGCAGGTTCACCCTGAAGGTCCGGCGCTGGATCTGGGGGTTCCAGATGCCAGCGATGACCACATCTTCCGGCCCGCCGTGGAAGAACAATAGGGGTCCGGAGAACAGAGCGTCCAGCTGCTCGAGGAAAGCCCGGGCAGGCTGCTCGATGATAGGCTCGGCGATCTTGCCGGTGCGTCCATCCAGGTTTTTGAACTGGGACTGCTTGGACCCATCGTCGCCGCGAGCGATGCTCTTCATGATCTTGCCGTTCAGGTGGATGAGAACGTCATAGTCCTTGAGAGAAGGCTGGAAGAGTATCTTAGGTTCAAGATCGATGCCCTTGTCCTTGACAATCTTGCACGCCGACCTCGCCAGAGTCGTCATCCGTGTGGCGACGACCTTGGAAGGCCAGGCCTTCCCCTCGTGGATGGTGTAAGCTGTTCCAGAGGTGTCGTGGGAGGTGGCAACGACCATGGTGGTGTGGCTCATGCTCGGGTCGAGCTTGCGCCAGGCCTCGAGCCTCGTCTCAATAGCCGAGCGCTCCGAGCCCAACAACTCCCCTGAAGTATCCAAGACCAACGACTCCGTCCGCCAGTCCCATCTAGACAGGAATTGCAGCGTTCGCAGGAACCCAGTCATTCCACTTGACGGCGCTTGCCACGGGTATGGCTCGAGGAAGACCTTCAGAGCGACGAGCTCCACCATCTCTTCCAAGAAATGGCAGGACAGCTTGTGGGAATCAAACCAACGCTTGACCAGACGGATTGTAGGGGATAGCGCAGGGAAGCGGCTGCAGAACGTCGCGATCGTCTGGGTGTGAAGGGGCAAATGTGTATATGTGCGCTTGAAGGAGGCCAGGAGCTGGGCTCCCTGGGTCCGCACGCGCTGGTCAAGAGTCTTGTCTTTGGTTCGCCTCTCGAGCAGGTTCTCCTCCAGATCGCTGTGTATTCTCAAACGGAACACAGATCCGTCCTCGTAGGTGGTGTCCAGGAAAGCCAGGTTCTCTATCTCTGTTTGGGACTCCTCCAGGCCAACCTGACAAGTCACGCCAGGCTTGGCCTGGGCCAGTAACTCGCTGATTCTCAGAAGGAAGGCAATCTTCGTCCGCTGTATGGCAGCCAAGTTATCGGGCCACTTGCCGGATGCTTCAAAGTAGATGGTGGTGTCCATAGGCTGTGCGGCTCCCCTTGATGTACTGCCCGGCGCGCGAACCGAAGCAAATCGCAGTTCTGGTGCTGCGGCCACAACTTGTCGAATCTGCAGTGGCAACGTGTCGCCCAAGTCACGAAGATCCCGCTCGAACGTCTGGAAGGCCTCCCTCGCAGCTTGGAATGCGGGCAAGTCTGACGTCTTGACAGGGACCACTGCATAGAGCCCTTTCCCATGTACCATGACGTCGTCGTCGTGAATTTTCAGGTGCAGTTTGAGGATGTACTTGGTGATCTCTTCGCAAAGACCCAGCGGCGAAGTCTGTGCCCAGATCAAACTTTCGAGGATGCTACCATCCTTGAAACGTCTCAACTCAGACTTCTCGCCCCAGAACTGACGGAATTTCTTGGCTGCCTCCTTCTCTTCGACCGCAGGGCCATGGTCAACCTGCCGCGAAATGTTGGCCGTGTTGAAGAGAAGGCCAACTAGAATGGCGGATGGCTCTGAAGGAGGGGCAAACTTGGGATCCCAAGCTGCTTGATCCACATCATCGACATCGTGTACGTAGATGAGCTGTACTCTGTCGTCTAATGCCCTTTTCAATATCCTAGCCACCTTATCGCGGTATTCCCAAGCAGCACCACGGTAATCGTTCAGGCCGCCTTCAGCAACAGGAGCCCGTTCGACTTGGACCAGAGCATCGTAGCTCTGGAGGGGCAGGTCCACCCTGGTGATGAAAGTAGGGTTAAACTGGTCGGCATCCTGATCAGCCAGCGACGTGTAGGTCCATTTCGCGTATTGTTGCAGCATGGACGCAGACCAGGAGCTCATCTTGTGGGCGATGTTCAGCTGGCGCACTGCGTCAAAAACGACAGGCCCGGTCTCTTTCGAGGCCTCTACTCCTTGTGTCGAGGAGCCGAAGACTAGAGGCTTCTTGGAAAGATCGGCCGACGCGAGGTATTGCACTACTGCCTTGAAGATCTGGGTGCCACTGAGCGAGGGAGAAAGTGCAGCTTTGCGCTTCCGACCTCCGCCCTGGAGCAGCAAAGTAGTCAGGATGGCCCATTCAAAGTGACCGAAGCCGCCTTTCGCAACTGAACCCCCGAGTCCGCGCTGGGACAGCCAGACACGTCCGAGCATGCATGCGTCCTTGAATGCGGGACAGGACTTTTCGGCCTGGCGAAGCTGCTTGAGGTATGACAGATAGCAGCTCTCGGCTTTCAGTGTGGAGTTGTAGAATGGCGTCGGAGTTTTGGATTCGCCGTCGGCCTCGGATGCAGATCGAATGCAACAGCTGGTGGGAAGTAGCTTGCGTGCCGGGAACAGGCCTTCGGGGGCACACGGGATGATTCGAACTTGATATTCCTTTTGAGTACCTGTTGGGGTCAAGACGAGGACGGGAAGGAGTCGGTTTCCGTTCAAGTATTCGTAAGTGAGCCCGGCACTGGATCCGAGTTCGTCGCGAAGAGAGGCAGTCAATACAGCCAAGTAGTATGCTCTTTTGTAAAAGTATCTAAGGTCGAGGTAGTCCTTGTCCTGGAAAAGCTCCTTTGGCATCTCTACTATCATGTCGATTGCATGGCGGCCTTGCGACTTAACCATGGTCTTGGAAACATAGCTTCCAACGACATTGAACTGAGACGGCTTCGCAAACGAGACCTTGTATGGCGAGTCCTTGGACGGCTTCGGTTCGGGGAAGGGAACGAGCACATTATGCTTCTTTTTGAGGTCCTTGGAAGCTTGGTAAATCTGTGAAGGGGTTATTAGCGCCAGTGCCGAGATGGTTGTGCGGATGGAGTGGGAAGGAGGCTCACAGGAGTCGGGCCTTGTGGGCTGATTTCTTCTATGGTGGATTTGACCCGGTGCAGGAACTCATCGGCACCAGCAAAATACTTGGTATAGTTGATGCGAACCTCCTTCAAGAGCTCCTGAGTCTGCAAAACAAAAGTACTGGGCCGGGAAGTGCCTGCTGTCGCGGCGGCTTCGAGAGCGGCGGAGCCATTCGAGGTAGAATCGTGGGGTTCCTGGTGTTCCAGCTTTCTTCGTTTTGCGGGATTTGGATCCATCTTGACAGAGGTAGAGCTTGGTCGCTCAGTCGCTGGATCAGAAAGGTTGGAACTGAGGTGAAGAGAGAGGGCGTTCTACAAGTAGTGTAACACATACAAAAGCGAGTGTGAAGAGAGGGTGTTTCTCCCGAAATTTTTGGTGATTATCGATAAGATTAGACGATAAGCAGGGGTTGCTGCTTTGGTTTATGGGGGGTCTTGAGGGGGGGAGGGCTGGATTTAGTGACCCTGACGTAGCGTAGCGTACTTGTTGCAGACAGTCAGTTGATTGAACCTCACCACGAGCACTGGCGCGTACAATGAACTGCAGCTATTTGCTTTCATGAAGGTCTCAAACTGACACTATACCTCTGCTTGCCTTGCGTTTATGAAAAACTAACTTGACATTTTGCTCAACCGTCTACACTTTTCGGGGTTTGACCGGTTGTATTCTGCTCGGCTTCATCTGTACCCAGTCAAGCAGCCCTGGAGTTCGTTCGTTCTGGAATGACGCAGGCTCGTGATTGATGGTCATGACACTGATACTCTCAACTCCCTTTACCTACCAACCATAAACATGTCCTCTTCCAAAGCGGCCCTGAAGGCCATAGTCGAAGCTGTCAAACAGCAGAAGTTCGACGATGCTCTAGAACAGGCACAGGACTTCATACAGAGAGAACCCAGGAATCACCAGGCGTAAGCAGCCAGCTCATCCATTACCTATCACTATACTCTATCATGTCACTGACCATTCCACAGTTTGGTCCTCTTGGCTCTGGCCCTCGACAAGAAGGGCAGGTCGGATGAGTCCGAGAAGACCTATGACGCTGCTGCAAAGCTGAAACCCAATGATGCCCAGGCATGGCAGGGTCTCATCAAGCTGTACGAGAAGCAGGGCGCAAAGAAGCTGTCTTCACATCAGAATGCCATAGTGCGTCTGGCCGAGATATTGCGCGACTCTGAGCAGACCTATAAATACCAGAAGCTCATCGATGACTTCATTGTATTTGCCCGGGCTCAAGGCAATACCTACCAGTACGTCGACTCCTTGGGTTTGACCCTCCCGGACAGCCCTGTCTTCTTCGCCGTTGAGGGCCGCACTCGTCCTGCCGAGACCTATGAAACTATCGCCAAGATCATCGAGACGGAGGAGAAGAAGCAGATCAACACCTTGATTGGCGAGCGCAGGACCAGGATCGGCGCCAGGGTGAGCGAAGTCACTGTCGAAGTCAAGCGTGAGATCCTTGGGAGTAGCAGGCTAGGTCACATCTACCGCGAACTCATCAATTGGACCAGCGATGACGATGTCCGTCGTCAATACGAGGAAAAGCTACTGCAACATTGCTACGACCGCCTGCTCGTGTTTCCTGCTGGGCCGGACAAGTCACAAGAGCTGCAAACCGTCCTCAAACTGGCCGGTGACATGGTCATTATCAAGCACCCCTTCAGACTTGCTTGGGAGATCGCCATCGACTGGAAGGACTTCAAGGAGACTAAGGAGTGGGACGTCACTGTCCTCAGGGATTACTGCACCTTCTTCCCCGATAGTGATCTTTGCAGGGTCATTACTGGCTATCTCACCAGCGACCTCTCCCCCTTCCCCAAGCTAGAGCCGCAACCTGATACCCCGGCTGAGGACAGCGACGCCCCAGACGAGAGCGAAGATGATGACGATGGCGGCGCCCCCACAACAGTCATCCCCATAACCGATGAGGACCGCTTGATTATGATGACGGAGGGGATCCTGACTGCGAATTCTCTTTTCGCCTACCGCTTGATGGCGGAATACTTCGAACACCTGCAGGAGTACGAGGGCAATGTCGAGATGGTCCGCAAAGCGCTGGTCCTCTTGAGAGGCGAGCGGGACAAGGCAGGCATGGACTTTCAAAACACAAAGGACGTATACAATATTCGTCTCGCCACGGCCCTGGTCTTCTACCAATCCCCTCGCCATCATCAAGAAGCAAAGACACTATTTGATAATGTCTTGGCCCGGGATCCGACCTCCACGCCTGCTTTGATCGGCGTCGGTCTCATCTTCGAAGAAGAGGAGGAGTACGGCGAAGCTGTCGACTTCCTGGAGCGAGCTCTGCAGCGGGATCCCGAGAACCTCCGCGTCAGGTCCGAGGCCGCATGGGTAAAGGCCTTGAAAGGCGACTACTCGACGAGCGCTGCCGAGCTCGAGCGGTGCATACCACTCATCCTAGCCAAGGGTGATGCCTCCAAAGATCTCCTGGCCCAGACACAGTATCGATTGGGCAGCTGCCTGTGGAATGTAGACACTTCCAAGGCCGCGAGGAAAAATCGCGCGCCAGGTACTGCTTATGGCTATTTCCTGGACTCCCTCAAAAGCAATCTCAACTTTGCGCCGCCCTACACGGCCCTTGGTGTGTATTATGCCGATTATGCCAAGGACAAGAAGAGGGCCAGGAAATGCTTCCAGAAAGCGGTGGAACTGTCTCCCTCCGAGGTCGTCTCGGCTGAGAGGTTGGCCCGTTCATTTGCAGACGAGGCTGACTGGGACCGAGTTGAACTGGTGGCGCAGCGCATCGTCGACTCGGGCAAGGTCAAGCCTCCCCCTGGCTCTAAGAGGAAAGGAATAAGCTGGCCTTTTGCGGCCCTCGGTGTCGCTGAACTGCACAAGCAAGATTTCCATAAGGCGATAGTCTCCTTCCAGTCAGCCCTGAGGATGTCGCCTGATGACTATCATTCCTGGGTAGGACTCGGGGAGAGCTACTATAGCTCTGGCCGCTACATTTCGGGGATCAAAGCCATCCTGAATGCCCAGAGGCTGGAGCAAGTATTGAATACTATCGGCCCCGACGAGACTTGGTTCACCAAATTCATGCTTGCTAATATCAAGCGCGAACTTGGTGAGTTCGACGAGGCCATTGGGCTGTATCAAGACGTTATGCAGAGCAGGCCTGATGAAGAGGGGGTGGCCATCGCCCTTATGCAGACCCTTGTCGACAATGCATTGGACAGCCTTGAGAAGGGTTTGTTCGGCAAGTCTGTGACAACTGCCAAGGATGCGTTGGAATTTGCCATCAAGGCACCTGAAGAGATCAAGAATACGTTCAACTTTTGGAAAGCCGTGGCCGACTCTTGCTCAATCTTCACTAGCATACAGGGCCGCGTGGCAGACCTTCCCTTGGATATTGTCCGCACTCTCATCGGAGCTCATGACGACAAGCCAGAGTACCAATCGTTGAGGGAAGTCGATGGGGTCGGCAATGGTGTCATATTTGCGGAGGGCATTTTCCCTGACGATGAGAAGGTCGGAGTCGAGCTTACGCGTGCACTTCACGCCACCATTCTTGCCCACAAGCGTGCCATTCATGCTTCGGCGAACGATGTCTACGCACAAAGCGTGGCATACTACAACCTCGGGTGGGCAGAGCAGCGTGCGCACATTTGTCTCCCCGAAAACCTGAAGAAGAAGTCCAGTCGATACTCCAAAGCCGCGGTTAAGTGCTTCAAGCGGGCTATCGAGCTTGAAGCTGGTAATTCGGAGTTTTGGAATGCCCTGGGAGTGGTGACAAGCCAGATCAACCCGGCCGTGTCTCAACATGCCTTCGTCCGCAGTTTGTACCTGAACGAGAGAAGCGCTCAGGTATGGACAAACCTGGGTACGCTTGGGCTTATTCAGAACGACTTGGAGATGGCCAACGAGGCTCTCACCAGGGCACAGTCGACGGATCCCGATTATGCACATGCGTGGCTTGGCCAAGGGCTAGTTGCTTTGATGCATGGCGATACAAAGGAGGCACGCAGTCTTTTTACCCACGCCATGGAGATCTCAGAATCATCTTCTTTGGTATCGAGGCAGCAGTACTCCTTGTCTATCTTCGACCATATTCTCACAGGGCCTTCGGATACCAGTGTGAAGCCCCTTATTCAAGCGATCTTCGCACTTGGCCAGCTCCGTGGGTTGAAGCCACAGAACCTTGCCTACGGCCATCTCTGTACGCTGTTCCAGGAGCGGACGCAGGACAGCCAAAAGCCGGTAGAAATCTTGGAGGTAATGTGCTCGACATTGGAGGCAGACTACGAGGTCACCGAGTCTGCTCAGTCCCTCAAGAGGTTTGCCATGGCCAAGACAGATCTCGCAAGGGCTTATCTGGCGGTTGGTTCATACGACGAGGCCGTTGATTGCGGCGAGACGGCTCTAGAGCTCAGCAGCGATGAGTCGGACAGCGAACTCACCGCAGAGGAGCGCAGGAAGGCAAGACTGTCGGCACATGTAACTGTCGGTTTGGCCCAGTATCATCGCGGTCAACCGGATGAGGCAGTGACGTACTTCGAATCGGCTCTAGAGGAATCAGACAATAACCCTGACGCTGTCTGTCTGCTGTCGCAGATCCTCTGGGCGACGGGATCAGACGACGCCCGAGAGACCGCCCGCAACAAGCTGTTCGAGGTCATCGCGGACAGACCGGACCATGTGCAATCGGTTGTCCTGCTCGGTGTCGTCGCCATTCTTGACGACGACGCGGAAAGCCTCGAAGCGGTTATCTCGGAGCTGGAGGGTCTGCGGACCAACGACAAGGTGACGTCGGCGGAACAATTCCAGATAGGGGAGGTGCTACAGGCGGCGGCAGCCCTGTCGGAGAAGGGCGCGGAAGCAAAATTGGTGAATGCAGCGCAGACGGATGTGATGCTCTACCCTAACCTACCACACGGCTGGTCTAACCTCGGAAATGCTGCTGGCGACCAAGATGAGACTTCACGGAAGATGGCAGTATTGGTAGCATCGAAGGGCATGCCACCGAAGGGCGATCTGGGTGCGGAAGACCTGGCAAAGGCATACTCGACGACGGGCAAGGCTGCAGATGGTCAGGTCGGCCTTGTTCTGGCACCTTGGTTGAAGAATGGATGGCAGGGTCTGGCGGATGCTGTAGGCGGACAGTCGTAGATTTGTGGATAGTTACTGATGAAGTCATATGATGTTGACAGAAGAAAGTGAGTTCATGCTGTATATTTGTGGATGTGAGACGCAATGCCTCCGAGGTGTACACATCTAATCAGCGGCTTCAGCCTGACCCACCCCGACTGTATCTCTCAACCGAGTGAGGCGACCCTCCAGCCATGCTTTCTGCCATGCTTCCACCTTCCCGCCCAAGATATGGCAAGTGCTAGGTTCCAGCAGGATAGTCCCTCTGGCCACAACCGTGCCCTTCCTGAGCAGGATCTTCTCTCCAATGTTCAGCGTGCCGATAGCTATCCTCGGAATGCGCGTCAGCTCAACGGCAAAGACCTTCTGCCCCTTACAGTCCTGCAACACCAGCCGGTGAGTCGCATTCCTCGAAGCACCACCACCAGCGGCAGCCTCCTGCGGCGGCGGCGGCGCGCCCGACCCGTCCTGCTCGTCCCCTTCGACACCACCGCCGTTGACAGGCAGCCGGATGACCTCGCGGCCCCTGGTCTGCTCGCCCCTCTCGATGGCCTCGAGCTCCTCCACCTGCTCCCACCTGCTCCTGGAGAGGTTCTCCACGTCGACGACCTGCACGTAGACGTCACGGCCCAGCCGGGCCTCCCTGGCGGACGGGTCGGCGATGCCCCCACCGGCGCCGGTGGGAGGGGGGAAGCAGAGCGTCGGGGTGGCGGCGGGGTCGAGGAGGCCCGGGGTGGTGAGGTCCGAGGCCAGGAGGCGCGTCTTGGCTGTCATGACCAGGGAGGGGAGGGGTGGTGGCGGGTTGCGGGCGGATATGAGGGTCTGTAGCCAGGGTTGGGACGGGGGTGGGAGGTTGAGGGTCTGGAGCTGGCTGCGGATCTGGGTTGCTAGGTTCATTGTGGCTGATTTCTTGAGGGTCATGACATGGGATGTTGCAGGTGTTTATTTTCCTGGGGGTGGAGCATGTTGTTTTGAGGGTATGTAGGTGTTGTTTCTGTAGGTTGGGATGCTGGTAGATGGACAGAGGGCCTCCCTCCCTAGTCCGTACTTAGGTCTGTTGCTTCCCCAGAAATCGGTTGACGGCCATCGATAAAGCTCCGGCATCTCGTAGTAGATGAATTGCTAGTAACAGCCTGTTTAAAGGTTGGCTGGTCAAAATAAACCTTGGAAGGCTGCAGGGTGAAATTCCCCAAGTCGTATACGCATGTGAGTGATATGGATCTGTACTTCGGTACTTAGATAGATTCTACTAGTCGGCTTCTGGAAGCGGGAAGCCCCGCTAATTAGGTAAATATGCATTAGTGCAATGCGGACTGTTGCCATTATACGCAGTAGGTGTTTTGCTACTGACAGCTGCAACTGGACAGCGACCCAGACAACAAAACAATAAGAACATTCGCAACTGACCAAGCCCAACAACTCCGTTTCATATACCCAGTAAAGGAAGGGACGGCTTGAAACTGCCGGGGGGCTCAGATTACCCTTTATATCCCATCGCAAAAGACCTGGCAGCCGTCAAAGGGGCTGCTAACACATCACCATGTCCACGATAGCGACCCCCAGAGACCCCCATTCCTCACTGAGACGAACGGCATCCTCACAAGCCATCGCAACTCCCACATCCTCCGCACGCCCGAGTCTCGACATCCCACGATCAGCCACCAGCTCCCCCGTCCCAGGCAGTGCGCCATTCCCTGCAAAACGAAACAACCGCGCCGCCCTCCGCGAATACTACAACCTCAAGAAGACCCCAGCCGGTGCTGCTGCCACTCCCCCCCTGCTCGAGGTCACCGATGCCGACTCAGTCGTGGGCGATGAGCTCTCCAACTCAGATGTCCCGACCTCCGAGATCGACGTGGTAGGCTTCGACGCCGAAGCCTACGTCAAGGCTCGGCTCAGCGACAGCAGTCTCGAGGAGCTGCTGAAGGTGTACACGCGAGTTCTGGGCGAGATACGGGCGCTGGACGCGGAGAAGAAGGCATTGGTGTATGACAACTATAGCAAGCTTATCACTGCGACCGAGACAATACGGAAGGTACGAAATAGCTGCGATCTGGCCATTCTTGTTTGTCCCCCTTTGTAAGCTAACCGGCTTGTTACGATAGATGCGCGCCAACATGGACCCCCTGAACCCAATGGCCTCGACTCTAGACCCAGCCATCGCCCATATATACTCACAGGCCTCATCGATAAGAGACACACTACGACAATCAGCACCCAAACCCGACGAGAGCGAGAGCAGAGAAGATGAGCAAGCTAGGAAGCGGAGGACCAGGGAGCTTGTCGCAGAGGTGCTACAGACGCCTGCACGGATGCGGGCGATGATACAAGATGGCAAGATTGAAGAGGCCAGGGAGGCATGGAGGTTACCGAAGAAACTGCTTCTGACATGGAAAGAGAAGCGAATAGGCGGTGCAGATGTTGACGCATGTTTGACAGAGGGGGAAGCAGCTCTCAGGGGCTAGACGAGCTCAACAACGTAAGAGCGAGCGTAGACCGATGATGTTCTTATAGATTGATACCCCCCGGATTCACATTCCCGGTCCTGGGGCTTCCCGGGCAAAATCATGAGGTGGCCCCAGCACTGAGGGCCTCGACATCCCAGATCTCAAAGGGGTCAGCGTCCTCGGTGCTGACCAGAACCTGTGCCCCGGCGTCCGCCTTCCTCAGTTCCGCCTCCAGCGCCGGCTGCATCCTCTGCTTCAGGTACGCCCTCTCCGAGTTGCTATGGAACACCGTGATGACCACCTTGCCCTCCATGGTGGCCCGCAGCGCGTTGTGGTGCGTCATCTCGCCCGTCACCAGCACGTCGACGTCACAGCTCTTGAGCACATCCCACCCGGAGCCCGCACACACCGCGGCGGACCGGACCTTCCTCGCCGAGACGGGGCCCTGCTGCTGCTGCTGCCTCGGCGCCGCCACCATGACGTGCTTAAGGCCGCCGAGCCCCTCTGCCAGGCGGCGCACCACGTCGGCCAGGGGGACCGCCTGGGCGAACTCGACCTTCCTGCCGTACCCGGCGCCCTCGAAGCCCGCGGGGGGTGCGGAGGAGGTGGGCTGGACGACGGAGCGGTTAGCGCCTTGTTCGGGGGAGCCGCTGATGATGTCGACCAGCCAGTCGTTCAGGCCGCCCGAGACGGCGTCGACGGCCGTGTGCGGGCAGTAGACGGCGATGTTCTTCTGGGCTAGCTGGAGGAGGATCCGCTGCTGGGGGTCCACGAGGTCGATGGACTTGAGGCCTCTGAAGATGAAAGGGTCTGTAATTATACAACTACTGTCAATATAGAGTTATACTCAAGTGGATAAAAGCAAGCAGGTCCGGGCAGTAATCAAACTGATTGCGGCATGAATGAGTGCGTGGGTGAGTGAGTGAGTGAGTGCAACGTACGGTAGCTCACGATGACGGATGCCTTCCGGTCCACGGCCTCTTGCGCGACACCGGGGCTGAGGTCGTTGGTGAGAAGGACCGTCTTGTTATCGGGCGTAGCATCGAGGCCTAGGGTCTTTTGACCGTTCGAGTCGATGTTGCCCAGAAGAAGGCCCACGTTGTCCCAGGCCCTGTCGGCGACCTCCTCCGGGTAGCTGGGTGGAGCACGGTGTCAGCCTGGTATCTGATTCTTGGGTGGATGTGTGAGTGCGAAGGCCGGGGTCTTACAGTGATCTCATGGCTCCCACCACCATTCGTGTGAATGGGGTGTTCTGAGGGCCTTGTGCTGCAGTGGTGGATGCCATGTTTGATATGTTTGTCCGGCTGGAGGGCGTCCTGGCGGGTATCTTTGGAGAGAAAAAGGTAGGCGATTGGTTGATAGATGAAAATGAGCGAGGAAGTGCAGAACCGAGTGAAAGTAGTGCTCTCAACTTTTGAGACATAGATATAGCAATAACTTTGCTCATTCAATCCGAAGTGTTGTCGATTCGTATCAGTCTGTGTGTGTGCCTAGTGACGATTAAGTGGCTGAGAAGGTGATGCAGTTATTGAGGTGCAGGAGTAGTGATACGGGAGAAACGTTAGAGATACGGCTAAGATTCAGTGATATCTCTAGCGCTCATATGTAGCTAGTACTCCTGACAGAGCGGTCACTTCCAGTAGTGGGTCTTCCCGACTTCACAGTTGCAAAACCTCGACAGTTCTGCCGATTGGGTATCGACCATCTCCATTCATATTTATCTTCACGTTCACGTCTTTCTAAAAGTTGCATTTGTTCATCCTAACTTACAGCTTGTTCTGTATGTAAGTCTGACAAAGCCATGTCTTTCCTACACCCATGTCAACTCCTGTGCTGACAGACCATCAACCCAAAAGAACTGCATCAGCTGGCTCGACTCCACAACCACCGGACCGCATATCGTCATCGCCTCTCCTCTAGCCTTTGTCTCACCGCCATGGAGGGTTCAGCAATATCAGAGGCCAGCCTCAAAGCCGCCATCACCGAGCGTCTCAACGCCGTTCACGTTGATATCACTGACATGTCTGGTGCGTGCTCGAAAATTGCCCATCCACCTCCATCCAGCCCCAAACCCAAGAAGCCCCCAAATTAGATACGCCCCGCTACCCCAAGGGTATAGGCATCTGTATGTTCTAACAATGATACTCATGTAGGAGGATGTGGCCAGGCATTTTCGACATTGATCGTATCTCCCGAGTTCGCTGGGAAGAACTCACTGAAGAGGCATCGGGCGGTCAACGCGGCGTTGAAGAAGGAGATCGCCGCCATTCATGCCTGGACTGCCAAGTGCCAAACGCCGGAGGAGTGGGAAAAACAGAAGGCCGCCACCGGCCAGGATAACCCTCTCATGGATGGTACTGTAGATGGAAAGGTCCAGGGAACTACTGCATAGGATGGGTTCTCTAAAGGTAATTAGTAGGATTTTACACCTGAGCAAATAATGATATTGGTATAAGTTGTATCCTGTTCAATTGTGATATCTAACTGGCTTGCCTGGACAGGGCAACACTGGGAGTCAGCAAGAGCGAATATCATACCCAGATTGGTGTCTCTATCACGATGCAACTCGACAAAGATATCGGGGAATACCATGCTTCTCAAGTGGTGCACCAAACGGAGGTCCTAATGATGCTCACATTTGACTGCTGGCGCTGGGATTAACAAGGTGGTATCGGGTTCATCCTGAAATATATTATCCTACAGTCTATTATCCCACAGTCTACTATCCTGCAGCCCAATATCTTGCAGCCATGGTGATATAGCTTACTATTGTATAAACCTATAGCCTAATATTCTTAGATAGTATAAGGGCCTGCAAACTCATTTTCAGTTGAGTATAGGTGGGCAGGTTAAAAACAAGCTCTATGTCTCAATTAGCCTGTATACCTACATAGGTACTTGGATGAGTAGCAAGGACTATTAGCATACTCTTCAAGGAAGAACTGGTCTTTGCTCCTCTTGCTATAATGAGCCTTAGCTTTCGCAAATGTGTTCAGAGTGTTGGTGATGGTCTTTATCATTGTGATTGAGGGTATATTATGTAGAACCGAAAGATTAGGGCAAGCAAAGATGTAAAAGACAGCTGTTTTGTATCTGTGTTTCGTTATGTCCTTCCTGAAGAATTTGGGTTGGTGCCAAACCCCGCGAAAATGTTTTCGTCCCACAACTGGTTCAGTCAGTCTTCAAACCAGTATGCCAGGTTCAACTGGTTTGCCCAATGCGTCACGAACAAGACCGCATGCCCCATTCAGGTACTTGCTGCAATGTTACATTGTCCGCTTCTCTTCATACCGTTTTTTCCTTCCATTGCTTCCATTTACCCCCTTCATCACCATTGCCTGTCATGCTGTTCGCCGTATTTGCCATTCCCCCTCCCCGTGTAAAGGACCTTTCGGAAGCTACCTAGGTAAACCTCACTATACACTCGGTAATTGATGAACCTGATATATATACATCACACTTGTCCATGCCAGCCACACTTCAACATTTGCGACATGAACACGCCTCAGCCTTTGGCCGCATTATGGACGCGAACGACGTAATTGCCGCTAACGGTCGTTAATTGAAACATCATCGACCGTACACCGTCTCGGGAGCCAGACAATTCCCACCTGCAGAGGACGAGTACACCAACCCCTTCCGACACCTAGCATTCAGCCCAACCTTCTGTTCCAATTGACGATATCGAGGTTGCCGAAGCTGAGAACCCTACCACCGAAAAACCTGAGCTGACTCTGGAGGAAATTAATGTCGCGCACTGCAGCAACAGCAGACCAAGAAGACCCTGTCAGCTTTCTTCGACATTCCGTCCAGGACCAGGGCTTGACCCGTGAAGAAGTGCATAGTCCCTACAACGAAGGATCAGCCGCCTACACTGCCAACACACCATGGCGCACGCACTTCCAAAAGGTAACACCTGGCCTGGTCGGCAATTCCTCCATGGCCCGAACCAACCAGTGGCTCCTGTCAACGACACCGACCTCAAACTCGATGGTGTCAAGGACTTCCACAGTGACAAGGGTTCCAGCGGCAATGTTCTGCCTCCTGATAAATCGTTCTGCCTGTGGCTGCGTGCTGCTCGTCCTTCTAAGATGCTAGGTAACTCTCAAGGTAGGAGATAGCGGTAAAACAAAACTAAAACAAAACTAAAACTCATATCATCGTATTTCGTGCTTACGTCCCTGTGATATATCCTTGAATGTCCGTAACAGCATCGTGGCGACCGCCATTGTGTTCAGGAGCTGTTTGATTCCTTGGACGACAGATGGATGTCCAGACTGACCTGGCATTGTCTGGTTCAAGGTTGATCCTGATTGCCAACGCTTTCATTGTAAAGACCTTGGAAACGCCACTATACCAGCGAGCTCGGCTGGATTATGGATGTGTACATCTCGTCCACCTCACGTCTCCATACCTGCGATAGGTTCCTATATTGGGCCAGATCTGCGGGCAACACGCCCTTAACCTGTATCCCATAATCTACAATCCACAGCCCACAACCCAGGGTTCTATAGTAAAATCTCTCAGAATCAATGCTATTTCATTCAATATCCTATTTCCTAATATCCCACAGCCCAGTCACTTGATAAACTACTACCTAAGAACCTACTACCTACAGCCTATAGCAATGGGTACCTCCCCCAGGTCAATGCGGATGGGTGTTTGACGTGACGGTGAGGAGGAGGGCCAGGAGGGGGATGTGCCCTGTACCGGCCAACTACTCGGCAGTTGATTCTGTTGCTGCGCATTCCTTCCGTGCCGTACAATTCAATGTGTGTTCCAGGCAGGAACGGCTGGAATACCGAAAGATCCCCTTCCGTCATCGCTTCGTCTCATCTGGACACTAATTAAGTACCTAGGTAGGCATCAGGAACCTGTCTCTCATATGTATGGCATTGTTTTTGAGCCTGAATGTTCTCACGACGAACCTTGACTTGACCCACGTCAATACGATGTTGTCAATCCGCAGACTCGGCTGGGGGGCAACTCACTATCTTGTCGGAGTCGACACCGTAACGCTCCTCAAGGTTTCGATCTTTACGTATGTAACATCTGTGAGTTATATCGAAGATTCTAGTAACTACTGGTAATCGATATAATTAATAATATAAGGCCCACGGGGTTACCTGACTGTCGTCAGGGCGACCTACCTAATAACTATATATAGGGCCTACTACCCTCAGGCTCACCACTCTAGTTATTCACCTTAAACATCAAGGATTTACACCCATCTGCCTATTGTCTCTATTGTTTACCCCCATTACTGTTTTATATCGTGACCTTCGTACAGCATCTTGGCTCAGCCTCAACTACTTCTGGCTCTGGGTTCGAGTCTGGCCATGCACCTTGTAAATGACCCTTTCTGTATTGAAGTTGAATCTGCCTGTAAAATGTATTGTCAACCTGCTTCCTCCATCTTCCCCTTACTCCTCATGACGTCCTCCAACATCTTTCTCCAATCTGGATACCTAATAGCCAGCTTCACACCCTTCAGTCTCTCCATCTGCATAGCCATAACACACCAAATAGCTCCGGTGTTATCATGAATCCTTACACTCTCGAGGTACTCGACGTCACCATCAAAATCTTCGTCCTCCGATGAATCTGGGCGCGAAATCCTATAGGCTAGCATCTCGGCAATGAACTTATCCTTGAAAGAACATTGCGCAAAATCAATAATGAAGGGCCTGTTAGTTTTCCCATCTACCACCACGTTGTGTGCACTACTATCCAGTAATATAATGCCACGAAGATTGATATCCCGAGTAGCGTCCACGGCCCGCTGTATGATATCCAGCCATGTACCCGGATCTGAAGCGGGGACGTTGGTAGGTCATAGAGGTTGAACCCCGTGATTCGTTGTAATAAGACGCCCTTGATTTCGAAATAGGACGCCATCGAGGGTTCCAGCAAGTCGGGAGGAGCAGAACACAAGCTAATATGCGCGTACATCTTCGGAATCGAGTTCCCCTGGAAGTCTCCTAACCTTGTATACGCCTCGGTCTCACACTCGAAGTACTCCTTACACTCCTGGTAGAGAGCAGCCTCGTACTTAGCCGGGCCATCTGGCGTCTCGTCATAGGTATGTGCAGTACTTAGCGGTACTTCGGCAGCGCGTTTTTCCTGCTCGTGTTCTTCCAGGAACGGGCCTACCTTACCCTCGCGTACGAACGACTGGAACCTAGCCTCGGCACCCGCATTATGAGGGTAATGTATACCCTTCACAGTCTTGCGAAGACTCGTACCGAAGCGTCGATCGTACAGCTTCAGAATGGCCTGTACTCAGGATCCTGAATCCGTCTCGAAGACCACATCCAGTACAGTTGACATAGTAATGTCGAATATCTTGACAATCGATATAGTCAAGGTCCGAGACGACAGCGGAAGATTGCAGCAGTTTTGGAGAACTTGCAGCTGGAGCGAATCCCCAGCTTTGTATGGGATTGGAGTGGCGTTTTGGGATCTTGACAGACTTTGTGTGAGCGATTTTCTGTGTAGTACCTGATATCAAATACCCACTTACATTGTGCACTCGGGGTAATGCAGCTTGCGAGTACTGCAGTTACAAAGATGTAGAGGTTCCATATTCAAGAGTCAAGACGGCCACAAGTCGACTGTCGATCTTCACAGGTAGCAGCGTTGCCGTCAAGAAGTTCGAGGTGCTGGAAACCCGGTTGTCACGATGGAGGCAATGCTGCAGTTTCAGAGAAAGGAAGGAAGGGTTGGCCACGTTGGTTGGGCCCGAGCCTTTATAGCTGAATACAGTCAAGCGGCGGCGGGGCTTATGGGGCAGCCTTGACCCGCAGCGTGCACCCAAGCAGTACCTGCCGGAGTATTTGGACAACTTCTAAATCTCAATGGCAGAAATTGTTTGCAAGGACTCATATGGAGGTTTGAATTATGTAACACACCTGGGCACTGGGAAGTGCTGCCTAGAACGTCATCTACTAGGTCACCGTGTCACGTGCTAGTTACCGCCTTAGCGACCACACCACGTCTCTCATACACTGCTGAGCGGCCTGAAGTAAGCTTTGTTGTAATACTAGAATTACGAACGATAACATGAGCTTGCTGTTTCCTCTTAATCCTACCTTCATGATCATCATTTCGTACTCGAGCACCTCAACATCGATGACGCGCAAGTCGACGGCTTCATCACCATACATGTACTTGAGTACCTGATAGCGATGTCGTCTACGTTGACAAGAATGAGCTCGGGCCAGACTGAACTGACCGAGTTGGAAACCACATCGAACCGGACAGGTCGGCCTCGACTGCCCAGGCTGACAACAGAGTCACTCCGTTTGAACCAGTCGACCCAATTTCGCCATGCTGCAGTCCCACCGACTGTGCTTCCTCGTCCGATCAATACCCAGCGAGCGTACATTTACCCTGGCCATGTGTTGCGACATACCGACTATAAGACCAGATCAATTCCTAATTCATTTAGGGGTGGTCACCCTTTTAGTTGGCTCCAGGGCTAGTGCAGTGGTCTGTTCCGACAACATGAGGGCTGCCATGCTCTTCCGCTCAAGCAGGCACAGAACATTAGAAAAATAACGACGTGCTCTTAATCACACTAGTCCGCCTTTGGCTGAGGGCCATAGTTCAGGCAAAGAAAGATCACTTTGCAGAGTCACACTGGGAAGTGCTGACTAGAACGTCAACTGCTCACTTCCGGCTTGCTTCCCCAGCACTCACAGCAGGACCCCAGGCAGGTTCATCCGTCCCACGTTGCCAGCCAGCTCTGGCGAAGCCATAGCCACTTTTCATAGTTGAACACGACCAACCCACACACAACCTACGGTTCAACAGATATGCATACTCTTGATTATGGAACTGTCTGAATAAGCCCCTCTATAGTAGACGCCTGGCTGAGTAGACGCCTGGCTGAGTAGACGCCTGGCTGAGTAGACGCCTGGCTGAGTAGACGCCTGGCTGAGTAGATGTTAGCTGAGTAGACGCCTAGCTGAGCAGACGTTGTCTGAGTTAACAGGGCGGCGATTTGTTATGGGAAAAGAAAACACCATAAAGGTTCATGGTGACAGTGGCCGTTGGTAGAGGCTGGCCTCTATTGGGCCCGCATGCATATAGGCAAGGTAAATTGACGCTATCTGATTCTATGCCGATATCACGGTGGATTTGTATCTGAACCAGGAAGACTGTATGTGAGTGGACCAAGGCGCATGCGGAACAATTGCTCATTGTCGACCCATTGCTACTCAGGCTGTTGGATTCCGCTTCTCTCCATGTGGGGCTGCCAGGTTTACTGTTCGTTGAAGACGCCCCCACCACGTTAACACGCAAAAAGCAGTATCCGGATAGATAGTGTCTGAAAAGGTGATATATAAAAGGGTAGCCCTAGAGTATCTGAAAAGGGTAGTATCTGAAGAAGTCATGTCTGAACAGGGTAGCCATAAGGTATCTGGAAAGGTAGTATGTGAGTAGGGTAGCCCTAGAGTATTTGAAAGGTGATATCTGAAAGTTAGTATCTGAATAGGCTAGCCCTAGATATATAGAAGAGTAATATCCGAAGAAGCAATATCTGAAAAGAAGGTGTCTGATAATAAGTTGTCTGTATATAAGATGTCTGATACTAGGGTGTCTGATAATAAGGTGTCTGATAATAGGGTGTCTGAATATAGTAGCCCTATATTATCTAAATAGGACTATAATTAAAGACGTTCGTCTAGAGAGGTAGTCTGAAAGAAAGGTGTAATAGAGAAATCACTTGCACCACTGTACTATAAACTAATAACAATAGTACAGTTGCTATAGCCGAGTGCAGGCGCATGCTTACTCTCCCTAATGCCATCAAATAACACTCGGCCTTATTCCTGAATTGCATGCATTCATCTTGAGGCCGGTTCCTTGACAAGCCATGCTCTCAACAAAATAAATCGGATGCAGACTAGTACCGATACCGACGAGTCTAGGGGGTTACCCTGGGATTCCATAACTACTGTGGGGGGGGGGGCTTCAAGGATGGTTTATATTGTTTTGATCATCCGTCGTCTTCATGAAATGTTCTCTGCGCTTCCTTGGAAATCTTCCTGGAAGGGTGTCAGAGGTTGGATGTGACGAGAGATGTTCCTGTGCTTGGCCATTGCGGTCTCGAGCAATCTTCCAGCAGCTCAGAATTCCTTGGACCTCGGGTATCTCAGGCTTGCCTTATTGTCTAGCGAGACATCAAGCAATCTTGCAAATGGAATTAGTATGTCAAGACTTTGCCCACTCTCTGTTATACTGCGCAAAGAGAAGCTGATACGTCTCTTGTGCGTCTGTCGTCTCTTGATATTTGAGTGTTCGAAACGTTATCCGCTCTGTTGTGTGCAGCTTGGACATAGGTTCTGCTCATTGCCACACGTGAGATCAAACCCAACCAATAGACTGCGTTATCTATACCAATCCCATTCTATTCGAACTCGCTAAGTCATCAATCAATTCTATATATTTTGATAATGTGGGCTACGTGATAAGGCTGAAGACATGATGTTGTGGAGGTAAGAAGGCAAAGACAGATTTAGACAGTCTATTAATTTATTGCTACCGACTTGCATCTTTTTAACAAGATATATCCTCCTGGTGGTTGAAAGACTCTGGAGTCCAGCGGACATCCAAGTACATATATATGGACTTACTTATCACAAGATCAGGGATGATAGCATCTCAGGTCTAAGCAGACAACACTATCGATGTGGAGTAACGGAATGGTAGAGCGGGCGCCCTGGATAATTTCATCTGTTCCTAGTTCGGGGTCTCTGAAAAGGCAGTGTCTGCAAAAGTGATATCTGGAAGGGTATCCCTAGAGTATTAAAAAGGAGTGTTTAAAAGGATGTGTCTGAACAAAGTTAACCTAGACTGTCTGAAGGGGTAATCTCAAAAAGGAGGTATCTAAACAGGGTTACCCTAGAGCGTCTAAAGAGGTACTATTTAAACAGGGTAGCTATATACTGCGTAAAAAGGTAATGTCTGAAAGGGTAATATCTAAAAGTTTAGTGTCTGAAAGGAGGTGTCTGAAAGGTTAGTAGCTAGAAGAATAGCATAGTATATAAAGATAGGTATAATATCTAGATAAGTAGTTTCAAAGTACTAGCACTTAAGAAGAGACTACAATAACTTAACCTTAACTAAGAATAATAGATATATAAATATAAAGGCAAGGTAAATTATAAGTATAAGAAATACGTTCTTTAATATATATTAATATTAGTATATAACTTATAAGCTGCTTACAGAAGGCATTTTAAAAACTTATTTATATGTCAGAGATGGGAATTACAGGCAGAGTGAACAGGGTGGACTTAGGTAGGTAGCTGCGCAGGAGCAGCGTAGTAGCTGTGCGAGCAATAGGGTTGCTAGTCTCTACCTTGTAGGTTCTAATCAGAAGAGCCCGTGAGAGCTCCTTTTCTAGGTCTGCAGGCCTAGGCAGCGCCCTACTATCACCTGACCTGCTACTTCGTAGCCCTACAGCTGCTCTAGAGCTTAGCAGTTATTTAGGTCCTGACATATTAACATATGTTTATTAAGAATCTTATTGATAGGTCTATATTAAGCCCTAACCCTGCTAACTGCTCTGCTTGCTATTTGTTATGCATTTACAACAGAAGGGCTGCATAGAGCGGAATCTCTATAGGACCAGCTGCATCTCTGTTCGCGGATTATAAATTTCAAAGATAACTATTAAAACAACAGTAACAGCGCTAGCGTGGCCGAGCGGTCTAAGGCGTTGGACTTGAAATATAAATATTTCGGATATCCAATCTCTTCGGAGGCGTAGGTTCAAACCCTGCCGCTAGCGATTTATTTTTTTCTTCTTTGCTTCTCCTCTTTTTTTTGCACCTGTTAATCCTCTTATTCATCTGATCTTTTATTATTATGCATATATACTGCACTTACAACTTAAGCACTAACTCTGTTATTAGATATGCTATGCTTTACGAGCATCTCTGATTACTTATTAAATTATAGCTGCTAGCAGAATATTTTTATCTTAAGTATACTAATAAGGATATTAATCTAGTCTATGCTGCTTAAAACTAATAGACTTAAAAGACTAAAACACTAGAGTGTGTTAAAAACTATATTAACTGCGGCGAATAGCATATGAAGCAGCGTAAAGAGGTTATTCCGGCTAATATACTTCTTAGTACTTTAAATCTAGATAGTCTCCCTACTCTAAGATTTTATCTATTAACAAACTACCGGTAAAGTTATCTATACTTACCGCTACCTGTTATAACCTAAGGATGGGGTGCTAGGGAAACATGTAACTTAGGAACTAATGCATAGGGAATAAGTAAAGATTCCCGGGAAGAAGAAATAACGGTACCGGACAACTTTAGCAAGAAGTTATATAACTACACAATAAGCTACAGGAGCTCACGGTACTTAAACCGTAAGCAGAGCGAGCAACAACTAGAAGAGCTAGATATAACATAAATACACTCCCTATTGGATAGCATTTATACTACTGCTCTTTAGCCGTAAACCTAAGTATTGTTTTGTATAATAAGAGTTATCTCTTCTTGATTACTAACAACGGGTATTGCAGAAAGGACCTTTCTATATATACCGTTTATTAATATAAACCCTTATAACCCTGAAAGGTCTCTGTTAGAAAGAGACTACTATAATCGATACACTACCCCGCTTCCTAAAAAGTGTATATAATACAGCTTAAACTGATATAATTCCTACTTGTAATACAAAAAGGTTAACTGTTAGTAAACATAAAGGTTATTTAATAGTGGTTAGGTAGGTAGGTGAGTGACAGTCTCTTTATGTCCCTGTAAGACCGGTACCGATACTGGTACTATTGACATATCAGCGCCTAGCACGCAAATGATAAGAGGTATATCAAAGTCGAAGTCGGGGGAATTGGCTTCAGCATCATCAAAACTGTTGATAAAGAGAGGTAGTGGTTTCAACATGCACTTTGGCGAGTTCAATGTCACTCGGCCCACCCAGCCGCATCCAGACTGCATAGTACATCAGTCATCGCGTCAACGGACAAATTTGCAACAACAGCATGCGTACTGCTGCCAGTTTCATCAATATAAATCCCTAGAGAAGCCTGGTCGTTAATGGCCCGCACATCGGCACAGGTATTATGAACGATCAGATTCCGAGGGCACCATCCGGACCCACCGTAACTTCTGTCAAGACCCCCTTAGAGTGACTTTAAGTTTGCAACAAAGAACACCTTCTCAAATATGGCTAAGAAGTTCTGCTACGTACAGTTAACAAGCCGCTTCGTTCATTTTGACGGAAGACCGATTGGCAGCTGAAAGCCATCTGGCATCCGGGATAACTTTTCTCTCCAGACAGTAGGCTCGATTACGTATAGAGGAAACAACAGTAACGTCTCCAGCACTGGAGCAATGGTTATGTGTTCCGCACCAGATGACATACTCGCGGAGGTTGAATCAGAAAAAAGTCTCGGGCAGGTGCCAAAAGTACGTAGGACACACCGACATGGACGCCGTCCGTTTCTTTGCCATATGTGCAACAAGCTACGCTAGACATCATACATGGGATACTATGGGGATGAAACACTAAGACCTTTCTCGATAGAAACTCTGTCCTCGCTCTTAATTCACAACAACCAAACTTACTACACTGTATCCCGATCTGGTGCTTCCAGATGCAACATCTACGTTGTCAACTCCCTCCGTTCTCAGGCGCCTCGCAACTATGTAGTGGCAATATCTCCGGGTCTCTGGATATGATGTGATTTGTTGAGCAGGACATGTACAGCGGCCCAATGCAAGAGAGGCGAATGACACAACAGTAGACCGAGCAATGCCATTGTAAACTGGGTGCGAACAGTCGACTTGCTGGAGGTAGATTCCCCTTGGGCGGCACCCGGGGGACTTTACCCGTCTACATCAAAGTCTTGTCAACTTGAGATTTGGCGTGTGGGACCCTATGGCGTGGGCATGGATAAAAACTGAAAAGTCAATACATACCCAAGTAAACATCAGAGTTTCCAATGGGTCGGTCTCGAAAAACAGAAGACGGAAGAAGTAAAGGCTTAACTCATCGCAGAAGTCTTAGAGAAACTAAAACCATGTCGAGTGAACGCAGAAGTCGAAGGGAATCACGCCGCATTTCTGAACGCAAATCTCAACTGTCTTCATCGAGGGCCCCCTGTCATACCTTCACACCTAACGCCTTCTGGTGCGTAGGGTCCACGTATCCCCATACCAGAGCAGGTGGACGGCTCTATAATAGCTATAACAAATTACTTAGATGATTATTGCCACTGGGCAAGATTACGAATGTCTACGGGAGATTGGGGTTGTTGGGCAAGACCGCTACTGCAGACATCAGACATCTGGAATGTCGGTAGTGAACGACACTTGGATTAGAGGCCTGGCCGACACTACACTGTAGACAGGGTGACTCTGACTCTATCTATACTATACAGAACCTGGCCGACGATATAGTAGTAGACAGGGTAACTCCATCTAAACATGTTAGCATCCAGCACTTGACTCACGATACTACACTGTAGGTAGACAGGGTGACTCTGATATAATAGCATACAGCGTCCAGGCAGTTTACTACGACGAGTAACTGGATTTCTTGAAAAGCATTGGGTCGCTTAACTGTCTGACTAGCAACCCAATACCTAAGTCTGAATATCTCCCAAGATATGATTTGTCCATAGCAAGCGATCCATGATAAGTCAATTACAGCTCCAGCAATGTGCAAATCGCTACCCCGTTGATATAATGTTCCGTCCAAAATGTCTCAAGTGTCCATCAAAGCAATCCCAGCAAAATATCAGTCACCTCGCTCGCTGTCCCAATTTCGACCAAATAACCCATACGTGTCGACGCACCCCTGACAAGTGTGCAACGCAAGCCCGTTGACTGATCACTTGACTGCACCCAGCTTCTTGTAGTTCCGAGTCCCAACGGCTTCATGGTCACCATGGTCACCATCATCATCATCATCTCGACGACGTCGTTTTGCGTTTCCGTCCTTGGCTTGTAAAGGTTGACGGCTATTCGCTTGCGAAAGGCCATTGCCTTCGGGTGTCCTGCTCATCTTGACTTCCTCGCCGATTTTCCCCATCGAATGGAAGCACCTCGAACACAGAACAAGGGCCAGTTCATGGTTGAAGTACCGTTTCTGTGAAGACTTTTTCTTTCCACCGGCGAGAGTCGTGCCGAAGACGTCGTCACAAATCCCGCAGTTTGTTGCATCAGGCTTCCCATTCGACCACTGTTCGTAGGTAGGGAATGGCGGACGAGGTCGGAGGTCGGGGAGGAGCTGCCAATCAATATTGGTTTTGTCCTTGCACCCACCAAATTCCGTGGCAAAACACTTGTATCCGGCCGTGAGTCTCTTGAGTTGACAGTTATAGCGTATCTGATTCATCCAATTTGGCATGGCACAGTCGTGGCACCGAGCGTCTTCATCCACAATCTCCGGTAAGACCACTGCCCGTTTCTTGCAAGTCAGACACATCGGCTGACAAGACACGTCGTCCCATGCGACGCGTCTGGTACGCCCGCAACAGACACACTGCCTATTCCCAGTCCACTCCCGTAGAGACTTATGGCCATCCTGCTGTGGTGGTGCTTGAGCGGGGAGATAGTGATGGCCACCTGGCAACGTTGATATCTGACAACGCGGCGAGCACCTGTATTTCTGAAGTCCTTGGTTCCAAACGACTTTCCTCCCAAGCAAATTCTCAGCCGCCCATCTTGGCATGCCACACAAAAAGCACCGGGTTTCCGCAGCGAATTGTGGTTTCTCGATGGCGAGCTTGTTTGGATCCAACACCCATTTGACCTGACCATTATTGCTCAACGATACCCTTGCATACTCGTTGTCTTTGCAACGACGACGAGCGAACCTCTCGCAACAGGTCACGTAGTTCTTGGTCCCGGCGCCAAGCTCGTAGACCCTGAACGGGAGACCTTGTTCCTCGGGGATCATGCAACGCCAGTAGCGTGCGTGGCCCCGTGGCACACTTGGGTTGAGTGCGTACCAGTCGTCCATTGTCATCCGAGGCATTGCTCGAAGTGCCGTCTCCCTCTTGTCGACGAGCGTTTGGATTTCCGCGTCGGTAATGTTGAAGTACTTCCCGTGTCGCGATGTCCGGTAGTCTCTGGAAGGGATACAGCCCTTGCAAATTGGCTTCCCGATCGACTTCAAGAGGTACCACAATGTCTGATCCCCCGCACCCAAATGAGACTCGATGAAATGTGGCTCGCCACCGCAGTAGTAACAAACAACCTTGGAGCTGACAAATTTCTGGTACATCTCGATGTTCTCGATGTCCCTCACCATTCGAGCCGGCACAGGGGCGGAATACCTCGGGGATACCGGGTCGTGTGTTGGCCATTTCTGCAAGTCGATAATCTCTTGGAAAGTGATAGCGCCACGACCGTCGAGTTTCTGTAAAGGCTGAACATTCGGGGCTTGCGCAACCTCAAATTGTCCTCTAGAGCTTTCGGGACAGTCGTTGACGTAACTGTAAAGGCTGAACATTCGGGGCTTGCGCAACCTCAAATTGTCCTCTAGAGCTTTCGGGACAGTCGTTGACGTAACAGTCGTGACAAAGAGGCCCCTGGCCGTCTATTTTGAACCTCACGAACTCGTTAATGCGGACTCCCTGCAGAGCCTCACTCTTCCCACAGTGGCAATAGCATCGGGAAGTGGAAAACGGTATTCCTATAGCCCCTTGCGTGCATGGGTGTGCATTGTTACACCCCATGCCGGCCGGCGACACAGGTAGAGGACCAATCTTGAAACCATAGGCATCCTTCTTGTCCCACTGCTCGATGATGTCGTTTGCTTTCATGCGGATGCGTTCGTGATACGCTCGGTTTCGCAGATGATGGGTAGGGGGGGTCCGACTCAGCAGATCCAACATGAGCACCTCGATCCCCTCACCTAGCTGACAATGCAGCTCCTCTGGCCCTTTGGTACCTTCAGGCCAGGCGAAGATAGATTTGAACTTGAAGTCTGCACCGGGAGCTCTCAGTTGATCGTAGAGCTCTTTGCACACAGGTCCAGTGTCCTTCTTCCGAGCAGCCAGCCAATGGTTACCGTTGACAAGAGTCCACCTTCCAATCATGCCGTAGATTCCGAATGCAGCACCGCCATACCCAGCCGCGATACCGGTGAGGTAGTTCCGACATACAATGATGTAGTGACTTTTTCCAGAATTCAGATCATGTCGATCGGGCATATCCCACAAGTCGTCGAATGTCATACCCTTAGTGCCGATGACAATCGCAGGGTCGCGTATGAGACCCTTTTCCAAGGTGAGAATAATCGATTTGTACTCTTCGATCAACAGCATCTTCATGTAAGGCAATGCAAGGCCTCGTATCGACATTTTGGTCTTTGCCCATCGATCGCAGAGATCCAGTACTTCACCAAGAGACATCTTCTCCACGTCTCCAGGCGTGACACCAAGCAAGTCTGCAAAGTCATCTTTCTTTGCCTGAACTATGGCCCTCAGCCAGAGGCGGACTCGTGAGATCGCTTGCTTGTCACTGATTGAGAGCACGTCGTTATCTTTTTGTACCGGCTTGAGCGGAAGAGAATGGCAGCCCTCACGGCCAGGGTAAAAGTACGCTCGTTGGGGCTTGATCGGACGAGGAAGTAAAGTCGGTGGGACTGCAGCACGGCGAAACTGGGTCGACTGGTTTAGGGTGACTCTGTTGCCAGCCTGAGCAGCCGACGCGGAGCTGTCTGAACCGGCTTGACTGTAATCGACGTGGTTGTAATCGGCTTGGTTGTAATCGACTTGGTCGTAATCGACTTGGTTGTAATCGGCCTCTAGGGCAGTTGCAGAGTTGTCTGAATCGACTTGATCGTCGAGCCGGTCAGTCCAGTCTAACCCGAGCTCATTTTTATCGACATAGACGACGTCGCCATCAGGTACCCGGATGGCGATGAAGCCGTCAACTTGTGCGGCATCCATGAGGCCTTCGAACTTGACGATTTCGAGCTTGGATTGGATTTCTGGAGTTGGGTCTTTTGAAGTTGAGTGCTTGGAGTGAAGAAATCATCACTAAGAGCGACGGGAAATATTCCGTGGTTAGGGTGTGTCTGGAAAGGAACCGCGGCAGGTGCGAGAGTGTGAGAGTGCAAGAGTGAAGCAGCGACTTCCCAATCGGGAAGGATGCTCTTGAGGAAGGAGTATGAGCCCGCACTTTCGTAGTACCCCAACGCTCCGACCTCTGAAATTCTGAGAAGCACGTACGGTCGGCCAGGGTCTGCCTACCTATCTAGGTAGGTAGAGTAACAGTCAGGGATTGTCGACTGGCTAGGTACTTAGTATACCTGGGCCCCGAAAGGTGCCACTGTCGCCGTGTAAACTGCACAGTGATGGGCTTCAGCATACCTACCTAGGTAGGTAGTTGAAACGGCGTCATACCGGTTGACCTGCCCCAGATGATTGATAATAGGCCTATGACATTATAAGTACGTGTACATATATAGGAGGCTGTCAATGGAGTGTACCGTAATGTAGACCTGTACTAGGTAGATATGTGCCTTGCTAGCCCTCTTAGTCCAGTTGGACCAGTTGGACTAATAGATGATACGTTGTATTCGGGTTGGATTTCTTGACTTGTTTAGTCCTTCAGAGGCGTCTAAGTGTCCCTGTCAGCCCACTTGACCTTATTCAGAGTAGGAGAGAATAGTAGAAAGGAAGAATAGTTTGAATCATCAGGAGGGCTGAGAAGTAGAGGAGTCGGCAGTTAAGTATATGTCGGGACTGCGTGGGCCACCTGACCCTAACCCTAAAGCTTAGGTCAGCTGGGAGCTAACTGACTGATAGTCCCACCTGCACCTTAGGTCCTAAAGACAGGTCCGCTTAACGGCGCCTGCCTCCCTTCCTTCCTTCCTTCTCTTCAGCGACGATTAGATTGATATTCGCAATATACCTTCTTTAAGAGCCTAGCCTCTTGTATGTCGGGTTAGGAGCTTAACCAGAGTACACTAAATGTTCGCAGGGCACCTGATATATAGACCTAACTAGGATTTCTTACGTAACCTTAGGCATTACAGAAATATTCCTAAGGAACCCGAATACTAGCCCTAACTCTACTTAACCTTAAACTAATATAATTAAAAAAGTTACTTATTAATTTCTATATCGTATATTATATATTATATATAACTTTCATTAGAGACTTAAAAGTAGTAGTAAAGTTATAGTAAATAGAAACTTTACTATTTAGTAGTAAAGCTATATATCTAGGTAAGATAGTTTTAAAAGAATATTAAAGGTAATTTAGAGGCGAGATAGTTTAGATGCTAGGTACTATTATAAAAAAGAATAAAGAATATAAAGTAACTAGAAACTAAGTAAGATTAGAGGCTATAAGTCTCTAAGGCTCTTATATACCTATAAGCTGTGCTATTCTTAAAAAAGACCTAAAGGCCTTAAGTCGTTATAATTATTCTCCCTTTTATAATAACAGTCTCTATCGTAATAGCTTTATTAAAAGTTCTATTTTATTTTATTCTTTATTTTATTATTAGTATATTATACTATAAGTTAAGTAAGTTTAAAAGCTTCTTACTTAAAAGCATTATACGCTATAGTAGTAACGAGAGCAAGGGCTTTCTTTATAATTATAGCTGCGTTCTCTTTAGCATAAATATAGAATTACTTAAATTATACTAATAGTTAGATTACTTAAGTTATAATAGCAATAGTATATATATAGTAGTTATAATAAGCATCGTATTCCTTCTATCTTAATCTAGCAGGGAATTTACTTTAATATCTTAATAAAAACGCCTTAGACCTCTCGGCCATGCCAGCCTTGTTAGTGTTTAAAACGACTAAAAACTGAGATTATATCCTGTGGAGTATGACTCAGATGTCCCTACAAGATCTAAGTAGAGCTGCTATTAGATAGTATCCTATATAGATGCAGCTCCTTTCTATAGCTAATTTAGGAGCTAATTTAGGCTAGGGTTAGCTTAATTTCTTAGTAATAATTATCTATATATAATAATATTGACTTAGGTTATAAAATATAATAAGAATAATCTTTTTATTATATTTAAGTAAAAATACTTAGGAAAAGAATGTTATTAAATTTACTTTAACTACTTTAAAGCCTTAGCTATGCTAAACCTCTCTTATCATCTTCTTTCGCTAAAGTGTAACTATATATACTAAAACTACAACTTTAGCTCTAATAGTTCTATATATTATAGCATTCTTATATATTTTCTCTTTAAATATATAGCTTTAAACCCTAAATTTATAGACAGCTACTGTATCTACTTTTACTATGTTATTCTAGGACTATAATTCTTATCTTTTTATTGTATTTTTGGTTCTATATTTTAGTTGTTTTTGCTGTCTTTTAACACTTTAGAAGCTGGATAGCTAGGGCCACGCCGTATAGTAGTTAATAGATGGTTGTTCTTTGCATCACGTTTATAATAACGAGGTCACTAAGCCTCCCTTATGCCGATAGTCCTGAGATATCTCGGTTAAGTCGAGGTTTATTCTAACTGCACCATTACTCGCATACAGCAGAAGAAAAGAAGCATAGAGTCCCTTTCAGCACCAGTCCAGGTGTTCCAGAAACCATCCATCACACGGATGAGCCCACCAAGCGAATCCCGATCTGCCCCGCTCTCTTCTAGACATAAAATTCTGCGATGCCTTAATCCGATTTCTTCACCGAACCCTCCGCCGTGACTATCCTGCGCTGATCTGCTGAGGAAAATAGTGCTGTTCCCTGGGACAAGGCGTTGATGAGAATAGGAATGGCGTCGTTCTTGAAGTCGTCGGCGTTGCGGATCTTGTCCAGGTCCTCGGCAAATTCTTGGGTGGCCCGTTGGAGGTAGTATGAGGTAAATGCGGTGGACACCTCTGTGTCGCTCATCTGCTTCACTTTCGAGTCGCCCATCTTATTGTTGATATCGCAAGAGTATTATGATTTGATGGTGTGGAGTGCAGGCTTTTGTTTTGGATGGGAGAACTGGGAGAGTGGGAGGGGATTTGGATTTCAAGTTGATTGGATTTGTTGCTTGTGTTTGCACTGAACTGCGGTGGAAAATTTTGGCCTGGTGAAGCAACTCAAACCCAACCCCTTTTCTGCCGTCCGTCTTCCTATTGACGCTACCAGATCGGACTCTCAACTTCCATACAGACCACGATCACACACAATAGCGACCATCATGAAGCTATGGATTAAAAAGTGGCAATAACTTTTTATCCTTTTTTAAAAAAAGGGAAAAGATGGGGGAAAAAACATATGGTTCTCTACCCCTTGTAGTCAAGGGAGAGCCTCCCCCATTCTTACGCAGGCTGACGTCAGGTGACGGATGGACGCATACATGTATGCTGCCACTTGCATTGACCAAGAAGGTTTTGCTATTTGTCGACAGTCGGCTTTTGTAGTCATGATACAAACTCTTGTTTCCTTTTACACTAGAATTTATTACAGTCCATCTTTAGTATCTGCAACCATACTCTACTTTTCAAGATGCCGGCCAACGTGAAGGACAAATTCGGCCAGCCCATCAATGACGGCGATGAGGTCTGGACGAAGGCCCGAGGTGGCAAGCATGAGGGCATAGTTGACAAGGTCGTGACTACTGAGGCCGGAGCCGAGAAGTTAGGAGTTAAGAATCCACCTAAGGTGAGTTCAGCATTAAGCAAGAAACCCGGGCCTGTTCTGATCCGGAGCAGGTGCTGTTCGAGGACCAGCATGGTCACAGCGTGGCGCATAACCCAGGCACACTGCAGCATACTGATGGGCAGTCGGGATGAAGTGCTCGAAAATATGGAGTTCTCGAGTTGTGTAACGGCGACGGGAGGTTTAGAGGCCTGTTACGTTTTAAGGGGTGGGGCCAGCAAGGCCAAAAAGGCATCATATCTGGATGATACAGGAATGGTCTTCGCTTTAAGGCTGGTGATGCCGAACGCCAGCAAGTATTAGCTACCTCATATTCTGATCCACCACCGTTAAGGTAAAAACATAAGTCCAGCGATGTGACTACACGGCTAAGTAATGATTATCCGTCCTCTGTCACTGGCAACTTCAGACTCTGAGATCGCGGGTTAGTGCTAGCATTAGTATAATATATAACATCGATCATCTGGCCCGGTATAGTTCTCTAAGAGATACTTGTCAGTCCGAGCCCCAGACTTTAATCAAAGAAAGCTAACCTATATATGCACATGCAAGTCAAGATTAAAGATTCAGGTACCTGCCTAAGTATAGAAGTGTATTGTGACGAAAATAGAGCCAGTGGCAAAGGGTACTAGGTGTTTCAGATGCGAATAAAGCAGGCTAATCATCTTATATCAACTATTAGGGCTCGGGTGTGACAAGTCACTTGAGGCTTGGGGAGGAGGTATATAGTCTTCTAGAAGATACCTGTTATGATTCTTTTGAAGGGGGTCAATCAGACCCTGGCACAGGGCTGGCACACCTGGAACACCACCTGGCTCAACCCTGTTAATGGTGGGGCTACAGTACTAGGCCTTCGCCTTTGGTACCGTGTCCGCCCTGGTCCCTGCAACATAACGGCGATGTCACCCGTGGATTGCAAGGATATGGAGGCCCACTAGTGTAAGACACGCTTTCCGGCGCGCGCGCCCCAGCTTTACCTCACTTTTCGTACCCAACCTTAGCTTGTGCAAACGCCGAGACAACCTTAACCCAAGACCTGCTGCTTCGCTTCCACTTCCTCTGCACCAAACCACTTGTTCGGGCTCTAGAACCCTTTGCGATTTACTATTCTACATCTCTGCACCTTCCTGCCGAGATCTGACGGGAATTCTCCTTGCTTTCTGCTTCTTCTACTTCTTTCTCTTTTTTAACTCTGACGACCTGTGACAAAGGAGCCCTCGACGTCCCCTTCGGTTAGCTCCTGAGGTCAGCTGTTTGATCCTCATCACCGCCTTCCATCCGCCGAGTCTCTCCTGCCATGGACTAGCCCTGCCTGTTCTACCCAAATCTCGCATAAGTGTGGGGGCACCAAAACAGCACATCTTCGAACCCAACTGCAAGAAGGGACAGCAATGGCGACTCTACAGATGAACGGCGGTTTCGCCTCTGGTGGTGCTAACGGGGCAGATCTCGTCCCCCGGATCCTCGGCGCCCTCGATGTCGTCTATAATCCTCGCTCCGCAAACCAGTCTCGTGTCGAAGCCCAATCTTTCCTCGAAGATGTGAAGTCTCTTAAGGAAGGGCCGTCCCACGGCTTCACCCTCGCTCTGAACAAGTCGCAATCGCCTATCGTCCGATACTACGGCCTCTCCCTCCTCGAACACTCCATCATACACAAGTGGGCTGATTATGCACCTGAGGAAGCTGCTTGCTTGAGGGGATGGGTCCTGGAACTGGCCCAACACGTGTCAAGGGACGACCCACAGTATATCAGAAACAAGATCGCGCAGCTATGGGTCGAAGTCGCAAAGAGGTGCTGGGGAGCAGAGTGGATGGATATGGATGCTATGCTCGTCCAGCTCTGGCAACTGCCCGGCTTCGGTGTCCATAAGGAGCTCGTTTTGTCCTCTTTAGGCTCGCTTTCCGAGGAAATCATCGGCGGGGACGACCCCATTGTCGCGATGCGGGAGAACATCTTGGATAAGGCCGTCGTCGACATATTTATGCCTGCTTCTGTTATCGCGGAGGATTTCCCAAACCGCGAACCCGGTGCACCCGTTCGGTTTGGGCATGAGGGCTGGCTTCAGCGCGCGGTTGTATTGCTCGGCGAATGCCTCGCCTCCGACATACAGAACAACGAGGAAGTACAATCATGCGCCATCAAGGCACTCCACCTGCTTGCCCTTATTTTGCCTTGGGCTTTCCCGAAGGCCATCATCGTTTCCAGAACCGTTCACTTCCTGTATGAAGGTCTCGTGGCGCCTCACGTGGCGGTTCAAAAGGCCCGTCCCCTCCCCCGACCTCCGGTGTAATGTCTACTCTGCTGACCTTCCCCCAGGCTTCACTTGAGGCTCTGCATGCTCTCTACTCTCGCAGCAACTTCAGCGATGAGCAGTTCTCGGCTCTCGTTCTGCCAATGTATGACAAGCAGTGCGTCGAGCGGTTTGCGCAGCTGTTCGCATGGTCGGCCGTAGACGCTGAGGATATTGACGATGACAAGTATCTGTTCGCGAAGAAGTTCTCCGAAGTAAGTGCAAGAAGAATCGCGGCTCTCGGGTGGATGTGCTAACCTTTGCAGATGATGTCGCACCTGGGCAACTACCTGGATCGCAAATTCAGCTTCATTCCGCCCAACTCCGACGTTCAGACGTTTCTCGAATTCCTCCTCCAAGTCGTTCGAAGCCAGAGTCTGGTTGTTTCAATTCCCGTTCTAGTCACCTGGACCAGGTTGCTCAACCATCGAGCATTGGGCCCGTCAATAGTGAAGACGCACCTCGTTGGCCTGCTCTTAGAGGTCTGTAGTTCGCGGTTGGTCCGTTACGAGAGCTTGCCCGAAGATACGCCTGATCCTACTTTGATGCTTCTCATGGAAGACACGGACACGATCCCAGAGCGACATGCGTTCCTGGGCAACTATAGGCGATACAGCGCACAGGTGATCGAGAGCATTGTAGAGTTGACGCTCTCGGACGCTTTCAACTACATCCTCGGGCAGACAGATAACGTGCTGCAGCATCTCTACGACGGGCAGCCACAACTTAGTGCGGCCAATTATATCAAAAACTCCATGGCCTACCTTCGAGTTGATGCCCAGTTCACCGTCATAGAATCTGCTCTCAAAGGATACGTGAGGTCAAGGCCACCAAAAGGCGTTAGCCAAGAGCAGGTGGAGGCCCAAAAGGCCCAGCTTGATGGGCATCTCGAGGCGTGGTGCAACCGCCTGATCGAGATGAACTTTGAAGACCCCCTGATCCAGAAGCGTGTCCTTCAACTTTTGGTTGCCTTCTCCACCACCGCTCTGAAGAAGAATACCGGCTTCATGCTCAAGGTCCTCGAGCACATCTTGATGACTTGGCCATCGACGCATCCCGAGCACAGGAATTACAACGAGGCTATCAAGGATCTTCAGGCAGAGAGTCTCAATGAGCTTCAACGTCTGGCCTTCAAGATGCCGGACAACCTCCTTGGAGTCTATGAGCAGCTTGATGCCAAGATAAACGAGATGAGCGCCTCTGGGACTCTGGACGAGAGGCGGCTGGTTAATTACAAGACGTTTCTTTTCATCATCGTCCACCGCGCCACCAACATTGACCAGGCGACTCGCATACAGCGTCTGCAGACATTTGTTGAGCCTGTCAAATCTCAATGGAGAGACGAGGGCTTGACGCGAGCTCTAACAAGCTATCAAGGCTTTTGTGAAATGACAGGACTTGACAAGGCCCAGAGGTATTTGGTCAATCGTCGAGTTGATCAAATAAGCGACTGGGGCTCGGTCGAGCTCGATGCCGAAGGGTTGGCGCTGCAGGCCGAACTAGAGGAGCGACAACAGGTAAGTGGACACCCGATCATCCGGTAGTTGTCTGGTTCTGACACGCTCGCACAGCTTATGCCTCTCCGTGCCACGAAGTCTTTCCTCAACTATTCTGTTGACAAGATAGAAAAGACCTCTCCGTCCTACGAAGCATCGTGCATCTTATGGCAGGATAGCTTCCCCTCCATACTTCCACAGCTCCTCCAGTTCTTGACGTGAGTTGGTAACCCAAATTCGCACCTGTTCCGCTCGCTAACCCCATTCCAGTCATGCGCATGCCTCTGCCAACCAGAGTAACTGGGCGTTCCCCGCCGAGATGCAATCCATTGTTGGCAGGGTGCTTACCGACAGGTTTTGGCAGGCCGGGATCTCGGAAGGCAGCAAGGACGACTTCTACGCCAGAGTGATCAACAAGAAGAACACGCTTGAGGGCCTGGCATCGTCGATACGCGGCCAGATCCGCTATGTCCGCGAGTTCTGCTACTCGATTATCTTCTGTATGAGCTGCCTGGAGCAACAGTTCTACGGGTTCCAAGAGCTTCCTGGGCCCCTCGCGCATGCTTTGTTTGCAGAGTCATACTCCCTCTCCCCCCATCAGCTCATTGCCCTCCTGAATCTGGTCAGGTTGCTGGTGGATGTCTGTCCTGTTGAGCTCCGCCCCCACTTCTTGCCTCCGATGCTGGCGGGTTGCTTTCAGCAAATGGACGCCAAGATCAAGTTGGAATGGGACAAGCTGGACCAAGCACAGACTGTTCAAGCTGCTGCCGATGAGCTGACGGAGGAGATGAAGGCAGAGAGTGTTCTGCGTCAGCTGACGTATTCTGCAGTCATGATGTTGGCGGATTTCTTAGATCCTGCTAGACTGGGTGAGTTGCCCAACGTTGTATCCTCGCATGACGAAACTGACTGTTCTATAGATGCACCTTCTAAGGACGAGACGCAAACTGAGCAAGACATGAAGCTAACGCCTCAATATCCTTCACTTCGCAAGTTTTGCTTGATGAATTCGTCCATCATTGAGCCGCTCTTGGTTTTCATGGCCCATGCTATCCGCATGCATGACGGCAGATGCTGTGGTGTCGTGCTTCGCGTATTCCGCTCCATCATACCCGAATTCCGTGGTCTCGATAACAAAAACCAGAAAGTACCACCGATGGACGCATCGTCTAAACATGCAATACCCCCCGACAACTTCGCCATCCCTGACGATACCGCGAGGGCGGTCCGAGAGTTCATCTCGACTGACGTCCTCAAAGCATGCATCACGTCCTTGCACGAGCACCACTTCGTCGATTTGCAGAGAGAACTCGGCAACGTCATGGCGGCTATCATTGCCAATTACAGTCCTGCCACCCAGACGCCTCGCGAGATCCTATCCTCCCTCGGGAACATAAAGCAGGATGACGTGGATGCCTGCATCTCCAACATCACGCGCGCCTCCACGAACCCCCGTCAACAGCGTGGCCACATCCTTGACCTGCTTAAGGACCTCAAGGGTGTGAGCATCTCCGAGATGGGCAAGCTTCAGAAGAATTCTGATATGTCGGGCTCGAAGAAGAAGTCGTCAAATCGAAGCAAGATGGCGCAGGAGTTCATGACGGCCCCACCTCCGAACGGCCGGGAAGGAGTCAAGAGGGACTCTCCAGACCTCACTGGGGTTGCGGGCTTGTTTGATGGCCAATGATTTGACGATCAGGTCCTTAGTCGGTCTTGATACGAATAAGAGAGAGAGAGAGGAGGGGGGGGGAGGTGCAATTAAGGGGAATCCGTGTTGCTGATCTCCGGTGTGTTTTCTAGAGAGGTACCTTTACGGGCGCGGGGGGCTGATTATACCCCTACATACTTACTTGTGTAACTATTTCTAGGCTTTAACCCAGGTGAGGCCTCGTGGTCCCTTGAAATTTAGAGCGAGCATTCCCAAGTTTCCTCCCAGCGTTTCTCCGCGACCTCGGACGTGACGTATGTCAAGCCTTTCTGTATTGTGCATTCATACCCCGCGGCCGTCCTGCATGTTTGCTTTGTCTTCTCAGGTTGATGCGTTTGACCCTCCCAGCCTCCTCGTCACGCCTGTCCTTTTGTCAAAGCAGATTGTACGCCAGGGTCCACCCGTCCGTGCTCGTCTGAGCATGGCTCGATCCGGATGTGTGCTGCAGAAGTCAGTGCAGAGTATTGGGCGATCGTCACTCGTGTTGGAAACCACCCCGTAAAAGGGTAGTCTCACAGCCCCCTGGATGAAAGGGTTCGAGGGCACGAGAAGAAGAAAGGAAAACCCAAGAACAAAACAAAAAACAAAGGTCTTACGATGATGACCTCTCGAAGGACGTGGTGTATTCCGCTGCATGTCTCTTGGCTGGGACTCGCCGTGGGCCGATCGAGGACTGAGACCCAATTATATGTACAAGGGTGTGTGAAAATGTGTGGGTGGGTATCGTTTGCTTGAGAGCAGCAGCGGCTTTTTGATGGTACGTCGGTCAACAGTTTTGCTCTGTGGCTCTCTGAGATCCTGCACTACCTTTTGATGACGGTTCTCAACGTACAAATCTATTCCGGACCACCATTCTTTCAGTACACTGGTAAACAGATGGATAGACAGGCAGACAGACAGGCAGGTAGGCAGGCACGCGGTGGATAACAGCCTTGTCTGGAAAGCCTGGAAAGCATAACCTTTTCCCCGGATGTCCGACCGGAGAGGCCTTATCAATGGCCCTTTTCTCGACATGGGAATCTCCGGACAGCGTTTCGTTTCAAGATCCGAAGACCGAGTTGAGGTGTATGCGAGATTGCACTACTATACATACGTACATATTTACTGGTAATTCATGGAACTCTCCGGACTCCAATTTTCCATTTCGTTTCAGCAACGAAACCGGGATACCGGATGAAATGATGTGTTTGTTGCCGCTTACTGCATAATGCATACCACATACATACTGCACATGTATGGTATAGACGTATACTACACTACAGTAGACACATCCCTATATCCCCGCAACATCGTATCCCTTACTACGTCGGCTATGCCCGCGTGGATTGGCTCAACGGTGGACACCCCTTAAGAAGAAGAGGCCCACTCACGAGTGCAGTGGCTCGGGTGGTTGCAGCCGAGATCTCACGCTACCTATGTTGCTTTCTAGATCGCCGGGCTCTCTTAGGTGGACTGAACTGCTTGCCAATGATATCCCCCTTGCGAGACCCCCATCGCGACCCCATCGCGTAAGTTCGGCCCGCGAAGTGGCTGGCTGGCTACATGTCCCGGGACCTCCACCCTAACACCCAGGTTCTGCCACTCTCAGTCCTGTCATCAGTCAGCAGTCACATACAGGTCGTGATCTGGAGAAGATGATGAGTGAGTGTGTATGTAAGTGTGGAACAGTGAAGCAGACTGGTGGAGGTGGAGTCGAGACACTAGATATGTACATAGTTACCATATCGGGGCATTTATCGTTCCATTGTTTTCAAGAGTGGGAGCATATCATACATACATACATACCAGTATGTATGTAGTTGAAAACAAGACTCGCCTCACTACGACCTCAATCCCACCTTCTGAGGTGTCCTTTTTACTGCCTAGGCCTGCACGACTACGAAGCTGTCACATGGAGGGGGGATATGCTCTCATCAGGGGGCGGTCACCCTTCTCCCCCCCTCCCCTATTGTCTACCTCTCACCTTACACTTGCATACATTGGAGCCGGGCTATTGTACCGTATTCGGGTCTCGACCAAGGTACCACCCGAGCTGTCACAATTTCTACAAACCCGTTTTTTCCGCTCCCGATCGATTCATCAAGTGGAGACGATGTAAAGAGAGGGAGGGGATTCGATGAGGTTGTGTTCGACTGAATGCATTGCATTGCTGCTTCACGGCAGCACGGGTTTGTCTCGCCGGTCGAACTGGCTCCATCAATGTCTCTTCCCAGAAGTGGTGAGCCCGCTACTTCTTCCTATCCTCCATGCTGCCACAATACAGATCCGTACACGGTACAGTACTAATCTACCTTGAGATACCCTCTGCCGTTTCAGCCTTCTTTTCTGGTTCACTTCTTTCTAGTCTTTTTTATGAGACCTACAGTGAGTGGCCCGTGGCCCTGACGACCCTGGCACCCTACTCTGTGCGTCTATGCCTCTTTGCTTCTTTGTAGTACGTTGGCTTGTCCCTGCGTCTTGTCTCATCTTATATACTTCTTTGAGCCTCGAATCCCTGTATCCTATTAAACTCTTCGCCAAGAAAAGGATACACCATCAAGTACTAATATTTCGAGGCAAGATTAACCGGTAGGTGGGTAAAAGTCTCCATCATCCAATCCACATCGTGTCGTTTATCGTAACAACTCCTCCTCCTCTCCAGATGGCCAGGGATAGCTTGGCGTTCCCAGTCGAAGCCCAAGAAGTCTGATACTCTGCTTGCACAACTACCACCCACACCTTAGTCCCCTTAGGCCCTACCTCGCATTTCAGAACCTCAAAGACTGCTGCATGTGCTGCGCGGGTCTGAGTTGGGCTGAAATATCAAGGCTGAATCCCAAGGTCAAGCTGAGACATGTGGACTTTGGTTTGCCCGTGATATCCTCCTCCCGAGTACGCCCGTCCTTCGTCTGTCGATCTTATAACCACCACTTGGTCAGCAACTACTCACCAATGAACCATCACCGGCATATCTCAGTTATCACTGTGGTATAACCCCGGACAAGGATATATCTACCCTGTCGAGACTATCCATAACTGAAATTCTTAATGTTCTTAACTCCTGGCTGGTTATCCGGGCCCCAGCATCTGGATCAACAACACCTATTTTCCCAAAGCAACCGCTAGTCTATCTCGATTTAGAACAACACCAATTTTACCAAACGCTTGGGAGGATCATATTGCCATCATGGTCTACTGCGGGAAGCCCTCAAGAGGTTGTCAGATGTGTCGGACTCGTAGGATAAAGGTAGGTTGCTCTCATGACCGGCCGACCAGTCCTCTCCGAGGCTGACGTACTTCATCCCACAGTGTGATGAGACGAAGCCGACATGCAACCAATGTGCCAAAGCACGACGGCATTGTCCTGGCTACAGGGACGAGTTCGAGCTGATATTCCGGAATGAGACCAAGGCGACGGAGAGGAGAGCACAGAAGGCCAGCAAGAAGGGATATGTTACTTCCTCGTCAGGCAATACCACTAATGAGAACCCTCCACCATCCGTTGAGGAAACTTCACGGATCGCCAAGGCGTTGGGGCCGCGTACCAGAGAGAACATCTCGCCTTCCCTCAGCATCCCGACTGAGCAATTGGCCTCGTGCCATTTCCTCTCCAACTTCGTTCTTGTACCGCGGGAGGGCAGTACTCGAGGGTTTATGGGCTACCTACTGCCGCTGATGAAATCCGAGGGGCAGAACAGCCATCTGCAGCATGCCTTCAACGCGTGTTCTCTGGCTCATCTGGGGAATCGAGTCAAGTCAAATGACGAGGACATCCTTGAAAGGGCCTTGTCAGAGTATACCAAGGCCTTGGCGGCAACACATGCCGCTCTGACAGACCAGGACTCATACAAGTCAGACGCTTCGCTCGCGACGGTGCTACTTCTCGGACTGTACGAGGTAAGTCGACCTGGGCCTCGGAACACATGACCATTTTAAGATCAAGCGCCGCAAGACTAATACTTCCCTTCCCATGTTCCAGAACATCACCGCCAAGGAAAGGGGCATGTTCTCCTGGGGCTCACACATAGAAGGCGCCATCTCGCTCGCAAAGTCCCGCGGCCGCAGACAGCTCCGCACCAAGACGGGCCTCCTCCTCTTCATCGACGTGCGCACGCAGATGATCATCCACGCGCTCACGTCCGGCAAGGCGCCGATCATGGGGGTGGACTGGTGGATCAGCGACACGGTCAAGAACGAGTCGGCGGCCGAGTCGCAGCGCATCAACCTCAAGACGTCGGAGCTGCGGGCCGACGCCACGCGGCTCATGACCGAGGCGGCCCGGACGCCCGAGACCATCGAGCTGATGCTCGCGCTGATCCGGCGCGCCCAGACGGTCGACCAGGAGTCGCTGCGGTGGATGAAGAACGCGCCCGAGTCCTGGGGCTACCGCAGCGTGGCGTGGGAGGATTCCGTGCCAGGGGGCAACTTCGGCAGGGCCGAGGTGTTCCCGGGCCGCGTCGACGTCTACAGGGACTACTACATCGCGGGGGTGTGGAACATGCTCCGGGTGAACCGGCTCATCCTGGCGTCGGTCATCGTGCGGTGCGCCGCGTGGGTGTGCTCGCCCGTGGACTACCGCACCACGCCCGAGTACGCGACCGCCGCGCGGACCTGCGTCGACATGATCACCGACATCATCGCCAGCGTGCCGTACCACCTCGGCTGGCACCTCCGGCCCGAGAGGAGGCACCTCCTGCAGAGGCAGCTGAGCGGGTTCGCGTGCGGCGAGGAGGACTCGCTCAAGGGCCTGGCGGGGTACTTCCTGACGTGGCCTCTGGGGTGTGTCGCGGGCCAGGACTATACGACGGACTCGCAGAGGGCGTGGGTGCAGGGGCGGTTGAGATATATTGCGGATGAGTTGGGCGTCAAGTATGCGCGGATTATCTGCCAGGTGAGTGCGCCCCTCTATCTTTCGTCTCATGTTCCTTCTTCCCATGGATTATCTTGGGCCGTTGCTGACTTGTTTTCTTCTTCACTACGCAGTTGAACCTGCGCATCCCGTCGATGCTGATCCGCCGGGACGGGCTAATGGCCGAGCCGTATCCCATGGCCCATAATTTCGTCAAGCTGATGTCGGCTCGGTATGTGCCGCCGTCGTCTGATTCCACGATGAGCCCTATGCAGCAACGAGAGGCCATGCCCGAGAAGCAGTCCGAGGGCAACAAGAAGGAGCTCCTTCCGAAGGCGTCGAACGACACTGGACCAGGCGTTGGGTACGCAGTATGAAGCCAAGGGCTGGGCTCGGCATCTGAGTGAGAATGGGCTCATGGCACAATCTTTCGGTTTGTGACTGTTTAGGGTCACATGTGTGTACCGCCATCATTTAAGTCCTAGGTTCACTTTTTGGACCATGAATTTTACCGGGCTGGAGTATTCGGTATTTCTTTGTGTTTAGGTGCGGGTGAAAGTGATTCTTCTAGGAATCGGAGAAGCATCCAGCATGGAGTTGCTTGAAGCTCGTTCTGAAGCTTACATACATAGCTGTCCTCTCATACTCCAACGAATGACTGCTGTGCTAAACAGATTGCGAAAATTCTCAGACTTGGCCGCGCGTCCCCTCGCCCCCTCCCCCTTTCCTTCCGGGGTGACACTTGACAAGATCGCTCGGCAGATGATACAATGTGCTGCATCTGTGCTGCATCACGGTGTCTGGTGCAATAGACGTACTGAGCCTGTGAAGCAAGAACTCAGATCAGTGTCGCATGCCCCTTTCTCCCTTTCTTAGGTATCCAACCGAGGCGACCTAGGGTGATCCAGCTCCCGGACCACTGGTCCGTCCCACAGTGGAGCTTGGGTTTGGGAACAAGTTCGGTGGATTAAGAAAATATTGATAACCACATAATTTGAGGTGGCCCTTCGACGAAGATAGCCGGATGTTGCTGAATTTGCGTAAAGAGAACGGCACTGCGTCGTCGTGTGCTTGGAGTCGAAGGAACCTAGGAAATGAAACCCAGAGTATGCGCTCACACTGCGCATCGCATCGCATCGCATCACTTCACTTGCGCTTGGTGCTGTTGTGCTGGTGCTTGTTCGACCTCATGTTCCAGGCATTCACGAAGTACTTCTGTGTGGAATCGACCTCCTTCTCATTCTCGACGTGCTTGACGCCAACCCTGAGGCCATCCTTGGTCCACACAACGTTCTTCTTGCCCATGCGTTCCGATACGTTGCCCTTAACCTTGGTAGCGCCGTGGTAGATTTGGTAGCCCACAAATGCAAGGCCAGCCACCACGGTGAAGACAATGACAAGAGGGATGAGGTGGCTAACATTGACGCACTGTTAGCCGTGTATACGTGAGCGCCTCGGGTGCTGGGCATGAGAGAAATGAGAAGATGGAGGCTTGCCTGAGAAGGGAAGGAGGGGCTCGAGACGTCGACTTTCCCCAGGCCATCTTGTTGTCCCTTATCTGTTTGTGTGGGATATTGTGGAGGAGATCTTCGTGAGATCTCGGAGTGCGGCGAGATCGCGATGGACCGAGATAAGCAGGATACACAGTAGGATGGAGAGATCCACCGATGAGCTGCAACTTCCAAGGGGGGGTTTTGGGTGTGTGTGTGTGTTTGTGGTTTGAGATGTTCTGATGCCAAATGTGGTGAGAAACCCTGTCGATTACTGAAGTAGGTATGGAAAAAAAGAAAGGAAAAAAATCTGAGGATGATCAAGAAAGGTAGAGGATCGTCTAATACGAACAATGTCCAAGGTCCGAACACTAAGTCCAGGTTCTAATCACCGGCATGGAGCGGCCTGTGACCGTCCAGCTGTTGCAGGCACCGGTTCCTTATTAGGCTACGTACTGCACTGTATATATTTACAGTACTCAAATGCTGTTGATAGGCAAAGGGATCCACTGCACGCGGCCTTGTGGGGTAAACCCGATCAGACGGGCAGACGGACAGGCGGCACCTGGGGCCGTGTGCTGTATCAACGAACCAGCTCCACACCGTCTCAGAAGCTTGGGCCACATGGGCAAGCTGAACCTTGGAAGCTTGGCAGGCTTGGCCCATAAGAAACTGCCCCTCTCACGTGAGCAATCACATGATGTGTATCACCCCCCCTCCCCCTCCCCCCAATCTCTCCCCCAGAGGCCAGCAAGGCTGGAGCTGGATGACGAAGAAGGTACGGACGGACCACCTACTTGTAGAGCAAGCCAAGGTATCTACAGGACTCCGTACCTAGGTAGCCTCGACTACCATACTAAGTAGCCTCTTGATCTGATAATAAAGTTGGACTTGAGCTGGTAGGGAGAATATTCTTGACTCCTACATATCATCTTCTTCTCCGCTTCTCAATCTCACTTGTTCCCTCTTCTTCAGTCAGTGAATCGCTGAAGATCCACTGTTAATTCCTCTTTGTCAGGGATTCGTCGGTCGGGTCAAGGACAACTTGTCATCGACGCCCCATACCAAATAGGAAAAGGCCAGAGCTGCCGTTCGAATACGTCTCAAGCTCCACACAGCTCTCGTTCCAAGCACTACATCGCGACAGCCACAACCATCTTCCGCATAGACATTCCCGCGCGACACATCCACATCCACTTCCACTCAGCCCAACCACCTTCACGCCCGAATTACATCTACATCGTGTCTAAAAGGTCTGGTCCGAAGCTGAACATCCTATCCCAACCGCCTTTTTCGGGATAATCATGTCGGCTCCCAACGACTACGGCCAACAGCCTGGCTTCCCCCAGCCATATGGTCAACAGCCTCCCCTTCCCAGCGATGGCCAGGCATACGTCGCTCCCGTCGGGACTCCTCCGCCAGGCGCTCAAGGACCCGGCGAGGCAGCTGGTGGCAAGAAAAAGAAGAGAGCTTATGCTGCACAAGCTTTTGATGTTGGCAGTGGCGCCAATGCAGCCGTAGGGGGGCAATTGCCGGGCGGAGGCCAGTTTGGCACTCCTGCGCCTGTGGCTGCGGGCTATGGTTATCCAGGACAAGAAGCACAACCTGCTGTCGCTGCTGCTGGCTACGGTGTCCCTCAAACATATGGCTCACCGGCGGCTACCCCCGGCTTCCAGCCGCCAGAGCCCTACGGTGTGCCTCCTGCGCCTGGTGTCCCTGGTATCACCCAAGGGATGGCAGGTATGCAGATGGGACAGGGACAACCAGCACCTCAGCAAGTGCCTGCTCAGGCCCGTGTCGGCCCGCTGAACCAGCTGTATCCTACCGACCTCCTCAACCAGCCCTTCAACGTTTCCGAGCTGGACCTGCCCCCTCCCCCAATCATCCTCCCTCCCAACGTAAGTATCCTGAGCTTTCCCTTGTCTCTGCGATTGCTGACCCAGAACTAGTCCAGCGTCACTCCGTCCCCGGATGCGAACTGCCCACCGAAATATGTGCGATCCACCCTCAATGCCGTGCCTACGACGCACTCTCTCCTCAAAAAATCGAAGCTGCCTTTCGCCCTCGTCATCCAGCCATACGCCTCACTGCACGACCTGGATGACCAGGTTCCTGTTGTACAAGACCAGGTCATTTCGCGTTGCCGGAGGTGTCGGTCCTACATCAACCCATACGTCACATTCCTTGACCACGGACACAGATGGCGGTGTAACATGTGCAACCTGTCCAACGATGTCCCTCAAGCCTTTGACTGGGATGCGGCTGCCCAAAAGAGCGTCGACCGATGGCAACGGCCAGAGCTTAACCACTCTGTGGTGGAATTCGTTGCCCCCCAGGAGTACATGGTCCGGCCTCCCCAGCCTCTGGTTTACCTCTTCCTCTTCGACGTGAGCTACGCCGCTGTTTCAACGGGTCTCCTGGCGACAAGCGCTCGGACCATCCTGGACAGCCTTGACAGAATACCAAACGCGGACCGGCGCACTCGTCTTGGTTTCGTTGCAGTCGATTCCAGCCTGCACTACTTCTCTGTGCCCAAGGACTCGGAAGAAAACGGCGAGACCAACATGCTTGTTGTCAGCGACCTGGAAGAGCCTTTCCTGCCAGTGCCTACTGAGCTCCTCGTACCGTTGACTGAGTCTCGCCAGAGCATTGAGAATTTCCTGGCAAAGCTTCCCGACATGTTCGTCAACAACCAGAACAACGGCTCTTGCATGGGTTCCGCCTTGAGGGCCGGACACAAGCTGATTTCCCCTCTGGGCGGTAAAATCGTGGTGCTCAGCGCCTCACTACCGAGCGTTGGCTTCGGCAAGCTCGAAATGAGGGAGGACAAGAAGCTCTTGGGCACCTCCAAGGAGAGCAGTCTGCTCCAGACCGCGAACAGCTTCTACAAGAGCTTCGCCGTTGAGTGTTCCAAGAACCAGGTCTCCATCGACATGTTCCTCTTCTCTTCGCAATATCAAGACGTGGCATCGTTGAGTAACCTTCCACGATACACCGGAGGTCAAACGTGGTTCTACCCTGGTTGGAACGCTGGACGACCCGAGGATGCTATCAAGTTCGCATCGGAATTCAGTGACTATCTCTCTTCCGAGATCGGCTTGGAAGCTGTGCTCAGAGTGCGGGCTACCACGGGTCTCAGAATGAACACATTCTACGGAAACTTCTTCAACCGCAGTTCTGATCTCTGCGCTTTCCCGGCATTCCCTCGCGACCAGTGCTACGTTGTTGAGGTGGCCATAGACGAGACTCTATCCAAGAGCACGATCTGTATGCAGGCGGCCGTCCTTCATACTACATGTAACGGCGAGCGTCGCATTCGCGTTATGACTCTGGCCCTTCCAACAACCCAGAGCTTGGCGGATGTGTACGCATCTGCCGACCAATGCGCCATCACTACCTACTTCAGCCACAAGGCGGTGGAGAAGGCGCTGAGCGGTGGGTTGGATTCTGCCAGGGACTCGCTGCAGAGCAAAATCATCGAGCTGCTGCAGACATTCAGGAAAGAATTGGCTGGCGGCAGCATGGGCGGCGGTCTTCAGTTCCCTGCCAACTTGCGCGGCTTGCCGGCCTTGTTCCTGGGTCTGATCAAGAACGTAGGCCTGCGGAAATCAGCCCAGATTCCCTCAGATCTCAGGTCCGCTGCGCTTTGCCAGCTGTCGACACTGCCTCTGCCGTTGTTGATGCAGTACATCTACCCTCGGCTTTACTCGCTGCACGACATGCCTGACATTGCGGGTACCCCTGACCCAGAGACGAGTCAGATCGTCTTGCCCCTGCCTCTGAACCTGTCATCCGAGAGATTCGTGTCTTACGGTCTGTATCTCATTGATGACGGCCAGACACAGTTCCTCTGGGTCGGCAGAGACACAGTGCCAGCCTTGCTCCTGGATGTGTTCGGCGTTGCTGACAGGACGCAACTTCATGTGGGCAAGGGCACATTGCCAATACTTGAGAACGACTTCAACGAGCGGGTGCGCGCCGTTATCCAGAAGAGCAGGGACTACAGGTCTAGAGGCGTCGGCAGCATTATCCTGCCTCACCTCTACATTGTCCGGGAAGACGGTGAACCTAGTCTGAAGCTGTGGGCCCAGACACTGTTGGTAGAGGACAGGGCTGATCAGGGAATGAGCTTTGCACAGTGGATGGGGGTGCTGAGGGAAAAGGTACTAATCTGATGATCCCTCCAGACCTTTTCTTCTTCTTTCTTCCGCTAACACACTACCTTTAGGTCGTCCAGTAATTCAACCATGGACAGCATGTTTAAGTAGCGACAAACAATAATTGTATAGATTCCAACCACCGTTATCCCTGTTTCGACAGCGGCGGGCCAAACAAATGGAATTATCAGTGCACTCACCCACTTATTTGCAAGAGGCTCAGAATGATCCCCGTGCCGTCAACTTGTGCTTTTAGATACATATGCTCACCAGGATTTGGGGCAGAGTATCAAGACCAGGCAAGGGGTTCAGCGACGTTGTCGATAGGCAATCTGCAAATAATCTCATAGATGAAGAAGAAAGACCAAAAGCCATGTCTCAGCCCAGGTATATAAAGCATCCGACCGGCCCGTGGACCATTGGCGATCCTACCGCCCACCCGCCAAGAAGACCGACCGCAGATCTGATTGATGTAAGCTATGGTCCGGATCGGGTCCGAATCCTTGGGACGCGGCACATACAAGGCGCCGGGGTCCTGGTTTCTTTCTATGTTCCGGCCCCTTGCGTCTCGTTATGAGGTCACTGGGCCGCGGAAAGGGGCCGCTCCGCGAACAGCCTCCTTCTGTTCCTGCAGCACACATACGTGCTACACACACGGGACAGACCTAAAGTATTGGCCTTGGCCCCAACAACCTTGTAGGAACCCACGAGCCGGCCTTATTTGTTTTGGTCCGTCCCTTCTGACAGATCCAAAAATAGGGTTTTTGTTCCTAGTCTCCGAAGCCATCATTCATCTGCGTACAGCACAGTAAGGGCTCGTACAGTTGGGAAGTTCAATGTTCTTGTTGGCTGAGCCGGTCTCTGGACGGACCACCGTGTGATGAAACGGCCACCCAATCCCCGGTGAAACACACGCGCCCAAGCAACGGACGGCTGATGACTGGCGCCTAATCTGAGCGCTGATTGGCCGAGGCGTCAGGTCACATCGCGAATTGGACCGCGATTTTCTTTCATGGACGGGGAACGTCACATGATTGAGTGCCGTGGTTGGCGATCAGGACCAGATTGTAACGCATCATATACGTGAGCAATCACCTAGATGAGATATGCCGCTCGCCACGGTCGCAAAAGATGCTTCAGTTAATTGCTGTGGCGCGCCAGCCCAGGCTTCATTCGTCCGCACAGATTGAGAAAAAAGAACACACATGAAGATCCGGCCGGATTCATGACAAAGAAAAGGACTAACGAACGACTCAAGCAACCAACGACTAAGCCTCTCTGGTACTACCCGTGACGATGGGCCGGGCCTTGCCCATGTGGTTTCCTAGTGTGAATCTTACAATAGTAATAGTAACAATCGGCCTCTGGGTTGGCCCCTGAGCCGGTCTCACGTTTCGTTTCCGTCTTGGCTCGAAGGGGGATGGATGGACGGGTCGACCCCGTGGACCCGCTGCCGGCGTTATGCTGGGCTTGTTGTTACTGTCAACTGGTTGCTACTTCACAAAGAAAAAGAAGGTGAGGGAGGGAAGAGTAAGACGTGAGATGTGAGAATTGACCGGGCGTCAATATTTTTTTGTCAAGGTGTCAAGGTGTCAAGGTGTTTCCCTGGATCCTGAGCTTGACCCAAAGTTGTCACTGTACTTTTTTCTTGGAATAGACTCCAGGGGCATCTAAAGAAAAGATTGATACCATATCATATCTTTTCTTCCTCTTTATTCTCTCTATCCCCCCCCCCCCCAATCTCCCAATCTCCCAATTTCCCAAATCACCACCAGACAGACCGTTCGGACTTCCCTGGTTTGGCCCCACTCAGGAGTACTGTACTGGTAGCAAATTCCAAGGTTTATCGGACGGAAGAGCATTCTGGGCCCGCAGCTCTGTTACACTCTAATATCCACCCAACCCGACCTTCTCCCTGACATCTGGAGTTCTTCATCCGGAAAACAAGACCTTGGAATCCTTGTGTGTGCTATTCATATACATACAGACCCAGGTTTTGTTGAGGTTTTCTAGAAGACGTCGACACGAGGAGCTGAAGAACAAAACGGCTCCCTAGCACCTGAGGCTAGCCTCTTAGCTTCACAGCTATTTCTTAAAGGTATGCCTGTCGATGTTGTTTGTGTACCCTTTCCCGTTCCTCTTGAGTACGTACCTAAAGGATGAATGAGTCGACCTCGTCTTCGCGACCATAGTACGTCCATACAGTACAGTACGACCCAACTCTCAAGTGCCCCTCTCAAGCTTCCCCTGCCACCACTCGTTTCAGCCTTGCCCCCCTTCTCTGGCTTCGCATCATTACGGATACACTACTACATACCTACATATCTCTATTGGGCCGTCAGCCTGTTTTATTTCTTAACATAATAAATATTAAGGCACACTGCTGTCCTTCCTGAACCACCAGAGGCTAATTATCATCTTTCTTTTCTTGGACACAGCAAGACAAGAACAGAACAGAACAGGACTGGACAGGAAAGGACAGGACAGGAACCATCCCACGGATTGATCTACCCAACTGATCTGGAACAAAGTCCTCTACTCTGACCCCGCTTCTAAACACCCACTTGCACTGTCAACCCATCCAACACACACCCCACTTTCCCTCCCAGAGCTAAAGACCCAGCCGCGCCAGTCCGTCTCCAACGCCGTCCTTTCTTCATAAGCTCATCCCTCCTTGTTAACGACTACCTATACCCAAGAGCAAGCATCTTCCCGTCATCAACTTGCGCCTTTCCCACAGCGCTACCGTCAGTCCCTCCACACATTACATAGTACCTGCCTGGTTGCTATTCCAGTCCCATCCACCCATCACCTTGCCGCCGCCATCCTCGTGGCACCGTCCCTGGTGTGTCTGTCACGACCACACAACACATCGAACTTGTTACAACAGCCTCCGTCTCGATAATACCAGCAATCATGTCTCGAGCCCAACCCCCGAACCCCGCGGGCTCCCGCAAGATCTCCTTCAACGTGAGCGAGCAGTATGACATCCAGGATGTCGTTGGTGAGGGAGCATATGGTGTCGTCTGGTAAGTCTAGAGAGGACTGCAATGCGATGTAGTGCAGTGCCAGCACCAAACCACCCCCCCCCCCCAAAAACAAGAAGCAGCAGCAGCTGACGAGCTATCCTCTCCCTTCTAGTTCGGCGATACACAAGCCTTCGGGCCAGAAGGTGGCCATCAAGAAGATTACGCCCTTCGACCATTCCATGTTCTGCCTGCGAACCCTCCGAGAGATGAAGCTCCTGCGCTACTTCAACCACGAGAACATCATCAGTATTCTTGACATCCAGAAGCCCCGGAGCTATGAGACATTCAACGAGGTCTACCTGATCCAGGTGCGTTCCCCTCTCCTCGTCCTCCAACAGCAACCCTTCGATATATTTATGCAATATTGCGATTGATTGGGCACCGCGCTAACATCTTTTCTGCCCCCCAGGAGCTGATGGAGACTGACATGCACCGTGTCATTCGCACCCAAGACCTTTCCGACGACCACTGCCAATATTTCATCTACCAGACCCTGAGGGCACTGAAGGCCATGCACTCGGCCAACGTCCTCCACCGAGACCTGAAGCCCTCGAACCTGCTCCTCAACGCCAATTGTGATCTGAAAGTGTGCGACTTCGGTCTGGCTCGTTCTGCAGCATCCCAGGAGGATAACTCTGGTTTCATGACCGAATACGTTGCAACACGTTGGTACCGAGCGCCCGAGATCATGTTGACCTTCAAGGAGTACACCAAAGCTATTGATGTGTGGTCCGTGGGTTGCATTCTCGCTGAGATGCTGAGCGGCAAACCTCTTTTCCCTGGCAAGGACTGTAAGTTACGCCGTGACCCATATAACCATAAGTAAATACGGCAACGTGACTGACACCATTCTCTCTCTCTCTCTCTCTCTTAGACCACCACCAATTGACCCTTATCCTCGACGTTCTCGGTACCCCCACGATGGAGGACTACTACGGCATCAAGTCCCGCCGGGCTAGAGAATACATCCGATCCCTCCCCTTCAAGAAGAAGGTGCCCTTCAGGACGCTGTTCCCCAAGACCTCGGACCTGGCCTTGGACCTCCTCGAGAAGCTTCTCGCCTTCAACCCCGTCAAGCGTATTACGGTGGAGGAGGCCCTGAAGCACCCATACCTCGAGCCCTACCACGACCCCGATGATGAGCCCACCGCGCCACCAATCCCCGAGGAGTTCTTCGACTTCGATAAGCACAAGGATAACCTGAGCAAGGAGCAGCTGAAGCAGCTGATCTACCAGGAGATCATGCGGTAATATCCACGTGTAGCATTTTGATCGACGGCGTTGGGGGGGGGGGTGGTGAATGTTAAGAGGTGTGTGTGTGTGAATGTGTGTTCTGAAACGAGGACGATTTGGAAGATACTTTTGGGCATGGGCCCTGATACCATGTTTTTGGGCCGGTGAAGCTGGATATACAAGACTTTTTTGTTGGTGTTCGAATAGTGAAGAAGCCGCTTGGCAAATGGAAGGAATGATGACTGCTATGATGGTCGACTCTGCGGGAACGAGAGCCATGTTGCACACAGCATTTCGTCGTGGTCACATTCGGTCTGCGGGTGTTTTTTCGATCAATTGATTTTTTATACAGTTTACCATCAATAGCACCGAAGGGAGGTGAAGAGAGCAATCGTGGAGCGTTATTGATATGAAGGGATGTTCTCAGGCTACTGTGTAGTCCTTGAGAAGAGTTGGGGACGAAGACACCGGATGCAACTGTAATTAACTATGGTACGGTGAAGGGTGGCCAGCCACAATAGACGTTTGCAAACCCATTTGATTATTTCCAGCCTGAGAAGCTCTACTCTGTTCGTGTATCGTTGTGTTAGGGGTTTTCTCCCTGCTCGTGAGGTACAGTAAACAAACAGCAGGTGAAGCGTTGAGTCCCAGGAGGAAGTGCGTTCTGTTTCCCTTCATATGTTCTCTTCCACTTGCCATCTTGGTTTGTTGACTCGTATGTACTTTGATTATGGTCTTATATACAGCTTTGCTCCCCTGCTTTAGCCTTCTTTTCAGGGTGTATTATTTGTTTCCTCGTCTTGAGAACCGCAGAAGAGAAACATAGACCTGCGTTCTCTCCAAGTGAAGCTGTTGGGTATCTTTCAACGTGGTTCAGAAGACAGCCTCTCTCGTGCTTATCGAAATTGTTTCCGAGTTGTGCCACATGTTTTCGCTTCCCCCGTACTCCAAGGAACGGGGGGACTGACTACTCTGCAGCCGTCCGTATCTTCCACTCGCTCACTCACTTCGAAGATGTGCTCGAGGCCGATACTCTCAGCCTCCTTACGAGGATGTTCAATCTCATCATACTGTCCGCCATGCTTCTGGACCACCTCCAATCTGTGCCGGCGGAGGAAGGCAAACACATGAAGCCTTTCAAAGCACCCTCCCCTTGGGCATCTCCGCCAGACCGCCACATTAGCGACGTCTTCCTCAGACATAGCTGACTTCTGAAAATCCCACAACGTTGGGGCTGAGGTCCCGGAAGTGCCTCGAGAAGGGTCTAGTTTTCCAGCCTGGGAACCCCCCCCCCCATCCATCCACACACACACGCACAAGGCCTCTCGCCCATTCCTCATCGCCGTCCCCCACGGCCGATAAGCCACAACTCGACGCCCAGCACCCCAAACTTCTCGCCCTCGTCGCTCAGCGGCTCGTTCCCGAACGTCAAGCACCGAGAGCTCACGCCCTTGTCCAGCGAGTCGTTCAGCCAAAGGCCGTAGTGCCCGTCGCCGCCCCCTATCGACAGCGTGTGGTGCTCGCAGTACATGTTGAAGTCGTTCTCGCCGCTGTACGGGAACGCCTTGAAACGGATGGACGGGCTCATCGGGCTGGGGGACCTCGAAGTGGGAGCTGATGATTGTGGCCGTAGGTACTGGATCGGCTCGAGGAGGAGCGACGATGGTGCGGCCTGGGGCTGGGGCTGAGCGGCCTGGGGAGGTGGTTGGGAAGGCGGGTCGTCGGACAGGTCGATGAGAAGCTCCTCTTCCGGCTCGGGCTTCGGCGGGGGCGGGGGCGCTGTCGGCCGCGGGACGCGGGACTGTCTCGGGCTGGTGATGCTCGTGACGCGGGTGGCGTTGGTGGTGTCTACTGACGGCGGCGGGGGCAGGGCCGTCAGGACGGACGCCCGCCAGAGGAAGCACTCGCCGTTGCCGAAGTAGTGGGCTGATGGGTGCGGTGGGTCAGAGAGGTAGGCGCCGAAGAGCTGATCAGTGAGGAAAATCGCCATGTTAGAATGCCGCCGACATCTTGTCACGTTTCATAATGGGGGTGTCTGGTGAGGGAAACCACTCACGCCTCCATCGTTATCCCTAACGACAAGCACAAAGCTCGACCTGGTCCCCTCGTACGTGCTACACTTCTCGTACAGCGTCCCCAGGCTCGCGCCGTCCTGGTCCAGGCTGTAGACGAGGTTCCACTCGTCCTCGATGCGCTGGCGCTCCGGGACCATGATCCGGATCTCCTCGGCGACGGCGGACGTCAGCAGCCTCGCCCTCTCGCTCGTGTCCTCCCTGAAGCCCCTGAGCTCCAGGGGCTCGAGGGGCGGCGGCCTCATGGGCGAGGCGGACCTGTTCATGGGGGGCGTGTAGACGCCGTTTATGCCGTTGTTGCGGTGGTGCGGGTACGAGAGCGGGCTGCTGCTGCTGCCGCCGCCGCCGCCGTGGGAGCCCGAGTAGTAGGAGGAGGAGGACTGGGGGAGGTGGCCCGGCTGCGCGGTGGTGGTCATGTCTGAGAAGCGCCGGACGAGGCCCCCAAAGCCGCTGGCTAGGCCGGACATGGCGTTTGAGGAGAAGATTGAGGAGGCGGCGGAGGGGGTGGTGGGGGTGGCGGCTCCGGAGGAGGATGGAGAGTATTCACTGCGCCGGGCGGTTCGGTCGCTATAGGGCATCTCGTTTGCTGGTTATCTGGCCGAATGGCTCGAGATCTATCCGAAATGTGTTTTGGAGTAAATCACGACGGGTGAAGTATGTAGATACCAGTAAGGTGAGGGAAGAGGGAGGGATGGTGGGAGACACGTGTGGGTGGGACTGGCATTTAAATGAATGGGTAATAAGTCGTGTCTCTCTCGCTTGTAAGGTAGTAGGTACCGTAAGGCTCACTTCATGACATAGTAGTTAGTACATCAGCTGTCCCTGTCCAATGCAAGCTGTACCAAGAGACGTGATGCAAGAAGAGGACAAGACAGCGACGAGACAAGAGAAGGGATGAAGAAGGCAAATTGCAGATGTGGGTTGGTTGGCTGGTGGTTATGGGAATGGATAGTGGATAGTGAATAATGGATGATGGACGATGGGTGATGGCAACCGCAGGAAGTTTAGCTGCCGCTGCGGATGCTCCCTTAAGTCCTGCATGGAGTACGGTACTGCGTACCTACCTAAGGTAGATACACGATAGAGCTGATCCCTGACTTATCCTCGGAGCTTTATCGCCTATGACGTCCACAGAGCTGCCAAGCCATGTCAACCCGGCATGTGGCTGCTGCTCTGCTTCACTTTACTCGGGGGTCAATCTATCTATCTATCTACAGTGCTTTTACATAGTAGCATACGTGCACATCACACCTATAATGAGAGATGTACCCAATTTGCAGTGTTACTGCGCAGAGCCCTGACAAGATGGGTTTGTTCTTTTCCTGCTATCTTTTCCTCTCTCTCCATGCCCTCTCTCGAGAAAAGAAAAAAACACCCACTTCCCAGGTGACCTCGGCAGACGATCTCACGGACCTCTTGACCGCCTTTGCACGGGCCGTCCGAAGGTCGCAACTCTGAAAGCCCACTGGAAGAGCGGAGGCTGAGACGGACGGCACTGTAGAGCCTCCCGAAAGGGCTGGGTGAGCGCCCAGGTGAGGTGGACGGAGCTCCTATCGAGCTCATCAGTGCCGTCGGCATGGCCCAGGAGGTCGAAGCATTCAAGATCAGCGATTGCATACTGCATACATACTCGACGAGGGAGCCTCGGCCGTCCTGGGCCATCTACACCGCCATACGATCAAATAGGACCCCAACGACATCGGTCGGACTGATACCGGTCGGACCTCCTACTCAATGAGGGAAGGGGAGTAGCCCCGAGGTCTGTAGGTTTGTAGGTGAAGGGTGTTGTGATGCCGGTCGAGTTTCGAGACCGCAATCAGTCCTGGCAAGGTTTGGTTCGTGTGAAGCCTCGGATTAAGACCAGTACTATCAATAATCCGGCCCCATCAGGACGATCGAGAGACGAACTGCTTGATGGCTTCGAGTACGCCCTCTGGGCTGGGCTTCTCAGCAGACACATCTGGCTCCAAGTCGAACGTCTTCCTCAGATAATCCCTCGTAGTAGGTCCGATAGTGGCTATGAACCTGGTCCTGCTTGGATCATTGGGCCTTGCCTTCCCAGTCGCCTCGTCTAGCATGCCCAGGCCTCGCAGCATCGCATCGCAGCCAGTGGGAGAAAACACCACGATCCAGACCATTTTCCGGTCTTGTGTCTCCTGCAGGCACTTTTTGAAGTCGTCCGCAAATGACTCCATGACTCCTGTGCCGTAGACCACAATCTCTTCCACATCGATCCTCCTTTCCTTGGGGAGCTTCTCGTCCATCAGCGTCTTGGGGATGATATCCCTCCTCTGCTCTCCCACGGGACACACCATCGCTGGCTTCTCCTCGGGGCGGTCACTGTACCACTCCGCATAATGCTCTAGCATGAAGTGGGCGAGGCTTTCGCCGTTGCCAGTATGCCCCCCAAACACCTGCAGCGGAGGGTCCTGAGGGACAGCCTTCAGGCACCTCGTGGTGGCCGGTCCGACACTGTAAACCGGGATGTCCTGGAGATGTGGCCAGGGTAGCGTCGTCGTGGCCACGTGGCTCCCATCGTAGTCGCCCGGGCCGTCCTGCACGAGTTTGGTGAAGGCCTCGACGGCTCTTTGTGAGGTGAAGATCAGGCCGCCATATGCCGCCCCAAAGTGTCTGCCGACCATCTGGTGTTTCAGTATTGACCTGAGCTTGGCCATACCGACCTCTTCGAACCTGTGCTCCAATACGGGGACGAAGGATGGTTCGAAGGAGAGGCCATCTTGTGTGGGCTGTGAGAATATCTCCTCGTAGCCATCGCCTGGGCTGGATTTCGTCTTGAGGAGTAGGACTGGCACCCTGTCTTCTGCCGTGGAGTTTGGCATTATGCGTTGGAGTAGTGATAAAAGATAAAAAGGAACAAGATCTTAAATACAACACACACAGTCTGGGTAGGTAGTGTTGTCTTATCTTTTTTTGTACGTAGTGTGGGGGCTTATTTAGGAGCTTTAGAGCTCTTGGCGCGCTGATGTCAGTCAGTGAGTCTCAATCTAGCAATTCTCAGTCGCGTGGTTCGAATTTCTTTGAACCGCGTTTCCCTGACGCTACGCCGGTTCTCAAAGCTGACAAATCCCCAAACATCAAATACCAGACATGTGTTGGAGGCATCCGTGTATATTCACCAGCAGCTGACACTGAAACAAGTGCTGTGCTAGACTTTCTTTAACTGTTTGAGGCAGCAATTCATCATACTACACATACATCATGGCTGAGGGTTCCCAAGAAACCCAGGTCAATGGCCATGGCGCCACCGTTGGAACGACAGACTCCTCGAAACCCTTGCCTCCGGGCATGGTCCTTGGGCCTGACGGAAAGCCGTACGTTGGTTAGACCTCAAGGCTTGGTTCTGGGTTGATCCATCTACTGACACGTACAAACAGCTGTCGTTCCTGTAATTCCAAGAGTGCCTTTTCGGCTTGGGCTTCCCAGGCCAAGTCCATGAAGGCACCAAGTTCGACCGCACCGAAGCCTGTAACCACCACCTCCACAACGACGACGACGGATTGCCCGGCAGATGTCGAGGTGCTTGGCCGGAGTACATGGACCCTTCTCCACTCTATCGCCGCCACATATCCCACCACCCCCAGCCCGTCCCAGCAAAGCGATGTCGTCGGCTTCGTCAAGCTCTTCTCGAGGCTATACCCGTGCTGGGTATGTGCCGAGGATTTCCAGACCTACATACAGAAGGATCCGGTCAAGGCCGGCAGCCGAGGCGAGTTCGGAAAATGGCTGTGCGACGCCCACAACGATGTCAACAAGAAGCTGGGGAAGCCGGTGTTTGACTGCTCTAGGTGGGAAGAGAGGTGGCGCACCGGTTGGAAGGACGGGAGGTGCGACTGATGCATTTCTCCGCAACCCCAAACGCTCGAGAGGCGGAGGTCCGAGGCGGGCCGTCATCGCGATCATATGCTGCTAACAAGCTGCAACAAAATCTGAAGCATTTTCATGGCGTTGAGAGTGGTAGGTAGATACACCGGATGGGAAAAGAGGCATCACTGCTCAGTTACGACCATATTGAATGATTAAACTCAACTCTGGGTATATTGCCCCCTTTAATTCACGGATCCCAGGCAGAAAATACGTTACCGCTTCTTTGGATCTGGCATTGTGCGATCCTGTCAAGTTGGCAGCACCTCGACCCAGCTCAACAACGGTACGACCGGAGTAGACGGCACCCTTATCACGGCGAACCTGCAGGACTGAACCGGCTTAGAGATGGTGTGGGCCGCAGGAAGAAAAAAACCGGGTCGCTTCTTGACATCACTTGGGCTTCTCGCATACCAAACACTCATTGATCGCGAATCACATCACTCACACAGCGCCTTGTCTCAAAGCCACTTCTACTACGTAGTAGCTTAGCGGTGCATTGGAACCTCACGCACCTCGAATCAGAACCGAGTAGTTATGCGGTTTTGCTCGTATCTGCTCTGCCTTGCCGAGTTGATGAGGAATCATTATTCCCGATTGCAGGGAAATCCGTTCTGCGGTCAGTAAGCGGTCCGCTCGACCACGATGTGGTCTGACACCATACTAGACCGACGGTCGGAAACCGCGAGCTTTTACAGTCTATGACATTCGAAGCCTGTCATTATGTATAGTTACCGTTGCTAGCCGAGTACCGAATCAGGTTGCTGGTCTCCTGTTTGTCCAGGTAAGGGTATATATAAGGCCTTCAAGTGAAGGAGGCTTGTCCTCCCTGCTCTTTCTCGTTCCCCATTCTCATCCAAGCAGTCATTGGGTTGTCTGTCTCTGCGCTTTGAAACCACATACATCTCTTCCGTACTTATCGGGAAATTATCTACGACATGGGCTCTACCGATTACAGACTTGAAGCCCTCCAGGAACCCGTCGATGTGGCCAAGTATCTCTTCACGCGGCTGCATCAGATAGGGATCAGGTCCGTCCATGGCCTGCCTGGCGACTACAACTTGATATCCCTTGATTATATTCCCGAGTGTGGCCTTACATGGGTTGGCAACGTTAATGAACTCAATGCAGGCGAGTAGACCACTCGATGAGCCTCAAAGTCAACAGTGGCTGACACCCCCATAGCATACGCAGCGGATGGTTATGCTCGAGTGAAGGGCATCTCAGCCCTGGTCACCACCTTCGGCGTGGGTGAACTCAGTGCTCTCAATGGTATAGCCGGAGCGTACGCCGAGCAAGTCCCCCTAATCCATATTGTCGGGTGTCCTTCCACTACTTCGGAGCGGGACGGGCTCCTGCTTCACCACACGCTGGGCAATGGCGATTACAATGTCTTCCGCAATATGTCGGCACAGGTCTCATGCTACGCCGCCAAGCTCAACCGGCCCAACGAGATTGCTGATGAGGTCGACACCGCCATCCGCGAGTGCTGGCTCCGCAGCAAGCCCGTGTATATCATGGTCCCTTCGGATATGGTCGGAGAAAAGATCGAGGGTGCCCGGCTCAGAACTCCCATTGACCTGTCTGATACACCGAATGAGCCAGAGAAGGAGGACTATGTGGTCGATGTCATACTCAAGTCCCTCTATGGAGCCAAGAACCCCATCATCCTGGTCGATGCCTGTGCAATCCGGCATCGCGTCCTGGACGAGGTTCATGACTTGCTCGAGAAGACGAACTTGCCGGTGTTTGTGGCACCCATGGGCAAAGGTGCTGTGAATGAACAGCATTCTAATTACGGCGGTGTCTATGCTGGCAGCGGCTCGCACCCGGATGTGTCCAAGGCTGTTGAGGCTGCAGACCTCGTTCTGAACATCGGCTCCCTAAAGGTAAGCTCTACCTACACGTACCCCTTTGTGGCCAGGACAGCAACTGAGCTCATTGTGCATAACCATAGAGCGACTTCAACACGGCAGGTTTCTCATATCGCCTCTCCCAACTGAACACAATCGACCTTCACAGCACGCACTGCACAGTGCGGTACTCAGAATACCCAGGCGTGACCATGAAGGGCGTCCTCCAGAAACTCATCAGCAAGGTCGAGGTCCCCAAGCTATCCGCCGCGCCCTCGCCCACGGTCGAGAACGAGGTATCCGCCAACGACGACGGCTCGCAGACCATCACGCAGTCCTGGTTATGGCCGCGCGTCGGCGAGTACCTGAAGGAGGAAGACATCGTCGTGACCGAGACGGGCACGGCCAACTTCGGCATCTGGGAGACCAAGTTCCCGGCTTCGGTGACAGCCCTGAACCAGAACCTCTGGGGTTCCATCGGCTGGTCCGTCGGCGCGTGCCAGGGCGCGGCGCTGGCTGCCAGGGATGCCGGCGTCGACCGCCGGACTATCCTGTTTGTGGGTGACGGTAGCTTCCAGCTCACGGCCCAGGAGGTCAGCACGGTGGTCAGGCTCGGCCTGAGGGTCACTATCTTCTGTATATGTAACGAGGGGTATACCATCGAGCGGTTCATTCATGGCGTGGATGCCGCGTATAATGACATCGCGGCGTGGAGGTTTAAGGATGTGCCAGCTGTGTTTGGTGCTACGGAGAAGCAGGTCTCGACGTTCACAGTGAGGACGAAGGAGGAGCTCAACGGGCTGCTTACGGACCGGGAGTTCAATGAGGCGAGGCAACTGCAGTTTGTGGAGCTTCATGTTCCTAAGATGGATGCTCCCAGGCCGCTGGTCATGGTGGCTAATGCTGCGGCGAAGAATAATGCCAAGGCGTAGTGAGAGGAGGGGTTGGATATTTTTCGAATGTCTCTCATGGCCTATGAGTCCTATTGAATTAAAGTTGATCGATTTGCCCCCCCCCCCCTTCGGTACGCGATGCTCGCTATGCAACTCCTAAGTATGTACGCATGAATCAACTTTCCCGCCTTTGCCTCGTGCTGCTAGCTTGGGCTCTCCTCTTCATAGTCATCATCATCATCTTCTTCTATCTTGGGCTTTTTCGCTGGCGATATTTCGCCCAGTGGCCTGACATGCCGCCTCTTGGGATCGTCCTGGATGTCTTCCAGCTTGGCCAGAACCGCATGCAGTCTCTTCCTGGCCGCGAGCTCCCTGTTCGTGCTGTCGCTTTGCGGCCGGTAGAATTCCTTGACCACCGCCACTGTGGCGTGGTAACACTGGTATAGCAACAACCGGATATGGGCCTCTTCTGGGTACTCGACTATGTCGCCGCACATGGTAAGCATATCGCGAGCGTCGTCGTCCTTTGAAGGCTGTGTCCGCCCGTTGAAACCCTGAAGAAATTCCCTTGAGGGCTCCTCGCTGAACACCATAGCCATCAACGGGTCGCCAAATGCGCAGTTGCTCCAATCGCGCAAGCCTGTGACCCGAATATCGGATGAATATCGCCCGTCATCATGTTGTCCGCCGCCGTCCTCATTATCCGATTTCGCAATGAGACCTGTTAGTTCTACCCTGGTATTGTTCCTCCCGTTCTGTGTAGGGGCCTCCCTCTCCGCCATCATGTTGGAATCATGCGCAGCGTCCAATATAACGAGCCGCGGTACCGTAACTGCATCCAGACAGAAGCGCAGTCTCCGGAAATGTCGCCGTATAGCCTGGTACGAAATAGTCACAGCCATATCTTCCGCATCGCGCAAGATCCCTTCCAAGATTGCGTGGAATGCCAGAGACCACCGGTCCATACCCCCGGGCCTCTCCATACTACCCCCTGCTCGACTTTGCGTGACGGCCGTGGGGCAGAGTACTGATACGGCCAGTCCAAATTTCCCTGATGGCGACTGGAGTAGTGAAAGCCGTCTGATGAACCTGCCGGCCTGGAAGTCGATGTGTCGACGTTCGGAGAGTGTGAGCCCCCTGGGCAGAGACGACAGGGAAAGCCCATTCAGGTGAGAGAGGATATTGTATGCCGAGCCGAGCTCTTTGCTCGATTGGGAATGGTCGATAAGGGCGGGCAGGAGCTTGAGGAGGTCCACGTCCTTCAGGAAGAGCTCGTCCTGGATCTTCACCTGACAATACTGCCGCTTGGCACCACACGAGCCGCACACATCTGTGTAGCTGAGGTCGACCTCGGCCTTACCCCTCCGCTGCGGCCCCTGTAGCGATGTTCCTCCTCCCGACTGGAGAACCCCCCTGATCCACTTGACGACGACAGCCTCTGACTTGATGATCCATTGCTCCGACCTGAGGAGCCTAAGCATGGAGGGCGGGGCCAGGATCAGGACCAACATGTCGTGCACGCCGCAGCCGTGGTCTCTTATCGCGGGAGCTGCCCTGAGCTCATAAATCCTCTGTAGCCGGTGGTGCGTGTTGGGCAAGGGTACCACACGGATCCCCTCGTCAAGGTCCATATGGTGGGCGACCGTGTTTAATAGCATGCGGACTGAGGATGCGGAGGGGAGGGGCGGCCCGCCGCCGCCAGTACACATGGCCGATGTTGCGAGGACAGCAGCAGCAGTAGCAGCTGCTGAGGCGGCATTGGTCGAGGTAGCGGAATTAGTCGTCGCATGCGCAGATCCTATGTACCCGGCTGCTGCCCAATGCGAGGGCCGCAGCCCAGTGGTTGCAGCAGCAGCAGAAGCCCCGGGTGGAGGACGGTGAGGTCGGACAGAGGATGCTTGGGTAACCGAGCCCGTGTAGCCGTACCCTGTGGGACCGCCTGGGAGGGACGCGAGCTGCTCGCTGGCGGGCAGGTGGTGTTCGCGACATGCGCGCGGCGAGGTGGGCGGATGTGGGCCGAGGCCGTCGTGGTTTGCCTGGGTGGTTGCTGTCGACACAAGCGAAATGCAGTAGGCCGGTGAGGGAGCCGAGCGAGGCGAGACAGAGATCAGAGCCGACCCTGACGGCAGCGATATAGTAGCGGTATCACCGCCGGCGGGGAACGCCGGGCCTTGCACGGCTGGCCTCGTTCCTCGTGGTGACATGAGGGTAGCGGCGGAGCTGTTGCTTCTGCTGGCCATTATGCCGGTCATGTCGCCCCTTGTCCTGGTTTTGCTGCTGCTGCTGCTGCTCCCACCACTGCGGCCTAAAATTGGCATATGTGTCAATATGTCAACCATGGATCTTGCATGGTGGCTTGAGTTTCTCGACTTTTTGATCTTTGTCTCGGGTCGCTTCGATTTCGGAGATAAAAGCGAAACAGGGGGAGGGGTTCAACCCGGCGGAGTATCAGTGGCTTTTCGTATATTAGACAGCCGAGTCCAGATGCCACTATGTGAAAGGTATGTGGATAGAAGTGAAATTCAAGAAAAAAGTCGAGAAGGTGGAAGCAAGCAACACAGGCCGGGCAGGCCGCTGTGGTTTGTGAGATATGATTAGAGGCGTTGTCCTCAGCTCGTTCCCTACCGGCACGGGGCGGCCGTGTGTCAGGGGGACGGGAGGACAGTGAGGTGTCTATGTAAGACACATTGACTAGTTCCTGTGGTATAGACAGAATAACAGCAAGAGAAGCAATGGTATGCATATGGGTAATGGCGGTAGACAAAGAGTAGACCAAAGATCCGGGTAATGAGTGTCTCGACATGGCGAGAAGTGTGTAGAAGTAGAAAAAAAGGAACAACACACTTATTCTCACTCGACTGACACATGATTTGTTTCCTGAAGCGAGAGGATCAGTGTATAGCCCGGGGAAAGGCCGTCCACGATGGGACAGGGTACGGATTTGAAATCTCCAGGGTACTAGATTAGTCCTCCACGATGTCGATGCATATAGGATATGAGAGACCAAGCAACCGGATAGGCCGCATCGGTTCTCTGCGCTTACCTTCCGACCTACGGTTTGTGAAAGGCCCGAGGTATGCCCTCAGTAGCCAGCCTCCTCGAGGGGGAGTCGCCTTAGTAGTGTGTCTTTTTGTTACATTGTGACCAGGAAATGGGCGATGTGCATCATGTGGCGACCGACAATCTCAGCATGGGAAGCCATTCGGACCATGAGAGACGTAAATGGCTCGTGGATTCCATCAAACGGCCGGGGCTTCTTTCGTAACCGAACCGTCACACAGATCATCTGGGTGTTACAGTGCTTCCATCTCGGCGCTGCTTACTGCGGCCTGTGGGATCTTGCAGCGAGATACCAAATATAAAATGTGCGCAGTCGTATCATCCACAACAAGTTGCATCACATCCCAGTGACGGGCCACCTCCGCTCCAGACCGGCGTAGTTGAGGCGGAGCCGGTCCCCGGTGCAAGCGGCTCCAGTCCGATAATGGACGGAGCAGGACGGCTTGGACTTCACCGACTGCAGACTGGCGAAAATGGCCACACCGTCCCGCCATGGATGGCCCGGACGACGATTGGCCGCTGGGAAGCGAACCCGTATCATGAGGCAGCAAGAAGCTCCGTAAAGATGACCCCGGCTGGTTGACGAGCAAGTGAGGCAGATGAGCGTGCAGAAGAGTCGTGTCTCTGGGGAGGAGCGGTGAGCTCGGGACAGCAGCAAGGCTGGTACCTGTTTCCCGCATATGTCTAAATCGTGCGGTTCACGTGGCTGCTGAAAGACAAATAGTCAAGACAGATCACGAGCCGAACATGAGAGTTCCAAGACTGCGGTGTAGCACCGTGGCATGTGAAAGAGTAGGGCTGAGCGAGGCACCTTGCAGCTGACGGACGGAGTTGCTGTAGTGTGCAGGGCCGAATGTCGAATTTCTCGTTATTTTCGGCGAAGTTAGAGAGTTGTTTCCCTGTCGAGACAGGTAAGAAGCATCCAGAGCTGCTCATACTGAAGGCAGGTTGATGACAGGCCTTGCAGCATCCTTGTGTCTCGCAGCACGAACCGAATCAGACATTGGTCATGATTGGGCCCATTTGACGGCTCAAGCGAGCTTACTCCCTCTTCTTCTTTGTAAAGAACACCTGATTGACTGGTCGCGTGCAAGACTGAGACGCGGCCGACAGATCCAAAACCCAGGCCTTGATTAGTTTACTCCAGTTGGCTCCCCTGAAAGAAGCCCTGGAAGGAACCTGCCCGGTCGTACATGTTTTCAGGGTAGACAATATATCGCTGATGAAGGATTCAATGTTTCCTTCGTGCTGGATTTACGGCCCAAGATGATTCTCAAGTGCTCTGGACGCCACAGCCTCCACGCATGGCCAAGTGATGGGCTCATCTTCCTAGACTCTCGTCAAAATTATCGCAATAGGGCCTAGCGTGACCATATCTGGGACGGCATGCTACTATTGGCATTGTCCAGTGCTGTCAAATTCCGCACCCCCTGGACTGTCCTGCATGCATGTGAACTGCTGGGGCTCAATACGTACCATTTTCCTATACATACAAGCTGATTTTCCGCCTCGATACCAACGGCTTGCAGCTGACAGCTCGGGATGCCGCCGGCCCACCTTGACCCCGACAACCAATATCCAGCTGCAGCTCCTGCATCATCAATCTGCAGGTGCACCGGGGAAGAGCATTCTTGCAGCTCATGCTTGTCATGCACGTCTCCATCGGCGGGTTCAAGCAATCACAATGGTCCAAGCTGGAACCACCGAGCCTTCACAGTGGTAGTAGCCGGTTCCTCCTGACTTGAAGAAAATCAATATTTGATGCATCACTTTGACGTTCGCGTTCCCGTACCCTTCAGCATCAACTGGCATTAACCGGTGAGCTCGTAATTGCTGCTGCGTACTGAATCACGCATCCTGTGCCGTTGATTCAACCTTGTCGTCACTGCCTTCGTCGCCTCCAGTCGCCACATCCTTGGTTGACAGCTTGTAAAGTTCGGTCAAGTTGTATCTTTTCAACTGCTCCCAATCACCAGGGACAACGCTGAAGCCGCAGACCGTCTATACGCCTTCATCAAAATTTGCCCGACCAAGTGCTTAAGAATTTCAACCATACCTGGTAAATATCAACTAATATGACCTTGTCCGGGTTTCCAAGGTCCACTTTGTGTTGGGTATCGACGAGATCAGCGATGCGTGTGATTACGTCCGCTCTCTTGAGAGTATTGTGGCTGCGGATGGATGGCCGGATCGCGTACTTCGGGGGAGAAAAAGGTCAGCAGGGGACACGAGGTATCTGGACTGCCGAGCTTTACCGTGACCGGCTTCGTCTTTTCATCCACTTCGTCAACCTGGGCCTCAGACTGGTTCGCTGCACCATCGGATCCCGCCTCCTTCTTGGGCTCTGTCGACTTGAGCTTGAAATGGTCGGCGAGGACTCTCTTGGCACCCTCCTCGAGACCATTCTCCGTAGCCTTCACAATGACAGTGACGGGTGTCAATCTGTTTAGGTATCGGGATTTCGCCCCTCCATGGCCGACACTGGCCGCATCCTGGCATATGCGCCTCGAGAATTCGACAGGCTCTATTGGAGCCTTGCATCGCATGAAGAGCAGGCACTCCTCCTTGATGCGGACTTCGGTAAGGACGCGATCCGAGTCTCCCTTGCCCTTGCCCTTGTCTTGTAGGGAACCGACTTCTTTCTGGATGGCAGCTTCGATGTCCTCGTCCTCGTCATCTGACTCATTAGCACCCTCGTCGGACTTGATCCCGTACACCTTCTCTGCATACTGTGCAACTAGTGAGCCGTTGGTTGCATGCTGATAAGATGTGTTGGCCAACGAACCTCGTCGAAGAGAAGCTCCATCTCCCTGGCAGACTTGCCCTTCATGTGCAGGGGACAGGTCACCCAGATACCCATGTCACCAGGCTCAATGGTGTTGGCCTTTGGCTTTTCTGACCCATTTCCAGCTCCTTTCGGCACCATCCACTTGCCACTGTTGCCCTTCTATAATCCCAGTCAGCCTATCTAAACTCGGCAAATGTTGCATAATACGTTGTCACCCCATGGGCGTCAATGTATAGGTGCCGTTAATTGAAAAGGGCTATTGGTTCAGGCCCATGGAAAAGAATTCCAACGTCCTCAGAGTCCCAGCTCACCTTCTTCTTCTTGTAGGCAGCCCCTCCTGCGTCATTGCCAGCCTTCCTTTTGGTGGCTGAGTCCGCCATTGGATTGATACGCGAATCTGATATGCTTGTGATAAATGAACCAATTGAGACAAAGTGGCCGGCAGCAGTGAGTGTGTGGACTCGGGCACCGTGTAACTGTAGACCAAAGCTTCAGCGTTGTGAGTTCTTGATGATGTCTAGGCGCGGAATTGTTAGAGTGTGTTTTGAGCTCTGGAGATTTTGCGGCCAAATAGGGTTAGGGTCCAATCACCCCCCTCACTCACCCCAACGGTGAGCGTGCGATGCAACCCAGGATCGTTTACCAAACAACCGCTTCTCAAGTGGCATCTTCGCAAATCTTTCTGTTTGATGTGCCTCTACATTATCAAAGTGATCTAAACTATCGACCATCGAAGCATACTAGGAGGTCAGTTTCTCTTTGTAACTGGTTGTCACTGCCATCTATCATCCATCTCGGCTGATGTTGGATGCAAACTTTCAGATTCGTTCGCTTATTTACTATCTTCCTCATCTTCACTCTCATCTCGAGGGAGCCGGATGCCCATCTCAGCCAGCATTGTGCCAACTGGGCCGACCATGCCAGCCTGGCCTTTGAAGCTTTCTAACAAGTTCTTTGCCAGGTTGTAGTCGATGTCTACTTCATCGTCCTCACTCTCATCTTCCTCCATGTCGTCGATCTCAGCCTCTTTCGAAGACCCTGCCGCTTTCTCCTTGCCCTTGTCCTTGCCCTTTATAGCCTTGGGCTTCTTGGGTGTTGGATCCAAGGCCAGGGCTCCATGCTCATTCAGCTCTGCTTCCATCTGCTCCGATAATTTCTTGATCTCCTCGTCTTCACTATTCTCTTCCTCTTCCTCCTTGTTCAACGCCGGCTTAGGTATTTTCTCCTTGCCCTTATCTGTGGCTTTGATGGCGTCAGCTGGTATACCCATCATCTCTCGCATCATGCGGGCGAATTCCTCCTCGTCGAAGCTGACATCGCGGTCCTCGCTATCGTTGCCGTCCTCTAGATCCGAATCGTCATCGTCGTCATCGTCGTCTTCATCCATTTCGTCAAATTCGGCACCGTCAATTCCAGCCTTGTCATCATTCAGAAAGGCCTCGAACCGAGAAACAATTTTCCGCAGATCCGCCTGAGCGTTGGCATCACCAAAGCTTTTCTCCTTAGAGGCACTTCTCTTGCCGTTGAGCTCCTGTTCAAACTCGTCGAAATTGATGTCCATCCACGAGTCGTCGTCATCGCGAGTAGAATTCTTCCAGCCCACGATTTCGACATCGGTAGGAAGTATTGAGTCTCCATCTTCGGCCAAATCTTCGAGCAGCAGCGCAACTTCGCGAGCTGTGCGGTTTTTGCTCTTTGCTGCACCTACGGCCAGCATCTCAAAGCCGCATGTGACCTTCATGCCCAACTCAAGCATTGAGTGTTTCCCTCGCAGATCGGCACTGCTGTCGGCGGAGGTGGCTTGCTTCTCCGAAGAAGTGAAGATGTCCTGCCACGCCGGAGGGGGCGAGAACACTTGAGACTTGAGCTGGGCGTAAAGCACTTTTGTGAACTTGACGCTAACGTCAACGAGGTCTTCGGGTAGGAAGATGAGACGGTCTGTAGACGCTGACATCATGGGCTTCATGGCGATGGGGTCTCTAAGATAGAAAGCCTCCACAGCGGGCGCGATAGACTTGGGTATCTCGTGGATGACATACGCTAGTCGTCTCGGGATAGTGACCATGGCGTAGTGTATTGACACTTGAATCTGTCCAGGGTACTTCTCCAGACGATAAAAGGCCTCGGCCTCAACAAAAGTGGAATGTATGAGAGAGTCTGCTGCAGACTGAAGTGTTCCAATCGCCTCGGGCAGCGTGATTTTCTTGGACTGCGCATTGCCATCTGACCTAAGAGGTATGATTCGCAGTTGACCACCTTGTATCCAAGCCCTGTTGGCATCGTTCTCAGGACTCAGCCATTTGGGCAGAACATTCGCGGCTTCAACCAGGAGAAATTCTCCATCGCTGTCCGAAACCCGTACCCATAGGTCCGGAAACTGCTTGGTGAGCTCACGGAGAATGTAGACGATGAGCCATTCATCCTCTATCGAGTCACCATAGTCTGTGATGCCGTGGAGGTAATGCAAACCTATTATTGATCGTCAATCAACTTGTGGCTACCCTCGAGATTTGGAATGTTTTGGATTGCACTCACCTTGATCTGTTTTCGTCTCAAGGTTGAAGCCGTCTCGCTGCCATATATAATCCTTGGTGAGTTGGTTTGCAAGCTGGACGGCTGCCTTTCGCACTGCTTCAAGACTCGAGGTGATTTTCTTAGGCTGCAAGTCGGCCTCGATAACAAACAGCATATACTCAACACAGTTTTCTGGCAGGATTCTTTCATATTCCTTGAAGTTGTTGTCCCCGGACTTGGCGTCCCTGTCAAATTCCTCTGATCCGGTCATCTTCCCCAGATTGATCGCTGGCGTGGGCGTTCTTAGATCACAGGCCAGTCCCTATCATAGTCGTCAGTTCACCAAAGGTCAAGTCACTCTTTCCAAGCAGTTTATTTATTTGAATAGTATGTCTTGAAGTTTCATGAAGTGCAACACCAACCGAGAAAGTGTAAAAGAGCCCCTGCTTCAGGCAAACCTTATGCTTACCTGACTTAGTAAGCGGCGCCTGCGAAGTGGGCTAATAGACTAGATGAAGAAACTGCTAAGGGAGACCTCGGCAGGAGCTAACATTTCGACAACGAATGCCATCATTGCGTCACTAGCGAGGTATTTACCTAACAGCAAGTGCGACAGCAACTAACAGCTGTGCGCACTCTCCATTTCAACGCGCAAACGCGCCGACCCAACGGCGATACGCGGTGCGCGTCTTCCGCCCATCCCACCTTACGATTTTATCCAAGTCACAACGGCCGCAACTCAACTTTCGAGTCACGCCGGACTCGCTGCCTCCCTTTCGCCTGGTCTACCGACGCACGGTATACACGATGCCCGGCCGCACAATCAATCAACTCGGCAACGCGTCCCGAAAGCGCAGCCGGCGCCAGGATGACAGTGATAGTGACGGCGACGAGGATGAGGTCGTCGATGTTCAACGGGTAAGTTCAGGACTGCGAAGCGAGCCCGTACGTGATGTCCTATTGAACTCGCGATATTCATGTTTCCATAACGGGGAGCACCTCCATTGCTAACATGGCGTGCATAGCAGCAGAAACGTGCCCGTATATCCGATGTAGGCGGTTCCCGCATACAGGCTGCGAAAGCCAGAACCGCGCGCGACGCTTCCGAGTCTTCTAGTGAAGAAGAGGACGATGTCCCAATGAAGGAGGCCGATCATGATGATGGCCCAGCGGCTACACAATACGAGATTATGCGAGATGCAGGATTCAAGCATCTCGAGCACGCCGACGAAGACGACCGACGCGCCACTCAGAGGCTTCAACAAAAGAGCTTGGCTCGCAGAACCAACCGTGCTGGAGATCTCAACAAAGCAGCCGAGAACGGCATCCTAGAAAGCATCGAGTGCATCAATTTCATGTGCCATGAGCGCCTCAAAGTCGAACTTGGGCCACTTCTCAACTTCGTTGTTGGAGAGAACGGCAGCGGCAAGAGCGCTGTTCTCACCGCAATCACACTTTGTCTGGGCGGCAAAGCGAGCTCTACAAACCGTGGCGGTTCCCTAAAGAATTTCATCAAGGAAGGACAGGAAAAGTCGCGGTTGACTGTCAAGATCAAGAATAGAGGTCATGATGCATATCAGCATGCCCTGTACGGCGATTCCATTATCATTGAGCGACACTTCACCAAGAGCGGCGGCAGCGGTTTCTTTGTCAAATCTGAGACGGGTAATAAGGTGTCGACACATAAAAGCGAGGTCGACAATATTGTCGAGTACTACTGTCTCCAAGTCGACAACCCCTTGAATATTCTTTCCCAGGACAACGCAAGGCAATTCCTCAACCAAGCCTCAGCCAAACAAAAATACAAATTCTTCCTCCAAGGTGTCCAACTTCAACAACTTGATGACGACTACCGCGTCATTGAGGAGTACCTGACGTCGAACGAGCACAAAGAAGCTGACATGGAAGTCAAGCTGGATGCTGCGGAGAAGAAATACGAGAGAGCAAAAAGGGAGTATGAGTTGTACATGCAATCTGAGGAAATGCGCAAGAAATGTCGGCTGCTGTCTCAAAAGGCGATCTGGGCCCAAGTCGTGGAGGCAGAACGCGGAGTCGAGCGAAACGAACAGAGAATCAATGAGGCCGATGGGCAAGTCGCTGAAGCACAACATGTGGTCACGCAAAAGACCCAAGAATTGCAAATCATCGATGATCAGCTCGCTCAGGCTGAGGAAGCTTTGAAGGCCGCCAAAGAAGAGGAGGGAGCCCTACAAGCTAATGTGGACATGGCCGAACAAGAGTACAGAAATGCTCAGAAGGAACTTTCGAGCCTCCAGACGATAGAACGTGATGCACGTTCTCGCGTGTCGAGTGCGATGAGGGATGTGAAGGAGTATGAGCAAAAGATCCACGAGGAAGAGAAACGTCTGCAGGATTTGAACGGAGACGCACATTCGCGAAAGGTGGAGGAGTTGGAAGCGGCGCAGGCTAAGATTCAGGTTCTTGAGCGTGAATCCGAAGAGGCGAACCAACGAAAGCCTGACATCAAAGAGAAAATGGAGGCTGCAAAAACAGAGAGGAACACTGTTGTGAGGTTTACTGAACAGAAACAGGATGAAGTTGCAACGGCACGTAATAGGGTCAAGGAACTTGAGCAGGGTCAAGGATCCCTCTACGCTGCATACGAGCCACAAGTCCCGAATCTCCTCAGGATGATTGATGATGACGCCGGGTTTGAGCAGAAGCCTGTTGGGCCTATCGGCGCTCATGTACAGGTTCTGCAGCCCATCTGGTCACCCATATTGGAGAAAACATTTGGTGAAACGCTCAACGGATTCATAGTCACGAGCAAGCGCGATCAGCAGCGACTTCGTGACATGATGAAGCGCTTCAAAATCGACAGGTGCCCCATCTTCATAAGCAACACGAGACCAATCGATACTTCGAGATCAGAACCCGACGACAACTTTGTCACGATCATGCGGATTCTCAATATTGCCAACCCCCTAATCCGGTCCCAGTTGATCATCAATCATCGCATTGAGCAGACCATTCTTGTCGAAGACAAGCGTGACGCTGAGCGCATCATGCTGGACGGCACAGTTCCTCGAAACGTCGCTGCCTGCTTTCACCTCTTCAAAGAGAAGGGGTTTGGATGGGGTGTGCGCTTAGCTGTTAACGCCAGCCGTATCAGTTCTTCCCCTGTCCCCCCTCCACATCGGTCTCAAAAGCCTCGTCTTAGGAGTGACTTACAACAAGAGGTCTCACTCCAGCAAGAGAAGCTGAGGCACCTCGAAGCGGAATTGGGGGACTTGCGGAGGCAGGAAAGGAGCCAACAACAGATCTTGGAACAGTGCGGGGAGGAAATGAAAGCGATCGGCAAAATTGTGAACCACAACAAACAGAGATCGAGAGAGATCCAAGTGGAAATCGACGACATCCAACGGGTACTCGACTCGTTCGACGGAGCCGATGGAAGGCTGGAGACCCTCCACGACGGTCTTAAGAAGGCTCAAGAAGACTACAACGTCTACGGCGACCAGTATGGCACAATTGAGCTACGGAAGCAGGAGCAGAACAAGACGGTGGAAACCAACTTGGGACTGTTCAAGGAAGCAAAGAAAAAGGTGCAGGAGTTCGAGACACGGGTGAAAAAGGCCGAAGACAAAGTCAAGAGAGGCACCGACTCCCGCAGGCTTCAAGTCGTCCAGAAGAATGAGGCCCATGATAGGCTACAAATAGCCGAAAACGAGAAAACAAGGCTGGAGGGGAAGCGAGAGCGACTGGAAGAGACGGTCCGTGACTATACATCGGAGGCAACGAAGGGCTGTTCTCGCGTCCACATTGGCGAAGAGGAGACGTACGAAGTAATTGTGAACCAGTATAAGTCTCTGCGCAAAACCCTTCAGGATCGTGAGCGAAGACGGGGTACGAGCGACGACGATGTCGTCAAACAAGCGAACGAAACCAAGGAGGAGTTCACTCGACTCCAGAAAGATGTGGAATCAGCTCGCAAGGACAACAAGGCGTTGAAAAACAACCTTGCAGCACGACTGCAGAGATGGAGGCTATTCCAGCGGTACATCTCCTCCTGCTCCCGCGCCAATTTCATGTATTTGCTCAGCGAGCGTGACTTCAGGGGTAGGCTGATCCTTGACCACGAGAACCACGCCCTCGATGTCCAGGTCGAGCCCGACAGGACCCGCAAGAACGCAGCCGCCCGCAACACCAAGACACTTTCCGGCGGCGAGAAATCTTTCTCATCCATCTGCCTGCTTCTGGCTATCTGGGAGGCCATGGGCTCTCCACTCCGGTGCTTGGATGAGTTCGACGTCTTCATGGACAATGTGAACCGTGCCATTAGCACAGAGATGCTGGTGAGCAACCCCTCTCCTGAGACCTCATGCCACGAGAAATTTTTGCTAATGCGCCACAGATCCACGCCGCGCGCAACTCAATCGGCCGTCAGTACATCCTCATCACTCCTAATGCCATTGAGGGACGGGCAACATTGGACAAGGATGTGAAGATTATCAGGTATGTCGTATAACAGCATATGTCCGATTCTGTGCCAGAGACTGACCTTGTGCCCCCTAGATTGACCGACCCTCGTCAGCGCCGGCTGGCAGATCCTTAGAGAGAGGGTCTCTACGTCTTGTCGCGTTAATCCGATGGTACAGAGTTGCCTTCCCGTTGGGAGAAGTATTATGTAGGGCTTTCAGGTCGCGGTAGATTCGGGATCATCGTATGGGGCTCATGGCATGGTCGTTGGGGTTTACTGTGATGAATTGGCTGGAGTTAAGGACGTTTGCACTGTGGGTCGCATTTTGTAACGATACGAGATTCCCCTCCTCGAATGGCTTCGCGGCTTTGAGAGGCAAGTTCAATGTTTCTCAACTTTTGGTGGCTGTAGCGAATTTGGTATTTATAGTATACGGAGTATCTTCTACAGAGTCTCTCTTCCGTTCTGGTCGAGGACACACGGATTTCTACAATGGTAATATGCTTGCACACCAGACGGTCCACTCTCCGTTCCATTATATCCGCATGCCCTTGCTCCTCATAACATTCAAGCCCGCGTTCGCCGTGAAGCCAACCCACTGGCCCAGGGATCTCAACGTGCCTCCGACACCCTGCACCTCCTCGAGCCTCCTCCGCAGGAACTTCCTCGTCTCGATGAAGCCCTCGGAATGATCGCTCGTCATGAACAGCTCGGCGGACGCGTAGGTGGCGGAAAGGGACGCGCGCTTGGTGTACCACGAGGGGTCAACGGCCGTGTCCCCCACGAGGAACCATATCTCGTCGGACAGCTTGGCGAGCTCCTTGAGGGAGGCGGGGACGTAGCTCGGCTGGGCCATGATGGCGAGGGCCTGTAATTCGTCACTTGTCAGCAAGACTAACCACATGGCCGCATGGTACAAACCTCCATGTGTTTCCTGCCGGGGGTCAAAAACTCACCTCCTGCAGCCGGCCTACGACAGCCTCGTTCCCCATCAGCCTCTCCCAGGTCAACATCTCGACCTTCCTGCCCACGCCGAGCCTCCCGCCCTCCTCCCCGCTGAACAGCACCTTGGACTTGAGCGCCAGGGCCTCCCGCTGGTACACGATGTGCCACAGGACCAGGCTGAAGACGCCGTCCGGGAGCACGTTGGTGCTGATGTCGAGGTAGCCGGCGTCGCGGGCGCCGAGGGCCAGGGCCTTCTGCGTGAAGCCCTGCTCGGGCACGTGTGCGTAGGCGGCGCTCAGGATGGTGCGCTCCGTCGGGGAGAAGGTGTCGTGGGGGGACGGGTGGTCGTAGGAGTGGTAGGGGCGGCTGGCGGGTGTTGTCGCCGGGGAACACGTTTGGAGCCGTGGGCGGAACTGAGACTGTCTTGATTGTGGTGGTGGTGCTGGTGGTGGTATCCTGGAGCTGGAGCTGGAGCTGGTGGCGAGGTTGCGGCTACAAGGAGGGGCGGCGGATGCGACCGGGGCTGCTGTTCGCGGCCGGGTCGCCTGCGCAATTGCCCTGGTTGCTGCTGCGCGGCATGTCGAGGGTGATGCGCCGGATGGCAGTCTGCAGGTTATGGGTCCCATTGTTGGTGCTGATCGTCGGTGTTGCAAAGCTCCAGATTGATATTTCGGCGGTGGGGTGGGGAGCTTTTCGTTGCGAAAGTAGCTATGGCGCGCGTGGTCGCGTAAAGTAATGCCGGGGGTGGACAGGGAAAACGAAAAGAAGAAGGAGAAAAAAACTGGCTCCCGAGCCGAGCCGAAGCGAAGTGTTCATGCCATCGATCGATTTGAGCCCTGACAAGCATTTCCTTGTGGAGCAAAGAGTCCGTGTTGTCGCTCGCTACTTAAACTGTATGTAAGGGAACATTGGGACAGGGACAGGGACAGGCCTGGTTATCATTGATTGACTGTATATACAGCTTTTAACCTCCTGCAATTGTTTATTAGACGACAGACCGCCTCGGAGTTTTCGTGGTGTTTCTCATTATTAGTTCCAGTGTTCCAGGCGAAACGCGTCAAATATGTCGTCAACCCTACATCAATCAAAACTGGGTATTTATTTACTTTATGTAGCTTCTTATATGTGGGTTGGACGGCTCGCATAGGTATATTATCTGAAGGGGGAGGCGGGGGCGGTTGCCCTATATCTCCTCTGAGGCAGGGAACATATCTACCATTCCACTACCTAACCCACCTTGTTGGAACTATTCGAGGCAAATTGCAAACGAAGCGAATGGGTGGGTTGCCGTAACCTTTTTTACTGTACTTTTTTTTGCGGCCTTCTTTGGCTGGTTCGCCTGCTCAGAAACGCCGATCATTGCTTCCTCCGAGGGCTCATAAGAGCTTCAACTGTCAGTTCATGCCGAAAAAAAGAGAAGGCGTTTAGGCTTACGCGTACAGCTGGCTGCCTACTCACATAGGCATCCCGTAAGTCAATGTTCCCTGGAGCTGAGCATGGCGGCCAACCGTAGCAATGGTTGATCGGAGCACATCGACACAGCAGTGCTCTGCTTCCGGCTTTTTTGGTGTTGTCAACATACGTTCTGGGGGCATTCGAGCCTGCATACCTTGTGTATGTTTCTGGGTCAGGATAGCCTTGTGGAGCTTCCTTCTGCTTTCTCTGCACCGACGACGCTATCCAGGTGTTGGACAGTGATTAGAACCTTGTGGACCGGTGAACTCCTACTTGTTGGGTACCGGATCATGTCGTTCCTCAAGAAGGAACTACCGCAAGGCTCTGTTCGAGTCGGATTTTTAATCCATGCTGGGCCGGCCAGCTTCATGTTGGTGCAGTGATTGCGCCCCTGACACGCATCCACAATGTCCAAGGTCACTGGGTTGTTTTCCACTGCTGGTCCGGTTGAAACCGAACACATCATCCGAAAGGACTCGACTGGACGGTTGTTCCTTGGCTCATTATTTGCCCTTGATTGGGGGACGGGGTGGGGGTGGAGGTGGAGGAGGGTAGACTCCGGCACAAGTAGGCTTCTCCTGGTAGCGTTGGTGTGCAGTGGTATCCGCGCAAAGTCAACACATGCAGATGTAAATGCGAAGAGATTGGCGTGACAGGTCAGTTGTGGCTTCTGTCGGTGGAGTTGACAATGGCGACCGTTTGATTAACAGCACCGTCCTTGCCAGGCTTGGGAGACAGTGCTGGTCTCAAGATGCATAGGTACTTGCTTTCTCAGATCATTTCCGGGCAGGCCAAGGTACAAGCAGAGGCGTGGATGCAATCGTGACAGGCTGTCGTGTGCTTTGAGGATGCCTGATGGGCTTCCAGCTACCTTGTACCCGAGGATCTGCGTTGCGAACGATGACCGTGGCGTCCAGTACTTTGGCACTTGGCCAAGGATCCTTGGTTGAGGCTCGAGTCCACGGAACGGTCTTTGCTACTCGATGTCCTGCCGCCTCCCTGGCAGGCAGGTGGTGGCTTGAAGCCGCAGATGACTAGAGCTGTCGTGCTGCCGTGGTCCAGCATCTGCGAGGCTCCATTGGATGGCTCTAAGCTTGGTCGAGGATCTCGCTGCTCCTTGGGGCGGCTCGGTAGTGCCAATAAGAGAGATGGGGGTCAGTCTATATTCGCTGGTCAGATCCATCAGAGCCGCTGCCCGTACTGTGTGTACTGTGTAAACAAGGACCGGACGGAAGTAGAGGAGGTCCCACTGATCTCCCAGTGTCTTAGTTGTCAGGACCAATCGAGACCCTGCCTGTCCTCGACATGGCATGGTACCTACGTACCATGAGGAGCCATGGACCTGTCCAGGTGACGGAAGGCGACAAAAGCCGAAGCACCACCACTACCTTGTTTACTGGCCCTGCTGCCGATTGCGGATGAAGTCGGCCATGATGCTTGTAGCGTCACATTGCGTTTTGGTGGGTGGCATCGAGTACCCAAGACGTTGTGGTGTGCAGAAGAGAGAGGGGGCCCCAGCAGGAACGCTGGTTCAAGCCTTGCAGCAGCAGACATCTTACCATGCCGTACTGTGGTCTCTTCTTCAGTGACTTGGAGCTCTCACAGCACAGATTTTGCTGTAGGGCTGTCTCGACAGACAGAAATTGGGTTTCGATCGGAGACTCGTGCATAGCTAGGGCTGATGGCAAGATGATTTGGTGGCCTGGACAAGAAGAGCCGGAGTTCCAAGGCGACCAAGCCCCGGGGCCTGGAGTATCGATCGCTGTTCCGCAAGGCTAGCAAGACAACCAAGACTGCTGAAGACAGTAAGTTGACTTGGTGTACAGCCCCATGAAACAGAAAAGTCGTGCCCTGGTGAGCAGACCATGCCAGTTTGAGAGCGAAAGTAGCGTTTCCATGCAAGTCTGGGCGCAGGATGGATAACAGACCCGGGAGAATTCTGAAATAGACGTCGGGAAACGCCAGTCTTCCCCCGTTCTGATTCCCACGGCCATATTCTTTCCATACATATTGTGGTGACAAAGACCGAGCCGTCCGTCCCTTCCTAGCCAACCGTTTCCTACACTTGGGCAATCATCCTTCCTGTTCCCTGCGGAGTCGTAGAAGCGCTATCAACGCCAGCTTCGCCCTGCGTATCTCGCTGGAAAGGGGGACGGACAGTCACGGCGATGTGACATGTTCTTCGGTCCACAAGACGTCCAGGGCCACTGATGATACCATTGTATCCTGGCACACAAAGATCTCGATCTTCTTATCAAACAGACCTAGGTAGCTGGGATAGCTGGGCCGTCATTAGTTCGGTTGCGCCCATTATTGAGACTGGGATGCAAAAGCCACATCCAAAATGCCATCGACTTCTGACCTCTCACAATGGCAGATCTCGCTAGGCATGTAAGACTTAAGATCTAAGTGGAGGCCGACACTGACCGGTGAGGATCTGGTTGAGATGAGGGGATCCCTGCACCGCAATTCATTGCCTCGAGTGAATTTCACTTCGTAGCGAGGAGCGAGAATCGGAGGACGAGGGTGTGCTTTTAGCCATTTGCTGTGATACCTATGAATCGTCCAAATGATCTGTAGGCTCCAATACCCCTGAGCAGTTACCTAGGTAGTTAGTTGATGCCCGGGTCGAGAGAAACATGGGCAGGATTTCTGAAGGCATACGGATATAAGAAGCCGACGTTCACGCGGTCCCAAAATTGGACGCTACTCCTCACCCTGGCAGCCTGGTGAAGTCACAGCAGCCATTTCAGATGTCATTCGCCATTCACACCAGACCCTCAGCTCAATTGTCCGTCCAGCCCCACCCCCCCACCTCCCTTCAACTCCCCTGCCGACAGCCGTCGGCTCTCGAGGTTGATTCAACTCATCGACTTCACGATCCAACATCCGACACTTCGCCATTGACGTGCCAGTCGAGCCCAGATCGAGAATACCGAGGGTCCACACGTCTGGGATTTACGCGCCTCCTTACTTCATGAATGGAGTGGCTGTATAAGTACCTAGGTACCTTAGGTAGCCAGGCCTTTGGCGCTCTCGACCATACTGGCTTGTCCGCCGTTCTTGCTGTATCGAATAGCGTGAAAGCTTTGAGCAGAGGTTTATAGTAGAGCTATTATGAGTTCTATCGGTGTGGTTCTTTGCCGTCGCAAACCGTTTCACCATCCTAAAATTCGCCTACCTCTCCACGTCCGTTAGGAGCCAAAAGCCCTAACGCGGAGATGGTCACTCAGAGCTCTGAACTTAAGTCTGAAAACACCACACTCCCTCTCAGACCTCCAGAAGAACAAGAGCAAACGAGCAGTCTGGTCGTATTGGCGATGTCCCTCATACCATGGAGAAGAAGTTACTCGATCACCGGACATCCTCTGTCCACATTGGCGACCGAGCCCCGATGCTATCAGCGACTTTGCCCGTAGAGCTCTGTCACTCGTTCATGACGGATGCCGCATGTGTACTTTTCGTGAGCCCTTGTGCTCTGATACGGCGGACAACCTAACGGAATAGCTGCGTCCAGCGTAACCTACCGTCAGCAAACAACTGTACGCTTGTGTACCTACACCTGGGCACTCACTGAGACCAGTACACCCCTGTGTATACACTTCGGCACATATTCACTACGAGTATATGTGCACCACGTCAGTTGACATTTTCTTTTGGCGTCAAGGATGCATGCCACATACCAACACAATCCCGGCTCCTCTTATCGGCCAACAAGCCAGAGACCTGCCGTGCAACACTCGGGACCAATGCTCAAGAGAAGGCAGCCATAAGGCAACCAGGCAAGGGCCATGTTGGAAGGGAGTGAGATGCTGGCCACATCGCAACCCAAAGTTCATCCATTGGTCAAGTCTCAGTACATGTAGACGAGCGATATTCTGCCGCGACGCCCGTCTGACACTCGGTAAGCGATTTCGGAAGGTCATCTATCACACCTCTGACCTACGTTTTGCTTTGGCCGCAGGGAAGGGTACGAGCACAATCACTTCATCTCAATTGCCAATGTCTTCTGCTTCCCTAGCAGCCAGGCGTGGGACTCGCCCGCTGGTTGCCCAGCCATCTCAGTCGAGTGTCTCAGGCTGGCAGGTCAGGGATCATGTATTCCCAGAAGGCTCGACAGGAGCCCACTCTAGCTCAAGAGGGAGGGAGGGACGGAGAGCACTGTGTATACCAAGTCCCGACTCCTTTCCCTTCCCTCTCAACACCTACCTACCTAGGTACATTGACAGCATACCTAGGTCTTCTGATAGTGTCTGTCCTGCTTGTAACTGCACATGCATTTGGCCAAGCGACGTTGGCCAGCACGCCTGGGAGTGAGGGCCGAAGCACACCCTCTGCCAGCAACCAGACATCATGTCTACCACCACACTGGCAGCCGTATCCTTGCCTCACCACGAGCTGAACTGGAGAGGGTGGTTTCCCTGAACGGCAACACGTCTACACCCACCCCCTAATACGCTCATGGTTCCTTAAGGACGGAGTGGCTCGCTGTGCCCTCTTCTATTAGCGACTAAGATATGGTGACCGTTTGCACATCTGGATACGTCTTTGATGGAGAACGCTTTGTGACTCTGTATTGTAGATTGGGGGAGGGGGCGGGTACACTTGCAGAGTATTGCCCCTGAGAGATGGTACGCTTGGTAGTGAAGCTGTGATACCTGCCTGGTATTACGTTGGCAGTGGTGTTTCGATGATGAACCATGGCCCGCAGCTGTACATAGTAAAAACTACGGTACCTGATACCTACCTACCTATGTACGATGTAGTAACCTTACCTAGTTTGTCCGTCGTCAAGACAGAGTAGAGCGTAGGTATCGACATACCCAAAAGTACCTAGGTAGGAGGTAAATGATGGATACGGATGTAGTACTGTGTACCTACCTGCTTATGCTCGGTGGACTTTGCACCTTTCTGGTGGGCGTTCTGTTGAATTTAGACCCCACACGAGCTCCAATCGATCTCGACTTTAGAAGTACCTGCTGAAATAGGTACCTAGGTAAATTACATATGACAAAGGCTATCTTTCTTCAACAAGTGCCAATTTCACCTGCAGAGCACTAACAACCTCGAGGTAATAACAAAGGATCTTTGTTAGATTCCTCAATTTTGCCTGCTATCCGGGCCTGGATTTGGAATTTGCTGCAGCTTGTATCCCTTGAACCCGCCCCTAATCCACATCTGTTGTGACTGGTATTATGCAGTATAATCCAATCCATGGTGAAATCTTCAAGCACGACCCTTACTTAATATACGAGTCCGGATACCATGACATCCTGATAGATACCTAGGTACCCTGACACCTTTGATACCGTTCGTGCCTGCTTTATACCAAAAAGAGTAAGCGCCTGTCAAAGCCCCACCCGATCCCGCATCGCCCAATCAACAGGCCAATGGTGAACGCGCACGCCCCCTGCCTACCCAAGCCCGGCAAAACGCTGGGGCCACTTATTGGCCTCCTGAGCACCCAGCTGATGAAAAAACCGAGCCCGTCTTGTCTCCAACTCACCCAACTCATCTGTGCAAGCTGTACGGACCGGATTACCGTACGTCTCTTCTGTTCCACGCGCCGCCCACCAACCCGACCGACCTAACGCGACAGCATTCGGACGCGAAGCTTGGGAACACACTGGCCTACTCTTTGATTCCCTGACACTACCGTTTCAGCCAGCTGTGAGCTTCTACGGATTGCATTACATCAGATCAGATCCCATCTGACTGACTAGAACAGACCGTGCCTCACACACCTGACCTCTCTCATCGGCCTTTTTTTGGTCTCGCGACTTCTTGGTCTTGTCGACAAGGCTCGCTGGCCTTCCCAAAGGTTCTCTCATCAAAACCCAGCGTGGGTTTTACCTGTATCCACGTCCACTTTCCACAAGGTCCATCTCCCCATTTCCCACTCTTTATCACACAGTACAATATCCTGCCCTGCCCTGCCCTGCCCTGCCCTGCCCTGTCCTGCCCTGCCCTGTGCTATCAGATGGTCCTGCCCTGTCCTTGCACCCACCACCTACCTACCCATACTATCTATACCTAAGGTACTGTAGCTAGGTATCTGTACGGCACCTGCTTCATACCCCGAAGGTACCTAGCCTACATACGTACATACACTTCACACGTCAAGCCACGGCGTGCCTTACCCTACCGGTGGGCCGTTACGGTACTCGTCGAACACATGCAGCACTCTGTGTCCCCCCCCCCCCCAGTGTTCATTATCGTTCCTGCCTGGTACATGCTGCACAGCCTGGGGTAGCCTGCCTTGAGTTAGCTGACATTCTTGGACTGCAGTAGGATTGGTATCGGCAACATTAGCAAGCGCCAGCCTAGGGCCAACCTACATACACGACATCCGTCACGTCGTCCCGGAAGCAGTACCCTGCATTTTTTTTTCTCCGCCTTCGTGCCCCCTTCTGCTCTAACTACCAACCACTGCCATCACACGCCACGAGCAAACGTCCGGTACTAGGTATCTCTCACCATTCACCATTCACCACCAACTCCGACGCTTCACCGTGTGTATCTTCACTTTGCTCATTCTGCCTACCGTACTCTTCCTTCTGAACGTCTACTTACGAGGCTTCCAGGATCACGCATTCACCACGTCTTTTCTTGCCTCAGCATCACCACAGCCCTCCGCAGTAGACGCCTCAGTCTTCTAGCGTGGAACCCCGCAAGGCCAAGACGACATCACCGAACATCAACGGTGACTCCCTCGAAGTAGACGACAAGCAAGGCCTGTCCGACACCATTGTAACAATGGGTGAGTTTTCCCCCCCTACTTCTTAAAGCTCTGCCGAACCCGGGCCCTTGCCCGATATCAGTACTTTCACCCGAGCCTTGTCCTCGCCTGTACTTCCTGTGGCTCCATCTCCCCATCACCAAAGCATCGAGGCTTTCTGCCCCGGCTGAGACACCCGTCCACCTCCCCCATCTCTCGACCTACCTCCTAGGTATATCTGCATGCTTGTGGAAAGGCACATGACTTTCACAGGGTTGATATACCTTCCCAAGGGGACGTATCTACCTCGACCCAGCGCTTGTAGCTGCGGCCTGGACGGTTCACATCATCCTCTACTTCCTGGTCCTCACACCCTACTGGCTATCTTGCGAATGCCTGCAATCCCTCAGATGCATCCTCTACAGATTACTTGCCTGCTGGCCCCTTGCACATACCAGATCCCGTACCTCCTCACTCTTTCCCCTAGCTTTCCTTCTCTTGTCGACTCTTGCTGCTCCCAGTCGTCACTGGGTTTTCCAAGGTTGCCCCGACATGACACCACAGTCTGCACGGGTACCATTACCTCCTCTTACCCTACCCTACCCTACTATACCCTACATGCCCTACCCTACATCACATCACTCTGTTACTGCCACCGTTTCCTGCAGTCCTTGGTGAGGCAGGCGTGCTAGTTTTGATTAGGCCACCCCCCCCTCCCCTACATGCATGCCCACCTAGGTACTTCATGCGAGCTCCTCCACTATCGGGTTTCTTTTCTCCCCACGCTGCTTGTCCCCAACAGGAGGTGCTCCTCAAATTGCCACAGGTTACAAATCTGACCTTACATCTACCCACCATGCCCCTCCCGCTCCTCTTCGATCTACTTGTCTTCTGATCCTTTTGGCACTGCAACTTTTTTGGTTACTTGGTTTCGAGTTCTAACTTCGAATATTTTCTTTAGCAGATTCTGGAGATACCTACCGTCCCGTGAGTATTTGACTGCCCCTTCTATGCACTGTTCATCCCCCTCTCCCCCAATCATTACTCGCCTTAGCTCGCGGTGCTGGCATAGACATGTTGGAATGGCTTGACAATCTGGCCGCCTGCATCTCAACCTCGAAAACGCCGCAACACTATCCAGGTTCTCCGGTCACTGCTCCGTTGTGGGCCAGAGTATGACCCCATACGACTGGGCCCTGTACTTTCAAGCTTGGGCCTAACACGGCTTGGACTTGTTGGGGACGAGGAAATATCTAACATTGACTGCACCGTACACCGGTCAATCATTTCGTATGCCCGATACAGCCGCTGACACAGCCTTCGCAGCGTGAGAGATCTCGATCTCGTCGTCGATCACGGAGTCCGGGCCGCTCAGTGAACCGTCATCGCTCACTTTCGCCCCGAAGTGGTTCCCGTAGCCCCCGACAGCGTCGCTCGCGTAGTCCCATGACCGGCCAAGGCACGCCTGCGGGAGGATCGGTTCAGGGTTATAGGCAACCCCATCAGTCTTACGACGACCGCGCGAACGCGAAAGAGCATATGATGAGTTCCGTTCGGGAGAACTCGCAGCAGGACCGCCGGGTCTACGTCGGCAACTTATCCTACGACGTCAAATGGCACCATCTCAAGGATTTCATGAGGCAGGGTGGGTCTTCCTGGGAAAGGTCAAATCTCGCTGGAAGAGGGTACTAACGGGCGGGTTCTTGCTTTAGCTGGAGAGGTTCTTTATGCCGATGTCTTGCAACTTCCCAATGGAATGTCGAAGGTGGGCGTCTACAAATAGCTTCTGGCTGGCTTCATTTTATTTCCCTTGCGGTCTCCCCTCTCATGGCACTTTTTGATGGAACTGTTGGATTGACGGGTTGGGACGTTGTCCGCTGGTGTTTGTAGGGATGCGGGTAAGTCAAGAACTGATATTCCTTATGCGAGTCGTCCAGACGCTGACAATTTCTCAAGAATTGTGGAATATGCGACGAGGGACCAAGCCCAACACGCTGTCGCAACTCTCAGCAACCAGAATCTGATGGGCCGTCTGGTCTACGTCAGAGAGGTAAGGGCCACCCAGCTCAGGCAGACGTGTGTGTTGGTGGATATATGCTGAGATCGAAGCAGGACCGAGAAGCTGAACCACGATTCAATGCTGGCGCCCCCGCCGGCGGTCGCGGAGGATTCGGCGGTCCTATGGCCGGCGGCTTTGCCGGTGGCCACGGTGGCTACGGCGGCGCCATGGGCGGCGGCAACGACCGACAGCTCTACATTTCCAACGTTGGTTGCCCTTCTCGCCGCTGTACAGTCCGGAAACCACTGACTTCCTTCTCTTAGTTGCCCTACACTGTCGGATGGCAGGACCTGAAGGACTTGTTTAGACAAGCAGGTAAGATCAAAGACCCCACGCGGTGAAGATTGTTGTAGGTATTGACGTTATGCACAAAACATCAGCTCGCACCGGTGGTGTCATTCGCGCCGACGTGCACCTCGGTCCCGATGGACGGCCCAAGGGCTCCGGTATTGTTGTCTTCGAAACCCCCGACGACGCTCGCAACGCTATCCAGCAGTTCAATGGTTACGACTGGCAGGGTCGCATCCTCGAGGTCCGTCCCGACCGTTTCGCCAACGCCAACATGGGCTTTGGCGGCCGTGGTGGCTTCGGAGGAGGCCGTGGCGGTTTTGGCGGCGGCTTCGGTGGCCGTGGTGCTTTCGGAGGAGGTCGTGGTGGCTTTGGTGGCGGCTTCGGCGGAAGAGGTGGATTCGGCGGCCCTATCGGTGCAGGTGGTCCAGTTGGTGCAGTTGGTGCAGTTGGTGGCGGCGGTTTCGATCCCAGTGCTGCTGCCTCCGTCCCGCCCAACCCTTTCACCGACTTCGCCACAGCCGGCACGGAGAGAAGCGAGACGATTTACGTCCGAAACGTGAGTCTGGCCCATCAGTTCAACCCCCTCCCTTTCTATGTGTATGCTGACACTCTCCGCAGCTTCCTTGGTCCACCAGCAATGAGGACCTGGTCGAGCTCTTCGGAACCATCGGAAAGGTCGAGCAAGCCGAAATCCAGTACGAGCCGAGCGGCCGCTCCCGAGGTGCCGGTGTCGTGCGATTCGATGCTGCCGAGACCGCTGATACTGCCATCTCCAAGTTCCAGGGATACCAGTATGGTGGCCGCCAGCTTGGACTCAGCTACGTCAAGTATCTCACCCAGGGCGGTGGTGACAGCATGGACACCGATCACGGTGGCTTGACTCAAAACGATATCATGTAAAACACCCCTTCGACCGACGATTCGCAACGCGGCCGACGTCAGTACACATAACACATCGCTGAAAGCTGCGTGTCTTTACGCCTTTCCATGTTTCCTCTTCACATTCGTTCTCAAACGTGGCTTAATTCTTCGTCGTTCTGGCCTTTTCTCTCAACGCCCGTTCCTCCTCACTTAACAAAACAAAAATTGGTGTGTTAGGTATCGATCAACAGCAGTTACGGTGAATCAGCCTGCAAGTGGGGTAATGCGGGCTTGTTCACAGAAAGAAAAGGATTGGACGTGGGACCGATGTTGATGCGCCTCAGCAGAGAGGCAGCAGCACTTCAGTCTCGGTCCTCCAACTGGAAATTGGGAACCCTATTTTAGATTGTCGAATAGCATCTGATTATCCTTGCGTGGAGGCGTTAGTAGGGTCGGCGTCGGGCATGGTTATGGTGCATGGGTCGACGACGATGGTGATATGATTGCGTAGGATTGCTCGAAGAGGACAGACTTGATGCGCTCCGAAGACCCTCGTCGGGAATGAGGTCCAGAGCTGTAGGGACGCTGGATGCCCCGTTCATGCTTTGTTGACTTGCGTGGGATGATTCTTGTACAGCGACGATGATATCTACGCGATGACTTGTCGCCCGTGCCTGTGCAGGCAGGCTTGAAGGAGAGGGCGAGTCTGGTGAGATGTGGCAGGGTGGCCTGCTCGAAGCCACTGATGGGCGGCGTCAGGGTCCGAGGTGGCACAGAGACAGGGGCTCCATCTAGAAGGCAACAAGACGAAAGAATATTGACAAACTTGCCAACTGCTACTGCCGCCCGGCTTTTCTTCCGCCTTGAACGTCTCGTCTCTTCAGAAAAAGGCAGCTATTTGGTGCCTACTGCTTGCATCAGGAGATGATGGATGTGACACGTTACCGAGCCGTGTTCCGCCGAACCACGTTATCGCCACCCCGTTGTCTGCTGACATGTATAGAGATGGGTCGCTTCCACCGTCTGAGGGCAATCATCCTCCTGCAAGTCGTCATTCGACCACTGCTGACTCTTTGATTTGTGTTTAACCCCAGTCTCCTCCACCGGACGAGTGTCCATCCTGGCCGACGACAACTGACTTGAAACGAACACCAAAAGCCTAGAAACAAATGGCCAGCTTGCTGTTCCATGTTTCCGACTGACTGTTGTTCTGTAGCACAGCCGCGACCCGTCTCCCTCCATGTCGATCCGGGAGCAATCATGGCGGAGACTGGGAGTTTATATCCTGACGTTTCAACCAGCAAGATGCCGACAACGAGGGAGCGGTGGGTATGAAGACAGACTGTCGTGCTAATTGACTGTCGGCAAGGGAACAACAGATCCTACGAAGACAAGGTGCGCTAGCAAGGGGATAACCCGTATCTTTCCTGTTCGCTCACTCTGGCCAGGAACTCGGAAACTCCTTGAAGCTGGTACGAGCAAGGAGCGGCGGAGGGTTTACGCTACGTTCAGATGATCGCCGTCGACACGGTCCAAGGGAAACAACACACGCCCGTGCGAGAAGGACGAATCAGCACATCGGTACACGGTACGAGACCAACGGGCCCGTCTACATACATACACACGTACGATACATACACGCGAAGATTACGCTTGGGGAGGGGGGAGGAGGCAAGAGAAGGGGAGGCGAGGCGAGGCGTGCGTCACATCCTTGTTTGGCCAGGGAAGAAAGAAGAAGCAACGAAGAAAGAGGCAGAGATGTGCGAGATACACTACTTCAAATGCACGAGCTGCGGGCGGCGGTGGGAGGCGCACAAGAAGCTTGCTAGTTGCGAGGACTTCGACCCGGAGGTCAGGTGTCCCGGGAACCTGGTCATGTACGTGGGCGTCGCCAGGAGGCCGGAGAAGGGGGAGTGCGGGGAGTGTAGGAATGTCAGGGAGGTGCTGGAGTGTCTGGAGGATGGGGATGAGGCATAGGGGAAACTGACTGGCCGTTGGGAGGTGTAGTGGGTGGGCGATCAGGAGCTTTGGTATTTGGTTATCTTGGGGAAGGGCGGGGGGTGGTTCACGGCGGTAATGATAATTATTCTTGAGTGACTCTTGTTCCTTTTCTTTTATTTCGGGTGTCCTCGCCTGCTGAGTTCCCTCTGGCATTAGAAAACCTCATCCTGCTCCATGTAGATACTGACAGAAGACAACCTCTGTCATCGCCTTTTTTCAGCCTTGCCACTTTCGACGTCTAACCTGCTTAACCTTGATCCAGGACCTCCCCAAGGGAACAGCATCGTAAAATTATGGCAATAGCATTGACCAGCAGTCAAGAAGGCATGCAAGATCCCAACAGCCCCCAGCTAGCCTGGAGACATGGTCCAACTCCCATGCCCATGAGCCTCTCTTTCCGTCAGTTGCCGTGGGCCAGTCTCAGTCTTGATGCTCATACAAGGAGACAGACCCCATCTGCCTTGGCCTCAGGCTCCTCCTCTGCCTCCACGCCGACCCCGGGCTTCCGTCTTCAGAGCGCCTGCTTTCCCGGCCTTCTAAGCCGCGGCAGTAGTCCTCTTCTTCTTGCCCTTGGTCTTCCTCTTGCTGCGATCCCTAGGCTTCAGGGCCAGCATGCCGGCCTTGCAGATCTCGGCGTACCTCGCGTAGAAGGCGTCCAGGGAGTCGGACGGGACGACGGTGGACAGCTTCGCCTTCTTGCCGGCCTTCCTGTCGTCTCCGGACTTGCCGTTGGTGGCGCGGACGATGATGGGGTATGATGTGGTGTCATCGTCGTCGCCTCCTGTGGCGTCGTCGAGACCGTGGGTCACTGGGAGGTTGGGGGAGTCAGCATGGATTGAACCAGTCATCCCGGGTAGGATGAATGCGTGCGTGCGTGCGTGCGTGCGTGCGTGCGTGGTGACGCCGCCCGTGGTGAAGGGAAGCTTTGAGAGGCTGCCCGCCTCAATGGCTCCCATCGTGAGAAAGAGAGGGTGCTTCCCCGTAGGTGCTTCCCCGTAGGTGCTCCCCCGTAGGTGAGGTGGTGGACGTGAGGAACGGCGGGAAGGCATACTTCGCTTCTGGGTCAAGAAAACTGAGCCATGGTCCTTGCCTTTCCGCGAGGTGAAAAGCTCGCCTAGTTTGTTGAAGAACTAGATGGTTCGTCAGTGATTTTGCCTCTCAAGATACATGCTCTGTGGAACTCTGGGGGTTTTGTTGTATGTACCTCATCGTGAGAGAGATGTGTTTCCGGCATGGTGACAGATGGGCCGGTTTTATGAGTGCCTCCTCATGCAATGGTCTGTATGACTCTCGGGTCGCTCCAATGAGTATGTGAGTGTGTCTGTGCGACTCAAAATGGGTTCTGGGCAATATTTAGTCTGAAAGGTGGCAGGTTTAGCCTCGTCGAAGAGTGGTGTCAATGTTGGTGAGTGAGGGAGGCACTTGAGCTTGAGGTTTCAAATGGTGGTGGCCCGCCACTGCTTCAAGCTGCTAGCTAGTAGTGGGGAGCCCCGCCAAGGGAACACTGACGACTGTTCGCGCTGGTGGGAAGCCGATGCCGAGAGGTTTAGTGCAGCCAGTGCAGCCAGTGCAGCTACTGTAGTGCAGCTACTGTAGTGCAGCTACTGTAGTGCAGCTACTGTAATGCTGCTAAGGCTGCTGGGCTGCTAGGGGTCCGGAGGTTCTAGCGTCCTCCCCAGGCTCCACTCACTCCCATCAGATCCATTCTCAAGCATTCTCAAAACCGCCTGTGCAGCGTCTATCGACAAGGGTCCCACTCAAAAATTCGACCCATCTCAGTGCCGATTCTGAACTGACCTTCAAAATTATTTCAAGGCATTCTGGACATCTACTATTACCTCGCACCTACAAACAAGACTATCCAAGGAGTACCTACCATATCTGGATAGACTGAGATATACGCCAAATACAAACAGTCTTATAATCAGTCGACGGGTTGATCAAGGACATTGTCACACTGCTATTGCCATAGCCGCATATACTTGTCGCCTGTGTTATAGCCTTCACTGGGGATATTCGTCAGTAGCACAATCGGCACTATGGCCCCCAAGAAAGGCCGGGAAGCCTTGAGGCCCGAACTCCCAGCTAGTCTTCTCGACAAGATAGGTGGTGCGCCAGGTGGTGCGTCAGATTCAGGGCGCCCACGCCGTCAGTTCCAGACTCGAAAGGACCGCCGGAAAGAAGAGAGGGTGCAGAAACGCCAGCGGAACATCCCCCAGAAACCTCTGAGAACCCGGATACAGCCAAGTAAATCCGCACCAGTGGAGGCCCCGGCTTCAAAGAATGCGCCAAAATCAAAGGCCACAAGGACTCCACAACCTGTCTCAGATGATGACGATGATGACTTTGGAGGTTTCGACGACGAGGACTCAGAAGAGGATGAGGAGCCTAGCCAACCATCCATGTCCAAGGCAGCCAAGGATAGGTTAGCTCAGGAAGACGCAGAGATCGCGGAACTTGAGAAAAAGCTGGGCATCAAGAAGAAGAAAGCTCTGCCCAAGGCTTTCCATGAGGACGGTCTTGATGACATCTTGGGCGAGCTAGCAGACGATGGTGGGGAAGAGGATGAGGGCCTGACCGAAAAGAGGAAAAGGAAGGCCGAGGCAGACGAGTGGCTGGCTGCAAAGAGGAGGAAAGCCATGCCAAAACTCGAGGAGGATAGCGACCAGGACAGCGATGACGATATGGATGGCCTGGACGATGATTCCGAAGGGAGCGGAGACGACCTTGAGGATGAAGACGGGGATGACGATTCTGAGGGCGACTTTGACGATGATGATATCGAAGGACTCGGGGAGTCAAAATCCGAGGAAGAGGAGAAGCCGGTACGCGTACGAGAGAACCCATACGTGGCCCCTGTTGCAGCAACGGCACCTGCGCAGAAATATGTGCCCCCGGCCCGTCGTCAGGAAGCCGGCTCGGACGCTGAGTTGTTGTCTCGTATAAGGAGGCAAACCCAAGGTCTCATCAACCGACTTACCGAGTCGAATTTGGTCGCGATTCTCGGCGATATCGAGAAACTGTACCGTGAACATCCACGGCAGCACGTCACATCCATCGTCGTCGAGCTTCTCTTGATCCAAATCTGCGAGCCCACCAGCTTGCCAGACACCCTGTTGATCCTGAATGCTGGTTTCTCGACGGCGCTTTACAAGGTTGTCGGCCCAGATTTTGGTGCGCAGCTGGTACAGCAGGCCGTTGAGAGGTTCAAGGACTACTACGCGCAGGTTCCGGAGGACGCATCTCAAAATGCCACCAAGCACACCTCGAACCTCATCACCTTCCTGGCTGAGGTGTACAACTTCCAGCTGATTGGCTGCAACCTGATCTTCGACTACATTCGGTTCTTACTCAATGACCTATCTGAGCTGAACGCAGAACTGTTGCTCCGAATAGTACGCATGGCCGGACAAAATCTTCGGCAGGATGATCCGCTCGCGCTCAAGGATATTGTGGCCCTGATACGGCCGGCGGTCAAGAAGGTTGGAGAGGCCAACCTGTCTGTCCGAACCAAGTTCATGATCGATAGCATCAACGACCTGAAGAACAATAAAGTCAAGACAGGAGCCAATGCATCAGCGGTCATCCATGACCACACAACGCGTATGAAGAAGCTGCTGGGCTCGCTGAATGCGAGGAAGCTCAAGGCGACGGAGCCCCTCCGCATCGGGCTCAAGGACATTGAGGAGTCGGATAAGAGAGGCAAATGGTGGCTTGTGGGCGCAAGCTGGGCTGGTCGGGATGAGAAGGCAGGAGAGAAGAAGCGAAAGGGCAAGGCTGCTGCGGACGGTGACAGTGACAGCGAGGCGGAGAGCATTATTCTCAGCAGTGACGATGAGGCGTTGCCCGACCTCGCTGCGCTGGCCAGGGAGCAGAACATGAACACGGATGTCCGTCGGTCCATCTTCATCGCCGTAATGTCAGCCAACGACTACGAGGACGCCTACGCCCGGGTGACAAAACTACGGCTCAACAAGCACAGGCAGAAGGAGGTCGCATACGTGGTGATGCAGTGCGCCTGTGTGGAGCAGCAGTACAACCCTTACTATTCCTTGGTCGCGAGGAGGCTATGCAGCGATGGCAGGATCCGGTTTGCCTTCCAGGACAGCCTCTGGAAGTTCTTCCGAAGGCTGGGCGAGTCTACCTTTGGCGAAGACGCCGATGAGGATGACGAAGAGGACGAGTCCATCGACGTGCGGCGCGTCTTCAACCTGAGCAAGATGTTTGGGTTCCTCGTGGCGAATGGGGCGATCGGGCTCAGTGTGCTCAAGTGTCTCAGCCTGTTTGACCTGCAGCCCAAGACACGGGATTTCGTCGAGGTCATGCTTATCACGTTGTTCCAGGAGGTCAAGGCGGCCAAGAACGATGTGGGCAAGATGTTCCAGGCGGTGGCTGATATGCCGGGGCTCTCGAAGGGGTTGCAATACTTCCTCAGGAAGGTCCGGAAGTCGGATCTCGTCGTGAACGGCAAGGAGAAGAAGGTTGTTCGTCGGGGTTGTGAGGAGGCTGTCAGAGCTCTGACTACTGCCGAGATGGCTGATAGCAAGGCTTAAGAGTAGTTGTAGTAGTAGTATAATTATCATTATTATTACTATGATGATGTTAGATTCTGAGATACCACCTATCTACTTACATATGTACCTAGGTAGGTATCTAATGTAAAAATACTATGAAATATGAGATACAAAGTATGAAATATGTCCACAAGAGATATCAATGACGAGTCTGTCCTCTTGGACCCGTGACTCCGTGACTGCCCCGTGACTACCCCGTGACTGCTTGAAATAGGGTCGGGTGTTAGAGTTTAGACACCCGAGCCGAGCGGCCGGGAAAGAACGGGGATTTTATCGCCGACGGTTTTCGGTTTTGCCTGCCAGGTTGCCTCAGCGCTCAGGCCTCAACGGTTGAACCTCCAAAAAAAAGCTCGCCCATCTCCAATTGAATGAATCCGAAGCTGCATGACGAGGCTCTAAAGCAATTTGACACTCCCATTCGCCCCTTCTGCATTACCAACCACAAGCCCAGAAACCACTCCAGGCACAGCACCTGAGTAGCGCATCCATTCCCCCCTTGCGCCTTCACCTTCGAGTACTCTTCTTCACTTGCCTTTTTTTGCAAGGAAAGATTAGGTACTTACTTGAGGCCCCTACCCTCTTCTGTCTTCCTCTACACTCCCTTCCTTTTTTCCGGCGCTACCAAAACACATCCACGATGCTTTCCAGCCGATTAATACCGCGCACTGCGGTCCGCTCTGCCTTCACGAAACCCACCCTCCCTACCGTCGCAGTACCGAGATGGAGAAGGTCATATGCTACCGAGGCTGACGCAAAGGACCTTGTTATCATTGGTGGTGGTGTTGCCGGTTATGTTGCTGCCATCAAGGCCGGTCAAGAGGGCTTGAAGGTGCGTGTCACGGACCCCGGGTTACTTTCGAGGAAAATCGAAGCGTGTGCCTGAACAGGATACCACGTATTTACTGTTCACTACCACCTCCTCTTCTGTTGTGACTACGTCTGCTATCTCGTCGTCGTCGTCGTTTACTGACCAATATCGCCACTCTAATAGGTCACCTGCATCGAGAAGCGTGGCACCCTCGGTGGAACATGTCTGAACGTCGGCTGCATTCCCTCAAAGTCTCTCCTCAACAACTCACATCTCTACCACCAAATCCTCCACGACACCAAGAACCGCGGTATCGAGGTCGGTGATGTTAAGCTGAACCTTGCGCAACTCATGAAGGCCAAGGACACCTCCGTCAACGGTCTCACCAAGGGTGTCGAGTTCCTCCTGAAGAAGAACGGCGTCGAGTACATCAAGGGCACCGGCTCTTTCGTCAACGAGCACGAGATCAAGGTCCAGCTGAACGATGGCGGCGAGACGAGCGTTGTCGGCAAGAACATCCTGATCGCCACCGGCAGCGAGGCTAGCCCCTTCCCCGGCCTGGAGATTGATGAGAAGAGAGTGGTCAGCAGCACCGGTGCTATTGCTCTCACGGAGGTTCCCAAGAAGATGCTTGTCATTGGAGGTGGTATCATCGGTCTCGAGATGGCCTCCGTCTGGTCCCGCCTCGGTGCCGAGGTCACGGTTGTCGAGTTCCTCGGCCAGATCGGTGGTCCCGGCATGGACCTTGAGATTGCCAAGCAGTCCCAGAAGATCCTCAAGAAGCAGGGCATTGACTTCAAGCTGAACACCAAGGTTATCAGCGGTGACACGAACGGCGAGACCGTCAAGCTTGAGGTTGACGCTGCCAAGGGTGGCAAGCCCGAGACTGTGAGTAGCCCTGCGGCGCCCTTGCCCTGTCCTTGTTATCATATCATCCAGTAGACTAACAATATGGTTGATGTAGCTCGACGCTGATGTCGTCCTCGTCGCCATCGGCCGTCGGCCTTACACCGGAGGACTGGATCTCGAGAACGCCGGCATTGAGAAGGACGAGCGTGGACGTGTCGTCATCGACCAGGAGTACCGCACCAAGGTCCCCCACATCCGATGTGTCGGAGACGTTACCTTCGGGCCCATGCTGGCCCACAAGGCTGAGGAGGAGGCCCAGGCAGTTGTTGAGTACATCACCAAGGGTTACGGCCACGTCAACTACGGCGTTATCCCCTCGGTCATGTACACCCACCCCGAAGTCGCATGGGTTGGACAGAGTGAGCAGGAGCTCAAGGCTGCCGGCACCCCCTACCGGATCGGAACCTTCCCCTTCAGCGCCAACTCCCGTGCGAAGACGAACCTGGAGACCGACGGCCTGGTAAAGATGATTGCCGACCCTGAGACGGACAGACTTCTGGGCGTGCACATCATCGGCGCCAACGCCGGTGAGATGATCGCGGAGGGTGCGCTGGCTCTGGAGTACGGTGCCTCGTCGGAGGATATTGCAAGGACGTGCCACGCTCACCCCACGCTTGCTGAGGCGTTCAAGGAGGCTGCTATGGCGACTTACAGCAAGGCTATCCACTTTTAAGCGGTTGTGTAAATTAGTTGTCTATCCGCATGTACATGAAACGTCGCATTATCATCTTTAACGTTGGGACTGGAAGGGTCAGGATAGGTGGTGCGAAAGAGTAATGATAGAGCATGCAGAAAGCCAGCAGGAGTGACAAAACGAGTCTTGACGACAGATTTCCGGGTTTGTGAACGTGTACTATCCCCTTGTTTCCCCCCCTTTTCCCTTACTTCCCCTTGTTGTTTCACTTTGAGAGTGAACATGGCATACCTTGGAACCAGCTGTCAATGAAACCGTTACAGCCCCTTCCATCGCGGCCTCACATCCGGATGTGGTTACAGCAGGCTGCACAGCTAAAGCCCCCGTTATTGAGATTGACCTGTGCCACGCCAGCCCCAAACCCCGGGAGGCCGAAGCCAGTAGGGAGGTTCAACCCACCACCGCCTCCACACCCGGACATATTACTGGCTCCACCCAAGGCAAGGCTCAGACCGTTCAGGAACATGTTGATGTTGTTCAGGTTGGCCCCCGCCAGCCCAGCCAGCCCTGCGGCCTGGGGTTGTTGTTGTTGCTGCTGCTGCTGCTGCTGCTGCTGCTGCACGTGAGCGGCCGGGATGACGAAGACGTTGTTGGTGCCCATGTAGGGCTGCGTGGTGTTGGGGCAGGTGTGGACGCAGACCTGGCACCTGTTGTTGATGTTGTCTGTGGTCATGCCGCCGCCGCCGTGGTAGTTGTGGTGGGAGTGGGAGGTGTTGTTTGATGGTGACGAGGGTAGGCTGCATCCGTAGAGGGCGCCGCCGTGGCAGCCTATGTCTGCGAGACGGGCGAGGTGGTTCTGTAGGATGAGACGGGCGAGGAGGCCTGAGAGGTTGTCTACATTGGGGGTGCTGGGGTTGTTGAGGTCGCCGCACGGGGGGAAGAGGTTGTTATTGTGATTGTTGTTGTTACTACTGGGGGGTCAGTCTGACTCTGGAGCGAGTGGACGAAGGAGAGGGTAGACAACTTGTTGTTCCTGTTTCCGAATCCCATTCCCCATGCTGGAAAGGGGAAACATTTAGTGTTATGTTGACGAGATCTGGAATATACGGCAGCTCGAGAGAGGTCTTACTCTGTTCACCCCAGCCTCCAGGTTGGTGCATGTACATGAAAGGCCATCCGCCTCCCCAGCCCGAGTATCGAGGCATGATGGGTGGGTAGACCGCAGAGTTTTGACGGTTCGTTGATGCAGGGAAAGGTTGCTGGCAGTTTTTGAATTACTCAATAGCCGAATATCTGTGACGATGGAAAGCACGTGAAGGACAAGATCGTATCATGGAACTCGGGTTATCTATCTATATCCTCCTTTGGCATGTTTGCTATCGACGTCACCTCCAGCCCGGCCTCAAGAGTCTCAGATTTGCTGTCCTACAACACTTACTGTTCATCCGAGCATTTCCTATCCTGTGTTGCCTCGTGGCCGTGGATGCTTCCCGTGCAAACAATAGGAGGATGGTTTTTTCGTCGTTACTATAACATGTACACAAGAGGTGTCGAGAGGGACAAAGCCAGGAGCGGTGGGAGAAGAACGGATGTATATGGCATGATGGCAGCACGAGTAGGGCACATTCGGATGAAAAAGCGGTCACCAGCCAGGCTCTTTGCCGTACGTACGTACGTACGTACCTAGGTAGTATGGTAGTATAGGTTCTCAACAAATATCGGAATCGGAAGTCTGGGGTTGATCCCGGAGCGAAGGTGGTCAGGTAGTGACACTCAACGCTCCGTCGGTTAAACTAGGTTCCGGGCCGATTGCGTCAAAACAGGGTCCGACAGGGGCCGGAGTCCGGACCCGTCATCACGGGCAACCTGAGAGGTCAGTCGCGCGCCATTGGATCCTTCAATTGCCTTTCAATCGCCTACAATTGTTGCTGATCCCTGGCCGGAGCTCCACCGTAAACACGGTTGAGCCTCCGCAACAACCTTTGGTCTGTTTGGTTATTTGCTATCCGCCAGCATCTCCGCTCCTCTGCTCCTCTGCTCCTCTCACACACAACCTGTCAACCTTGACAACCTTGAACCGCCACCACCCACGCACGGTCGTACGATAAACAAAGATATATCTGCACCCAACCCACCATCATGAACAATCCATAATTGAGCGGTGACCACATTACACGGCTGAGGACCTTTCTCGATCGATTGGGCCACCGACATAAGACAAATTGTCTTACCTTCATCTTTCCTCTTTCTCTTGAAGCATTTCGATTGCGTAGTTCGACCGAGACATCGCCCCGGCGCGAACACTATTCCACCTTCAAGATGGGCCGAATCAAGGATACCCGCGAATACCGTGTCATGACCACGACGGAAATCGAGGGCCTCATAGCAGATGGACGGCACATTATCATTGTGGACCAGCACGTCCTCAAGGTCGATGCTTGGATGAAGTATCACCCCGGTGGTGACAAGGCTATCCAACACATGGTTGGCAGAGATGCCACCGATGAGGTTACCGCGTGTGTTACTGATCCCTCGTCCCCCTCCTACCTAATGCTCCTTGTCCATTAATGCTGACTCTCTACAAGCCTTCACTCTCCCCAATCACGAGCCATGATGAAGAGATATAGGATCGGCAGGATCGATCACCGATGGAAGAACATGCTGCCACCTATCCAGGGTGGCGTGTTTAGATCCGCGACAGATCCGGACCGTGCCGCAGACACCGACTCGGTGGAGTGCCCCGAGAAAGACTCCCCGACATCTAGCCATGCTAGCTCACGATCCGCCTCGCCCGTGTTCGATTCACCTGTACACGAAGAACAACCCCTGCGCAGCCGCAAGGGTGGTGCCGCTGTCTCCTCCTCGTCGACGCCACACTCTTCCGCCACGTCGGTCACGTCCCGCGAGGATGTGGGCGAGCCAATGGACGGCATGACTCTCCTGGACCGCAGGACCATGGAAGAGATCAAATACGACATGGAGATCTATCCCGCCCTGGATGACTCTACCCAAGACAACATTGTCGAGAAGTACCGGCAGCTGAACGAAAGAATCAAGGCCGCAGGCTTGTACAACTGCAACTACTCCGCCTACGCCATTGAGTGCTTCCGCTACACGCTATTCTTCTGCCTCTTCCTCTACTTCCTGCGAATCAAGTGGTGGGTCACGAGTGCGTGGTGGCTCGGCTGCTTCTGGCACCAACTGGTCTTCTCTGCCCATGATGCCGGCCACATGGGCATAACCCACACCTTCCACGGTGACTCGGTCATTGGCATCATCATCGCCGACTACCTGGGCGGCCTGTCCCTGGGTTGGTGGAAGAGGAACCACAATGTCCACCACATTGTGACCAACTCGCCCGAGCACGACCCAGATATTGAGCACATGCCCTTCTTTGCCATCTCGCACAGGTTCCTTAACAACCTGCGTTCGAGCTACTACGAGCGGGTCATGGCATACGATGCCTTCGCCAAGGTCATGCTACGTATCCAGCACTATTCTTACTATCCCATCCTGCTCTTTGGCCGTTTCAACCTCTACCGGCTGTCATTCGAGTACCTCCTAGGCGCACAGGCACCTCGGAATGGCCCGGCCTGGTGGCACCGCTGGTTCGAGCTCGCAGGCCAGGTCTTCTTCTGGTACTGGTTCGGCTACGGCGTGGTCTACAAGTCCATCGACACCAACTGGGCCCGCTTTGCCTTCGTCATGGTGAGCCACATGGTGACCATGCCGCTGCACGTGCAGATCACGCTCAGCCACTTCGCCATGAGCACGGCCGAGCTGGGGCCCGACGAGTCGTTCCCACAGAAGATGCTGCGGACCACCATGGACGTGGACTGCCCCCAGTGGCTGGACTTCTTCCACGGCGGCCTGCAGTTCCAGGCCATCCACCACCTGTACCCGCAGCTCCCGAGGCACAACCTGCGGGCCACGCAGAAGCTGGTGCAGGAGTTCTGTGAGGACGTCGGCATACCCTACGCGCTGTACGGCTTCGTGGGCGGGAACAAGAAGGTCATCGGCCGCCTGGCTGATGTGAGCAGGCAGGCCGCCATCCTGGCAAAGTGCCAGCAGGTCATAGCGGAGAGTGGTGATCCGCTGCACCACCACTGATAAGGATTCGGTCGGGAGAGGGATCTGTGTCTCGTTCGTCGCTGACGGCTGGTCGCGCGCGTGTGTGTGCGTACGTGCTTCTGCCGCGTCATCAGTTGCGATGAAGAAAATGAAAAAAGTTAACGGTTGTCGGCACGATTTATCTGTACAATATATCGGGGGGGGGGGTTTGGTTTGTGCATATAGATAGGGAAACTCGCGGTGCTCGCGGTGCATTTCCGCTTTGAGCACCGAGGTGACAAGTAAACAAGTCAGGTTGCACTCAAGCTGGATCAAGTGAGGACGCATCGAATCCTATAGTCCCAAGAAGGCAACGAAAGTCCAAAAAGGGAAAGGACTTCATCAATCGATCTCCCATTAGCTCGCGGTATCACACCGATCGTGTTTCATCGAGGTCGTCGTATTTCAGTGTGATGATGAAGGTACCCCATCAGTCCAAAAAGTCCGGCATCACTAGTGTAGTTACCGCAGCAGTTAGATTAAAGGTTGTGGCGTGGTCAACTTTACTTCTGGCATCTCATCGTAATAATGGTACCCTCACAGGCCTCCGGTCATCTTTTTCCCTGTTAAGCGGAATCAACAGCCCCGTCGTGATATAGATGCTCGGTAAGCTGACCGTGATGGGGCGGGATGCCGGTGGCTGCCTCAAGTCAGCCGCCAATTTCTTTCCTTATTGTTTTCGTTTTCATATCCCCCTCCCAAGACCACAGAAAAAGTGACAGGTCAGATCCCAAGCAGGGTATGCAGGACGTCCTTGTTGCTTTTCCAGATAGGCGAGGTCAATTGCTTTCCCACAATTTCCCAAGCATTCGGGGTTGTTGGCAGCTCGCTTACGGCTCGATACGGCTCGATACGACTCCTTTCTGGGAAATGCCCACATTTATTTTCCCGGCGCATGTCATCTGATTGCCATGTGGCTTGGCTTCACGACATCGGATTCGCGCTGCCTACAGTATGTACTGTTTGGCGTACTTCACAAGCAGTAATGATGTCGGCCGAGAGGGGGGGGGGGTTCATCAACTCGACTCCGTGCGCTCCATGTGTATGAAGCGGAATGGGTTGCATTGGCCTTATGGGAGAGGGGCGGGAATATGTGTTTTTTTCTCCCGACGGACAGGGCCCTGAATGACGACGGTGGATGATAGATGATGGATGACAAGCAGTTCGTTCGTCGAGGAGGAAGTTCCCGAGTGACGATTGTGGAGTCCCCATGCCCATGTCGTCGATCTCAAAGCTCTGCCTCGTGGCCCCTCGTGGTGGAGTCTCTAAACTCGAGACTTGAAACGCACGACGACAGCGATCACTATCGCTTCGGACCGGGGGTTTTGCGTTTGCTTTAAAAGACCTCACCGACAAGAGAAAAGAGTTAGCCTGGTATAGTGCGTATGATGTGTGTAAAAGAAAAGCCACATTTTGCTTCTTTTCTCCTTGTCCTTTCTTCATCGGGTTTTGTGTAGTGATGGCCAGGGGGGGGGGGAAAGTGGGGACACTGGGGAGGAAATGGGAGAGGAAGGGGGTGAGGGAAAAAGCAAAACGGGGTATGGAGAAAGTAATAAATCGAGGTTTGTGAATGGCAGGCATACGTGAATATTGGCTGCCTGCAGCACATACATACACACACAGTACAGTTGGTTGTTGGAGGACTGGAGTGTTACGCGTATAAACCTCGAGGGATCGGCTTCTTATCAAAAATAACCAGGAGATGACCGAGAAATAATCGAGGAGCACACACATCGGGGGTTGATAGAGGGGGAGGAGGAGGGGTCGTCTATTGACGTGATGCTGCGTGTGTCTTGTCATGCTATCCTCTCCGCCCCTCTTCTCCCGAAACGCGGGTTTGTTACTTTATTCCTGGCATGCGGTTTATGAGCTCTCCCTCTCTTGCCCCAGATGAGGTGCGACAGAGAAAGAAAGAAAAACCCATGGCCTTCCGGAGCGGTGAGAGCGCCAGTCGATATCAAGCTTGGCTGGTCCCCTGGGCGGACCCTTTGGGGCTTCAAAGTCGGTGCGAAACATGCGCTTGCGACTCCGGATATAGCCTTATTTCATCATAGCCGCCGCTGTTTTGCGCACATGGCAAAGCAGGGTTCACCATCGGCGCGAAACATGCAGAAAATGACAGGCCGGGGTGGCGGCTCATCAGTCCCCACACCGTTTCCTGTTAGCACACTTGCCCTGCTTTTGCCTAGCAAACATGTACCAAGTTCCCAGACAAAACCTTGATGCACCCTTATTACTTCTGCGAGAACAACGCAGCGACATCCTCTCATGGAGCACCTGTTGGGCCCCCATTTTGGCAAAAGCAGGGAAGGTGTTGGGTTCGTTCCTCTTGCTCTCGACCTGCAGTGTTCCGTCCGACCGGGAACTGCATGCCCCGGGAGCGTGCCTCTTGTGAACTCAATGGAGAGGAATGTGGGCCGCTTCGTGCCCCTCTCCTGGCGTAGTATGTACTGCGTACTGACAGGACAGTGTGCTCAAGTGACAAGGCATGGGGCTGCCCGCTATGGGGCTTGATCCTCGCTCCAGCTCACAACTCTGCCTCTGCTCGGACCAGCAAGCAATAATGCCAGGGGAGCGCAGCCTTCACCGCGTTTCCTCCATATGGGAACGCCCGCTGGCTTGTCTCTGAGGTGAGTTGTGTGTATATATATATACGTGTGTGTGTGTACCAAGGGTGAGGTGGCTCATAGACTCGATCTGAATGTTTTGCCCATTGAACTTCAGCTCGACAAACTTGCTTTTCCGCCCACATTCCCTCAAACAAAGTGACCTCGGCACTGCTCTTGAAAAGCCACTGCGGTTTTGCTCGTCATTGTCAGACTCATTCAAGGCCCGGCTTTGACTCCATGCTGGCCGCCTTTCAACCACAACCACAAGTCCACGATTTCCACTGCGTATACCTCTAAGCAAAGCTCGACCGCTCATCATGGGGAAAGGCAAGATGGACGAGGCCGCCGCCGCGCGGATACGGAAAGCCAGGGGAGAAAAGGTTAGGCATGTCGACGACAAACCCAGTGTATCTGGTCTGACATATATCATTATATTGCAGGACGAATTCGCCAGACGAGCCGCGATAGCTGCAAGAGCAAACAAGGACGGTGGAGGTCAAGACGACAAGGACGGAGGCGGGAGCGGGAGCAGCAGCGGAAATCGAGGTGGGGAGGGGAGCAAGAAATGAACGAAAGCAGGTGGATTGGTTGCCCTTGGAAGAGTGCCACAGCTCAGACATTGACATATTGGGTACCGACGAAAAGAGTGGGGAGGACCACGGGAGTTATCCGGCTGCTATCTTTTCTGTTCTATTGTTTTCTGCTGGTTTCGCGGGAAAGGCTGTCGACCGGTGAATAAGGTTTGCTGAGCAAATTTGAGTTAGGAAGGTCGCAGGTTCCGGTTGGGCAGGGCTTGGGTAGCGAGTGGAGTTTTGGAGTTCACAAATGGCCAGCAGACAAATCGAGCAACGATATCGAGCAGCGTTTTTTGCTGAAGGACGCATAGTCGAAAGAAACGAAGGGTGGCGGTGTACTTTCCAGAGTCTGTTCAGCGCCCTCTCAGACACGGTGTGTGCATTTTTGTCCTGCCAAGGAGTCATCTCCTTTCCTTCATCCAGAGACGACGGTTGAGGCACTGGGTAACAAGAATGACTAGGGAGGTATTGAGGTCAGCGTCAACGCACACATTGGCGTTTTTTACATCAGAAAGACGAGTATGGCTTCAGATAGCCCCTCCTGCAGCATTACCACGTCCGCACCGCCAATATGCCAGCTGGAGCTCGTAGGGAGTGTCTGCTGTCCTGACCGGCCTGTGGTTGATACCTAAGGGACCACCAGTCTTGCAGATGACAGGGACGTTGGTGGCACGGGGCAATGAGGTGACATTGTGCCTGTTTCTGATACCGGTGCAGCACGCTCCAAGTCCCCTGACACTGCCGCTGCTCAGCGCGGTCAGGCCCGGATGAACTGTCGGTGCCCTTGAAGTTTGTCCCTTTTGGTTGCGAGGTGAAGGAGATTGCCGATTTTACACAATGACTCTGACATGAGGGAAGAACGGGAGCCACTCTGAGAAAGCCGTTGTGGTCGAGTCATCCCCGAATATCCAGGGCATTGACCACGGCCGTAGTGATGAGACGATGTCGCAGGCGGTGAGGGAGGCCGAGTGTCCTTCAGGTCCTTGGTGCTCGGTCAACGTGATCCGGGCATATCTGCTGCTCGCCCTAGGCGGCTGCCACGTTGGGGCTATAAGCCGACTCGACTCTTATGGGTAGCCTCCACGTGACCGAGATAAGAACAGCCTCGGGAACACGACGCGTAGTGTATACAAGGAGTATATCCTGAGCTGATGGTCGGATCATTGAATGGGACGAGGGTCGAAAGGACCGTGTTCGAGTTGTAGTTTTTCTAAAAACCGTTTCGCAGCCGTTGGCATCGCAACCGAATAGTGAAGTAGCATCGTCACAATACGGACAAAACTCCGGGAGACCAGAGGAAGTCAAATGGACAAGTGATGAGGAGTGATTTGAAAGCAGTATTCCAGGGGTGAGACAAGAAATGACCATATCCGACGGAAACCCCAGAGAGGCGGTTTCCGCATTGGGCGTGTGCCGACGATATACGGTTGGTGGTCTGGTCTGTAAGTGTTGAAGATGATGTTGTGGGCAGGCAAGAGCAACACAGACCGAGCAGCCAGCGTCCTATATGCGGCCATCTCGAATCGATACCGGCACCATTATCATATGCCCGAGTCTTTTTAGAATCTGGACAAAAAGAAACGGAGTGGTAAAATCAATCATAAGAACGTCTTAACTTACGGGATTCAACGAGAAGGGGAATTCCGAGTCTGGTCACCAGTGCCCAAGTGTCTTCGAACATAGGTAGGTACCTAGGTGATCAGTCGTGCAGCCCTTTCGGTAACGGCACCTGCGACGTTTGCCAGGCACGGCCAAGATGGAAAACGATATGTTTTCGCTTCGGTTGATGTTGCTTTTTGTTGTTGTCATTGTCGCATAGCAGAGCGGAGCGCCGAATGAAGTTGGGCAAAGGAAAGACTCGTATCGGTAGATGTTATAGTAGACACGGATACCTACTAAATACCTAGGTAAGCACACATGTAGTTTACAGGTTGAAGGTGCAGCGAGCAACCAACATGGAGGCTAGTGCGGCAGCTGCCCCGGTTCCAGGTTTTTTAGTGAGACAAAGTACCCAGGTACCCTGGGCGATGTGCTGAAGGGGTGCTGATTTACGCGTGTCCCGGCGCTAACAGAGGTACCGAGTACGCGGTACAATACATAACCCACCTCCTACATAGGGACGTACTCGGCACTGCACAACAGTGCCGCAGGCAGTCGGACGTCATGGCTGGCCCCAGTTCAAGTCGTCTTTGAGCCTCCACATGCAAAACACCGCACACAACACCAGCCCACCGACGACATACCCAACACTAGTAAACTACCTACCTAGGTAGCTACCCCAACAGTGCAGCCAGCTCCTGGCTATTCCAACTCGGATCCTGGTGCGCATTACCAGACGCTGCTTGTCGCCTTGTATCTGGATCTGGATCTGGATCTGGATCTGGACCTGGACCTGGACCTACCTATCTTACTACAACCCTTTCGCATGCTGTGTGTGCCTTGGAAAACGCGCCAAGCTCGTATATCATCATCCTGTGGTCTGCCTTATCACTGCACTACAGCTTGCCGCCTCAAGTGTTCCCCTCCACGTCTTCTGACCTGACTGACCCCTTCCGAATATCACGATTCACTATACAGCAGCACCCATCTTGGCTCACATGCTCTGTTTCGCGGCTCGGGAAATAGGGCGCGCATCCACTTCAGACCTTCTCGGTCTCTTGCCCGTCCCGCACGCAGTCGATCATCACTTGCCTCTCTGTGACTCGTCATGGATCCGAATGTCCAGCGTGCCTTGAACGACAAGCTTTACGACAAGCGGAAAGTCGGAGCTCTCGAGTCTGTGACCCCAAGCTGAATGTCCCCTTTGTTGCTTTGTGTTGATGAGCTAACTGACACTGACCCTGACGTAGGCTCGAACGTGTGATTCGTGAACTGGTGGTGACCAAGGACTATGCCAGAGTCACCGCTATTCTTGACCAACTCTGCAATGAGTTTGCTTATGCCGTCCATCAACCTCATGCCCGCAATGGAGGTCTTATCGGCCTGGCTGCCGCCGCTATTGCCCTCGGTCCAGAACTTCCCCGTTATCTAGAAGTGATCGTTCCCCCCGTGCTGGCTTGCTTCACCGATCAGGATGCACGAGTTAGGTACTATGCCTGCGAGGCCATGTACAACATTGCCAAGGTCGCCAAGGGAGAGATTTTAAAGTACTTCAACCACATTTTTGATGCCCTGTGTAAGCTGGGCGCAGACTCGGAGCTGTCTGTCAAGAACGGCGCCGAGTTGCTTGACCGTCTGATCAAGGATATCGTCTCCGAGTCCGCAGCAACTTATGTTAGTGTTCTGGAGCTGCCCAGCACAGAGGTTACCGGTGACGACGAGGAGATCAACGATGACAAGGATGTTGTCGAGGAACCCACAGACCTGCCAACCGCCTTCTCACTGAAGCAATTCATCCCCCTGCTTAAGGACCGCAGCTATACTATAAACCCGTTCACGCGTACCTTCCTGGTTGGCTGGATCACATTACTCGACTCCATACCGGACCTCGAGTTGGTTACCTATCTGCCCGAGTTCCTTGGTAGCTTGCTTAAGTTCCTGAGCGACCAGAATCGGGACGTGCATCAGGCCACTCAAGCTTGTCTCGACAAGTTCCTCAACGAGATCAAACGGATCTCTCGGATAAAGAAGGGTATCGCCGAGAGCAAGAGGTCCAAAGGAGATGGGAAGAGGAAGCGGGAGGAGTCTGTTGATAGTGACAGCGCTCAGGCTGGTCTCGAAGAAGGCGATGAGGTTGATTCAACCCTGGCCGCCGAGGACGACGACGACACCAGCAGTGAAGACGACTGGATTCCTGGACAAGATGTTCAGATCAACTACAAAGCCATCCTCGAGATATTAACAAACTCCTTGGACCAGTCCAACACGGCCGGGGCCCCTAAGCCGGGCGACCGACCGGGGACTGCCACAACCGACGAGGACGGCTTACTTGAGTCCTTGAAGTGGATCGTTGAGTTCCTGGACATATGTCCTGAGGAAGTCCTGCCATTCACCCCCAAGATTCTTGCGCACCTATTGCCAGCCATGGCTAGTGGGGTGGAGTCAATTCGTTTGGCAGCGGCGAGGGTCAACAACGCGCTGATGGATTATGTTGTGTCGTTGTCGGATGAGCCAGAACTCTCTTTGTCGCAACCCGCATCACGGGCACAGCTTTCTGCGGAGCAGCAAGAGGGGGGAGGCCATAGCAGCAGACCATCTCTGTCTGGCTCACGTGAACTAGATGCCCGGAGCCCAACACCGAATCTCCTCAAGGGGCAATCGCCTGCCGAGGGCACACCGCGGGGACCAACTCCCGCCCCCTCAAATCACCCACAAGCAGACCTGGACTACGCTGCAGCGGTTAACTCGCTAACTCTGTTGTTTCTTAATGATCATGAGGCCACCCGCGTTGCGGCTCTAACGTGGCTGATCATGCTTCATAGAAAAGCGCCACGAAAGGTCCTTGCCTTCAACGACGGAACGTTTCCCGCTTTGCTCAAGACACTTTCAGATCCCGCAGAGGCAGTGGTCACCAAGGACTTGCAGCTCCTTTCACAGATTTCCAGAAATAGCGAAGACAGCTATTTCACTAACTTCATGGTCAGCCTTCTCCAACTCTTCTCGACGGATCGGAGACTACTGGAGACCAGAGGGAATCTCATCATCCGCCAGCTGTGTGTCAGTCTGAGCGCGGAACGCATCTACCGTACTCTTGCCGACTGCATCGAGAAGGAAGAAGACGTGGAGTTCGCCAGCATCATGGTACAGAACCTCAACAACAACCTCATCACAGCCCCGGAGCTCTCCGAGTTGCGCAAAAGACTGCGGAACCTTGAGTCGAAGGTACGGTATTCCCTGGCGCCCTCGCATCACTACACGTCGGACTAACATCGTCTTTGACAGGATGGCCAAACTTTTTTCGTCGCCCTCTTTAGATCGTGGTGTTACAATGCCGTTGCCACTTTCTCTCTGTGCCTGCTTGCGCAGGCATACGAGCAAGCATACAACTTGCTTCAGGTCTTGTCAGTCAACCTTTGCTCTGACAAACTTTGGTGTCCCGATCACTCTGCTGACGTAGGGCAATACGCAGTGCTGAACTGGAGATGACGGTTAATATCCTCATTCAGATCGACAAATTGGTCCAGCTACTCGAGTCACCCGTTTTCACATGTAAGCATTGGCGACGCCTCTCCTCCAGCGGCACTGCTAACTATCGCAGACCTTCGACTTCAATTACTTGAACCGGAGAAATATCCTCATCTCTACAAATGTCTTTACGGACTGCTGATGCTGCTACCGCAATCATCCGCCTTCGCGGCACTCAAAAACCGACTGAACAGCGTCAGCTCCATAGGCTACCTGCACATCGCACCAAGACCGTACGTCCCACCAAATTCGCCTCTCTCATCACACTCTCGACAAGGGTCTGTGGTGGAGGCTATTCAATCTATTCAAGCCCCCTCTCTCCGTTCCAAATTCAGTTCCAGTATTGATACTCACACGGCCCCTCTCAGTAATGCCACAACCCCAAGTGGATCCTCATTCGACAGGCCCAACAGGCTCAAGGGCCGGGAAGAAGGCATCATCCGGTGGGGAGAACTGCTTGAGAAATTCCGCAGCGTACAGGAGCGCGCAAGGCGTGCGCAAAGGTTAGGAGGAGATATGGATGACAGGCCGACACTGGGAGTGGGAGATCTGCGGATCATGGATTCGCCCGAATTGGCCAGCTCTAAGGCGCCGGCAGGTCGTGCAGGGAACGGGCCGCCTGTCCCTGTCAAGGACGCTCCTGCGCCCACGCCGCCAGCTGCCAAGCCCAGGTCGGGTCTTGGTAGGCAATTCGGGAGACTTGGGGCGTCGGTGTCGGGAAGAGGTAAGAGAGGGCAGCAATGAGAGGACAGCAATGATGAAAAACAGCATAGCATGGTGTTAGTTTGCAGGCGGGTGGTTGTGTTGGCATGGCGCAACCGGGAGCAATGATTACAGTACTTAAACGGAGGGTGTGATAATAGCCGAACAAGGCCGGTTTGGCGCATCACCTCGCTTTTCGTGGCGTCTCTCGCTCCACTAGACCCTCAAACACGGCATCACGATGCTCTGTGATACTGTGAAGCTCATTCCTGAGAGCGTCCAGCTGCTGACGTGCCATAGCTGTATCCGGGGGCAAGCCCTCAAACTCGTTGATCTGCTGGTCCAGGGCCCTCCGTAGCTCCAGCAGCTCCAGGTACTTCTCCTCCTCCTGCCTGAGCTGCTGGACGGTTGGGTCGGGCACGCCGACCGTCCGCGCCAGAGAAGAAACCTTATCCTTCACCTCGGGCAGTTTCTTGGTCATGGCCTTGATCTTGCGCTGCATCTCGAGGTTCTGGCGTGCCAGGTCCGCGGGTAGGCGGTACTCATCACCGCGGAGGTCCTCAAGTAGCCCGTCCAGTCTCTCTGACTCGGACCCGACGTAACGCTGGAGGAGGCCCACGCGCGCGGCGGCCTGCTCCAGGTCGAACATGCGCGTCTGCAGGTCGAGCATGGCCTGGCCGAGCTGTGCCGGCTCGGAGAAGGCCATGCCCAGTTGCACAGCCGACGATGCCATCGCGTCGAGGGCGGCCTTGCCCTCCTTGGTGAGGCTGTCCTCAAGGGCTGCGTAGAAGTTGTCCTTGAACGTGGTGAGATGGGTCTGGTCTACTACATGCTCGCCCTCCATCCTGTTCACCTCCTCGGCGGCGGCCTGGGCCTTGATGTCCTGGAGGGCATTGGCCTCAACGTGGGCAACTAGGTCGCGGTTCTCATCGGCCGACTCGTTAAGTGCGGCGAGAGCCAGGAGGGCCTTGAGGGTGTCTGGGTTCCTCTCGAATTGTGGTGGCGAGCGGGAGTTGTATCTGGAGGCGAGCCATGAGTCGACATAGTTCCAGTCCTTTGCGGTCGACGCGGCCTGACGTGCCACGGAGGGCGAGAAGATGGCTGCGTCTGGGGGGAGGTGAGCCATGTTTTTCGGCCTTGAGTGAGTTGGGATAGTTACTCAGTGCAAGATGATGCCGATGCAAGCAGGGAGGTTGGAATCTTGGTGTTCACGTGCCTGAAGTGATCATCAACAAGTACATGAGGAATGTACTTTAGCACATGTATTGTGGTACTAAGTACCTAGGTACATACCTCATACATACGTGACAGGGGTCAAAGCATAGGCTAGTTGGTCTGTGCGTAAAACGACCCCCGGAAACATCAAAATGCCATCCTGTCAAAATGCAAGGGTCTGTCGATATATTTTAGCCCCAATAACAGCAACTGATATCGAGTGACTCGATATCTGGCCTAACCACCCGCAATCATTCTAGTCGCTCCTAACATATAAGATCAACCTTGGGGGATTCTTGGGGGCATCTGGCGCATCCCGAATCGTCGATCGATCCACGGACAAAGTACCGGTAATAGTACCAACCACAGTTCACAGTACGGATCCGTAGTCTAAGTACAACATCGTCCAAAAAGGCCAAGTTTCCCTTTTCCAAACAACAGCAACAGCAACAACAAGCCAACTTTTGACTCTCAATGCTGCTGCTCTTGTCACTCACATCACCCAACAGGTAGCCATCACCTCGTTGACGGCTCATCCTCTTTTCCCTCCTTCGGGCCCCATCCTTGAATACCTCCCTCCTCTGCTACACACTAATTCATACATTTATCATCGTCGTCGTCATCATGCACATCCGACTGTACACGCTGGCACTCGCCGCCAGCCTGCTCTCTATCTCCCCTTCGATATCCATGGTAGCCGCCCTCTCTGCCAGAGACATTCCCTCCGACACACCCATCACCGCCCTACTCAACTCGGCACAACTCCATCTCGCCCGAGGAGAAACAGGCGACGCTCTCGTCTACTACGATGCCGCCGTAGCACGAGACCCTCAGGACTACCTGACGTACTTCAAGCGCGCAACTACCTTCCTCTCCCTCGGCCGCACAACTCAGGCCGCCGACGACTTCCAAAAATGTCTTCAACTCAGACCCGGCTTCGAGGGCGCACACGTCCAGCTAGGAAAGTTGAAGGCCAAGTCTGCCGACTGGGAGGGTGCGAAGGAACAATACACACTATCGAAGAGGGGCAAGGGATCGCCTGAGATGGAAGAGCTGCTAGAGGCCCAAGGAGCTGCCAAACTGGCCGAGGCAGCCGAGGCGTCCGCGAACTGGGATGAGTGTATCAATCAAGCCGGTGTTGCCATCATGGTTGCGAGTCGCGCCGTTTCGTTGCGAGACCAGAGGTCAAAGTGCCGCTTCGCCAAGGGTGAGGTTGAAGAGGGCATGGGTGACTTACACCACATCCTCAACCTGAAGCCTGGCGACACATCTCCTCATGTCAAAATCTCGGCCGTCACCTTCTTTGCCCTGGCCGACCTGCAACAGGGCATGGCTCAGATCCGGAAATGCCTGCACTCCGACCCCGACTCCAAGGTGTGCCGAAAACTTTTGAAGGAGGAAAAGGCGATTGAGAAGACACTGGCCAAGATTGAGACGGCCTTCGGCAAGAAACAGTACATGACGGGCACCAAGAACTTGATACCTTCATCCGAGGATGCAGGGCTTATTCAAGAGGTCAAGGAACAGGTGGCCGAGCTCCGGAAAGATGGTACCATCCCTGCAACCGCGTCAGATCTGCTAGTCACGAGGCTGGTTGAAATGGCTTGCCAGGGTTACTACGAGGTGAGTGGACCGAGACCCGGAAGTCGTGTTGCAAATTTTACTGACACTCACTGGCAGATGAACGGGAAGAAGGCGCAAGAGCATTGCACTGAAGCGCTTTCTCGGGATGAGAACTCCTTCTACGGTCTATTGTACAAGGCCAAGCAGTCGCAGGATTCCGAAGATTACGAGGCTGCGGTCAGGCTGCTCGAGAAAGCGAAGGAGGTGAAGCCCGAGAAGCAGGACGTGGTCAACCCTCTGCTGCGCGAAGCCCAAACCGAACTGAAGAGAAGCAAGACCAAGGACTACTACAAGGTCCTGGGAGTCGCTCGTGACGCAGACGAGAGACAGATCAAGTCCGCCTACCGCAAACTGACCAAGCAACACCACCCCGACAAGGCTGCCAAGCAAGGCCTGAGCAAGGCTGATGCCGAGAGAAAGATGGCCACCATCAACGAGGCATATGAGGTGCTCAGCAATCCTGAGCTCCGGGAGCGATTCGATAGGGGCGACGACCCAAATTCGCATGAGCCACAGGGCCACCAGGGCAACCCATTCGGTAGCCAGCCGTTCATGTTCCAGCAGGGCCACGGTGGCCAACAGTTCCAGTTCAAGTTCGGTGGAGGTGGTGGGAGATCACCCTTCGGCTTCTGAGACATCGGGGGATGGATTTACTCTTTTCTAATACTGTGCATTTGAGCGGCGTTTTTCTTTTTGGGGGGGGGGTTGTTAGGCAATAAGAAGCCTCGTTGGAGTTCTAAGGTATTGCAGATACGCAAACAACGATGGATTGGGGGACGTGTACATTTGGAGAATAGGGTGTGCTGGCTGCACACATGATAGTTATTCACTCGATATTATGAGCTGATTCCCACGCCTTGGTCCGAATCGTGTCAAAGCATTTACTGGTTCGCGATGCTACCCTCCGCACCTATACCGGAAGGTCTTTTGGAGTTTGGCATAGAGATTATGGGGGACCGGAGCTGAAAGAAAAGCAACAATAGGGATAAAAAGCTGGCAGCCACAATCTGCACCTTCCTTTTGACAACGTTGGTTACCGTCCCGTAAGGGCCCCTTCATTTGGCGATGGGACTATTGAATTGCCAACCTGCCTGCCCAAAGTGAGAAGACGGCAAAGCTGCCCATCACATACACTTCTTGGCAGGCCGGGAGTGTGTTTTATGCCTCAAGCCACAATGGTGGCTGTTGTCTCATTGGTGACAGCATCGGCATATTCCCGGGGTTCCTCCCCCCCCCCCTTTTCCCCCAACTACCTTCCCGACACATAGACTTGCATTACTGCGAGGTGTTGGGTTTCATAATATTGCAGAGAAATGACAAATATTGACAAAGCGGCCACATCGTCTGATCGAGGTTGCTTAGTGAGGCCATCATGCACGGTACAGTGTAACAAACACCATCAACCGGTGAGTGCGGGGGCATGTTAATAACGTTGTCACAAAGTATTACTATGTGGGTGGGTCTGGGTAAGGTGAATGTGAACGTGTATGTATGTATATATATATATATATATATATAAGCTTCAGTCTCTGCCCTCTTGCCAATGTGCTGGGAGGTATTCTGACCAGCACCATATCGAGTACCGGTAGTCGCATCATCCATAATAGCCAAACATCATGAGCACGTTGCTCTCCATCCTGTTGATCCAGGCGCTCCATGTGTTGCTTGCCTTGGCCGATCCGTTCAACATCACCGTGATCGAGGCTGGCACAAATGGAGGCACTGTATCGTATAGGGTCTGGTATGGTGATGGTGAGTATTGACCGGAACTGTCTCCATCCCCCAAGCTCGCCATGCCATGCCGGTCAACTGACAGAACTTGACGTACAAAGGCCAGGCCTATGTAGGGTCAAACGTCCCAGACACTGTCGAGCAAGCCGTCGACATCACAAGTAAGCGAAGCCTTTGAACCAAGAAACCTCCTCCGTTCGCCCTTCATACAACCCACCCTCTCACCCCCGCCGACGCCACCTACCAGAGTCTCCCCCCTTGGGTACTGACTCACTCCCACCACACAACCTTCTCTCCCCACCCTCTCACACTCCCCTCGCTGACATGATCCCCCCCTTTCCCCCCCAATCCACAGGCCCAGGAACAGTCAACGAAGTCCTCTACATCGAAGCCACCAGCACGACCAGCACCAACAGCACCAACGCCGCCACCGGCCTCTCGCAGTCCTCCACCGACCCCTACTTCATGGCCATCAACACCTCGCCCACGGCCTCGGACCCCATCTACTTCACCGGATCCCTCTCCGCCCTGTCCATCCCCGAGGCCGACGCCGTCGTCCACCGCTGGGTCGCCTACAGCGGGTACCTCCTGCCCGTGACGGACGGCGGGGGCCTCCTGTCGGCGCCCCTCGGCGGCGGCGCCTACCTCGTGCCCGTCGACGGGGCCGGCGGCGGCACGTACAGCCTGAGGTGGATCATGGACGCCGGCGTCGCCGCGGGCCTGGGCGGGAGCAAGGTGTTGCTGAGCAGCCTGCCGGTGTTGGCGGTTGCTTCGACGTAGCCGGGTGTGTGTGTGTGTGTGTGTGTGTGTGTTGGGCTTCGGTTTGGTGGTATATAGGTTCAAGTCTCTTGGCAGGGCAGCATGTAAGGGTGCTGCTGCCCGGAACTCCATGACGCTTGGGAGACTTGTGTCACCATATTCCCCTCAATGAAACCATGTACCACCAAGAGACCTTCCCCAAGTGTTTTGTAAACAATGCAAGTGAATCCTTTGTGGTTACCCGGCACCTTGGACAGTGCTGTTTCGTAAATGATTTCCTCGCAAACGAGCAGATATCAACCCCTGCTAGGACGGCCATAGACCTGACAACATGGAAGCTCACCGACATGGGAACAAACTCACTGCCCAGAGGAGGAATGGAAGAGTGAAAATGGATGATGGTATCGTAACCAATTCCTTTTCATTCACATAGTCAGTACATGGCGGGTGGGAACCGAAAAAAACAGACGCTTGCAGACTGCTCCCTCTCTATCTAGTCCCCAAATGATCCATCCATACCAATCATACTTTCAAGACCCGCCGATATGCACATGCAGGGCGTATCGCCCTTATTGACCGCCGAAAACGATCGGCGTCGGCGTGGTTCGCTCAGATGGCAGCTGCTTCTGACTGCCCTCAATCTTAAGAGCACATCTCCTGTCTGTCTCCCGAGCAGGGCGAGAGGGCGGACCCCGCAGCAGCCGAGCGAGGGCGCTGCATCAATTGCTGCGGGTAGGGTGCCCGGGGCGCTGCTGAACCAACATCAGCCCGATTCGCGACGTAAGCGACGGGTCTGACTGCGCAAGGAGCGTTCGGTCATACGCTGCTAATCTCCTCACGAAGCGTCGTTTTGGCGGATGAAGTAGGCCCTGTGTTGCAGAAAAATGTCAGCGAATCTCCGTTTATAAGACCCATCCATTGCTGAGAGCGGCACAGCGCGCGAGATTGATGGGGCATTGGGATACGCACTTGGAGAACTCGTATGCCGACCAGCAAATCGCGGTACTGGGCATTGTCGTGACAATCCTTGGCCGGATGCCCTTGTAGAAACCCCTGATACCTTCTCTCCGGTACAACAGCTTGCATCCAGCCCCGAATCCGCTCACAGCCCTCAGCTCCGCATCGTTTGCGCTGCCTCTGGTCTGCAACATGGTCTTGATGACGTCCATCGGTGTCGTGAGGCCGGCAGCAAAACCACCAGCAACAGCACCAGCTATGCAGTGGGTGTAGGGATCGTATTTCTTGGAGGGGTTCATTGTCGTCGATATCGATTCGTAGGCGAGGAACTGGAGGGCGGTGAACGGCACCGTCATGGACAGTGTCGTGGGATATGAGACGTAGAAGGCGCCGAGACCTTCGGTCCTGTAGACGTACTTGGCGCAGTCGAACAAAGACCGGTACATCTTGCTCGAGTTTTTGATCTGCATCCTTTGCTTGATGACTGGTGAGGACTGGTCAGCGATGACATGGTCATTTCCCCAAACCTCTCCACCCGAGGGGGCGTATGTGGATCTTGTTCATACCATCAAAAGGGTTCATCAGCGCGTCGCTCGCAATGGTCGCGGCCGCTCCGCTAGTAGCTATTCGAGGTCAGTCTCGGATTGTGCCAGCAAAATGAAGACTGCGGTCTCGTCTAACCTGCTGCCAGGGGATGGTGGACACCAGCCCTGTTTCCACCCATGAGATGTTTCACGGCTTCGTAGGTTGCGAAGTATACGGCATGAGCCGGTCCTGCGCCCACAACCACACTGGACATGCCGCGCCAAAGGCTCATGATGCCCTCACCAGCGGCCATTTTGTATGTTCCCTGGATCACGCCGTTGTAGACAGCGGAAGGCGACGGGTTCAGAACTTGCATTCGAGTCTGTGTGGTAATGCGCGTTAGGTATAAAGGTCGACAATGTCTTGGTTGCAGAGCAAGCCCTCACGGGGCAACGAACCTTGATAGCGTCGATGGGATACATGACCGTGTGTTCCTGTTGCTGCAGTTAGGTCCCCTAACCTATCAAAGAAGATCCGGGGGTCGAGGGCCGGTGTACATACGGCTATTCCGGCGAAGGCGCCTGCTGCCATGTTTTGCAGCAAGCTGAAGTTTGGAGGTAGAGATTCATAGCTGGAGAGCAGCCAAGTGTCAGCCCGACCTGTACTCCTTGATGGGGCTTCATAAGAGGCGCCCCCGTCCGCGTCTAATCTTGGGAATTGAAACTCACTCGTAGTCCTCGAGGGGCTCGGCATTGGGCTGGGCCATTTGGGCCGCAGCGGCAGATGCTTCGCCGAGGGACTTCTGGAAATCCAGGTTGACGATGTTGGGGGTTGAGGGGCCTTTCGTAGGCGACGGTGGGATCGAAGGATGGGGCTCGAGAGTTCGAAGGCAGTTCTCTGGCTGTGCTTTGTAGAAAGCAGTCGTTTGGGGACTTCCGCGCCAAGGTTCTCGTCGTCGCTGGTCGTCGTCGTTGTCGATCTTCTGGAGTTACTTGCGCGCAGGGCTGAGAAATACTTATTCGAGCTTGTGTTTGGTGTGACGCAATGGACGGCCGCAGGTTGTAGGTTACCAACACGACGGGCTCAGCTACCTACTCCTTTGTGAATCTCGCTGCTAACGAAAGCACCTCAAGGAGCAAATGCAGTCGGTTTGCTCGTAGGCAATTGGTCGCGTATGGAGCAGGCGAAAGGTGAGGTCTGGTACGGGGCAGGGCAGGGCAAGTCCGAGGCGAATTGAAAGTATGTAGTAAATTTCTTAAACGGACGGCGGGATACTATGTAGACTATGTACCACTCGTACTAGTACCCGTGGAACCTTCAGTCAGTAATAATTGTTGGAATTTGAGCATGGATGCATGAATAAAAATCGACGAGCGACCTCGGCTTGGGTTAACAGCTGTGCTCAGCGAATAGGCGTAGACATGTTACGACCAGAGCCGGAGCTGTTGCATCCCTGTAAAGCTACCTAGCCTGGGCTATACCCAGCCCTGAAAGCTAAAGATGACCCAACGATCCATGATGCTGGCCGGCCACTGAACTGCCCGGCCCCTCCTTGTGGTGGTATTTACCTACCTAGGTACCTCCTTCGTTCCGTACTACCCTAAGGTAGGTACCTAAGCTACTAAATGTGCCTCGGTGTATACAGTACACCGTACTCCCCGAGCGCCCGGGCAAGATCAGACCACCTGAATACCTACCCAGCTAACTAGGTAGGTATTTACTATGATACATACCGAAGAGTACTCTGACGAGAGAGCTTGCACTCATCCAATTGCAAGGCTCCGCCATCCGTACCGATGGTCGCTATCGTAGGCTATCAAGAGTCCGGGGGTTGCCTGAGAACATATGCAGCTTGTTGATGGTAGTGGCCAACGAACAAATACCACTCCGTTATTTCTCTGGATTGGATCTGATAAAACATTTACACAGTCTACATATTTAGGTATCTATCTACATACTTCAAAGTCTTCTCCTTTACCGACCATGTTCCAGTGTTTGTCAGCAGCATCTGCATGACGGGACAACTCCTTACGGCTTCGGGCTTATCATTTTAAAACTTGACTAACGCTCCGACACTGCCGGGAAGCGACTCGTAGGAATAATACACCATGGATACACAGCAGGAATCACTGTATTCCTTAACTGTAGGCACGGAGATACGACAACTTAGTATACGATGTAAATCTTTCTGGGCTGCGGCTCAGCCGAGGTCCGACGCCGAGGCCGCTTCGGAGAATGCATACCCGACTCCTGTCAGTCAGTCAGTCACTCACTCACTCACTCACTCAGCCAGACAACCTCGAGCCGATCGGAGGTGACCCAGAGATCAGGTGTTAATAGAAGGCCGGTAGAAAGGAGAGTACCTAGACCGGGGTGCAAAAGGGTTGCGGATAAATGTACGTGTACAGTATCCTCGCGACGACGCCCAAAGAAATTCCACCGTGGATCGCCCGTCCCACTTATCGAAAGATCCACCGTCTCGTCTCGACCCAGCAATTGTCGGACTACAGCCGTGGGGGCAGTCAATTTTGAGATTCCGGCTTCTCGCCGACTCCCACACTCTTCTGGCATGGCGTGGTTTGTCATCTGGCTGATCGTTGACTGATCGGTGCCATGAACTTTACCTCGGGCGGGGCGTGATGAGGGTGACCATCAATGTTCTAGACAAAATGTGTATTCAGAGCCTATAATTTTGGTCCAGGCCCCTTTCTAACGACCAAGTTCATAAATCACGGTGTCACCCAAGACCCCAACGCCTACCCTATTCCATGATTTGAATGACTTCAAAGCGCTTCGTTGTGTAATGGTCGTTCCCCAACCGTAATGACGCAGGATCATGATTTGCCTGTTGCTCTATTCAACGCCAGTGCCTCCATGCATCGTAAAGTAGGCTACAGACTCATCGGACGTTGTTCATCTCACGTTGAAACTGATACATCAAGCCTAACACGCCAACCTCCCCATTTCCCTCGTCCGCCGTGCTGTTATCTCTCCCGAGAGCCTGGCCCGGAGAGGCTTGCCACGCCGACTCGTCCAAGCCGTGCCCACTCTCATACGCTTCTTCCTCGTCTTGTCTCGTCGTCTCGCCGTCATCCATCCCATCCTCAAGACCTTCCTCGATGATGTCTCCATCGTACGCAGTAGCACCTCCGCCCTGCCTGCCCTGACGGGGTCCTCGGTGTATACTCTTCCCTAGTGACGAGGCCGGCGGTTGGTTGTGCGGATCAAGAAGGATCGATGCCATCGGCGAAAGTGCTGGTGGTGCTTGTCCGCCGAACCTCGGTGTCCTGCCGGCCTGCGACGGCCCGCTTCCTGTTGGGGCGCGGCTCCTAGCCCGGCCCAGCTCACTGCGGCCCATCCGCGACGTAGCCATGTCTGCCGCCAGCGTAGGGGACTGCAGGCCCGGGAACGCCGGCGGTGGTTGGAATTGATGCCGCACGCCCGGCGGGAGATGGCCCGGGATGCCTGTCTTGGGATTGACGACGTAGTTGTCCAGGAAGCCGTAGAAGGACGCCGCCATCTTGCCGTGTTTGGTCGAATAATAGTCCTCGCGGATGTCGGCAGCCTGCTTGGGATTTCCCGCACCCTTCTTGAAGTCGAAAACGGCGAATGAGCACACATAGCCCAACCCGTCGACATGGATGGTGAATTCGCGGAAGAAATCCACAATCTGTTCGCTTGACCGCGGCAGGCTGATAGAGAGGATCAGGGGTGCGATGAGGATGCTCACGAGCTCCTCTAGAAAGATGACTAGTTTGTTCTTGTACAAAGTTGAGAACTCCTTCTTCACCTCATAGCTGTGAAGGCTCCCCTTCCAGTGGTCTGGCTGGTGGTGTGTATATTCGATAACCTGTCGCAGGGCGTACTCCGGCTCGAAAACAGTGTTTTCCTCTGGAACCATGCCCCTGGCGAATGCCCACGCACCCGCGAATATGGTCAAGTAGAACAAGACTGTTCGATCATGGGTGATCTCGAACCCCAGGAACAGGTCTGGGTCAACCATCGTAGCAATCGCCAGGACCGTGGCCAAAGCACCGGCAATGAATGCAACTGTCCTGGCCAAGCGGGCTGTCATCTCCTTGGGGAATTGGTCAAGGTATCGCGTAGCAAAAGGATACGACATGTTGAGGCGTTCCTGGAAAATATGGGGAAGCTCATTAAACTCTCGGAACTTCCATTCGGCGAGAGGTGTGTAGGCACGACTCCCTAGAGCCGAAGGATTCTTGTGATATTCCTGTCGACCATGTCAGTATACAGTATCCCTTGGCCGTGTATGGGTAGGTAGGTGGTCACAGTCGAGACTCACATGGAAATACGTCAGGAAATGCATAATGAACAGATAGCCTGCCATGAATGGGGCAATCATGAGTGTCATAACCCCGGCAAAGAGAAATCTCGCTCTCAGTTTCTGGCTCAGCTGCCCACGGCGATCGGCCTTGAGGAATTCCTGATTCACCTGGCCGCGCTCGTCGAACACGAAATCCATGATACTAAAGTTCAGGGTCCATTCAAGAAGCCGAGAAAGGAACTGACGTCCACTAAAAAGGGGCAAAGGGATGGACAGGTCCAGCACGTCTTTATTGATCAAGGCGATGAGGAAATTCTCTCTCCGCATTAGCCGGTTGGCGATATCATGGGCATCAAGCCTCTCTTTAGACTGGCTGCCGAGCCACTTTCGCTGGCGTGCCGTCAAGTGGCTGGCCGTCTTGGGATTCTGGTCTCGGAGACTCATGATGTGGGCTACCACATCCTGCCATGAGACAGTCTGCATGTCATGTTCGGGTATCCCGAGCAAGTGGATGTAGAAACCCCGGATGGTCAATAACCGTCGCATGTCGAGAGGTATCTGGATAGCTTTCCAGATAAAATAAAAGACAAAGATCCATAGCCCAAAATTCCAGAGTCCAGACATTTTCTTGGTACATTGGGGCACCAGGATCTGGTCCATGGTCTTGCTGGTAGGAATCTTGGAATAGTTGACACACTGGGTCAAGAAGGTCAGCAGTACGACTATGAAGCCGGCCTCGACAAGATGGAGGACGCGATCAAGCAATATGCACCAGAGGCCGTTGCCCTGATAGTAGTCGTAGACGTCCTGCATGAAGATGTCGAGGTTGGTGACATTAGCCCACCTCCACATGGCCTTCTGCTTGGCCGTTCCGGTCACAACACTGCCCACAATGCTGTTCGGTCCACCTCCTCTATTACGGAGCACATTGGCGGGATGCGGCTCGTCTTGATGTAGCCTCTGCTGGTTCTGTGTTGCTTCCCACTGGGTTTGATTCCTCCTGGTCGAGGGGCCTGGGACAGGGCCAGATTTCGAAGGCATCTTTCTTGTTCCCTGCCGACCCGGCCTGCTCGTAGTATCAGGAGCATGGTGCTCAACCAGCAGTGAAGCAGGTACATCGTTGTCCCCTTCATCATCTTGCAACCCCCAGGCTTCAGCCTCATGGGCTTGGGCAGACCTGGTCTTATTCGCCCGGCGCCCAGCACGTGCATCACTGGCAAGAGTCGCTCTGCTGTTCTCGACGGCGAGGGTATCGGGGTCTATATCGTCGTCGTGGAACTGGTGGTTTAGGTTCTCCTCGTCTAAGGCAAAGGCAGCGTGGTCTTCGACGTCGAATTCGTCGTTGCGGGCACGAAGTTCTTCGTAGAAGGATCTCTGGCCGCTCGTGGGAGCGAGCCTCGAGAAGAAGTTGGAGGTCATGGTTCATCAGGCACGCGATGTGCGTTAGGTCTGGTCCGGCAGTGTTTGGTTGGGGATCATGATAGCATCGCGGCGCGAAGGAGGGGGGTTCGGCACTATGTTTGCTCTGCCTGTCTCTTCTTGAATCTAATGTATTGCGGCACTTGGGAGGGAAGCACAGGTCAGAAAGATAAAAGAACACAACAGACTGAACCGTAATCCACACGCAAGATGTGAGAGTCGGTAGGACTGTCTGATCAGGTGGGTTCTAGTTTGTTGTCACATGGATGTTCTGAACATGCGAGGGGAGCTGAGCACCTGGGCAGTGTGTACTTGGTCTAGGTACCAAGTAGGTCCCTAAGTACCTAGGTACTTAAGTACCGATGTTATGACGCCAGCGCCCAACCGCAACCGGTAGGCGGTAAAGTGTTCTGGACCAGCCAATACCAAGTCACCCCCCCCCACCCTCTCAGTGATTCACCTAACCCTGGGAGGCTTCAGTGACCGTTTGGACCTCAGGACACCTTCACTATTGGCGCTCCCAAGGGTTGATAGGGGGTCTCATTGACGAACAGTAAATCACGCCCAACTTTGTTTATTGTGGGCTTTGGCTGTAGATATAGAGTGTGAGGATGGAATCTCCCATTTCTCCGGGCCATGTGCCCGTACGCTCCTCGATCGATAGTCTCCCCGGCAGTGTCCCACAGACGCCAACCACGGCCTCGTCCTTCAAGGGCTCCAACCCCTTCTCATCCAAAGTCACGGCTGTCTTGGCCACGTCTTACGCCGATTCCGAGTTTCGCGATGCTCTCTCCCTGTTGGACGATCGTGGCATTAGCAACACCGCAGCAACACGGCGCCAGGTCCGCCTGCAGCTTCAAAAGGAGGTTGTCGACAGCAATGGGGACATCATTACTGAGTTTGGGAGAGTTGCAGATGTGAGTATGACCCTCGCCCACGGAATATCTGGGGCACGCACTGACTTGGCCTCTTAGCAACTCCGCCGTATAGGCGCCACTATCACCAAGCTGAACAAAAGTTACGATGATATGAAAGCACGTATCTCCGCAGCTCATGAGAGTACTACCCCTGTCATCCGGGATGCCTCGTCTCTCATGACACAGCGGCGTCAAGTTGAGACCAAGCAGCAGCTACTCGGAGCTTTCAACAGACACTTCATATTGTCTGAGGACGAGCTGGCTTTCCTGACCTCAACTGCGGAACCTATCGATGATCATTTCTTCACCGTGCTTTCCAAGGCCAAGAAGATCCGCAAGGACTGCGAGATCCTGCTTGGGTTCGAAAACCAGGCGCTTGGGCTTGAAGTCATGGAACAGACGTCCAAGAATCTTAACTTGGCTTTCCAGAAGCTGTATCGATGGATCCAACGCGAGTTCAAGACCCTGAATCTCGAAAATCCCCAGATGGGCTCTCCCATGCGCCGCGCTCTGCGTGTTCTGGCAGAACGGCCATCACTCTTCCAGAATTGCCTGGATATATTTGCCGAAACTAGGGAACAGGTTCTCTCAGACTCATTCTATACGGCATTGACAGGGTCTTCTTCCTCTGGTGTCGAGGACCGATCAGTAAAACCTATCGAGCTTGCCGCCCATGATCCACTGCGGTATGTTGGAGATATGTTGGCCTGGATTCATTCTGCTGCCGTCAGCGAACGAGAGTCTCTGGAGATTCTGTTCCTTTCTGAAGGGGACGAGATTGCCAAGGGCATCAAAGCTGGCCGCGAGAATGAGATATGGCACTTAGTTGACGAAGATGAAAACGGTGGTGCTCCTACTTTCGACCCTGTCCAGGCCCTTAATGAGCTGGTGGATCGAGATATGTCCGGTGCTGCAAGGGTTCTGCGTCAGCGGATAGAACAAGTCATCCAGACAAACGAGGAGGTCATATTGGCTTACAAATTGGCCAATCTCATGAACTTCTACCGCGTCACTTTTTCCAAGCTGCTCAGCACAGAGTCGGTGTTAGTGGAGTGTCTCCAAGGTCTGGAAGCAGAAGCCTTGCGCCAGTTCCGTTCGCTCATGAGAGACTATGTGGGAAATATTCAAGGCGAATTCCAACACACACCAGCGAGCCTTGAGCCTCCCGAATTCTTATACGAAGCACTCGAGCAACTGTCTGCAGTCATGAAAACCTACGACACATCCCTCACCTCTACGGGCAGCAGGGAAGCAGATTTCCAACCGATACTGGCAGAATCGTTCGACCCCTTCATTTCAGGGTGCCAGACTATGGCCAAGAAATTGCAGTATCCTTCAGATTCTATATTCTCCATCAACTGCGCACAAGCTGCCATGGGTGTGCTATCGTCATTCGACTTCGCTCAAGGGCGTTCAGAAGAATTAAAGAAGCAAGTTGACCAGCAATCCCGGGCACTGATCGATAGCCAATGCGCCTTCTTCAAGAGAGAGTCAGGATTAGAAAGCGCTTTGACGGCTCTCGAGCCCCTGACTGACAAGAAGGAGGACATCGAAAGCATGCGGGCGCTCGAGCCTTTCCAGCCGGCCTCACTTGAGTTGGCAAGTAGGACACTAGACAATTTCCTGGCGTCAGCTCTCATGGATGCCATGGAAAATATTCAAGCGCTGCAGGATTCCGGCCTCGCCAGGGAGGTGACCGAAGAGGCCGCGGAGAAGTTCTGTGTCGACTTTGGACGTCTTGAGGATATGCTCATGTCTGTGGACGAGATGACGGAGATTGAAGGCAGTGCAAGTGCACAGGACGGGGACCAGGACATCCAGAGCTTGCGCACAGCGTTCCCGAGAACGGCTGATGAAATTCGCGTTTTGCTTTCGTGATACGGCCGGCTACTGCGAGCCTGAGCAGGGACATGATGATACCGCCGTGGTGTCTTCCGCACTAGATACCCAATATCATGCATAGTAGGCCTTGAGGGTGGTGGATAATATATGGCAATAATGAATGCACGGCAGTATGGAAGAGATCCGATGTTGAAGTGCCCATTCCGTTCCATTCATCCATCTACTTCTTCAGTTCTTATATACATCCACTTTCTCAGATATCTGTGGCTGCCATCCAAGAATAGCTTCTGTAGGAAGAAAGGCTGCAGTAGGGGTCTGTATCCATAATTCGGCTCTATTTTTGAGGGTAATGGGAAGTGGGGGTGGGGCTACCGTGCACTATAAGGCTGAGGCTTCCCAGGTCATCTAAATGTCACTACTACGGAGGTAACCTCGACCGACACACCTCGTACTTACCGGAGTACTCATGCAGTACGTCACTTGGCCAGCACTCAGTCTATCCTCTTAGCGCCGCACAACACCCAACACGCTTGCATCGACCCTTTGACGTCCAATGTTGTATTTGGTATGTTCACCTGAGTAACAAATGCAGAAAGGCGGAGTATGTCTCGAGTATGCCTTGAATACTGGATGTGTTGCTGACTGAAGCCCTGCCACTTTTAGACCACCAACACAACGACAACAACAGGATTCCTCAATCCAGGCATAAGCGTTAGACGACACTTGCTACTGGCACTTTACTTCCACCGATTACTGATGAGGGATACTCTTCACTAGAGTCGCACGATTCCCTCCCACCGACCCTCTCTTCTACACCCACTGTGCTCACGTCCGGCCCATGGGGTACAGCCAACTCTGGGGAATGGTCTGGCTGGCGGCATAATGCTACGAAACAAGGCTGCTCTGCCTGCCCTGCAGAAGACATACGATGAAAGCTACTTGACTTGTTCCACGGCGGTATACTACGAGGGCCAGGTAAATTCGTCCAAAAAATAGGCTTACCTGCGGATGCAAAGTCTCATCTGCCGTGGCGTTCTTTTTTCGACCTTGACTGACTGGCCTTGTGCAGGGTAATGAGAAGGAGGCGATGCGCTGCTGGAAATCCGCACTTAACAACATAAACGACCATCATGCAAACAAAGTATCGTCTACCTACGAGCCCAAAACCGAAACCGAGAGGGCATTGATCGATAGTTTGAAGAAGCTTGAAATACAATGCAAGGAGCGCATCGATCTGCTAGAAGCACTGAGGATATCCAGAGAAGTGGGAATCCACACTCCGAGAACCCCGAGAACACCGTCAAATGGAAAATTGGTCGAGTATATCGACGCATCCGACCTGGAGGCTCGCGGTACTCCTAGTAAAGGATGGATTGGTGACGGGACAATTCCAGCTATCACCTACCCCGAACTGTCACGGCCCGCATTGCCTCCACGACCATCGTTTGCCACAAGGACTTCTTCTGAGCAGGCTGTGGTTGGTGGCAGGAAGTCCAGTGTCGAAGTTGCTGGGTCTTCTTCAGGTTCGAGACTACCATCGTACTATCACAGCTCTCCTAGCCGGAAAACTTCACGGTCAACAAGCCCGGAGAAGCGTGCCATGAGGACCACCTTGAGACCGCACAAATCTAGCGAGAAATCATCAAAACATTCCCGCCGCTCTGTTCCTAGAACTCCTGACGAGCCTGGTGCGAGCAAGGCTGCTACCCTTGCCTGGAGTGCTCTTGGCCCAAGGGAACGGAAACCTTGCCCGCGTAATCCAGATGCTTCGGCAAGTCAAACTACGCCGCTCCCGTCAACGCCGCTCTCATCAATCCCGTCATTCGATGCTGCTGAGTATGGCTCATATAAAGCTGGCACGCCTTCACCGGCACGGCAATGGGATAGCCATACACGGAGGTTGGTGAAATATGGCGACGACGAGGCCGGATCGGCGGAGACGAGGCATAGTTTCGATTTGTCTAGCCCGGCGCTGCGTCCAGATACTTTGTACTCTCAGCCATCAGCTCTCTCTGTTAGTGCGGCGTCAAGTGCCTTGAACGGACTGTCCGGGTTGGAATTCCGCGACCACGAGCGTACTCCGCGTCCCAGAGCAGACAGGACTGCGACAACCTCGTCGAGATTCTTGCGAGGTGACGGAAGTCTTACGCCAACGAGTTTCAACAAGAGCGGCGGCAGTGCAAGCCTTCCCGTTCGTCGAAGAATGAGCACTTCGGGACGTGACTACGTCTCGAGCCCTGGCCGCGAAGCTCGTACGAGAGGAACACCCATTCGGAAGACAACATCCGACTCTAGCCCTGAAGAGAGCGATTCTAACATTACACCTTCACGATCACGGAGGAGAGTCTCGCAGCAAGAGCGGCCAATAGTAGCGAATGCCAGAGAAGATTCACAGTCAAACTCTCGAAATGCATCGGAGGTTTCGGGCGAGGATGACAAATCACCAGAGAAGTCATGGAAGGGGAAGAAGGCTGCTGTCATGAAAAACCTGCCCCCGGGGGTGGATAAGAATGCGGCGAAGCAGATATTGAACGAGATTGTTGTACGTGGGGATGAAGTCCACTGGGACGATATTGCCGGGCTCCAAATAGCGAAGAACGCATTGCGTGAGGCTGTGGTATACCCATTCCTTCGGCCTGACCTCTTCATGGGACTTCGAGAACCCGCGAGGGGCATGCTGTTGTTTGGGCCTCCAGGAACGGGAAAGACAATGCTTGCTCGGGCTGTCGCCACGGAGTCCAGATCGACTTTCTTCTCCATTTCGGCGAGCAGCCTTACGAGCAAGTACCTGGGTGAATCAGAGAAATTGGTTCGGGCCCTGTTTGGCCTCGCCAAGGTCCTTGCGCCAAGTATTATCTTTGTTGACGAGATCGACTCGCTGCTCTCCCAGCGGTCCGGATCAGGGGAGCACGAAGCTACTAGGAGGATCAAGACGGAGTTCCTCATCCAGTGGAGCGACCTCCAACGCGCAGCAGCTGGCCGAGACTCCGGGGACAAGGAGAGAGGAGATGCCAATCGGGTTTTGGTCCTGGCAGCCACCAACCTCCCTTGGGCCATCGATGAAGCCGCTCGTCGAAGATTCGTAAGGCGCCAGTACATACCTCTGCCCGAGGCCGAGACCAGAGCTGTGCAGTTGAAGACGCTGCTCGGGCAGCAAAAGCACGTGCTGACAGACGAGGACTTTGCGAAGCTCGTTGAAATGACTGATGGTAAGCATGTCCCGGCGCTTGCTTGGGTATCCTCTATAGGGGGCGCAATTACTGACAAAAGTCATCTTAGGCTTCTCGGGCTCAGACATCACTGCACTGGCCAAAGATGCCGCCATGGGCCCATTGAGGTCTCTTGGCGAAGCACTGCTGCACATGACGATGGAGGACATCCGGCCTATCGAGTTACAAGATTTTGTAGCCAGTCTCCAGACAATCCGGCCTAGTGTGGGCAAGGCAGGCATAAAGGAACATGAAGACTGGGCAAATGAGTTTGGAGAGCGGGGAGGGTAAGGCCCATTGGTATTGATATGCAACCATATACTTAGCCATCTGAATAGCATCGAAGTGTTCTACACTGGAAGTCTCGCGCAAGAGAAGCACTCGGGCGCCAGTCGAAAACCAGGGACCATACTCAACGTGATCAAGTTGCAAAGGAAGCCGTACTTTTCCAGCTCATGTAATACATCTTTGATACATGACTTCTGTGATTGACGCCTGGTTGATATTGGGTGGTATGACGGTCCGTTATTTCGAAGCGTCTCACCCGTCTGGCTGACTTCGCCTGCCCCAGCTGTAGCTGCCTTGCAGGAAGAACGCCCATACGCTTTTTTTTTTGCCAGCTCTTGTTCAAGCAGCCTCCCAGGATGCATGTTCAGGGGAACCAACTCAATTCACATCCTTCACAAACTCCTTGGCCAGGCTCTTGATCTCGGATATCTTCTTCTCCGCTTTGGCTACAGCCGCCTCCATTGCCAAAGTCTGTCTCTTCAATTCCTTCCGCTCAACCTTCTTCGCCCTCTTCGCCGCATGCTCAGCCTCCCGTTCCTCGAGCGTTGGCAGGGGCGGTCTCTCCTCCAATGGCGGGCCCCATGGGGCTATTATCCGGTTGACGACATGGCGCTTGTGTTTTGAGGTCCTCCAACCTGATACTATGGATACGATGTCTCCGGTGCGAAGGGACTCGTTCGGGTCGTGGACAAGGTGGTGCTCTGGTCTTTTGAAGTGCTTAAAAACCCGGGTGGATCAGCAACAGGGTCATCGTGTTGAAGGGGGAGCGGTTCCCGGGGTGAATGTTACCTTCTTGATCTTTTTGTTCCATTCTTCTTTTGCTACTCGTACTTTGGCAGTCTTCTGCGCCAGGCCTGCTGAGACAACAATGCCGTTCGTCTCCTTCACGAACCGCCCTGCGACCCTCGCAGTGGTCGCGATGGTGCTCGCGACTGCTGTGCTGGACATTCTGGGCCCGCGATATTCCCGACCGGGACAAGCTCTGATTATATGTCGACGGTCGTCTTGTGGGGGAAAGGGAAAGTCGGGAATGGTGCGGCAGGCTGCAGAAGGTGCCGGATGAAGTCGCTGTGGAGTGGTTTTGCCCGCCCGTCGGATTCGCTGGTGGTCTCGTTTGGTGTCGCGTGGATTGAGCCTCTCGATCTAAAATTCAACGGCAGCTTGCCGGCTCGGCACCGGTTTTCGACCCGAACCCTAGGCCTGCCTCCGCCTCCGCCTCCCTCCCACCCCCTCCCTCCTACCACAGATACCTAGGTGTTTCTAGAGTTGCCAATGGCGGATTACTACTTCTACGACAAGATGACTCTACGATAAGATGACTTGAATGTGCATGTGTATGTGTGGATACAATTTATTTGCCCACTGAGATACGAAGACGAGGAGAATAAGTGGTCAATTCTGCACGCTTCGTCCAATGTTACTATTTATTCTGGTTAGAAATATCTTGTGAATCGTATGTGAACTGTGTGGTCGGACTCGGTATTATGCAGGATGAAATGACCAAGCAACGTCTAGGTATTCTCGTTGTTAATTCGGAGGGTTACTTTGCAAAAACGCCATGTGTGCCCGGAGTTCAATGGCTATGTCATGAAGGGAGGGCATCGTGGGCAATCAACTAGCACGACCTATAGTATGTATCTCGCATTATCCTTCCATCTTAACGCAGTAGACTAGATATTCCCGTAGCCCCAATCAATGTTCCGGAATATTACTCCGAAGGATTCGGCAAGTTTCTGTGTTAAGTAGGTCGGGGTCCGAAGAGAGGAGCGCCCCTTTACTATAGTAGGCTTAGACTTGGATATATGTTGATGGGCGTCCGGAGTAATACGGAGTATCCGGAACACTTACAGTTATGACCGCGTTTATCAATCCGATGTCCTTGATGTTTGCTGACCCGGAACCGTAGTCGGAGCGCAGGTGTGCATGGGTATGAATGTATCTTGACATTCAAAAAGTCCCCGCTCTCCTCGATCCTATTCAAATTTTCCCACCCTTCTGATATATCTATTTCACCTCACAAGAACATCCATACTTCTTCACCGGTGCATCTTGGGTGCTTATAAAAAGCCTGGGCATCTTGTTCCGTCATCTCTCTGAACCTGCCTCCTCATCTTGTTCCAGCTATATCCTGGCATTGGCTTGTTCTTGTTCTTACATACAATCGTTCGAACATTTCGTCGCGTCTCTTGTACCATCATCAACCGGCCCGTCATGTCTTCGCCAGATCGCCGCGCAAAGCGACCTCGTAGGTTTTCAAGTCTTGCCCTGTTCTTTTCCCTTGCTGTTCCACTCTCTGCGCTCTCTGTCCGTCAGCATTGGTCGTCGCCCTGCATCCACGCTGCGCTCCTGTTCGTTCTGCTTGCTCTATTGCTTGGTGTCAGTCCCGTGGATGACATGGTCATCGTTAAGCATATTAACACACATGGTACTCGGTAACCATATAAGCAGAGCAGAACGCAGAACAAAGCACAAGCAACGCTGGATACGCGCGGGAAGTTGGCAAGAGTTCACATATCCACACATTCCCCAAGCCCTCACGTACAGTATATCTTCATGTCCCTCTCATCACACTCCTCCCCGTATCTACAGAACTCGTGCTGGATTCCAGGTTGAAGCTCGGCAGCGGCAACCGGGTCGGTAACGAATACCCAGGTAGTCGGGTGCCGCTGCGAGCTCACGACTCGTGTGTGTGCAGTAGCGCGTTGACAATCCACCATCCCGCAATGCCATCACTCCTTCGTACGCCCCTCGCAAATTTTCTTTCTATCGAGACAACAACAATCATAACTCATCACTCACCATCACCACTCAACGTCCTCTTGCTCTTCAATTTTTTCTTCTTTCCCTTGGCCTTCTTGCCTTATTTACTGCTGATCTAACAACTGTTTTCTTCATTCGCAATGGCAGGAACTCAATCGCTCCCCCCTCCCGAGCTTCCTCAACTGGTCGCCGAACAACATGTCGCCATCCCCTCCACAGACAAGGATACGCAACGGTTGATCGTCGTCTTGTCCCATGCCAGTCTCGAGACCTACAAATCCTCCCACTCCCGTCCTGGTCACATGGGTGTCCAGCGCGATGACAAGTACTCGCTGCTGAACAGCGACGAGCACATCGGTGTCTTGCGCAAGATGAACCGCGACATCAGCGAGGCGCGACCCGACATCACCCATCAGGTTCGACCTCCACCTTATATCGATTTGTTCATGAGACTCCAGCTCAACGCGAAATCCCCCAACTACTCCCCGGTCTGCATTCAACATGCGCGGCAATGACTGACTTGCTTCTTTTCTCTACTAGTGCCTGCTTACCCTCCTTGACTCCCCCATCAACAAAGCGGGCAGACTTCAAATCTACATCTCCACCGCCAAGGGCGTTTTGATCGAAGTCTCGCCCTCGGTCCGCATTCCTCGTACCTTCAAGCGCTTCGCTGGTTTGATGGTCCAGCTACTGCACCGCTTATCGATCAGGTCGACCAATTCGCAGGAGAAGCTACTCCGGGTCATCAACAACCCCATTACCGAGCATCTGCCTCCCAAGTGCCGCAAAGTCACTCTCAGCTTCGACGCCCCTGTCGCCCACGTCAGGAGCTACATCGATCGGCTCGACTCCAATGAGAGCATCTGCGTTTTCGTTGGTGCCATGGCCAAGGGCCCTGACAACTTCGCCGACGCATACGTTGACGAGAAGATCTCCATCAGCAACTTCAGTCTTTCGGCCAGTGTTGCCTGCAGCAAATTTTGCCATGCTGCCGAGGACGCCTGGGACATTCTTTGAGCTGTCCACATCTCCAGGCTTCCGAGCGTCCTGGTCCGGACTGGAGCCTTATAGAGGTGCGTAGAGCGAAAAGAAGAGGAGGATTGCGGATTCAGGGATGGGGCAGCTCGCCGTGAGAGCTATCATAACATGGCCATCACCGGCGAGCTGGCGCCCTTCGGCTTGGGTCGTCTGTGTTTGCACTGTCGCTGTTTTTACAACCAAAACAAGGGCGTCGTTCAACAACGGATCCAAGAGCATTATCAAAATGTTCGGTTAGACCACTTCAACTTGGTCAACCTTCCCCCCTGTTTCCTTAATACGCCCCTTTTCATATCAAGTCTTTTGTGTGCTCGAGTAGAGTATCGCAGACGGTCACTCAAGCCACTGCCACGGACAAGTGCCCGACGATGTTAATGGCCTGAAACACGAGTTGGAGGTCATCGTGTCCGGCGTCGGGCCGCGCCAGCTTCCGAGGTCCTGGTGCGAGTGAGGAATCAAGGCGGTGGGCCGTGGAGCTAACCCTTCGGATTGAGCTGGGCCTTAGAGCCGCAACCCCCGACGAGTGGATTATGCAAGATGAAATGAGCAATTCCCGGACAGAGCTAAGGCGGGGGTTGAGGCGAGGAGGGGGTTAACGGTATCTGAAGTCCGAAAAGAAGTCTTGACGTGATAAAGAATCGAGTTCGAGTTCACAACAACGTCCTATATTTCCAGTTGGTGACCTTAGAAGAATCTACATGCTAACAAGGTCCCCTCGTTGTCACTGATGATCTGTTATTCTGAAAACAGATACCGCCAGCAGGCGGGTCACAGAGCTGCTTGGGTCTCCAGGAGCCTCGTCGCATACTGGGCGCGATGCGAGGCTGACCTGGATATGGACCGCCTGGGCGGGTTTGCGGAGAGCAGGCAGGGAACTACGAACGCGAACTGCCTGACTGCCTGACAGCCTGTGACTGCGCAGACATATTGCCCGGATGAGCAACTGCATCCGGGAGAGAGCCTTGACCATCTCATTATAGGCCAGCCCGGATTGATCAACATACGCAGTGCTCTATACCTCATTGTATGCTCAGCAGTGTACTGCGCAGCTGCATTTATGCAGCATTTAGCAAAGTACCATCCTGAACCACCTATCCCATGCGCCGGACGATTTCATCTGTTTGGAGTTTTAAAGTAAACGCGCACACAGTACTGGAAAAAACGGGTGGCCATGGTGGCCAGCCATCCAGTTTCGTATACTGTGAAAGAGCGGGGTCTTTCCTGCCCACCACATCATGTCGAGAAACACTTGAAATAAGAAAGTGGAAAAAAGGGGAGGGGAAAAACCTTTCACACAATTGAATACAGTAACGCAGCGAGGTTGCAGTTGTGGACCAGCTTCCAGAAGCCTGCGCCGAAAGTTTGCAACGGCGGATCAGCATACACACTGACAGGCAACTTTTTCCAGGCAACCAGGAGCAGAAGCAGGCCACTCATCAGAGAGACAAGGCGGACGTGGCGGCATCTCTCCCCAGCAGCCCAGTAATATTTTTGCTGAGATGTCGCCAATTGTCATCAGGCCCCCGTTTTTCAGGTCGAGTGACGCAGATCTGGACAGGCCAAGCGACTGGTGCAGATCCACCGTTACGCTTCTTCTGGTCTTTTATATTCGTACTGTCACTAACGTCTTCGTCCACTTTGTGCGACCATCAAACAGCACATCGTGCACCTGCCGGCGTAACTAGTCACCAGTCTTCCCCCAGTGTCGCGCCAAACGCTTGAACGCCTTGCCATGGCTTGAGTGGCGAACCCGTCTTTGTCACTGGTGGTCCTGTGGGTTGCATTGACCTCTGCGGCCTGCCAATACCCTACCACTACCTACCTAGGTAGGTATCTATCCAATTCCATGGCCTGCTAGCCTGCCCATTTTCCACCCTCTTGTCAATCACCAACCATACTTCCAGTCAGCCGAGTTGGGCACCAGGACACCACCCCTTCGCTGGGCAGGGCAGGTCCTGCAGGTCCTCTTTGGACTTTGCACTGCTGCATATTCTCCTAAACTACTATTCGACCGGCTCTTTCCCCTAGGTGGAGTCTGGATCATCCCAAGTGGTGTCCATCAGATGGGCTATCAGGGGCCAGGGCCTTTCGGGCTGTCGGGTTGTCCTGTTGCTCAGGCTCCTCATCCGCCGCATCTCTTTTTTTGCACAGCCCGGCCACGTCGAGAGTCGAAAAGCGGACCGTGGAGATGGCCTCGGTGCCGTCCAGTGAGATCTGCCAGCGTTTGTATGTGTACTATTGTGTACTGCTGTCAAATGTCGGTGTCGAGCGGCTCCCTATGATCATGAATGGGCCTCGAGTTGCAAGCAACGATGCCGCGGAGCCCTCCACGTTGCGCAATATAACTCTGTTCTGTCCGCATTGGAACATTCCTGCATTTCTGGCCTTCTTCGTTCAAGGAATGCCCAGAGCACGACCGTCACATACACGGGCGGCTACGCGCATACCATCTCGCCTACTCTCACGTCGAGTGGCTGTCATCGTTTCCCCACAGACCCGCCGTGCCTGTACCTGTGCCTGTGCCGGCGCCACACCCTATACACATACATCGTTGCCCTACGCATTATTGCCTTCCACTTCGACCTCAGTTTAGGACAAGAAGCACAAGCCTCCTCTTGCCTTCCCACCAAGTGGCCAATACCACCATCACTCCCGCAACCACGACCACGAGCAAGCCGCAAGCCACGGTCTCGCCCGCAGTGCACAGCTCCCGCTACTGTTGCCACCCGGCCTGCCTCTGCTGTGCAAGGAGGGCTGTGGGAGTCTGTGAATTTTCCCTTCATATCACGTTACATCTGTCCATCTATAGTCCCTTCTGCCGGGGCTATTTCATAATGAGCCCAATGCTTCCCTTTCTCGAAGTGAGCCATATTCCCTCCTCTTCCTCCTTCTACTCGGCAGCGACACAGCCACTGGGCCTGCGGTTCATATCCGCAGGTATTACCTCAGGCTCGCCGTCAATCACCTACGGCTTAGTCACTTCACCCCCTGTGCCCGTCTTCGAGCTGCGCCAGGTGAATCCGACGGCCGATCGACCTCTCAAGCTCTCGCGTATCGTCTTCTCCACAGCCTCTCCAGAGGCTGTCAAGGATTTCCAGGCGCTTGTTCGGGGGGTCAAGGAGGAGGACCGCAAGTCGGCACGGCTTGGGGACCAAGCATCATTCCGCTACTCTGCTGAGCCTGAAAAGTCCTATGCTGGAAAGGAGCGGACCGGTACCGCGAGCGGGAAGTTGCCAGACAAGGCCCGCGAGATAGATATCGACGGCAACATTATGGAAGTTGCATACGTGCCCCCAACGGACTACACGGAGCATTACGGCGGCTCGACCGTCCGGAAAACTCAGTCCACCCATAGCGAGGTCAGCCGCATCCTGAACTGGAATTACAACGTTGCCTCCTCGGACCCAACGCCTAGTGTGTCGCTTGCACCTCTTGCACCAGCCTCCTCGTCCTTAAATCTGCCCCGGCGCCCCGGCCGCCTCCTTGATGACGAGCAAGCTCACGTCCCCCGCCGCGGCGTCACGCATACGTCGAGCACCTTGTATGAGCCGGCAGATCCGACATCGCGCCAAAATTCTGGCGGGCTCCTCGGGTCCGGTGCAATGGAAGCACTCATGGGAGCCGCAGCGGGGGCTGCGATCGGAGCCGGTCTCACGTACGGCGTTATGAGGGGTGCTCCACACGAGTTTGAAGGATCGACGGTTCAGCGGAGTACGACGTATCCGGAGAAGCCTCAAGACAGCCGCGGTCGGTATTCGGAGTATGAGCGGCCGGTGAAGGAGCTTCAGTACCGCGAGGAATACACCTCGATAGCCGACCGCCGCCCACCTCCTACCATCTTGACGAGGTACACTCACGCCCCGGCACCTCTGACCAGGAGTAGAGAGGTCGACGATGGATATGAAGGCCGCAGTCGGCACTCGTCCCGATCCAAGCCGTCTGGTGCATCGAACGTGCGCGCCCGCAGCGAGGTCTCGACGAGCCGGAAGCCCCTCATGTTGACAGACGCGGAGCACCGCAGCTACATGAGCCCCAAGCACGGCGAGCTCGAGGACGTGGCGCCGGACCACCGCGGCTACTCGATCTCGAGGCACTCGTCCCGATCCAAGCAGCCTGCCGCTGCGGAGCCGTGTTCGATACGTCGCAGCAAAACATACCACGTCGGCGCCGACGGCCACAGCTACGTCTCTGCGCGGAGCCAACGGACTGCAAACACCATTCGCGGCGCGCCACTCCCTAGCGCCCAGGCCGAGTTGGTCACCCGAGCAGTGCCCAAGACAACGAGCCGGCCGTCTGCGGCGACCCTCCAGGACAAGCCGCGGAGGTCCAACAGCTATGCTTCTGCGCGGGAGGTGCCCCTTCCGAGTAGCCGGGCGGCGAATTACATACCTGCTCGTGATGTGCCGCTACCGACCAGTCGGACGGGTATGAGTTATATCCCGGCGAGGCATGTGCCGCTGCCTTCAGGTGGTGCGGGCGGTCTCCATACCGAGCCATGGGAGGATGACTTGGATAGTATCGCGCCGGATGATAGTATCAGTTGTGTGGGGGCTCGGAGTGAGAGGCTTTATCGCTGAAAGTGGTTTGTGACCGCGGGCGTGTTATCAACAACAGGTCTCGAGAGGCTTGTTGTGAGAACCTCGATGTTTTTTTGTTTTATTTTTTGCTTCATGGGAGAGGGTGTTCATCATTTCCTCTCCCTACCTATACCCTTGGAACCCTTCTATCTCAACATTTTCTTCTTGTCCGGATATCAATGGGTTCGGTGTAGGAGAGTAACGATTATGACGACAGCTATGCTCTCACGAGGGTCAGTAAGTGTAAAATGGACGGAGGCAGAGCAATCTGCTAGTACGGAAAGACATGAATGACAGCATGAGCACGAGTACGAAGACGAGGACGAGCATGATTTTATGAGCGGTGAGGGTGACTTTAAGTTGGGTGGTGGTGAACCATAATATGGGAACACGGCGTGTTGCTATTGCTTTTTTGTTTCTAGAGCAGTCTATACGGTATACAAATGAAACATGTAGCATTTCAGCCTATCTGGTCATGATGATTTACGGCTTGTCCAAACACACGATTGAGAAAGAGTCAGGTTGTAGGATTGAGTGCTGAGTGATAGTCAGTCCTCTTTCCCACCAAAATCTTACCTCCGACCTCGGGATGGTCGGCCATAGTTCTATTAGCTCCGCTTCGTTATGGTAACGGCAGCGGCGACCCCGGTCGGCCTGCGTTTCTCATCCGGATAGATACATAGATGACTCCACGAAGCTCAAGGGTGATGACATTCGACTGAATTAAAGAGTCATTCCTCCTTCTTCACTACATTGTACAGACCTGTAAGTACCCGTCATCTGTCATCCGCCAGTCCTCAATTACCCCCCCCCCCACCTTCTATGTCAAAAACGGCATCTATACACAGCCAGATATTAACGCTGTCTTGTCATACAGTGAGTGCCCTTACAAAAGTGAGCACTTATCCTAGCTTACCGTCTTGAGTTTCACCTATTCTTGAAAGCTTCTCTTTCTCTCTATCATCCGGAGCAAGACACTATGCCGCATCTAAAACTAGGGGAGTCAATCCCTCCTGACACGGCTCATGTAGGTTCTTAGCCCCCCCCCCCCAAAGGCGCGCTCAGCTTGCACCCAACACACTGCTAACCATCCGTCTTCCCCTTCTCAAAGGCAGTCAGTGTGTCGTTGCCGACATGGAGGGCCAATGTTGGCTATGAGGAGGGCGAGGGGTGGGTGGTCGACAACTTGATCACTGGCTATCCCAGGTTCTTCATCCACAGGAGTATCCAGGCTCTTGCCCAAGCCATCACTGAGAACTTCGGCCGGCAAGGCCAGCAGGCCATGCTGTTCCCCAACAAGACGCCGGCTCTGCGGTGTCTGGCTTTCATCAAGGAGAAGGCCCCAGCAGAACTATCCGAGGGCCTCGACACACTTCACCTCATCCTGGACTCCTCGAACCCTGCTGCTTCTCCGCTGAAGCCAATCCGCCCTACCGTCTCGGCTGTGCTCTTCAACCCGGAAGCCTTTCCTTATGCGAAGCAGTACTGGCAACACAGCGGTGACGGTGTATCCAGCCGGCGTGCCGAGTTTTGCCACAGCCTTCTCGACCAGGGTCTGCTCGTGCCAGGTGAACTTCCCAAGGCTCCAATGTCCCCGGTGTCCGCGGTGCGCCAGAGCAGAGGCCCACGACGTTACCAGCGGCCCATGTCTATCGATCGAACTGTGTCGGGTCCGAAAAAGAGCCCAAGCCCCACCCCTGATTCAGAAGAGTCGTCCCGTTTCGTAGAGGAACGTTTCGGGAGAAACCTGGATATTTCCCTCGTCCAACGAGCCAAGACGGCCATCAGGAGGCGCATTGCCGGTACTCTCACGAGCGACATAGATGTCAAGCACCATCCATTGCCGCAAGCAGAGCCCACCAACAGAGGCATCCACGGTCTTGGGGAACAGGACATTTACCTCTATCCGTGTGGAATGAACGCCATATTCCACACACACCGCATGCTGATGAACGCCCATGGGAGTCATAGGAGCATAAGCTTCGGCTTCCCATACGTCGACACCCTCAAGATCCTTCAGAAGTTCGGCCCTGGCTGTGAGTTCTATGGCCGCGCCTCCGAGGAAGACCTCGATGACCTGGAAAAGAAGCTCGAGGCCGGCGAGAAGTTCCTGGGCCTGTTCTGCGAATTCCCAGGCAACCCCCTCCTCACCTGTCCCAATCTCAAGCGCATCCGGTCACTAGCCGACAAGTATGACTTCGCAGTAGTCGTCGACGAGACGATCGGCACCTTCGCAAACATCAACGTCCTGCAGTATGCCGACGTCGTGGTCAGCAGCCTGACCAAGATCTTTTCGGGCGACTGCAACGTCATGGGCGGCAGCGCCGTCCTCAACCCCAGCAGCCGCTACTACGCCGAGCTCAAGGACACGGCCAACCGCGAGTACGAGGACACGTACTGGCCCGAGGATGCCATCTTCCTCGAGCGCAACAGCCGCGACTTCTCCACGCGGATCGACCGTGTCAACGCCAACGCCGAGGCTATCTACGAGGTGTTGCTGTCCAATTCTCTGGTCAAGAGGATACACTTCCCAAAGTGCAACCCGGACAGGGCCAACTACGAGGCGTGTAAGCTGCCGAGCGGCGGGTATGGCGGTCTGCTGTCTGTTGTCTTCCACAAGAAGGTGGACGCCATGGCCTTCTACGACAGCATCGAGACGGCCAAGGGGCCGAGTCTGGGGACCAACTTCACGTTGACCTCGCCTTACGTCGTTCTTGCGCATTATGCGGAGCTGGACTGGGCAGCCAGTCTCGGTGTCGATCCTGATCTGATCCGCATCAGCGTTGGGCTGGAGGAGACGGATCAGCTGGTGTCAATCTTCAAGAGCGCCCTGGGCGCGGCGGAACAGGCGTCGCAGACAGCGTAGTAGTGGACAGCGATTCAGAGCGCACATAGCCAACCAAAAACGGGATATTCGAAGACTGAAATATTTGTATCTTGTGCCATTATGAATTATCTGCGTTGTTGTAAAATGTGCTGCATGTATGCTTGCGTATCAAGTGCTGTTTGTTGTGTATGTCTGCCTGCCGTTTACATGACAGTACATGAGGAGTGCCTATATTCTTCCCCAAATAACTCTTTGCCCCTTTCTATCTCATTGGACCTCTGCTTCTCGTCTGTCTCCTTGCGGAAATACAACCGCATGAACTTCTCTAGATCCTTGTCGATGTTTGCTACAGACATCATATCATCAGCACACTGCTAATACAGTGAGAAGGCAGCAGGTTGAAAACTCACATAAATCAGCCTCCATAACCCCATCGTCGCGGCAAATGGCGCACTGTTTCTTGTTCTCCCGCTGCATCTTGATGACACAGCGGACGCAGAACAGGTGCTCGCACCTGAGACGGACGGGATACCAGGCGATGGAGAAGCAGATGGGGCAGATGTAGTCGTCGACCCGTGGCACGACCGAGACAACCTCCTGGGAGAGCCGGGCACACAACTTCTTGGCCACGTTCCCAGCGAGGAACTGCTGTGACCGAACGGCTTGGCGGAAGGAGACGGATGCGCCGAGGCTTGTCCGTTTGTCGAATTCTGTGAGGGGTGTTAGCCTGGGCTGGGAGGGGGGGGGACTTCATACGTGCCCGGTAAGGGGCGAGGGCTATACTACGACGTACTCTTGAGGATCTTGGTGATGGCCGTCTTGTTGATTTCCTGGAATTTGAGGTTCTGGAGCAGTGTCGCGTTGAGATGCAGGAACCGCGTGTAGGCTAGCCTACTAGACGGCACTTTGAACTTGTTCAGCAGGTTGCGACTCTGGATCTCCCTTTGGAACCAGACGAGCTGCTGCACAGCCTTGGTGCTGGATCGAGAGCCGTGGTCAATCTCGTGTGAGGAAAAGAAGACTTGGGCATCGACGTAGAGGTCGAAGATCTCGCGCCATCGATTCAGGTCGGATTTCGCGAACTTGGAGGGCTTGGTCACGGCTGAGACCTCTTCACTGAGACTGATGATGTCGGTTTCCATGGACTTCTCCTCTTGTTGCTGGAGGGCATCTAGACTGTCGACATCGCTCTGTAGGATGTTGAAGAACTCGCCATCAAAGACCAAGGGCACCTCTATACGCTCAAGCCCTGCCTCTGGGGTCTTGACTGGCCCCAGTGCCGACTGCGACGCATCAGGCGGCGCTGCTAGGCGCAAAACCGGCGGGGAGGACTGCGCGCCAGACAACCTCTGGAGGAAGGCACGGGAGGCCGGAGACAGGGCGGCGTCGACAGCCTGACCGTCTTGAAAATGGACAAAGACGGACAAGCATGGGCGGAGCGAATGCGAGGGTGCTTGGTCCAGATTATAACAAGCCATAGGGACAGGCTCCCCGTCGGGCGATACGGTCTGGGCGGCCAAGAGCTGCTGTAGGGTCTCCTTGTCGAGGCCGATCTCCTCGAGCTCCTGGCGGACCTTCTTCAGACATTTCTTAAGCTGCGAATAAGGTATTGCGGCGGCGCGCCAGTGTTCGGGGAAGCTTTCCCGGTCGAGGGTTTCCTTGAACTGGTGAGCGAACTTCATCTCGGATGGGTTATCGATGTTATGGCGTGGGTTTGGCAGCAGTAGACCTGATGGTAGATATTGTCGTCAAGGGATGCATCTCGACCGAGCAGACAATATCCGACCTCGAGGCACGTCGTCGTCGTCGTCTTCGTCGTCGTCGTCGTCGTCGTCGTTGTCGTTGTCGTCGTCTTTATTATTGTCGTCGATGCGGTTTGAAGGCGGGTCAGTTGGCTACATTGGCTAGCTACTACATTGGCTAGCTACAGTAGACGAGAAAGGTAATGACGGAGGCTTTAGAGACGGTGGAGTCGATAGAGGTGGTAGAGATGTGAAGGAGGGTAGACGTAGGGAGGGTTGAATCAGCTCAATCGTAGTCGGCACATCTTCCGTGGCGGGTGGCGGCCTTTATTGTTGCAAGAGTTTGCCCTTGAGGCAGACCTAAACTTGTCCACCAAACACACAGTCTCTTCCTCTCTCTCTCTCTCTCGGACTCTTGGAGGAGATGGTGAAGCAAGTTTGAGTCAGGTACGGCAGTGGTTATGGTGATGATAGGGAAAATGTGAGGCTTGTCCTGTCTGCCTGTAAAGCCTAAAGAGATACAGACGGAGAGAAAGAGGGCCTGATGGAGTTTAGAAGGGGGCGGCCGATTGTGGGTTAGTTAGTGCCCGGAAGCGCCTTAGTCGTCCGTTCTGGCATGTGTCGAGCGTGTCGAGGTCCAGGCCAAAGTGCGCAATCCCAGTTTCTTAAACTGAATCTCCCATGTCTCTTCTGTCGTGTCAGCTGTTACGGATCCGTACATTACATACTCAAGTAAATACTGTGTACTGTGTCAGTGTTGTCTGTGTGTAGACACGAGGGGTCATTTGATCGATCCATGCTCTGCTAGTACATACATATGATATATACTGGTTACGACCTCTTCAGTTTCGATTGTAATAATGAGTCACCCTTGGAGTTCATTAGTCTAGGTCCTCTAGTATAATTGAGAATAATTAACACAAATAGCCAAAGTCGAGTAAGCTAACGATACCTAGGTTTTTGATAGAGAGATATATATACACACACACACACACATAAGGGCATCATTCCTGCATGTCCGTATACTTTTCAATACATGCTCCCTACCCACCTTCTTTCTTCCTTTCATCACTCCATCTTACCCCCAATTGAACTCTCTGAGTTGCTACTACCACCCGTTGACCTTCAACTGGCTGCCCAGTCGCTCGCGCTCGCTTCCGTTCTTCAGATCACTAGTACGGATTATTTACTGCAGACACCTATTCAGGTAGACCCAGGCAAATCCACTTCTCAAAGAAAAGAACCCCTCTGACTTTCTCCAGGCCCACAGGCGCAAGTGGGGGGGGGGGACCCGGACAGTGAAAGCTAGAAACTTATTACTATGTTTATCACACAAGACAACACAAGACAACACAACACCACTTCAGTCACGTCCCCAGAGACGCCAATTGAAAATCCCAACTCGAAAGCCACCGTCAGCGGCAAAGTCACCTTCAGCACCTGCATAATCCGCCAGCGGCCTGTCCGCCCGCCACACACACCACCATGGGCGCCCAGCAGTCCTCTCAAGAGCATGCTGGTGGTGCTCAAGGCGGGGCCGCCGTCACAAGGAAGACATGTTACTACGACCTTCTCGGTGTAGACCGATCCGCCGACGACGCGGAAATCCGCAGGGCGTACAAGAGGAAGGCCCTCGAGCTTCACCCGGATCGCAACTTCAACGACGTCGAGAATGCCACCAACAAGTTCGCCGAGGTCCAAACCGCCTACGAGGTCCTGTCCGATCCCCAGGAGCGGGCATGGTACGACTCCCATCGCGATGCCATTCTTCGCGGTGATGCAGACGAGGACGACGCCCCGCCCGAGCACTACAATGTCCGCCTTACCACCACCGAGGAAATCATGACCCTGATCGGCCGCTTCAACTCGTCCATCCCCTTTAACGACAGTCCCAACGGCTTCTTCAGCATACTGGACATCACGTTTGGTCAGCTGGCTACCGAAGAGGCTGCCGCATGCGACTGGGATGGCCGGGAACCCGTCGAGTACCCCCCTTTCGGCTCCTCCACAGACGACTACGACTCTGTCGCCAAACTCTTCTACAGCGCCTGGTCAGGGTTCGCCACTACCAAGTCCTTCAGCTGGAAAGAAAAATGGCGACTTGCCGAAGCCCCCGACCGCCGCGTGCGCAGGCTAATGGAGAAGGAGAACAAGAAGATGCGCGACGACGCCATCCGAGACTTCAACGACGCCGTACGGTCCCTCGTCGCCTTCGTGAAGAAGCGAGACCCTCGTTACGTGCCCAACACACAGTCCGAGGCGGATAGGCAGAAGATATTGAGGGACTCGGCTGCGGCCCAGGCCGCCCGCGCGCGGGAAGCAAATCGCCAGAAGTTGAGCGAGGCGGTCGTGGCAGAATGGGCGCATTCAAGAGAGCCTGAAAACGAGCACAATGACGAGTACAGCAACGAGTATAACTATAATTACTCGAGTGAGGAGGAGTCTGTGGCTGAGGAATTCGAATGTGTTGTGTGCGACAAGACTTTCAAGAGCGAGAAGCAGTTGGAGGTCCATGAAAAGAGCAAGAAGCATACCAAGGCTGTTCAGCAGTTGCGGAGACAGATGAAGAAGGAGGGTCTGGCCTTCGAGGTGGACGAGCCGGCTGATGTAGCACCGCCGTCTCCGGCAGTGGAGGCGATGGAACAGCCTGGAATTGAGGAAGAACTGCCCGAAGCCGACAAAGAATCAGCTCCTACAACCGAGGAAAAGACCCAAAAGGGAGGGACCTCAAAGGATGTGGAAGGAGACGAGCCCGAGTCGTCTTCAGAAGACTTACTGGACGACGAATACGCGCCACGGGCAGTTGTCGAGAACCGTCTCGCACCAGTGTCCCAAGGCGACATTTCTGGAAGTGAGAGTGGAGTCGACGACAAACTGGCAGCGGCAATGACAGGTACGACACTCAGCGATGAAGAGACTTGGCCAAAGAAGAAAGTGGGCAAGGCCAAGGCAAAGAAGGCAAGAAGAGCAGCAAAGCAGGAAATCGAGGCACAAGAGGCTTCGCAGAAATGCGGCATGTGCTATGAGGAGTTCGACTCCCGGACGAAGCTCTTCAAGCACATCCGGGACGAGGGGCACGCAGAAATGAAGCCGGCTCACCAAGCTGGCAAAACTGGTAAGAAGAGGTCGAAGAGATAATGAGTCTCTTGCTACTACTTGCATCAAGCCAAACACCGACGACCCTCATGAGACGACCATGCTTGGGCTACATATGGGAGAGTGTTTTCCCATCACGCCACAGATCGTCCACATCGTGATCAGGGGCCCCAACTGGAGTAATCTCCTCTGAAGTACACGTTCAAGTGCTGTTAAGCTTTTGTGCTACCGTGCGAAGAGCTCTCCTTTAGAAAGTCATGCTCTCGAATGTTCGGTTGTTGTTTTTGTGTCGTTGGTTTTTTTATGGCGCTCTCTTCTGGAGAGCCGGTAAGGCACAATGACTGCAAGCAAGTCCGGGCAAGAAGATGTGCATTCACTTTAGGATGTCATGTCCAATGCTTGGGACCGTCGCGCTCCCGCCTTTGTACGAGGCTCGATGATAGATAACCTACCTGCCTTTCACACGCCTCACCAACCCGACAATGCGTGAATTGGACCACCAAACGCCTGTACCAATGTGGCCCCGCCCGCCATCTAACTCCGAAAATAAAGAAGCATCATCCAGCACCCAAGCGTCAAGCATCCAAAATGGTATCGTCTTCATCATCACTCAACGTTTCGACCTCGTCAATGGCACCTTCCCTTTCCGATGGCATACCACGTGCTGGATCATGGTCAGCAACGTGGATGATGGCCTTGCCCTGGACAAACTTCACCGAGTCTTTCCAACTGTCCCAATCATCATCATCCTTGATCAGGAAGCCGATCAACATGCTGGGATCCATTTCACGCACGTGCAGTCTACGGAGTCGTCGAGTATGGCACGTATCGATGTCTTCCGGCGAATACTGGCTGACATCCTCATGGAACGGCAGGGCAGGCCGGGTGAAGTGCGGGTCGTGGTAGAAGAGGTAGGAGCCGGGTTCGTAGTCATCTCCTGACCGTTGCGCCCCGGTGAAATAAAGCGATTGGGATGGACGGCCGCTGCGTTTGGGCCACAGTTAGCATGGAAGACTTTTGCAAGGCCGGCCCCAGGATAGGAACATACCCAGCGATACCCACAGATTGAGGCATCTGCAGTGTAGCTGTAAGAGCTTCCCAATAAACCTGATTAATCTTATCGATTCCCAGCCGCGTGCCCACCAGTATCAAGGTCGGATGGAACGTTTCGCCGTCCGGCTTAGCTACAGCCATGAAGCTGTCTTCGTAGACGTCAGGCAAGTCGCCTGTCGAGTAGACGCGTAACGATGTCTCGTTGGAGTTGGTCAAAGCCCTGAACAAGAGTCAGCTTGGTCGAGGTTCCCATATCGGCCGCAGTAGCTCACTGAATACACCGGGCCGTCGCCGATGGCCCAAACCACTCTCCAGGGTATTTCCCACAAGCCACGGCGCCATGCCTTACGAAGTTGTGTATCGAATAAGGGGCTCTGGGATCATCTGCGAAACGGGCAAGGAGTTCGCGCTCCTCGCGCTCATTCATGCCTCGGCGCCACCCTGACGGACTAGCGGTTAGTAACAGGAGTACAACAAAACAAGGCGCGCTGGGAACCACTTACCTCGACCGAGTTGGCAGATGGACAGGGAGTTCGCCAGCAGGCTCTGCCCGGAACGTATCATGCATCCCCAGCCAGTGTCGGAGGAGAAGCCGGTTTGGTCACCCAGAGTCTTGAGGCGCATGGCAAAGGACAAAGCAGCGGAAGCCTTTGGGTCAGTAGACCTGGGGATGGACTCAAATCCGGATCGGTAGGTCAACCATATACGGGACTCGAAATCGTCAAGGAAAGTAGGAGGCCATCCTCCGTCTACTGTCGGCTCGTCATAGGCTAGTGATGAGGAGACGCTGCTCGAGGTGGAATCCGGAGGGGTGCTGGGAGCGGCGTTCGTGGGCGTGTGTTCAGCTGTGATGGATGGAGGTCTCGGCGGCGTGGAACCGGTAGCAGCAGGTGAAGATGCCTTTTTCCTGGTGGGCTCGTGGGTATAGGAGCAGCCAAGACACCATACGGGCCTGTTCAGAGCGCGGTCGTTGTGAGGCTGGGGGTCCCAGATCATCTTGACAATACGGCGTCCGTAACGGCCGACCTCTGCAGCGCCAGCCATAGCCGTCTCCATGGCCTGCTGGGTCTTCTGCGACATGTCGGCCATGGCAATATGATATCACAGGATTAAAACTCCAGGTTTGACAGATGGGAGTGTGAAGGGCGTAGGCTACCGAGGGTACGGAGCAGCCGAGCACAAGGCCAGCCAGCAGCACGGAGAGGAAGAGTAAGTTGGAACGAGGGTAGTCCGATGTGCAAGGTTCGTGGGTTGGATGCAAACAGGGCACGATGCCTATATGCCTAGCCTTGAATCCGAAGTTCTCACGCAGACATGGAGAGGCAAGCGGCGGGTCCGGAGGCACGGAGGCAGAACGATAGGGAGGTCAACACGGATGTGTTCCCGATTCCGAGCGTCTGCCAAGTGCTACACTCTCGGTCCCCGGAATGCTGTGAGATGGATGAGGTGGGATGTAGTTGGATGTTGATGAATTGTGTGAAGGATAGATGTGTTGCTACTTGGAATGGTTTAAGTATGTAGGTAGGTTCATATCAGACAGACGGCGGCACATGTCATTCGGACGGAGTGCTCAGGTGGGTGCCACTTGCAGAAGAACATACACTGGGGGCACAGGGCACTGGGCACTAAGCACCGAGCACTGAGCACTGCACAAATCCCAGCTTTTGGTTGGTGGGCCTATATTGGCGGGTAGCGATTAGGTAGTTGACGTAGACTACATAGGTACCTACCTAGGTACCTAGGTAGCTACAGCTATTGCCCAGCTGTTGTACTGGTAGCAGTAGTAACCCCGCGTACAAGACGATCAAGTCTCAGAGACCTCAATCCTCCGTTGAGCCCTGCCATTGTCCGTCTTGTTATCAAGCGGGGTCCGTACCAAGTACTTAGCATCCAGTACCTAAGTACCCACCTGCAGTTCTCACTACGGCTGGTGACTCGTACCTATCATTTCTGTGGGCCTTGGGGAGGCAACTTCTACGTACATGCTGAGGTGAGTTCTCAACTTCTTCCATTCGTCTCATATCTAATGCTCATCAAACGACCTTAAACATCCCGTCACGGTCAATCCTGCTGTCCATGCTTTTTTATTCTTTCGTCTTGGGCTTCAGGAATTCTAATATCTGATTTCGAATCCTCAGTCACCAGAAGGCTTTGGAAGAGGTCTAGTTCGAAGTCCTATCGCGGTGCTGCGCGCAACGAGAGAGGCGGAAGATTCGGTTCACTCATCTCTGCATGGCTTAGGCGTCGACTCATCGCAATTCTTGCAGCAGCATGGCCAAGAACAAGAAAGGCCGAGCCGGCAAGGCTGCCCGCTACCGGGCCACGACGAATTCTCGCCAGCAGAACCAACAGCAGGACATTGCCGCGCAGTTCATGCCTAGGGCCGCTGCAGCTCACAGTCAGCCTCATCACTGAATCCTTGCATATGACCTCTCGTGCTGAAATTTCACCGCAGGCTTTTCTCTTAGAGATGAGGCAAGGAATACGGCTAAGCAACCCACTGCCTGGGACCAAGAGACCAAGCTGCGAACCCGGCCCGTCACCTTCGTGAGCGCTGGACTGGTGGAACCTCTGAAGGAGCTCGACGAGCCTGCAGACTATCATGAGCCTATTGGGCTCGATGGTACTACTGAGGCGCCAAAGGAGAGCGGCATCCCCCGTCCCGAACAGAGCTCGAGACCGAACGGAGATGGTGCTGCACCTATCGGCGAGGCCACCGCTACAATCCGAGGAAACCATGAGGCTCCACAGCCGGCTGCTCCCAAAGAGGAATTACCATTCTTCATAGACACTATTGGCGATCAGAAACTATCATCGGTCCCTTACTCCCAGCCCGTCGTTATGCCCGATCCTCATTTGTCAGGTAATGAAACAGACTCGAGCGAGGAGGTCGTCCTCTTCAAGGGCAGGAACCGCAGAGATGAAGATCCTCCACCAGTGGTCGACCAGATGACAATCGAGGTCCACGCTGTCGAAAAGACTATCCAGCAGATATCTCTAGGCGAAACTGATGAAGCAAGGCACCCTAGTCCGCGTCCCGGATCTCCACCGGCGTGGCAATTACGCGGTCACAATGATGACGATGCAATTATTGCTGACTATATGGCCAACATGGTCGCTGACGAAGATGAAGAGGAGGATGGCAGCGACGACGAAGAAAAGCACGCTCCATATCATGCATCCTTCGGCAATAGAGATCTTGGCGGCTCCGATGGCGACGTGGTCTTCGTGGATGACTCCGATAGTGAGGACTCCGAGGATGAGCAGAGTGACGACGACAGCCCCGAATTGCCTGAGACGCGCGAGTTTCTTGAAGATGATGAAGATGACATGGATGATGAAACATTGGCTCGACTGATGGCCAAGCAAGAAGAGCTGGGCCTGGATGAGGACGAGTACATGGAATTCAGCTACAGTGGAATGCATCGGTCGAGAAACAATGCATCAACGGCCATGCGCAAGGACGATGTTGCATTCCTTCCGAACAGGACAGGCAGGAAGCAGAAGCGTGGCAAAATACCTAGCGCAAGTGCGGTGGCAGAGGTTTTCGACGACCTGGATCTGATGGACTGGGATCGGCACAACGGACCCAATCAACCACGCAAGCCCAAGAGCAAACGTGGACAGCCGACCTTTGACATCTCTGACTCGGAGCTCGAAGCAACCCTTCAGGCTGCTTGGCAAAAGGACCGTCTCTCCAAGAGGGAAAAGAAGAAGGAGCGTGAGGGGTTACGTGCCCAGGGTCTCTTGGGCAAGCATGCCGACCCGACTGATCCTCGTGTCAAATACCAGACTGGCATGACCCTGGACCAGATCAAGGAGGAAATGCGATCTTTCCTGTGCAGTTCTGACGATAAGTAAGTGTTGTTTTTACACAAAGGATATGAGGGACGGACGCATGCTGACCTTTGTTACTAGCCTCACATTTCCTCCAATGGACGCAAATGCGCGCAAGGTAATCCACGACATCGCCAATAAGTTCAAAATCAAATCCAAGTCCGCCGGCCATGGCGAGACACGCCGCCCATCGCTCTACCGCACCCAACGGACAATCCGCTACCACGAACCATCATTCGAACAAGTCTTTGCCCGCACCGGACGCAAGTACTTTCCTCGCCTCGACGCCAAGGGCAAGGCGCCCAGGGATGGCCCCAAGCCAGGCAGATCCGGCCGCGGTGTCAGCCAAGCTGCATTTACCTACAGAGATGGCGAGGTGGTGGGAGCATCGGCGCCGGAGCTGGACCAGAAGAATAAAGGACGGACGATGCTGGAGAAGATGGGCTGGACCACGGGCACAGCCCTCGGTGCGACGGACAACAAGGGAATCCTGCAGCCTGTCGTGCATGTTGTCAAGCGATCGAAGGCCGGCTTGGGTTAATGGAATCCAGAGGTTTTGCATGATGGATGTCGCATCTAAAACTGGACCACTGAGGACCACCAACTTTTCGTGTACAGAAACATTCAGCCGGTCTCTTTACCACGGGGACAGTCAGAAATCCACTGTAGCTTTAGCGATAGGGCCAGAATATATGTCACGAGTCTGTTCCAACCATGTCCTCCTGCGAAGCTGGTAAATAACGGTCTCCTCGTCCCAGCCTCATCCGAAATGTCAGATAATGTCCACGGGGATCTGCAGCGCCGTGAAGGTCTTAGGTGGACTGAGTTTACGACGTCCGCACCTTTGCCCATCCCGTGGTGGGACTGGATGCTGACAACACTGCCATCCAGACCATCCAGCCCTTCGCCGTCGCCGTCGCTGATGTGCGCGACATACAGATTGGTCAGCATCATAACACTCCCATGTCGTGGCAGGACCACGTGCGCGCGTTCAATGCGACAAGCGATTGCCATCTAAGATCGCCGCAAAAATTGATCGCATACAAATCGCGTGTATGTTGGAACGGAACAGTAGTGTCTTGTTTTTTGTCTTGATCATATGCACGATTCCATTGCTTCCGAAACCCTATTCTGAAGGAGTATTGTACAGCCGCAAACCCCGTTGACCGTGTAAAAAGCAGTGCCCCAAAAGCAGACCATCCGTGACGCATTAAGACACCCAAGGATCATGGGCCCTGGTATATCTCATCATGTACCAAATGCCAAAGTTCATCCCTTGCCCAAACAGAAAAGTGAAAAGCAGACCCCGCGACCACCGCTTATTTCGTGGAAGAGGAGTACTTGGTGACAGCCTTGGTGCCCTCAGACACGGCGTGCTTGGCCAGCTCACCAGGCAGGATCAGACGAACACTGTAGACAGCAGGTTAGTGACATGTTTCGTGGCGCCAAACAGGGTGATGGAGGGCAAACTTACGAGGTCTGAATCTCTCGGGAGGAGATGGTAGACTTCTTGTTGTAGGCAGCCAGCTTGGAAGCCTCGGTGGCGACCCGCTCGAAGATGTCGTTGACGAAAGAGTTCAGGATGGACATGGCACGGTTGGAAATACCAGTGTCGGGGTGGACCTGCTTCAGGACTGTTGCGGGGAGGTTGTCAGCCATGTGTTTATTTTGAGAAGACCGAGTCGCGTGTCAGATCGCGGGGCTCCACAATCCAAGACGCGCCGGGAGCTGTCGAGATTTGGGAGCGATGCGAAAGACGCGTCGCGCAATGCAATGCAACTTACCCTTGTAGATGTAGGAAGAGTAGGTCTCCTTGCGAGCCTTGGTGCGCTTCTTCTTGTCACCGGAAGCAGCGGTCTTCTTGCCGGCATCCTTCTTCTCAGGAGCCTTGGAGGCAGTGGCGGGGGCCTTGGAGGCGGGCTTCTTGTCAGCGGCCTTAGGAGGCATTTTGAATATGTTTGTAGAGAATGTGGGAAGGTGAGGTTGTTGTAGAGTTGATGTAGATGGATTGGAAATCCAAAGACGTTGGCAAGTTGGTTGGGAGAAGGCGGGTTGTGCGTGGGTGGTGGATGGGAATGGAGTGTGGATGGAAGAAGTGGGAGGAGAAGGTTGGGGGGAGCCGAGTTTTTGTAGCTGGACGCGACAGTCGCTAGTGCCGTTACTGATTGCAGGTGTGATTCTGGTCTGGAAGGTGCGGTGCCCTGATTGGCTGGACGACTAAAAGAACTAAGCTGAGATCAAAAACACAGGCCGGCATTCCATTGGCTTGTACCTTTACAGCAAAATAACGCGGAACAGGCACCCGTCCCAAAAAACGAAAAGTGCTATATTGATTATTTCCACCCCAAATTGGAAGAAATCACTACCATGGTCCTAAATTCCTGGCAACAATGCCAGCACCTTAGAAGTGCCAATGGTCAAATTGACCACCGCGTCGAGCTTGAACGCACCTGGGCTGGATGTCAACACCACCTACCTACCTGCATTTCTGCTGCAGCCCTCACAGAACCACCGCCGACTTCCCCAGCCAGGCCAATCTGGAGTTCATTCCTGATCCACTTCATCTGCAGGTCCCCTTTGTCACTCCCTGTCAATTGCAAGCTTCATGCGCCAAGTTTCCAAGATGCAGATTGCTTCTCCTATACGGGTAGCGTCCGGGCCGGCCCAGCTGCCCCCCGTCCATCTCGTTGCCCACCTGTCATCCGCGGATGTTTAACCTGCCTAGCTGCCTACTATATACTTTCCCTACCTCCCCAGGTATCACAAGCCTCATCTGACTGATGTAAGCAAGGCTGGCTGACCCGACCCCATTTGCAACTGCCGCTATGTGCTCCGTTCTCTCCACTTCCCCCTGGGGAATGTTACAGTAGTTATGACACACCTTGGAACTTGGGTGCTGAGAGGTTGGCCTTGCCGTTGTCACACATGGAAGGCGCACTTGCATATGCGCCATAGTTGAAGAGTAAGCGTTTCAGTAGATGACACTGCCTCAAACGTTACTTATGCAAGCTGCGAGGGCCTCAGTACATGGCCGAATTATCACTCCTCAAGTATGCAACTCTGCAAAAGATTCCACTCCCAATTAGACACCCGAGTTGCAAACTGAAAGGAGCTCGCTCTGTGACAGTAGCCTGGTATGTTCAAGGAAGTGTGGCTGTCTTCGTAAGTTCGCATCTTGCCATGGTGTTATGAAAGCATTTTGAGGTTATGAGTTGCCCCGGTCAAAGAGTACCTAGGTAGGGTCAAGCGGTAGGGCTGTTGAACGTATGGGCTCTGAAGTCATGCTGTAGAAGGGGACTGCCACAAAGCCAGGCAGGTGTAAGTCATGATAGGTACGTACCTAGTGTATCAAAGCTGGAGCCTCAAAGCTGGTGTGGCGCTAGTTCCGTTCTGATTATTTGCACTTGACCATTGGCTAAAAACCCTACGCGTTTCGGTGGTGGATCGTTAGCTTCACTTGGGGCTGATTAAATGCCGCATAATGCTCCACCATCCGATTTGGGCATAGTGGGAAATCGCCTCCCAGTGATCTGGGTGAGCGCAGCCGCGGCGCGAAAACTACTTAACCAGTCTATCCCCCACCAGCTTCCTCTTCTTCCACCCATATCATCCATCTCGCATCAACATTTTCAACAACCACCACTTTCTGCATTCATCAACACCTGACGTTTACGTCGCCTCATAGCCAACTTTTCCATCCACAAAACCCTTTTCCACCCACACCCATCAAAATGACTGGAGGCGGCAAGTCCGGCGGCAAGGCCAGCGGCTCCAAGAGCGCGCAATCGTGAGTACTCCCCACTGTTTTGGCACATTGCAAATCCACATCTGCCATCGCATTTGACGCGTTTTTGTCGCGTCTTTTTCCCATCCTTCATTTCATCCTCGGTCTCGTCGATCATCGATCACTGACATCTTTTTCTTGTAGTCGTTCCTCCAAGGCTGGTCTGGCTTTCCCCGTCGGCCGTGTCCACCGTCTGCTCCGCAAGGGCAACTACGCCCAGCGTGTCGGTGCCGGTGCTCCCGTCTACCTCGCTGCCGTCCTCGAGTACCTCGCTGCTGAGATTCTGGAGCTGGCTGGCAACGCCGCCCGCGACAACAAGAAGACCCGTATCATCCCCCGTCACCTGCAGCTCGCCATCAGGAACGATGAGGAGCTGAACAAGCTTCTGGGTCACGTCACCATCGCCCAGGGTGGTGTCCTCCCCAACATTCACCAGAGTACGTTGCCTCACCCTCATTTTATCAGCAAACAATCCTCTAACATACTATCACAGACCTGCTGCCCAAGAAGACCGGCAAGACGGGCAAGAACGCGAGCCAGGAGCTGTAGATTTGAAGGGTTTGCGATTTGCGATTTGGTTTTGTCTTTTCCGGTCGGCACGTTTGGGTTGTTCATGACAAGGGGTCACGGTTACAGGGTCACTTAACGGTTGTGTTTTTGCACGTTTGGGTTGTACATTAATTCCCAAGGGATCGGGGTCATGAAATGAATACCACATCAAGAACAAACAAACTACATAATGCTCCTACCTCTGCGCCTTGTGACTGCTTTTGATCATGAATTCAACGGTTTGCTACCGACTGGATTGGAGGTTCAGTTGGAGGTTCATCACGAAGTTGGCAAGTGGGGCACGGCACACTGATGTCTGCGGCATAGAGTCGGTATTCGCTGCTCGATAGCCGTGTATGCCCCTTGGGGCGCGTACTTCCCAGGCGCCCTCAACGATGCCGAGACGCCCGTGGCCCTGGTGCCATTTCGTTGCTGACAATTGTGATCAATCCGGAGATGCACCACGGAGATTGGAAGAATGACTGCAAGTGATGCGGCTTTAACGACTCATTTCCATTCTTCTCGTGAACTCGTTTCTATGTATGACTACAGTGTCCCCTAGCCATGGCCATCACGTCTAGTATTTGAGGGGTGGAGGAGCTATTGCGATATTAGATAGTCTGGAGGGGATTCGTTGCGGGAGAGGGGGCGACTCACGGTCGAGGATTGGTGCGGGTAGGTTTCTCTCGAATTTGGATCCTGTGGTGTGCCTCGTCAGTATGTATCACCGGGAGCAGACGTTTGTCACGTTGATGTCGGCACTGAGCGTACCTCCTGGCGCTGTGGGAGGGACATAAGGATCGGGGTGTTTCCACGTATCCAGCAGCTTCTCAGTTTCCTTCAGTAATGCCTGTGGACGCGAGAGTGGAGTCAGCATCGATCCGTGAGTCGTGACACATTGTCCCTGAGTCAATATTTTGGTAGGTCTGCCGTGGGCTGACATACGCGTTGTTGTCTGGGATTGGTGATGTTCTTGTTGGCCTCGAATAGGGACCGAATATAAATGGCTTGACCACGCCAAAGATTTCGATGCACAGCCCAGTCAAGTGCAAGCTTCAGCGACCGTCGGTAAAGCGACCTGGAGGAGGAATGGGAAGTAAAAATCAGCCAGCCGAACTTCACTCGCAGCGGAGTCAGTACAAAGGGGGGAAACTCTCACTCACAAGGCAGCTTGCTTGGACGACATGACGGGCAGACCTTCGACTTGATGATGTGATATGCCCCGAGAGCCTTTGGGGTTTTGATCGGGGCCGAGGTCGAGGCTGATGAAGTTGTCGTCGAGCTCTGTGGGCAACCGGGCAACCTCTAGATGTGTCTCTACCTTAGGAGGTGGCCGACGGGGTTGGGCATGTGGAGAGGGATACAGTTCGCGGGGATTTAGCTTGCGGGTTTCAATGGGACAATTAACGGGCGCTGTCAGGAATTGGGTCCGCGTTGACGCCAATGACACGGGGCAATCTGGGGCGGGTTGCTTGTGGGCTTCTTCTCGTGATGCGGGACGTTATCTCTTAGTCAGTTGATGCCTCAATTGCTAGGCGGAATTTGGAAGCGGGAGACGGGAGGAGGCGAGAAAGACTGCTTGTGTAATCAGAGACGGATCAACCTGTGATTGGCTGCAGGGCCACGACACTTGGGACACAGGGGCATATGGTAATCAGCTACGTACCATTTGGTACCTTCCCGCCTCGGCCCCCAGTTGACTCCCTGACCAGGCGGCTTTCGATGGATCAGTATGTACCTTAGGTAACTCCCGGCGCTGCACAGTGAGGTCAATGTGGACTCTTGTTCCCACAACCTCTCTCTTACCGTGTCTACCGTGGACCTAGGTTTGTCATTACTGGGCATTCCGGGAGCTTCCACACCCTGGTTCTTTTTTTCTTTTCTATGTGTTCCTTCTTCCCGGCCAAGTGCACAGGCATTACGGTAGAACTCGGGGGCGGCACGGCAAAAGCTGACTAGCAATCGCAGCAAAGTGACGGAAGGCCGGTTACATAGTATTTGATTATATTTTCTGCCCAATAGGAGTACTTGCAGAGGCATTTTGCTTCGGATCCAGTTTTCGACTCTCGGCTGCTTTTACTGCTCTCCGCCAAAAGCTATTCACCACACACCACTCTAATCCCCTCCGCCTCTTCCTTCTAACCTTGAACCTCTCTCCTGCTTCGCTCCATTTGCGAATCGCCTCAAACTGTTGCAGCTGTTGTTGTCTTATCCAGCTTTTCAGCTTTGACATTGGTATCGCCTTGACGTTGGAGCTCCTCCTCCTCTTGCCTGCCCCCCTTTACTTTTCAGGCCCCGGACTGCAAACTATCTGCGTCACCAACAACACACTACATCTTTCCGAGCCCGCCGAGGTCTTGTCGCCCAAGATGCTGAGAACCCTACGAACGACAGCTCGCGCTGTCAACATGCGCCCCTTGCAGTCCCTTCAGCACCAGGCCACAACTCTCCCCCTGCCTGTCATGATGCGACATGTGCGCACATACGCCGACAAGGTCGTCAAGGTCCCCCAAATGGCCGAGTCCATCTCAGAAGGCACCTTGAAACAATGGAGCAAGCAGGTCGGCGACTACGTCGAGCAGGATGAGGAGATTGCCACTATTGAGACTGACAAGGTGCGTCACCCTCCGTCGCGACCGACCACTCATCCATATCCAGCAGCCACTTTGCGACCTTACTGCGTGCAGCCCTCCGCCGCCTGCTCGATTGCCCTACTGACTGTATTGTTCTCTAGATCGACGTCGCTGTCAACGCCCCGGAGGCCGGTACGATCAAGGAGTTCCTCGCAAATGAGGAGGACACTGTTACCGTTGGCCAGGATATCGTTCGGTTAGAGCTTGGAGGCGCACCTCCTGAGCGCGCTGCCGAGTCAAAGGATGAATCCAAGGACAAGGAGCCTGAGAAGAAGCCCGAGGCCAAGCCAGAGGCAGAGGCAGAGTCAAAACCGGAGCCCAAAAAAGAGGAGAGCAAGCCTGCCCCTCCTCCCCCTGCCCCCGAGAAGAAAGCACCTGCCCCATCCTCGAAACCCAAGGAGACCAAGGAGGCACCCGCTTCTCTCGGCGAGCGTGGAGAGTCCCGCGTCAAGATGAACCGAATGAGACTCAGGATTGCTGAGCGCCTCAAGCAGTCCCAGAACACCGCTGCCTCCCTGACCACCTTCAATGAGGTCGACATGTCCTCTATAATGGAGTTCCGGAAGCTGTACAAGGACGATGTGCTCAAGAAGACTGGCGTGAAGCTCGGTTTCATGAGCGCCTTCACGCGTGCCGCTTGTCTGGCCATGAAGGATCTCCCCGCCGTCAACGCATCCATCGAGGGCCCCAACGGCGGTGACACCGTCGTCTTCAGGGACTACGTCGATGTCAGTGTTGCCGTTGCTACCGAGAAGGGCTTGGTGACACCGGTTGTGCGGAACGCCGAGAAGATGGACATGGTCGGTGTCGAGAAGTCCATTGCGGACTTGGGCAAGAAGGTATGTCATTGTCGCCCACATCAGCTGTTTTCAATCCCATATCTCTAACATCCTACCTTAGGCTCGCGATGGCAAGCTCACGCTCGAGGACATGGCTGGTGGTACCTTCACCATCAGCAACGGAGGTGTCTTCGGCTCACTCATGGGCACGCCCATCATCAACTTGCCCCAGAGTGCAGTCCTGGGTCTTCACGCCATCAAGGAGCGCGCTGTGGTTGTGAACGGCAAGGTCGAGGCCCGGCCCATGATGTACCTGGCTCTGACATACGACCACCGTCTGCTTGACGGCAAGGAGGCTGTCCAGTTCCTGGTGAAGATCAAGGAGTACATTGAGGATCCTAGGCGCATGTTGCTGTAGATTCGGTATTGGTTGTAGGGAACTAGTTTGGACACACGAGGCACTCGGGTGGGAAGGGGGGTTGCTGCATGGCGGGATCTTTCTTGGTAGCATACGTTGAGGCATGAAGTCCAATGTCAATGGTGTAAAACAGATGGCACTGGGTGATACGCCGCCCTTTGATAGCATCCCGGCGCAATGATCGATTGGCTGTTTCAGCCTGTGTATGTCAGGAACACCGTGATCGATGCTCCTCCGCGGGCAACGAGTTTTATTGTGTTGTTTTCTATTGTTGGTGGTTGTTTTTTTTGAATGTCGATAGTCAGCGTGACTGCTTTGTCTTTCGAGTCCTTTCCTATGGACGAGGTCACAACACCCAACCCGAAAACTCTGCTAGGTTCGTGAGACGACATAAAAAAAACAAATACGCCCATTGGCTGCCACCGCAGACACATCATTGCGACCATTCGGTTGCATAGGGCATGCGGAGTAGCACAAGAAAAGGATTATAGCCCTTTACCATTGTATTTAAGATGTTTTTATGTCTTGAAACCCGTGGCGCCCGTGGAGGACCGTATGTTGCTCATCACGGTCGACACTCGCTACTACTGGTTTCGGCTTTCTTGTGATTATCAATGTGCCTCACTGACACGCGCGCAGTCCCAATTATTTCTCATCTATCGGTGCGTAGGGGCACTAGCAGTGGATAGATAGCAGGAAGGTGAGCTTCATGTGGGTGGAATGGAAAGACACACGAGCAAGTGTCAAAACGCCAGCTTTGAGATGGGAAACATATGTTCGCGCCGATACTATCGGATATTATACCGGTATATACAGCCAGCTAATTAAAGTCAGTTCCAGCAGGTGGTTTATTCTTCGTGCTATCTTGTATTCCTTGGTATTCTACAGCATGTTATATGAACTCGGCCAGACTATTATTGTGCCCGTAGCCTTGGTCCTGTGTAGAATACCAACAGATTCCATGTACCTTTTCAATTTAGTACCCATATGTTCCGACAGACCGAAATATATATACGTAGGTTGTTCAGGTGTGCTTATAGGTGGCATTTAGTTGGGATTTGTTATACTCAGAATGATGTGTTATGCTAGGAGGTACCTTATCTTGGAGGTTATACTACATAAACTTAAAGTGGCTGTTGCATCCTGGAACATCCAAGTGTATGGTTGTTTATTGTTCTAAGCATTAGTACTCAAGTACGCGTATATTATCCGATTGTGACTCCGTCCTTACATGGGAAAAACGTCTGACAATGTGAAGGCCTGTCGTTATAAGCACATGGGTAAGACGTTCGAGAATATTATATAGATTTAGTGTCGTGGTGGAATGCTCGAGATTCGAATATAACGACGCTTGCCGGCATTGTATTGTTTATGGGAAGAACAACGCAAGAGAGTATACTAAAGGGTATTGCGAAGTCGTCTTAAAACATGTACTTGGTATGCGACATGGGCGGTATATCTCAATACGGCGGCCAATACAAACTCACGATACATACATCCACTTCCTTCCACTATGACTTTGTTGATAATGGCTGTTGGATTGACTGTGTCGTCTGAATTTCTACGGACATTATTGGCGAGCCACCGTTTCTCATGCTCCCGTGAGTTATAACACATGATTTCAACATTAGATACGTAGGCCTTACTCCGGAACGGATGCTCCTAGGTCTTTCCAGAGCTGACACCTCCGTCCTCTCATTCCCTCCCAAGACCACGCGTCAACTACATCAAAGCGCGCTTCTAGGCCTGAACCGGTCATCTGTGTCAAATTTACAACGGTCCCGTCCCCAAAAGTATAATTCAACACCTCGGGGCTCCCGCCAGTCAAGTTGATATTCAACATCTTATAGCCTTCGTCCTCCACACTTGTGTCTGACCAAGTTGGCCAAGCTCCCTTCATCATCGCCGATAGCTCGTCCCTGGTCGAAGTTCCATCAGACGCGGTAGTCAGTGACCTGACAATCTCGGCGGGGAGGGTTGGGTCTTCGTAGATGATGAATCTTCCCCAGGCCAGCTGAACCGCTATCCGGGCCGCCTCGTTCATGGTACCTTTGCCGAGTGCTTTACGGTTGAAATCCTGGTAAGCGTCAAGATCTGCTCCATGTTCCGAAGGCGGCACGGAGAACTGATACTTCCAGGCTTGTTTGGTGGGAACTTTCCCTCTCCTGTCCGCGGATGACACGGCAAAGGCACCAGCAAGCCAGTAACTGGGGCATACAAACGTCGTCTCGGCGTACATGTTGTTGGCACGTTGCTGCTGACCTATGGCATACTCAGATTGGTTTAGTGCGGTCGGAGCACCGAGTCCCAAAGTGCTGAAGAGTGGTCCATGGACTGTAGGCGGGATCCAATATGCCTCGTCAAGGCGGTTCAGGTCACTGGTGGACATCAGAGGAAACAATGTTCTTGTGTACTTCTCGAAGTCGGCGGCAGTTGTGATGTTTTGCGGTACGAATCCGGGTCCTTCGTTCGCATTGTTCTCGATTTTCTCCTTAGCCAGCACATTCGGCTCAAGTTTTTCAAGTGGTTCGTAATGGACGACTTACACCTGATAACATCCGAAGCCCGTTGACCTTACCAGTTGCCAGCTGGACCGAGGGTCTCCCCCGGAGGAATTCTCCGTCTGTTACCGGAAGAAAAGCCCACTGTCCGTACGCGGCACCAGGTCCACCACTAACATAAGTACTGGCATTCTGCAGTGTAAGGGAATCCATGGTACCCAGGCATTCGAAGACTGACTGGTTCAGGAAGCTACGGCCTTCCTCGTCAGCACATCCTACCTCTGTGGCAAACCGATAGTAGGACTTTGTCGGCTCGAGTCCGTCGTGATCCCATTGCATGGGAAGATACGGAGACGCCACAATGGCATTGTTGAACAACGAAACGCCTTCACCACCTCCATTGGCCATCAACATGAGCATGACCGCTCCAGCGCCTGCGCTCTCTCCGGAGATTGTCACTCGGCGGTTGTCGCCTCCGAATGATCCAATGTGGTTCTGGACCCATTCCAAGGAGGAATGTATATCGTACAGTCCAGCATTCGGTGTGCCACCTTGGGAAACCATATCCCCTGATGAGAGGAAACCAAAGGCTCCCAGCCGGTACTGGATTAGCACAAGGATGAAGTCGTTCGAATTGGTGCCCAATAGCTCCCAGAACTCGTTGTTACCTTGTCCTGTCCCATAACCTCCCCCATCTGCGATGTGTTGCGTGTCAGATAGGAGTTAGGCCACTGTAACACCAAGTTCCTGGATTATGGCCCCAAAAAGGGTCAGTGACCATAAGAAGAAAATACTCACGGATCCAGACCATTATAGGTAGACCCTCTGCGCCAGGACGAGCGAATACACTGAGAAACAGGCAATCCTCGTTTCCAAGACCGGACTCGGTGAAGTTGTAACCCTCCGGCCTGCTGCGAGGTTAAGGGGTGGATTGCTTACTCTGAAGTCCACGGGTCACTACTTACAGGGGCGCATTGGGACTTTGTGGACACTTTGGTGGATATTCAGTCGCTGAGATGATTTGACTCCTGTTCAGTGCAGGAGATAGCGGCTTCTGCCATCTCAACTTTCCAGTTGGCGGTGCGGCGTAGCGAATCCTGCTCGTTGCCCAGTTGGTGCTTTTGTCAGCTACGCCTTATACACGCGATACACATGAAACGGCCGGCAGAGAAGGTCTGGCAATACACACCCTTTGAAGACGTTGAGGTTCGCGGTTTGGTTATAGTAGCCTGTATATATCTCATATCCTAGATCGACAATGGGTGCGCTGGTATTCGATAATACCGCGGCACCCACCGAACAAGCGGCGTAGCTAAGGAGCAACATGGTCGACAAAGCTGCCATATTCATGGTCGCCTAATGGTACTGACCAGTCCGATATATATTGCTGGTGTTGTATCTTCACAAAATGAGTGAGTGAGTGTATGTGTGTGCCTCACGGTGTTGGATAAGAGCTGACGAGCGGTAACTATTATTCAAACCGGGTCAAGGCACCATATACGAAATAATCAGGTAGCACGTCTAGATGTGTTCACAGCTGCTGTCCATCGTACACGACTGGTCCATGCCGGTCACTGTGCGTCCATTAGCGTATCAGCCCACGAATGAATGATATAGAAAGAACATCACAGGCCCCGATAGGTGGAGGACGAGTACTACATTCGGGACAACTACTAGCGAGCATGCGGAACATACAAAGTCACATTGTCTGCTTGCTGCTTCAGGTTTTCATCCGAGTGGCTTGTCGCTCATAATCAACGGCACCTTGACTGTTCCCTGTAAACAGCATATTACCCAATGTAACACGCGTGCGATCTTCATTACTAAATGAAGAAGAAAGGATATAAGCCATGCTTACAGCTGGTGACTGACTTGCCATTTACGTATTGTGTAGGTGGACTTAGGAGTAATCCATCTTGCAACGTCAACTCGGATGATATCCTCGAATACTGCGAGTCGCCCATACATAAAAATATGGGTATAGATAGCATCACCGTATGTTCGTCTATCCGTCCGTGTGTATGTATATCAAGCCAAGGCCGCCAAGGTGCCAAGGATGGACAGTCCCGCAGTCCCGCGGTGCCGCAGTGCCGTGGGTGTTCTGAAGACTGACGGACACGCTGGACAAGGCACGTCGTTTCGGTCCGGCATCGCCGGCATCAAACCGAGCCACTTTCGTGGGTTATGATCCGAGCCGGAGACCCACAATCTGGTCTGTGAGCGTGGACACCTCCAGATTCCCTGAAGACAGGAAGACTTGACAATGGCTGGAAAGGCAGAAGGCGGCGAACCGTTGACTTAGCAGCTTGGCTGGCTGAGTCACACAATCACAATGGCATAGTCAACGGATCGGGTTGCCATATCACTGGGGCCGTAAGGATGGCCACCGACTTTTTGCGTGGGCGAAGCGAGAAGACCCAGACCAGTTGGCCGTGACCCTCGTGGTCAAAGCCGGCTTACACCCGTACCGCCGGGTGGTCGGCTGCCGTATCTGCACGAAGGAAAACGCCCTTTAAGAAGAGTTTTTGTCTTCTGCATTCCAAGTCCTCGAGCCATTGCCTATCCTCCGTGAGCTGTACCGCGAACTGGTGTGCTGTGAAAAGAAGAAGAAAAAAAGAACAGTGGCTGATCTCCTGTCGACCACGGGTTATCCGATCTAGCCTTGATCCTGTCGTGAACATCCGTTATATTTCCTGTGTCTCTGCCTCTGTTCCCACACACCTTGAGTCACATCCTGGGGCTGTTAGTTTCCTAACCTGACCACTGCGAGTTCCCGAGACCCTTGCTGGACCCGAACTCGACATTGCCAGTAATATGGCAGTAGGACTAAGTCACTCGACGGCGAGTGTGAAGGGTGCGTTGTTAGCAAGATGTCCTCAAAGAACAATACGCTGACCGGGACCGTAACAGGCACAGACAATGTCCAGCCGGTGCTACTCCCCCACAGTCCAAGTGACTCCGATAACGAGCAGGGAGAACCTGAGACCAGTCCTTACGACCGCTTCCCGGCTCACCGCAGGACCATTATGGTCGTGGTCATTTCATGGTGCGGCCTACTGTCTCCCATTTCCAGTACAACAGTACTCTCAGCCATCCCAAACGTCGCTGCGAGTTTGGACACGACCGGTTCCATGATTAGCCTTAGCAATGCTCTGTATCTGGTGTTTATGGCTTTGAGCCCCTGCTTCTGGGGGCCTCTGTGTCAAGTCTTTGGCCGGAAGACGGTAAGCATCCACGCCTCCCCCCCCCCAACGTGCCCAAAGACTGCCTGCTAACATCACACACAGTGCTGTATCGCAACAGGCTTCATGTACTTCCTGTGCTCCATTGCGACTGCGCTTGCGCCAAATGTTGCGGCCTTTATGGTGTTTCGAATGCTGACTGCGTTCTTTGGTACTGCCTTCCTAGTAATTGGGCCCGCGGTGATCGGTGATCTCTTCCATCCTACAGAGCGTGCCACGGCTCTTTCTTGGTTTTACACCGGAGCCCTCATTGGACCCACCATTGGCCCTCTGTTGGGGGGGATTATAGTAACGTACACATCGTGGCGTGTCATCTTCTGGATGCAGACGGGACTCGCGGCGACGGCGATGGCCGGTACGGTTCTCTTCTTGTCCGAGACACTCGTTGAGGATAAGGATAGCAAGAAGGCTGTTATGGCCCGACTCGTCACCCCTATGGAAAAGGCCAGATACCTGGCAACGGTCACCAGCCCTTTTAGGCCTCTTAGCCTTCTCCTGACGTCTCCTAATCTGGTTCTTGTCGCATTTGGGTCGGGCTCCATCGTATGGAATCAATATGGTCTCCTGACGCCCATTCGATACGTCCTCAACCCACGATTCAACTTGGACTCACCAGCCCAGTCGGGACTATTCTACCTCGCTCCTGGACTTGGCTACGTCGTTGGGACACTTGGCGGCGGTAGATGGGCTGACTACACTGTGAAGAAATGGATAACCAGGCGGGGCGGAAAACGTGTCCCTGAGGACCGGTTGAGAAGCTGCGTCGCGTTTCTGGGTGTGGTCCTGCCTGGTAGCATACTGATCTATGGGTGGTCGGTCGAGAAGGCTGTGGGCGGCATACCGGTGCCTGTGGTATTTATGTTCGTGCAAGGAGTGGCGCAGAGCTTCTGCTTCCCGAGTCTCAACACGTACTGTCTCGATGTGGTCCAAGCTCGAAGCGCGGAGGCTGTTGCAGGGAATTTCATGGTGCGGTATCTGTTCGGAGCGGTGGCTTCGGCGGTTGTCTTGCCGGCTGTTGAGTCCATTGGCGTTGGCTGGTTCTGCACAATCTCGGCTGCACTCCTGATACTGGGCGGCTCAGGAATTTACTCGGTGGCGAGGTGGGGAGGAGGCTGGAGGGAGAGGACCGATAATAGGAGCAAGAGGGAGCCCGAGGGTAGCGGAGCGTAATGTCGCCATGGATGTTGCCCACAACGCCCAGCCTCTACTCAAGATACGATGAAAAAGAACTGTCTGGTAACTCCGTCTAGTTGTCCATAAGGGGTGATGGAAAGGGGGAAGAGGGGTAACATGTCTATAGGTAAACACATGAATGATAAGTCCGTATTGTTAATCATATGCTTCCTGAGGACGTATAGCAAAAACCTATACCACATAAACCGATGCGTACCATGCTGCAACGGTCAGAAAATAAGTTGGCCCAGCGTAATATGCGATAAAAACGCAATGTGTACGATGCACGCCGTTGTCTGGACGTAGAGGCGCCTCCCGTTTAACATGTATTCCTGTAGGGCAAGAATTGTATCAGCATCTGAGTAGACCAAAGAGTGAAAAAGCAGAAAGCATGCAAGCACTTTCATGGTTACTACAAATCCTGCAGCAGTTTGTTTGCCCAATACTCCGATCTTCATGGCGTTCACATCACTTGGCCTCTCTGCCCTTAAACCACATCTGGCTGTCTCACGGGCCTCTTGCTACTATCTCCACTGGCTTTCGTAAGACCAGAGCGCCTGACAGTCACACATGTGTCGCTCATCACCACTAAGATCGTAGCATTGATTTCAACGTGCGTAGGGGCAGTTACTCTAGCATCGCTGTCTCCTACACACCTAGCTCCGCGGATCTAACTAACTTTGTAAAGGATTAATTATAGTGATACGCCTGATAGTAGACCAAACTAGACTAAACAGTCAGTATAGTGCAAGGAAGAAGACTAACTATAGGAAAGAGCCTGTCTGTAGGATCTAAATACTTAACCTTATAGTCTAAAGCCTATAACAACTAATATCTATAATACTATAACTTAAGGCTAGCTTATAATATATAACACTTCTTTTCTTTTTTAAAGTGTTTAAAAAGATACTAGCTATAAAATAACTTTACTATTAAATTATATTTACTAAAGTAATAGCAACTATTTATAAATTACTTTATTAAAATTTATATACTATAAATTATTTAAAATTAATTAAAAGGTTAAAACAGAATTATTATATAAAGTAGTAAACTTATTATAGCTATTTCTGCTAAACCCCCCTTTTAAAATTCTCTTAACTTAAGTCTATAGCAGAGCGATCTAAAGAAGCCTAATTATATAATTATATCCTATTAGCTATCTTTTAAATTTAGTCTATAATAAGAGAAATAAAAAAGGTTATTATAGTTAGATACTTAGAATAAGTAAGGTTAAATATATTATATTTAAATAATTTAACTAATAGGATATAAGCAGAGTTTTTATAGAGGAACTCTAATTAGTACTATATTAGTTACATAGTAATAATAATTATATAGTAATATAGAGATAATAATTATTATCATAATTATTATAAAGAGTATTCTCTAATTAGAGTATTACTATCGCAGCTATTTAGCTTCTTCCTTTACAGAGAATAAGAAATAATAATAAAAACTACCTTTATAACTACTTTAAGGCTAGCTAATTACATTATTCTTCTATTTATTCTAAAAACCGATGGTGGAAGGACTGGATCGCGGGACCCCCGGTGGACCCAAGCCTCCGCGAATGGAAGGAACGGTGGAAGGAACGGTGGGAGGGCCTCCAGGAAGCAGCGACGGCGCGCCTCGCGAGCTCCGCACTCGCGCCGGCAGCGCAGCGCCCACCGCTCCTCACGGACAAAATCAGCAGCCTATACGTCGGTCTGGCTAAACACGAATCCTCAGCGCTATTCCAGATTCGAACAGGGGTGATCGGCCTTACTAGCTACCTGTTTACGCGCGGCGTCCCCGAGGTGTACACGCCGCTCTGCCGATGCGGGAGAGGCAAAGAGACCGCCTTCCACCTAGTCGTTAGATGCGCCGAGCTAGCACAGGAACGCGAGCGCCTTCGCCGCTTACTAGCGCCGCAGGCGCTGCGCTCCTACCGCGACTTCGAAACGGCCGTTAGCGAAGACACTACTATAAGCACGGTTACGAGGTAGCTACTAAGGACCGGAAGACTCCTGTCGTTCAGGCTAGCACTCGAGATAGCTACAGAGGAGGTTACGCAGCGCAGGCAGCGCGAGAGAGCAGCGCTAGAGCAAGGGAATATCCTTCTTTTAGCAACTTAAGCTAAGTGCCTTATCCGCATAGTAAATTAAGGTTGCTAGTACGGTGACGGTACTAGGTAACTATAGGACGCAGGCGTAACGATAGCGCGGCTTCCGCGCAGTAAGAACGCAGCGTATAGGTTTTCCCCTAGCACTCGGGTTCCTATACGGCTAGTTAGACTATAGAGGTTCCGCATGCCCTTACGGCAGGTCGGCGTATAAATATTATTATTATTTATTTATTCTAAAAGTTAATAACGCTACTAAGAAGCAGTTATTGCTTAAAGTAATATTAACTAAGATCTTACTTAATATAAACTAATTTATAATATAATAAATAGATTTTAATAGTTATAAGCATAATAGCTTAAGATATATAAAACAAACTATATTTATAGATATAATAAAATAATATAAATAATTAATTAGCTTTATAAAAATAACAAAGTTAAATACTATATTATAGACTAAAATAATAATCTATAAATACTTTATTAAGAGCTAAAATAAGATAAGCTCTTATTATAACCTAAGATCAGGTACGCTAAGGGCGCCTGGTTAGGTTATGCAGGAAACCCGGATCGGATACCTAGGTGCTAAACTAATAGCACTAGACTGCGGAGTCTACCTGCTAGTTAGCATTAGGGTTAGGGTTAGGATCGACGGGACCGCTAGCAGTCTAGTCGATTAGACTAAGGACCGATAAGACCGACAACGGCTTCGGCGGTCTATACTAAAGAGCTAGATATATAATATAGTTATCACTATCTAGATAGCTTTTATAGTTTGCTCTTTAGTTATTAATCTAAGTATTACTCTTATATAATAGGACTTATCTCCTCTTAATTACTTATAAGCTCGAAAAGATATTATACAGACTAGTTATATACATATACTATCTGATAATATTAACCCTACTAGATACAGACAAGTACCTCTATAAAGGTTACCCTGTGATCATTACAGCTCTTAATTAAATCTAAGCTAAGTAATATATTAAAAATATATTAGTTATAATATATATATTTATTAAGGAAAAGTAAATAAGAGTAGCTTTTATATTAATAGAACTTTTACTTCTAGCGTTTTATAATAACTAAAGTTTAAAATATAGTAATATAAACTATACTGTTTATATATGTTAGTTAGGCCTAGGGTGATATATATTACAAGGTAACGAACTAAATCTAGTTATCTAAAGTGTAAAGGTTAAAGGCTATTTATAGGTATAGGTAGCAGATTCTGCTAGCTTATAAGGTAGTAAGTTCTTTACTACCTTCCTATCTAGTAACTTTACCTTTAATATTATTTTACTTGTCTTATACTAATAATCTTTTCTTTTATCGTAATAGTTTTTTACTTTATATATTTAGATTATCCTTTACCGATCATATTGTATATTATTTCTATTATAAGTTATCGTTATTCTAGGTAATATTTATACTAGGCTATATAATAATCACAGTAGTAACCTTTATAGAATACCTGTCTGTAGTCGTAAGGTTAATGTTATCAGAAAGTATGTGTGTGTAACTAGTCTAAGCAATACTCGTTCTTCGTTATATTTATAAATAATTAAGAGGAAATAAATCCTATTATATAAACAATACTTAGATTAATAACTAAAGAGTAAACTATAAAAGCTATTTAAATAGTAATAACTATATTATATATCTAGCTCTTTAGTATATAACTACGTTAACTACGTGCTATTATCTGCGTAGTTATTCTTAACTACGTTAACTACGTCTTATAGTTTACGTAGTTATTATAACCCTAACCCTAGTACTAACCGATAGTTAGACTCTATAGTCTAGTGCTATTAGTTTAGCACCTCGGTATCCGGGTTAGGTTTCCTATATAACCTAAATAGGTACCTTTAGTATCTATTCCCTTAGGTTATAATATTATTCCTCTCCTTTATTAATCCTTTATCCTCGAAAATCTATAAGCTATTTTCCCTTATCCTTTAGCGTATATTTATACCTTCTTAATCCGTTATATCGAGTAAAGTTAAGAATTCCTGTATTTTAAAAACTTTATCTAGTCTAAAATTAACCGTTAACCGTATAAAGCTTCTTACTGCTATTTATCTTAATTATATCGATATACCTTCCTATTCGAACTATAAGAAGCAGAGGCTAAGTTCTTACTTTACTTCTCTTAAAGATTCTTTAAAGTATATAGCGTACTTAGTTAGTAACCTTCTTCTTTACGACGTTTTTAGGCTATCCCCTGCTTAGTTACGAAATATCGCTAAGCAGAAGTAACTTCTCGAAGAATAGCTTAAAGCTATAGAGGAGCGTCGTTATTCTATAGATACTAAGATTAAGCGTCTTCGGAAATAAAAGCAGGAGTAGTCTATAAAATAAAAACGTACTATTTATTATAGTTTAGACCGGGTTAAAGAATTAGATTATATCGAGGCAGAAGAAGCTTATAAGGCTAAGTCTTCTTTACTAGTTAAGGAACCTTATATTATTCCTATATCGGAGGCTAAGCTAAGGGAAATTAACTAAAGTATAGTAGACTTAACTAGTTTTAATCTAGAGTTAACTAGTTTCGAAATAAATATAGGTTTTAGGTCTAATTAATAGGTTACTTATACTAGTAACTTAATTTTTCTACTAATAATAGAGTTTTAATAGTAGCTTAGTTATCCTGCTAATAGCTTTAATTATTACTAGTTGCAATTCTTTTCTACTAGTAACTTATTAGGTTACTAGTAGAAGTTTCTTAGGTAACTTAGTAGAGTTTCTATTAATAGAAAGCGTCTTTACTAATAGAATCCTAAGTAACTAGTAGAATTTCTTTTCTACTAGTTACGTCTGTTATAACTAGTAGCGTAGGTCTGTTGTTTAGTCGCAGCCCTAATATTAGCTGTCTTAGCTAGTCTGTTAGTTAATTAGTCTTACTAGTAGGTTTATTAGTATTTGTTAAGTAAGGCCCTATAGTGTTTTAGGTTTTCTATTAGTTCCTATATATTCTCTAACTAGTCGTAACCTTTCTATTTAACTAGGAATTCTTCCTATCGTCTCTTATATCGTAACTCTAATATTTATTTTGCTTTGTATTCCTAAGGTTTATAGTCGAGTTCGACTTTTTTATCGATTCTTATATTCTTAGGTACTAGTTTAAGTAATAAAATATAAAAAACGGGGTATATCCTTATTCCTAGAGGTAATAAAAGTTTATAGTTAACGTCTAAGAATTTCTTAATAATCTTAAATACTCCGAGTTTCTTAAAATTAAGTTTTTCGCTAAGTCTTTTTATTTTTATATTTCTGCGTAATAAATAGACTTTATCCCCCTCTTTTAAGATAAAAACTGCTAATCGTCCTCGATTATAAAAATATACTATTTATTAGCAGATAAATATAAGTTCTTCTTAAATATCCTTTTATAATCTATAGATTTTATTTATTCGTTTTATTACTTTAGCATTATCCTTTTTAAGTAATAGTTTTCTATATATATTAGGGTTATACTTATAGTTAGTATAGAATAGTAATATTCTTATTATATTTATATCTGCGCTATTATAAGCGACTTATACTAAAAGTAAGAGTTTAACCTAATTATTCTATTTATAGTTAACGTAGCTTTTAAGGTAAGCTTTAATAATCTAGTTAAGCTATTCTATCTATCTATCTATTTATAGATAAAAGGCTATTAAAAGCTTATATTTAGCTCTTAGCCTGCTTATAAGTCTTTACTAAAACTTTAAAGTAAACTTCGTATTATAATCTATAACTAGTTCTTTAGGTAATCTATACTAGTTAATAATATTTTATAAAAATATATATATTAATTCTTCTGCTATTAAGGATTTTTAATAAGGTATAAAGTAGGCGTATTTTATAAGCTTATTTACTATAACTAGGATACTATTATAGAGTACCTATATTATTAGTTTTTTAGATATAAGTAGTTTAACTATAAAATCTATTATAACTAACTTCTATAGTCCTATTATAACTAGCAGAGCTCTTAGTTCTCTATAAGGCTTATATTATACTGCCTTACTTTTATTATAAGTGTTATATTCTTTAAATATTATTATAACGTATTACTATATTTTAGGAAATTTATAGTATTATTAAATTCGTTTAACTATTAAGGTAATTCCTTAGTATCTATAAGCTAATACTTTATATATTCTTCGGATAAGCTTACTTTATAGGTCTTCTAGTATATAGAGTTTCTTTATTTAGAAGAGTATTCTGTTATTATTATCGAGATCCTCTTTTTCTTCTAATAAGAGTTATTATTATAACTCCTTAAGTTCTATTTCCTATTCTAAATCTAATATTACTTATAAGGTTACGCTAAGCTATTTTAGTTTTTAAGTAATATTACTATCTTAGTTTTATTATAAGATACTTTATATCTCTAGCGCGATGTTTTATTTATAGTCCGGCTACTTGCTTTCTATATTAGCTCTACTATTTTCTAATCCTTTTTAGTAGTAGATTTTTAAATTAAACTATAATAAGAATTCTGCCTATTATACTTATCGTTTATTTAAAACCTTAGTTATAGTAAACTAGACTAAGTTTTTATAATTTAAGTATACTTTTATCTAATACTTTACGCTAATTAGATATAATTCTTATTTTATAAATACTTTAATAATTACTATTAATTCTTTATTATAAATTTAGTAGTTAAGTTCTAGTCTATTAAGTTTCTTAAAGATAAATACTACTAGGTATAGCTTACTATTTATATTTCGTTATCCGAGTTATCCTCTAAGTATAAAGTCTAACGTATTAGTTTCTACTTCGAATAGTTTATTTAGGTTAGCTTTTATTAAGACTAGTTTTAAGGTAATTATATCTTTAATCTTATTAAATACCTCTTATACGTCTATAGTCTAATTAAATAATATATCTTTTTTAGTAAGGTTAGTAAGAGGTATTGTATATTTACTATAGTCTTTAATAAACTGTCGGTAGAAGTTTATAAATCTTAGGAAGCTTCTAACTTCCTTTAAGTTAGTTAGCTCTAGCTATTCTTTAACTACTATAATCTTTAAGTCTTATATTTTAATTTCTCTTAGTAATATAGTATATCCTAGAAAGTCTACTTTCTTAATATAGAAGAAACTCTTTTCTAGCTCTACTAGTAGTTTTATATCCTATAGTATTTTAAGTACTTAATATATATACTTTTAATACTTACTTTCGTTTTTAGAGTAGATAAAGATATTATTAAAGTATACTACTATAGTAATATCTAAATATTCTTATAGTATATAATTAATTATAGCTTAAAAAGTAGCTAGAATATTAATAAGCCTAAATAGCATTACTATATACTTATAGTATCTATAGCGTATTCTAAACGCTATTTTCTATTTTTCTCTTTCTTTTATATAGATTAAGTTATAGGCTCTCTTTAAGTTTAAGGCTATAAATACTTTAGCTTTATATAATCGGTTTCTAAGTTCTCCGATTAAAGGTAAGGGGTAACGGTTTTTAATCGTAATCTTATTAAGCTGCCGGTAGTTAACGTATAGTTTTAATTTTCTGTTCTTTTTAAGAACGAATAGGATTAGGTATCCTGCCGGCAATATCGATCGTTATATATAACTTTTCGTAAGGTTTTCCTTAAAGTACTCTTAAAGTACCTTAAGTTAGTTTTCGTTTAACTTATATATTTATTAGAACCTTAGTTATATTCCTTCTTTTAAAGGTATCTTATAATCTTATTAATTATATTTAGGTAGTTTAGTATCGAGGACTCTTAAGAATAGTTTAGTATATTTCTTATATTCTTTTAGAATATAGTTCTAAGGTTCTTTCCCTACTTCTTTAGCTTACTATAGATAGCTTATAAATCGTCTAAGTAGCTTTTTTATTTATCTAACTATTTTCTTATATTTATACTATCGTTTTTAGCGTAATATTATTCCTTTTCGTATTACTATAATTATTCTTATTGCTAGTAGCCTAGCTTTTTACTATATTTATACTTAATACTTATATCTTTCGATATCTTAGATTACTTATATTATTACTACTAATTACCTCTTTTTTCTTATTATATTATTCTTTTTAATTATTTCCTTAGCTTATTATAGTAATATTAGGTATAGTTATATCTTTCCTAATTTATTTAAGAGCTTTTTCTTTACTTCCTTAGTAATATAATCCTTCTTTAAGGTAGCTTTCTTTAATATAGCTCCCGGAGCTTAAGTAGTTCCTTAAACTCTTCTAAAGGTATTATTAAATACGTTTAAGCGTCGTTTCTTTAAACTATCCTTAGTAACTAGACTCTTTTTTACTATACTATTAATTATCCCTTTAACTAAAGTATAGCTTACCTAATTAATCTAATTAGTAATCTAATTAATATATAGGTTATACTTTCTAAACTATATAATACCTAGTATTACGTTATAATTTAAAAGGTCTATAATATCGAAGCTAAAAGTCTTATAGTACTATTAGATAGTAATAGGAAGGTAATTAGTCTTATTATTAATTTATCTATTACTATAAGTAACGTTAATTCTTTTAATTATTTTAAGTTAGTATAGTTCTTTCTTTCTATAATAAGCTAGTTAATATTTATTAACCGCTTATAAAGCGATAAAGTTCTTTTATACGCTACTATCTAATAGTACGCGTAGCTTAATATTACCGATTTATATTTCTAATTATAGGTAGTCGTATTTATTTATAGTAGTTACGTTAAAAAACCTTCTTAGTTCTACGCTATTAGATAGTTCTATTCCTAATAGCTTAACTCGTTTTTTATATTCTTTACTACCTGCTATACTAACTCTCTAGCTTAGTTTTATTTTATTCTAAAAAGCGTTACTTTTTTTTTTTAGCTATCTCTTACTAGAGTACTTTTATTATCTATTACTTTCTTAGATACTTTTCTAGAGGCTTAAAGTTAGTTTAGCCGATACTCTATATAACCTGCTATATATATAAGGGTTTTATACTTTATTAAGATAATTACCTAAAACTATATAAGTTTTTCTTAAATAACTTTTCGTCTTTATTAGGTATCGAGTACTTTCTTAGTACTATTCTATCGGTTTTACTAATATCGGTGCTATTATTATTATCGTTACTTAAAGTCTTATTCTTTTTATTAAGCCTATACTTTTAGTGCTTAATATAGTTAATAGTCTTTACTAGGGTATTTTTTAAGGTTATTTCTTTCTTCTATATAACTACGTAAGTATTACTTTTAATTCTATTTAAAAGTAGCGTTTTCTACGCTATATCGTATAACCTTTTATTAGGGTTTAAGATAAATTATTATTAAGATCTAGTTATTCTATCCTTTTTTCTATTAGAGGAAAAAGTTATTATTTATTTTCTAATAAAAGTAGTATTTATAGTTATTATCGATATAGCTAAGTCCTAATACTAGGTTATTATACTATTTATTTACTAGATCTAGCAGATCTAAGTAGTACTAGTTATAATATAAAGGTTTTTTTTCTGCCTTAGCCTACTATACCCCTAAGATTTAAAATATTATAGTTTCGCTATCTCGGGTATTTACTATCTATTTTAGATATAAAGGTAACTAAGTGCTCTTTTAAGTAGTGTTTTCGTTAATCTACTTATTAAGGTCTTTTATATATTCTTAAGCGTCTTCCGAGGTTATATCGTCTTATTCCTTAGGCTTTTATACTTCTATTTCTTTAAGTACTTTATTAGCTGTTAAAAGGAGTATTTAGTTCTCTTAAATAATAGCTTCTGTCTTTTATTAAATCTATTAATTCTTATATAATATTCCTTTTATAATTTGTAAAGCGTAGGTTTATCTAAAGGGTTCTTTCTCTTAGAGAGTTATTATATAGCTAGTACCTGTTTCTGCCCTAGTTTTCTAGATATCGGGGATAGGGATAATATTATCGCGATAAGGTTCTAGTAAAGCCTTATTTCGATATTTTCGAAGGTAATCCTAAAAGTCTTTATCTTCCTTAGATTCCTTCTCTACTGCCTTAGTAAGGTAATTAGTATTAGAATAGTCCGAGTCGCTATCCCTAATAACTATATTATATAGTAGTCCTCTTCTGCCTATTACTAAAGTTTTATAACCTATATTACTATTACGCTGTTTTCCTTTAAATATAGGCTTTTATTCTTTCTTCGGCTTACTTCTATAGTCGCGTATAAAGTAGCTAGGTTTACTATAATTAAAGTATTCGAGCTTTAATTTATCTTTTCGTATAGTAGCGTCGAGTTCTATAGGTCTTATATATTATCTATATATAGTGCTATTATAGTTATTTTTCCTATTTTTCTAGAATTTCCTTTTAGTATTTAAGGTATAAGCTCTTAGATAAGCTTTACTAAGGGTTTTCTCGTTATATTTTTCGAGTTATCGTTTATAGTTATAGTTATCGATCCGAACTACTATCTTAGCGTACTTTAAAAAGTTATCTAGTCGATCTTCCTTAACGATATTATCTTTAACGCCGCTTTTTAGTCTTTTATAGAACCGATCGATTAAAATATTATCTAGCTATCTTAAGACTATAATAATCTATCGGAATTCCGAAAGGTATTCCGAGACAGAAGTACGCTAAAAGTACTTATCTAGGTCGCGTCTTACTTATCGTTCTTTTTTAGGTTTACCGAAAGCTCCTTTAAGTACGTCTTCGAAGTTTTCGTATTTTTCGAAAATCTTATTAGTATCTATATCCCGTTTATCTAAAGTATATTCTAGGTAGTCGCGTATAGTTAGTTTAAACTATATAAAGGCTATTCTTTTAAGTCGTCTAGCTATAAAAAGGACTTTATCTAGTTCGTTATAAAACTCTTTCTTATAATATTAAAGGTAGTATTATGCTATAGTAAGGAAACCTTAAAGAGTTCCTTTAGTTCTATCGAAAGACTTAAGTTTATCTAGCTTAATCTTAGACTATCTTTCTTTATAGTTAATATCTATAGGTTCCGTCTGCTTATTAGTTTTCTTTAGTACTTTAATTTTAGACTTAGCTTTTTTAATTACTGCTACGTAATCGGCCTTAAGTTATATAATAAGCCCTTACTAAGTATTTATATTCTACTAGAATATATTTTACTATTTATATAAGGCCTATAGCTGTTATTATATATAGTTAAAAGCTTTACTAGGGTTAAAGATATCGGATACTATAATTAATAGAGTATAGAGTATTACGTAAAGGTATACGTTAAAACCGTCTAAATAAAAGTTATTAAAATATAATAATTATAGTAGTAACTTTTATAGAATACCTATCTATAGTTATAAGGTTAATATTATTAGAAAGTATATATATATAACTAGTCTAAGCAATACTTGTTCTTCGTTATATTTATAAATAATTAAGAGGAAATAAATCCTATTATATAAATAATACTTAGATTAATAACTAAAGAGTAAACTATAAAAGCTATTTAGGTAGTAATAACTATATTATATATCTAGCTCTTTAATATATAACTACGTTAACTACGTGCTATTATCTGCGTAGTCGTTCTTAACTATATTAACTACGTCCTGTAGTTTACGTAGTTATTATAACCTTAACCCTAGTACTAACCGATAATTAGACTTTATAGTCTAGTGCTATTAGTTCGGCACCTCGGTATCCGGGTTAGGTTTCCTGCATGACCTGAACAGGCACCCCTAGCGTCTGTTCCCTTAGGTTATAACAGGCTAGCTATACTAAAGGCTTAGTTCTTATTTATATATCTTTCTATATAAACTATTAACTTATTCTTATTAATTAAGCGTTTTAAAGCTTTATTTAGAGATACCTTTATTATAATATTAATAAAGTTATTATTACTATTAATTTATTTAATTTTATAGATCTCTTATTTCTTATATAATTAGCGTAGCAATATAATATTAATTATTATACGTTTTGTTTTATAGAATAAATACTATTATTAGAATTAATATAAAAAAACGCCCTTCTAAGATAAATCAGCACCTATTAGTGCTAGCTGCGCTCGAAACTTAAAACTAACTTTAGAATCGGAATCGTTACGCAAAGCTACGCCTAGTAATAGCTACGCAGCTAGGGCGTAGTAAAGGCGCTAGGTATAAAGCGCTTCCTATAGTAATCGATACCGGGATAGCAGAAATTAAATAGAGCAGATACTACTTTAACTTTAGCTAAAGCGCTTACGCTATAATAATAATAATAATAACAGAGTAGCCTATAAATAATAAGGATATAGTAAATACCGAGATTAAAATACTTATAAAGATCGAATAATAACTAATAGACTTTATCGGCTAAGATAAAGTATAAGAGCTTCTTAACTTTACCGAGAACTACTATATAAAGGCTATATAAAGTCTATATAAAAGCTTTATAAACGCTACTAAGCTAATTATATAAGCAGACTTTTATAATAAAATTAAAGCAGCTATATATAAAGCTATTATAAGTAACGCTATTATAAGTAATACTTTTATAGGGAACGTAATAAGTACTTTAAACTAATCTTAAGTATAGGTTATAGCCTCTATAATACTACTAAGTAGCTTAAGATTATAAAAACTATAGCTTATAGTCTTAGCCTACTATAGCAGAAAGCTTACGATTTATAATATTATAGAAGTATATAGCTATAAAGAACTAGTTAATACTATTATAGTAGTTAATTAGGCTTTTATTAGTAAAAAAATAGTTACTATATAGCGTTTATATAGTAGAGATATTCTCTTTATATTTAAGTATAATACTTAAAACTATAAAGCTTAAATAGCTTAAATTTCCTTTATATTTAAGGCTAAAGTAATAGTAGTAAAGCGTAAATACCCTATTATTATTAGAGGTATATATATAAGACGCTTACGCGATATATATACTATACTAGAGTAGCTTTTATAAGAGCTTTAGAAAGATAACTTAAAGGTAATTAGTAAAGTTCGCCTCTTTTTTTAAGAACGAATAAAGGCGCTTAATTCTAATCGCCTTAATTAGCAATATTACTATAGTAAAGTAGCTTTATAATAATAGGGTTATATAAAAAGCGGAAATATCTAACTATAAACTATACTTAGCAGATATTAATATTAAGTAATACTATAACTATTATAGCTATAGTTATATCGCTTACTACTATAAAGCTACTATATAGTATAAACGCTATATAAGAACTATATATATAAAAAGTAAACTAAAATACCTAATATTATTAGACTAAATAGCTACCTAATACGTTTAATATAAAAGACTTTATATAGTATAAAATTATAGCTATTTTATTATTTAAGTCTAGTAAAAGCGTATATAAGACGTATATAAAACTTACTTATAATAGTTTAAAATCTATAATATAAGTAATATTCTTACGCTAAATATAAATAGCGCAGATATTAATAGCTTTCAGATAGTTAGTAGTAAAAAAGAGACTTTTCTTAATAAACCTATAAGAAATATTTTATATTAAAAATAGCCTTACTTTTAAATAATAAAGATATCGAGTATACGCTAATACCTATTACTATATACCTAGCTTATACTATAAACTTACTTTCTTATTTAAAAATAATAGACTTTAGTATACTTTTTAAAATATAAAAGGTAATAGATTAAATATAGCGCTAGCGCTAAGTAAACGCTTAGCTAATAATATTATTATAATTTAAAAGCTATATATAAATTTAAATACGTTAATAGTTATTTACTTAGATTTATTACTATATAAAGCTATATATATAAGTAATAGCTAAATAGCGCTATTTATATATAAACGCTTCTTTTTTATTATATAGAAAAGGAAGTTAAGCTATAACTAAAGCTTAGTTATATTTAATATAAAAGATAAGTTATTTATAATTTAATTAATATACGCCGAACTAGCTTAAAGCATACGAAGGCTATAAGTCTGCTATTAAGGTAGATATCGATTAAAAGGTACTCTGTTTCTCTTTTTAGTAGCCTTATAAGAGTTACTTTAAAAGCGCTAATAATAACGCGAAAGTATTATAACTAAATAGCGTATAAGTAGTTTTTAATTTCTATTAGTCGAGTTAATAAAAGCGTATACTATACCGAAGCCTTATAGGTAATAGCGCTATATATTACTTTTATATAGATCTCTTTTACTCTTGCGCTACTATAGCCTTATATAGTAGCCGCGAGGCGAGTAAGTGTAAACGTCTAAGTCTCTAGTTTCTTTTTAATCTCTCGGAGATAACAGCGCTAGCGTAGCTTAGGCGCTAGCAGTTCTCTTCGACGTCGCTACTTACTACTAGGATATTTATATCGTCTGCAAAGCCGACTATAACGATGCCGTTACCTTAGAAGGCCTTATATAGTATAGCGATATATAAGAAGAATAGAATTAGAGAAAAAGGGGATTCTTACAGAACTCCTGCCTATAAGGTACGCAGCTCTAACGTAGCTCTATTAAAAAGGAGGCGTACTATTTGCGTATTAAGAAAGCTATAAATCTATCGCTAAACCTATAGCAGGTATCCTTTCTAGTATATAATATCGATTAAATAGTTATAGTTAATAGTATTAAAAGCGCCTATAATATTAAGCTATAGAAGTAAAGCTACTGCGCTACTCTATTATACTATAAATACTACTTTAGTAATAACCCTAATTATAAGCTTTATCGATTAGGCTCTTTAGTTACCTATTTAGCCTTTAGGTAGTAAGTTTTACTCTTCTGCTATATCTGTAATACGTATACCTAATACCTTCTTAACTACTTTACCGATAATACGTAGTAGGGTAATAGGTTTATAAGCGCCTATAAGTTATTTCTTCTTAGTAGTTTTACTAAGTTTAAGTAAGATAATAATATTTACGCTACGAAAGCGCTATAGGTAGTATACTAGTATAAAGCTTTCTTTTACTATCTAAGTAATAGCTTCCCGGAAAGGCTTTCTATATAACTTAATAAGGCCGATTAAGAGGAGATTATCGCTAAAAGCTTTTTACGGTTAGGTGCTTTAAAAGGCCTGCTTAATATCTGCTTTTAAAACGCTCTTTTATATCGAAAATATACTTTAGTTCTATCTTCCTACCGAGAGGTCTCTCTTTAATATATCTAATAAGTCGGCAGCTATAACCGGGAAGAACTTAGCTACTAAGACCTCTGCCTTTTAAGAGTATATAATATATTTAGCAGGTTTCTTTATACTACTCTTAAGCGGTAGCAGTATAAAGGGGTTAAGGGGTTTATAGCTTTATAGTCTTACCTATCTCTCGAGCTTCTAGATTATAGTATTATTATAAAAAGCTATAGCAACTATATAGCGCTAGTACTTTACTTAAGCGGTTTTAATTATATACTTTTAGGCTTATACCGCTTTTTATCGGATCCGATCTATATATATAAAGGGAGCAGATTAAAAGCAGCGTTAAGCTTACTTAATTTTAGTAATTACTTTAGCTATTTCTAAAGACTACTACTTTACTTTAATACCTATATATACCTTCTACTATAAGGCTATTATTTAAGTAATACGTTAGAGCTTTATAGTAAGGTAGTTTATATAGTAGTTTAGGTCTATAGTATTATTAAATCTATCTAAGATATATATCTTCTATACTTCGATTTTTTAAAAAAAGAAAAGTCTATAGCTGCTTATAACTAACCGGTTAAGGCGTTACTAAGTTATAACTACCGCGTTACTTATATAACTTATATAAACTATAGGTTATAGTCTAACTCTTTTTATAAAAAACCTTTACTATATTTATAATAAACTTTATAGCTATATTAAGTAAAGTTAAGTATAGACAGTTCTTCTCTATACTTCTTATAGGTAATATAGCTATAAGGTATAGTAAGGTTAAGGCTTTAGCGCTATATAAGCGTAAAGAGTTTATATACTATAGTAAAGGTTCTCTTTTCTTAGTCTTATAGTAGATAGTATATATTAAAATTACTAATTAAGACGTTATATCTAAGTAGCTCTTTTATAGTAAGGTTAAAAAGCAGGCTCTATCTATATACGCTTTAAGCTAGTTTAGTATATATTAATTAGATTATAAATAGCTTATTTGTTATATTAAATATAACTAAGCTTTAATTATAGCCTAACGTTTCTTTTTATATAGTAAAAGGGAAGCGTTTATATATAAATAGCGTTACTTAGCTATTACTTATATATATTACTTTATATAGTAATAAAGCTAAATATATAACTATTAATATATTTAGACTTACCTATAGCTCTTAAATTATAATAATATTATAAGCCGGGTGCCTACTAAACGCTAGCGCTATATTTAATTTACTATTTCCTATATTTTAGAAAAGTATACTAAAGTTTATTATTCTTAAGTAAAAGAGTAAATCTATAGTATAAGCTACGTATATAGTAATAAGTAGCGGTATATACTTAATATTCCTATTACTTAAAAGTAAAGCTATTTTAAAATATCTTTTATAGATTTACTAAAAAAGGTCCTTTTCCTACTACCGACTATCTAAAAGCTATTAATATCTGCATTACTTATATTTAGTATAGAAGTATCGCTTACGCTATAAACCTTAAACTATTATAGACGAGTTTTATATATATTTTATATATACTTTTACTATATCTAAGCGGTAAAGTAGTTATACTCTTACGCTATATAAGGTTATTTATACTAAACGTATTAAGTAGCTATTTAGTTTAATAATACTAAATACTTTAGTTTACCTTTTATATATATAGTTCTATATAGTAGCTATACTATATAATAGCTCTATAGTAGTAGGCGATATAGCTATAGCTATAATAGTTATAGTATTACTTAATATTAACGTCTACTAAGTATAGTTTATAGTTAAATATTTCCGCTTTCTATATAACCTTATTACTATAGAGCTCCTTTACTATAGTAATATCGCTAACTATAGTAACTAAGATTAAGCGCTTTTATTCGTTCTTTAAGAAAAAAGGCAAACTTTACTAATCGCTAAGTTATCTTTCTAAAGCTCCTATAAGCTACTAGTATAGTATATATTACGTAAGCGTTTTATATATATACTTTTAATAATAATAAGGTATTTGCGCTTTACTATTATTACTTTAGTTTTAAATATAAAAGAAATTTAAGCTATTTAAGCCTTATAGTTTTAGGCGTTATACTTAAATATAAAAAGACGTTTTTTTACTATAAAGCGCTATATAGTAACTACTTCTTTATTACCGAAGGTCTAATTAACTACTATAATAGTATTAACTAGTTCTCTATAGCTATATACTTTTATAGTATTATAAATCGTAAGCTTTTTATTATAGCAGGCTAAGACTATAAGCTGTAGTTTTTATACTTTTAAGCTACTCGGTAATATTATAAAAGCTATAACCTATACTTAAGATCGGTTTAAAAGGCTTATTACGTTCTCTATAAAGGCGTTACTTATAAAGGCGTAGCTTACGATAGCCTTACGTATAGCTACTTCGATTTTATTATAAAAGTCTGCTTATATAATTAGTTAAGTAGCGTTTATAAAGCTTTTACGCAGACTTTACGTAGCTTTTATATAATAGTTCTTAGTAAGGTTAAGAACCTTACGTATCTTATCTTAGCCGATAAAGTCTGCTAATTATTATCTTATCTTTATAAGTATTTCGAGGTTAGTACTTACTACGCTCTTGTTACTTATAGGCTACTTAATTGTTATTATTATCGTAGCGTAAGCGCGTTAGCTATAGTTAAGGTAGTATCTGTTCTATTCGATTCCTGCCGTTCCGGTATCGATTACTATAAGAAGCGCTTTATACCTAGCGCCCTCGCTACTACGCTTTAGCTGCGTAGCTATCGCTAGGCGTAGCTTCGCGTAACGATTCTAATTCTAAAGTTAGTTTCGAGTTTCGATCGCAGTTAGCACTAATAGGTGCTAATTTATCTTAGAAGAGCGTTTTATATAAGTATTAAGGTAAAGTAGTAGTTTTTAAAAGTAGCTAAAGTAATTATAAAGGCTAAGTAAAGTTAATATTACTTTTAAGCTACTCCTTTTATATATAAAAATCGAATCTAATAAAAGGTAGTATAAGCTTAAAAGTATATAATTAAAACTGCTTAAATAAAGTATTAGCGTTATATAGTTACTATAGCTTCTTATAATAATATAACGTTTTAAAAGCTTAAAAGATAGGCTAGGTTATAAAGCTATAAACCCCTCGACCCCTTTACGCTACCGCTACTTTAAAATAACGCAGAAAGACTTACTAAATATTTATATTTTTAAAAGATTAAGGTTTTTATAGGTAAGTTCTTTCTAGTTATAGCTGCTAACTTATTAGATTTAATAGAAAAAAGACCTTTCGGTAAGAAGATAAAACTAAAGCGCGTTTTTATATAAAAAAGCGTCTTAAAAGCAGATATTAAGCTAGCTCTTTAAAGCACTTAAGTATAAAAAGCCCTTAGTAATAATCTTCTCTTAACTAGCTTAATTAAGCTATATAAAAAGCCCTTTTAAAAAGCTATTACTTAGATAGTAGAAAAGAGCTTTATACTAGTATACTACCTATAGTGCTTTTATAGCGTAAATATTATTATCTTATTTAAACTTAGTAAAACTACTAAAAAGAAATAACTTATAAGCGCTTATAGACCTATTACTTTACTATATATTATTAGTAAAATAGTTAAGAAGGTACTAAGTATATATATTATAAATATAGTAAAAAAGTAAAACTTACTAATAAAAAGCTAAATAGGTAAATAAAGGGCCTAATCGATAAAGCTTATAATTAAAGTTATTACTAAAATAGTATTTATAGTATAATAAAGTAGTATAATAGCTTTACTTTTATAGCTTAATACTATAAGCGCTTTTAATATTATTAACTATAACTATCTAATCGAAATTATATACCGGAAGGGATACTTATTATAAGTTTAATAATAGATTTATAGCTTCCTCGATATATAAATAGTACGCTTCTTCTTCGATAGAGTTATATTAAAGCTATATACTTTATAGGTAAGAGTTCTATAAAAATCCCCTTTATTCCTAATTCTATTTCTCTTATATATTACTATACTATATAAAGCTTTTTAAAACGATAATATCGTTATAATTAGTTTCGTAAATAATATAAATATCTTAATTATAAGTTATAATATTAATAAGAACTACTAGCGCTTAAACTATATATATACTATTTCTAAAGAATAAAGACTGTAAATAGGTATAAATTTTATAGCCTACAAAAGTAAACTAATTTACTTTATCTATAGTTATAAAGCGTTTAAGTAGCTAATACGTTATAGTATAGTAACGGTTATATTAGTTAAAGTAGTTAAGTTTTTTAGGGTTTAGTTTAATTATAAGCTATACTAATACTACTACTTTAAGAAAATAAAAGAAGATAAAAGACTTAGATATTTATACTTGTTATACGCCTTATCGCTACTATATAAAGCTATAGTAGTACTAAAATAAAAAAGATTTATATAAAAGTAATATATAGCGCTATTACTTATAAAGCTTTAGCGTAGTATATACTTTTACTAACTTAACTAATAAGAATTAGAAAATACCTATATATTATTTAGTTATAATACTTATATATCGTTATTAACGTTTTTAAAACGACTTTTATAAAGCTATTAGAAAAAAAAGTGAAGTATTTCTACTTTAAGCTAAACTTTAAAAGCTATAAGTTTATTATTAAAGTAACTAAAATAGCGTAATATATATATAGCGTTCGAAACGTAATAAAAGTATAGTTTTATAAATATAAAGCTTAACGCTACTAGAAATAAACCTTCTTTAAGAATAGAGAAAATACTATAGCTCTTATATAATAACTACGCTATAAAAAAAATATATAGAAATATTAATAATAGAAGAATCAGATAGTAAAGCCTTTATTAAACTTAAACCTTTATAAATAGAAGGAATAATAAGACAGCTTTAAAGAAGCTATAATAAGGCGCTTTATAAGCTCTATACTTATACTAATAGTATAGCGCTTACCTCTTTTTATAAATAGAATTAGCAGCCTTTATCTTAGCCTAGCTAAATATAAATCTTTAACCTTATTCTAAATCCGAATAAAAGTAATAAGCTTTACTAGCTATTTATTTACGCGCTATATCCTTAAAGTATATATACTGCTCTACCGATATAAAAGAGGTAAGAAAACTACTTTTTACTTAATTATTAGATATACTAAGTTAATAAAAGAATATAAGCGCTTTTACTACTTATTTATATTATAAACGCTATAATCGTATTATAATTTCGAGATAACTATTAGCGAAGATACTATTATAGGCACTATAATTAAGTAGCTACTTTAGATAAGAAGGCTTTTATTATATCGACTTATACTTAAGATAGTATAGAAGGATATAGTATAGTATAAATAGCGTAAAAGAATAGCGTTAAAATAAAAGAATATTTTAGTTTTAGTAGCTTAGGCTAGATATTTTATTTAATAGTAAATTAAAGTTACTAGTATAGTATAAGTACTAAGTAGCTATAAGACGCGAGTATAATAAGAGCGCGGCTTTTATATAGCGAGATCGTAGTATATAAGTTTTCTCCTAGCACTTAGGTTCTTATATAGCTAATTAGACTATAAAGGTTCTATATACTTTTTAAGCAGGTCAGTGTATAAATATTATTATTATTATTATTATTTATAGTTTTTAACTTAATAAAGTATTTATATAATAAATATAAGTCTATATAAATTATAAAAGGGATTATAGGAAAGTTCAGTTAATTTATAACTATCTTAAGTATAGATAAAATAATAGCTTTAAAGTTAAAACTATTAACTATACTATAAATTTTAAAAGCTAAAACGCTTTAAGTAATACGTTTATTCTTTATAAAGAATTAATATAAAAGGTTTCTTTTTATCTTATACTATATAGTATCGTTACTCTTCTCTTTATTAATAAAGGCGATAATAAAGCTAATTTAAGAATTAAGGTCTCGGTTATTTATAAAAAAGCTATTAACGAAAATAGTTAATCTAATAGTTATTAAATTTAAAGTAATATATTACAATATAAGCCTTAGTTATTATACTTTATTTACTAATCGAGATAATAGTTTAAATATTATGGTCTTTTTTATCTAAGTTTTAAATCTAGGCTATAATAAAAAGATTAAAAGTAGTTTTTAGCTAGTAAATACATACTAAATACGCTTTATAGGCTCGTTATTCTAAATACTATTATATATAGTTAGTTAACTTAATATTAATTATCTTAATCTTACTTCTTTAGCCTTTTTATTCAATATAAATAAAGCTATAGCTATTAATAGTTATTTTTATACTATTAAAGTCTAAAAGTATTATTATTATTAGCGTTATCTTAAGCTTATATTTAATTTTAATTTTCTAAATTTTCTCTTCTTTTATCGTAGAAAAGGTAAGCGTTCCGAGTATAAAGGTATTGTCGGTCTATATACCGACAAAGCTAAAAACGTCTTTACTATTAGTTATAATAAAAAGGTAAAGGTTATATATAAAAGTAGCTATTCCGAGTCTCTTATAATATTGCTTATAATACGTTATCTATTAGTAAATACTAACCTTAGCGATACTATATAGCGGTTGATAAGCTATATAATTATTTAAAGAGGGTATTAAGGTATAAGTTCTTTAAGGAGCGTAGCTAAAATTATCTACTTTAATATTAACTTTAATTAAAAGTAAGCTTATAGAAGATCTTAAAGTTTAATAGATATTTCTATCTTTAGAAATAATAAAGTAAGAGTAGCGATAATACGCTAGTTAACTTATTAAATTATAAGTAACTAAATAAAGATATTTTTTTACTAGTATTATTATAGCCTTAAATAATTAATTATAACTTTTCGTACAGCTTCTTAGTCTTACCTTTAACCTTATAAACTATTTATACCTTAAATAGATAATAAAAGCTATAAGCTTTTTTATTAAAAAGCTTAAAACGAAAGACGTTATAGCTAATAAGGTTTATAATTTTTTATTATTAAACTCTTTAAAGTGTTCGCTAAGGCTTATAATTATACTATTATATCGTAGCTTTAGTACTAGCTTATATTTATTCTTCTCTTTCTATATAAGAAAAATAAAGGTAACTGGTTTTAGCTTATTTATTAATTTAAAAGGGTAGCCTCGCTTTTAAAGTATTATATAGTTAGTATAGAACTTACCGGCTATAAAAGGTAGTATATATAAATCTTTGTTTTAAAGCTTTATATAGTTAGAGTAAGACTAGCTAATTATAAGAGGTATAAATATATAAGGTTATAAAAGTAAGAATTCTGTTTATAACCTCTTAAGGTTAGTATAAGACTAGCTAATTATACGATATTTGAATATATAGGGCTTTATAGGTTTAAATTTAGGTTTAAATTTATTCTGCGCTAGACCGAGTATATGAGGCTTCGCAGGTATAAGTTTAGGTTTAAATTCCTTTTATAGTAGACCGAGTATATAAGGTTTCGAAGGTGCTAAATCGCTATAGGCTATACCGAGCGTACAAAGTACTAAAAGTATAATTTCGTTATTACAGTAGTATAGGCGAACTAGCGTAGATCGAAATTTAATAAGGTTATTAAAAAGGTCTAAAGTAAAATTATAACTGTTAACTATAATTAATTTATATAGGCCTTACTAGCCTTCTTTCTTATACTATACACGTACTTTACTTTAAAAAGGTAAGGCTATCTAACTCTATATATTTAAGCTATTTTATATAGTAATAGTTTTATTAATCTATTGTTCTGTAAAGAACTTACGTAACACTTTTATTGCCTTTATAATTACCTTTAAGCGCTTTAGTATCGATAGTAATAGAGGTAAATCGAGGTTTATATAAGGAAAAGCACTAAAAATAAGTAATATAAGTATTAGGCTGTCTAGGCATACAGTATTATTAATAGCTTTTATAGCTATCTATAAGATAGCATTATTACCGAGAATATTTAAGAGTTTTACGTATAAGATGTCGAAAGTATAGTATATAAGGCTAGAATATCTTCCGATCTTACTAATAGACTAATATACCTTTATAGGCACTTATTTATATAATCTCTATAATCTTAGCTTTATTTCGGAGTTCCGCCGATATAAAGTTTATATTAGTATTATAAACTATTTAGTTAAAAGGTCTGAAATATCTATCTATCTATATTATCCGGAGAGCTTTTTATATATCTTTTACTAATAGAAAAGCAAGAAATCGTACTACTTAAAAAATATTAATAAGTCTATAGTGTAAAGTACGGCCTTACTAAGCAGATATATTACGTCTACAATAAAGTTATAATTAAAGTTATAATTATCCCTTAAAGTAAACTTAAACTATTAAAAGGTAAGGCTATATATTTAGTAGTAATAATAAAACTTTATAATAGCTTTAAAGGCTATAAGATCGGCTTTATAACCGGTATTCTATAAAAGGCAGGAAAGATAATTAACGGAAGGATATCTAAAGCGATAGTAAAGTCGTTATAACTTATATTCTATAAGAATACTCTAGCTTCTTCCTTTAAAGTAACGAACTATAAATAGTCTTACTTCTAGATTACTAAAATAGTCTTCTCTTTACTATAGCTATTTATTTTAACTAACTCGTCTATTATATTTTAGAAGAAAATACCTAATTTATCTATATCTTATATATATAAAAGGAAAGAGGTTAAAGTATTAACGATATAAAAGGTTATAAGTCTAATAGGTAACTTAACTATAGCAGTATTAAAAGAATACGATTATAATGCCTTACTAAACTTAATTATTACTTCGCTAGCTTATAAAATATCTATTTTTATATAATAATTATAGTAGTAACCTTTATAAAATACCTAACTATAGTTATAGGGTTACTATTATTAAAAAGTATATATATATAAGGGTTCTCCTATATAATACTTATCTTCGTGCCTTTATAAATAATTAAAAGGAAATAAATCTTATTATAGAAATAATACTTAGATTAATAACTAAAAAGTAAACTATAAAAGCTATCTAAATAATAATGGCTATATTATATATTTAGCTCTTTAGTATAAGCTTACAATACTTATAGTAAGAGTACTATAAGTAACCTTTACTTATATAGCTTATAAGTTAAATACTATAAGCTTTTAAACTTTAACCCTAATACTAACTAAAAGGTAGACTCTATACCTTAGTATTATTAGTCTAGTATTTTGGTATCTGTATTATATTTCTTATATAACCTAAATAAGCACCTCTAGCGTCTGTTCCTTTAGGTTATAATATTCTACTTTAAAGTTTTTATAGTATAAAGCGAGGTATTAATTATAACCTACTATAAACAATTTAGCTGCTTTTATATTCTGTATAATTCTTGAAAATCTCGACTTTAAGTATTAACTTTAAAAAGTAAACTAAAATATTAAAATAATAGTATCCTTATATAAAACCTTATCGTCGCTAATACTAGTAATAGAGTATATAAATATTAAATCTATAAGATAGTTTATAGTCTTTCTCTTATTATTATAGATAAAGGCTTTATTATTATTACTTATCTTATTATCGGCTAAGTTAAAATTATTTAGGCTATATATAACTTTATAGCTTTTATAGTTAGCTAGAAAGGTTATAAAGCCTTCCTTTATAAGAATTTTATTATTATATATTTAGTGAACTAGTAGCCTTCTTTACTATAGATAAAGCACTTCTTCTTTCAATATAGCTACCGTTGTTTATCGTTATAGTAGTTATTCCGGAATTCTTTTTCTATAAGAGCTCGGGCTATTCCTTTAAAAGCAAAAACGTCTTTTTTAGCGGTTATTATTATACTAACGGTTAAAGGAATAGATCTCTTTGTTAAAACGTTTCTAAATAAATTAGCCGTTAGTACTATTCTTTTACTTAAAAGATAATTCGAGATAAATAGAGGTCTTAGAAGAGTTTCTTATATAAGATAGCTAATATATATAAAGCGTACTCGAATTCCGGTACGCTTTTATAGGCTCGAAAGATAGTTATTCTTACAATCTCGTCTTTAGCGTAGCTAAGGCTAAAAGCGCGCTAATATAGCTATAACTTATTTAATAAAGATTAAAGGACTTCTTATAGGTTTTATCGACGTTCTTTTTATTATACCGAAAGTTATTAAATATAATATTAGTTTAATTGCTATAGTACTATTAGTAATTAGTATTTATCTCGAAATAGGTCTTTAGCTTTATATAAGCTATAGTAAAGCTACTTATTATACTAATATAATAGATATAATATATCTCTACCTAGCTTATAAAGATTTATAGAAGTATAGCGTAAAATTAGTCTAGCTTAATACTATTATAGTAGTAAAAGTTTATAAATATCTTTAACTTATTATCTAGCAGGTTATATAGTTTTCCGGTCTATTTCCTCTTTTTAGCCTATACTCTTATAAAAGGTATAATCTTATTAAGTTTTAATATACGACTAAATACCGGATAAGAAGGAAGAGTTTTATAAAGATTATATAAAAAGTTATAAAGACACTTAACTGCTAGAAGGTATTGCGTTCTTTATTAATTAAGGGGTACCGGCTTAGCTATAATCTGTTAAAAAAGGCTATTAGCTTAAGCTATATTTTAACTAAGGTTTTTAAAGTAGCTTAAATAAAGGTAGTTTATTATACTAAGTTATAAAAGGCTACTTATTTTAAGAGTTACTTAGTAGTAGTAGTAGTTAAAAAGGAGGTTATATAGCCGGTCTTTTTAAAATCTAGATATCTGCTAACAGTAAAGTAAAAGGTTATATATTTAGGCGTAGTCTTATAGTCTAATTTCCTCTTATAGGCTATAAGAGGCTTAAAGATCGACTTAATCTTATTATACCTTTTCCGAAGGCTTTAAAAGAATTTCGTTATAATACCTTACTAAAGAGTTTTTTAATTAGGTTAGGTCTTTTTAATTTTACTATAGAAATTAGTCGATTAGGCTTAAGTTTTATTATTATTACCTATTTAGCTTTATTAACTTTAACGCTTAGTAGAAACTTAATCGTTTTTATCTTTTATATAGGCTATAAAGGGTATATCTCTAGCTTTAAGATCTTTAAGACCAATAAGGTAAAGTAACCTTTATATAAGCTTATATAAATTCTTTTCTTTTAGAATAATATTTTCAATTTTTCTTCTTTAGGCTATATTAATAAGCTTAAATATAGCTTTATCTTATCTTTCGAATTCTTTTTAGAAATTAAATAAAAGGGTATTATTAGTTATTTATTATTACCCGAAAGCTCTAATAATTTTTATAGCGTATATTATTATACTCTTTTTATCTATACTATTACTATTCATAGGTAACTATTATAGCTCTAAGTTAATTATATCTTAGCCTAAGTTACTAATATATAATCTTATATATACTTTTATAATATATTACTTAGCAAAGCTAAGTTATTCTTTTTTACTATAAGCGTTAGAAGCTATTATAGTAATAGGGGAACGATAAGTTATATAGAAAGGTTATTATTTTTAATAGAGATCGAGATAAAAGTATAGTCTTAATAAAAGGGAAGAAAAAAGAAAGATTATTAAAAAAGGGTTTTACGGTTATCGCTTTATACAAGCAACTATTATTTACTTATATAATAAAGCGTACTAATAGGTTATAAGATATCCTTCTATATAGACGCGTTACTATTAAATTAGTTTAGAAAGGTCTAATAATAACTAGAGGTTAATATTAACTATTTTATAAAGGTTAGCTATACTTAAATAACTATAATATAGTTTTAATTATAGTGTAGATCTTATAACTCGATTAACTAAAAGAATAGCTTATAAAAGAGACTTAATCTTTAATTAATAATTATAAGATAGTTCTGTTTTTTCTTTCTTAGCTATTAAATAATAATAATAATTATAATATTTATACGCCGACTTGCCTAGAAGGCATATAGAACCTCTATAGTCTAGTTAGCCGTATAAGAACCTGAGTGCTAAAGAAAAACCTATACGCTATGTTCTTACTACGCAGAAGCCGCGCTATTATTACGCTTATATCTTATAGCTACCTAGTACCTTTACTATATTAGTAATCTTAATTTATTACCTAGATAAAGCACTTAGCTTAAGCCGCTAAGATTAAAATATTCTTTTATTTTAATACTACTCTCTTACGCTATTTACGCTATACTATATCTTCTTATACTATCTTAAGTATAAGTCGATATAATAAAAGCTTTCTTATCTAAAATAGCTACTTTATAATAGTGCTTATAGTAATATCTTTACTAATAGCTATCTCGAAGTCACGATATAATTATATCGCCTATAGCGCGAGTAAGTAGCGAAAACGCTTACGTTCCTCTACTAACTCGGTATATCTAATAACTAGATAAAAGATAGTTTCTTTACCTCTCTTATATCGGTAGAGCGGCGTATATACCTTAAAAACGCTATACGCGAATAAGTAGCTAGTAAAACCGATTACCTCTATTTAGATCTAAAATAAAGCTAAAGATTTATATTTAGCTAAGCTAATATAAAGGCTGCTAATTTTATCTATAAAGAGAGGTAAGCGCTATACTACTAGTAGAAGTATAGAGCTTATAAAGCGCGCTATTATAGCTTCTTAAAAACTATTTTTACTATTTTTTTTATATAGAGGCTAAAGTCTAATAAAGGCTTTACTATTTAGTCTTTTTACTATTAGTATTTCTATACGTTATCCTTATAGTATAGTCGCTATATAAAAGCTATAGTATCTTCCCTATCCTTTAAAAGGGTCTGTTTTTACCGGTACTAAATCTTATATCTAAAAAGCTACGCCTTTATTACGTCTTAAACACTATATATACGTTACGCTATCCCTATTTACTTAAGCCGGGCTTTAAAGGCTATAAATCTGCTATTAAAGTAGACATTAATTAAAAAGGATCTTATTTTTTTTCTAGTAGCCTTATAAGAGCCGCCTTAAAAGCGCTAATAATAATATAAAGTACTATAACTAAGTAGCGTATAAATATTTTCTAATTCTTATCGGTTAAGTTAGTAATAGCGTATACTACGCTAAAGCCTTATAAGTAACAGCGCTATATATTACTTTTATATAAATCTCTTTTATTCTTACGCTATTATAGCTTTATATAGTAGCTATAAGGTAAGTAAGTATAAACGTCTAAATCTTTTCTTTTAATCTTTTAGAGATAGCAGCGCTAATATAGCTTATAATTAAGCTAAACGCTAAACAACCTAGCTATTTTAACTAGTATAACTATTTCTATATTATAGCGTACCGGCTGCTTAAGCGCTTTATAGCTATAGGTAAAGTAAATTAGTTTACTTTTATAAGCTATAAACCTTATATTAACTTAAAATCTCTATTCTTTATATATAGCGTATACACGTTTTAAGCGCTAGTAGTTCTCTTCGATATCGCTACTTACTACTAAGATATTTATATTATCTATAAAGCCGACTATAATAATACTATTACTTTAAAAGGCTTTATATAGTATAGCAAATATAAGAGAGAATTAAAGAGAAGAGAGATCTTTATAAAACTCTTACTTATAAGATACGCAGCTCTAATATAGCTTTATTAAAAAAGAGGCGTACTATTTACATATTAAAGAAGCTAGAAATCTATTACTAAACCTATAGCGGATATCCCTTCCGGTATATAATATTAACTAGATAGTTATAGTTAATAGTATTAAAGACGCTTATAATATTAAGCTATAAAAGTAAAGCTACTACGCTACTCTACTATACTATAAATACTACTTTAGTAATAACCTTAATTATAAGCTTTATTAATTAGGCTCTCCGGTTACTTATCTAGCCTTTAGGTAGTAAGTCTTACTCTTTTATTATATTTATAATTAATATATATATTTAGCACCTTCTTAACTACCTTACTAATAATATATAGTAGGGCGATAAGTCTATAAGCTCTTTTAAGTTATTTTTTTTTAGTAGTTTTACTAGCTTTAAGTAATTAATAATATTCGCGCTACGAAAACGCTATAAGTAGTATACTAGTATAAAGCTTCTTTCTACTATCTAAGTAATAGCTTCTTAAAAGGGCTTTCTATATAACTTAATAAGGTTAATTAAGAGGAGATCGTTATTAGGGGCTTTCTATAGTTAGGTGCTTTAAAGGGCCTGCTTAATATCTACTTTTAAGACGCTCTTTTATATTAAAAACGCGCCTTAGTTCTACTTTCTTATTAAGAGATCCCTTTCTAATATATCTAAAAGGTTAGCGGCTATAATAAAAAAAACTTAGCTATAAAGACCTCTGCTTTTTAAGAGTATATAGTATGCTTAGTAAGCCATTTTACGTTACTCTTAAGCAGTAGCAGTATAGGGAGGTTAAGGGGTTTATAGCTTTATAGCTTAGCGCATCTCTTAAGCTTCTAAATCGTAACGTTATTATAAGAAGCTATAGTAACTGTATAGCGCTAGCACTTTACTTAAGCAGTTTTTATTATATACTTTTAGGCTTATACTACTTCTCGTCGGATCTGATTTATATATATAGAGAGAGTAGCTTAAAAGTAGCGTTAGCCTCGCTTAGCCTTTTTAATTACTTTAGCTACTTCCGGAGACTATTACTTTATCTTAATACTTATATATACTTTCCGCTATAAGGTTACTATTTAGGTAATACGTTAGAGCTCTATAGTAAAGTAGTTTATATAATAGTCTAAGTTTATAATATTATTAAATCTGTCTAAGATATATATCCTTTACACTTTAACTTTAATAAGAAAAAGGTTTATAACTACTTATAATTAGCTAGCTAGAGCGTTGCTAAGTTATAATTACTATACTACTTATATAACGTATATAAGCTATAGGTTATAGTCTAACCCTTTTTATTAAAGCTTTTTACTATATTTATAATAGACTTTATAGCTATATTAAATTAAGTAAGGTTAAGTATAGAAAGTCTTTCTTTATATTTCTTGCAGGTAATACGGCTATAAGGCGTAGTAAGGCTAAGGTTTTAGCGCTACGCGAGCGTAAAGAGTTTATATACTATAGCAGAGGTTCTCTTTTCTCAGTCCTATAGTAGGTAGTATATATTAAAGTCGCCGATAAGGATGTTATATCTAAGCAGCGCCTTTATAGCGAGGTCGGGGAGCAGGCTCTGCCTATACGCGCCCTAAGCTAGTTCGGCGTATATTAACTAAATCGTAAATAGCTTGTCTCCTTTGTCGAATATAACTAAGCTCTAGTTATAGCCCGACTTCCCCTCCTACGCAGTAGGAGAGAAGCGTTCGTGTACTAATAGCGCTGCTCGGCTACTGCTCGCATATATTCTTAGCTATTAAAGATTACTATATAATTACTAATTAGTATTAGTTAGGCCTAAAGTAATACGTATTATAAGGTAACGAACTAGATTTAGTTATTTAGGTTATTATTATTCTATATCTGTCTTGAAAATAAAGTTATCTAAAAGGTATAAGTTAAAGGCTATTTCTAAGTATAGGTAACAGATTCTGCCGGCCTATAAGGCAGTAAGAAACTTACCGCCTTCCTATCTAATACCTTTACCCTCTATATTATTTTACCTATTCTACAAGATAACTTATTCTTTATAGCTAAGATATTTCTATTATTAACATTAACTTTTTCGCTTTTAATATAACTATTATATAAGACTAATATAAAGACTTTAATATTTAGCAGTTTTGCTTATAACTTATATATAAATATAGGCTAAAAACTTTATATAATAGTTTATAAATATTACTAAACTAGCTTTAGCTATTATACTAGTTATTTAATATACAATACTATTATATTAGTTAACTAGTAGTTTAATTCTATAAAGCGCTTTATTATCAAAGATTTTACTTAGCTATTACGTCTAAATATTAGAAAGTTAAGAAACTAACTTAGCTATATTATAGATATTAAGTATTTACTATTATCGATTTCTTATAGCATAATTAAAAGTGTTATTAGGTAGTTACCTATATATTTATCTACATTTTTTATTAAGAATAAGTTATAATTTATTCTTATTTTAAGTCTTCTAAGATAATAGAGTGCAATGTAAACCCTGAATTACATATATAATTAAATCGAAATATATATATAAAGCCGGTATTAGGTAAGCTTAAAGTAAGTATAATACTAATATATTAAGTTTAAATTAAATAAGTGAAATTTCTTTATCTTTATTAAGACTTATTAAATAACTTAGCTTAGGACTATAATAGCCTTAAAATATAGCTATAACTATATAATAAATAATAGTTTAGAAGAAAGGATATAAATAGGATATAAGGATTTTAATAAGTAAGTAAGGTACATTATTATAACGCTTTTATAAGAAAGAGTAGGTTATATTAATTATGTTACTTATTCCTTTTAAAATCGGTATTACTTTCTAATTAAGGCTATACTAACTATTCCGATATATATCTTTTTAGAAGCTTAATACACTAAGCGAAAGAGACGCTTATAGTATACTTATATATTAGGCGTTATTTGCTATCTTATCTTTAAAGCTTCTTTTCTATTATCTAAATAAATAATAAACGTCGGTTTAAGAATATTTAATACTAGTAGTAATCTGTTTAGAGTGCTTAATTTTATAAGTTTAAAGTAAGAAGCTAGCAATACTAAATTATATAAAAGTAATAGACTTTTATTTATATAACAAGTATAATACTAACTATTAACTTAAGCGTTAGATATATAACAGATATTTACTATAAGGAAAGTAATAACTATTACTATTACTTTAAATGTCTGTTCTGTCTTTAAAAATGCTTATAAGCTTAAATAACCTCTTTATAACCGGTAATATCCTATATTATAACAGAATGTATATTTTAGAGTTAGTAGCTTAATTACTATTAAATATAAAACGAAAAGAAAAGAGCTTAATATAGTTTTTATAATAGACTATTTAATAGCTTTATCTACTTCTATTAAATAATACTCATTATAAAGTTATTAGCTTCGCTTAAATTAAGAAGAATAAATAGCTAAATAGTATAAGTAGTAATTACTTATTTAGTAGAATGATTAATAGAATATATTAAAACATGTTATAAAATAGTAAATACCTAGAATAGAGTCTTCTATATATTTAAAGGTAAATATTAAAGTTTTATACTAGAAATCCGATATTACTTAATTATTATAATTATTATAATTATATTAAATAACGATAACTACTTTTTAAAAGGTAATCTAATTCTAATCTTATTTTTTTAATAATTGTAATAAATCGGTAGTAGCAGGTTATAAATAGTATATAAATAACTACCTAATAGCTTTATTTTATAGATTACTTAAAGAAAGAAAAGTGAAAAGAGATATTAAATAGTTTAAGAGAGTAAAGAGGTTATTAAAAAGTGTTATAAGCGGTAAATAAAAGCGTAGTTGTATATAAGTATATTAGTTAAGCGTTCTTCTAAACTGCTTATACTAACTAATTACAGTTATTATACTATTACTATAAAAGAGAAAGGGGCTAGTATTATAAGCTAGAGTTTATCTTATATATACGCTATAGTAGATTTTTATTATATTAGCTATTTAGCTTCTAAAGAGAGTATAAATAGTAAAACCTATTTTATAACTACTTAAAGGCTAGCTATATATAGTTTTATTATTCTTTCTAACCTTTTTAATAAGTATATCTAGCAGTAAAAGGTTTAGTTATAGATTATTACCTAATAAAGCTTATTTTATATTAGAACCTAGTATTCTTATTTAAGTTAACTAGTAATATTTTAGTTAAAGCTAATTAGTTATATATAGTTATAGCGTTTATTAACTTTTTATAGATTAATTTTATATAAAAGGTTAAGAGAAGTATATATATATTATTTTTATATTATATTTAAATACTTTACTAACTAACTTTTATAAATGTCTGCTTATTTAAACACTTATATCGTAAAAATATTATAATATAGAAAGTTCTATAATTTATATATATTACTTATAAAGATATTAACTGCTTATTATAAATAAAAGCTAGTATAGTATGCTAATATTATAATTATCTAAAGATAATATAAAATACTTTATTTAAATATTATATAAATATAAAGATTTATAAATAAGCTAGTAATAAGCTTTAGACTAAGTTTATAACTAAAATAGGATTTATATAGGTTATATATATATTAGCTAAATAATAAGAAAATTAGGAGTAGGTTTAATAATAATAATAATAATATTTATATACTAACCTGCTATAAAAATATATAGAACTTCTATAGTCTAACTAGATATATAAGAACTTAAGTATTAGAAAAGGACCTATACGCTATATTTTTACTATATAAAAGCTGCGCTATCAATACGCTTGCGTTTTATAATTACTAAATATTTATACTATATTAGTAAACCTAATTAGCTATAAAAACTAAGCGCTAAGCCGGAATAGCTAAAAGTAATTCTTTTTATTCAAAAGCTGCTTTCTTATACTATTATCGCTACTTTTTATCTTTGTTTATAATCTTAAGTGCTAGCCTAAACGATAAAAGCCTTTTAGTTTTTAATAGCTACCTTATAATAGTAGCTATAATAGTAGTTTTATTAATAGCTATTGTAAAGTTACGGTATAAACGTAGCGTTTATAGCATAAGTAAACGGTAAAAACGCTTATAATTTTATATTAACTCAGAGTATTTAATTATTAAGTAGAAAACGGTTTGTTTACTTGTTTTATATCGGTAAAGTAGCGTATATACTTTTAAAACACTATATATAAATAAGTAGTTAGTAAAGCTAATTATCTTTATTCGGATTTGAAATAAAATATAAGAATTTATATTTAGCTAAGCTAATATAGAAATTACTAATTCTATTTATAAAATAAAGTAAGTACTATACTACTAATATAAGCTTAGTGCTTATAAAGCGCGTAGGTATTACTCTTTAAAGGCTTTTTTACTATTCTTTTTATTCTTAGAGAATAGAATACCTAAAAACGCTCTTCTAAGATAAATTAGCACCTATTAGTGCTATCTGCGCTCGAAACTTAAAACTAACTTTAGAATCGGAATCGTTACGTAAAGCTACGCTTAGCGATAGCTACGCAGCTAGGGCGTAGTAAGGGCGCTAAGTATAAAGCGCTTTCTATAGTAATCGATACCGGAATAGTAAGAATCGAATAGAGCAGATACTATTTTAATTATAGCTAAAGCGCTTACGCTATAATAATAATAATAACTAAGCAGCCTATAAGTAATAAAGGTATAGCGAGTACTAATCTCGAGATACTTATAAAGATAAGATAATAATTAATAGACCTTATTAGCTAAGATAAAGTATACGAGTATCTTAACCTTACTAAGAACTACTATATAAAAGCTACGTAGAGTCTGCGTAAGAGCTCTATAAATACTACTTAATAATCTATATAAGCAGATCTCTATAACGAAATCGAAATAGCTATACGTAAAGCTATCGTAAGCTACGCCTTTATAAGTAACACTTTTATAAAGAACGCGATAAGCCTTTTAAACCGATCTTAGGTATAGGTTATAGCTTTTATAACGCTACCGAGCGGCTTAAAAGCGTAAAAACTAAGGCTTATAGTTTTAGCCTATTATAGTAGAGAGCTTACGAATTATAATACTATAAAAGTATATAGCTATAGAGAACTAGTTAATACTATTATAGTAGTTAACTAGGCCTTCGGTAGTAAAAAAGTAGTTACTATATAGCGCTTATAAAGTAAAAACGTCTTTTTTATATTTAAGTATAACGCTTAAAACTATAAAGCTTATATAGAATCTTATAAACTATTCGAAAAAAAACGCTCTTCGAGACAAATTGGCACCTATTAGTGCTAACTGCACTCGAAACTCGAATCTGACCTTAGAATCGGAATCGTTAGGTAAAGCTACGCCTAGCTATAGCGACGCAGCCGGGGCGCGGCGAAGGCGCTAGCTATAAGGTGCTTCTAATAGTCGTTAACACAGGAACCGCAGGAATCGAATAGAGCCGCTACTACCCTAACTATAGCCTTAGCGCCTAAGCTATAACGACGACGACGACGACGACCGAGTAGCAGACGAGCTACGAGGAAGCAGCTAGCACAGACCTTAAGATACTCGTAAAGATCGAATAATAACTAGCAGACCTTATTAGCTAGGATAAGGTACGTAAGGTCTTTAACCTTACCGAGAACTATTACGTAAAGGCTGCATAGTCTCTGCGCGGGAGCTCTACCGACGCCGCTTAGCTAATTATACGCGCGGACCTCTATAACGAAATCGAAGCAGCCTTATATAAAGCCCTCGCAGGCACTGCCCTTACAGGCAACGGCCTTATAGGGAACGCGACGAGTAACCCGAACCGATCCTAAGCGTAAGTTATAGCTACCGGGACGCTGCTAAGCGGCTCGGGAGCGTAAGAGCCGCGGCTTATAGTCCCGGCCCGCTATAGCAGAGAGCTTATAATTCGTAATATTATAGCAATATATAGCAATAGAGAACTAGTCGATATAATTATAGCAGTTAACCGGGCCCTTAATAGTAATAAAGCGGTCGCCGCGCAGCGTATGCGTAGCAGGGACATCTTCTTTATATTTAAACATAACGCTTAAAACTATAAGTCTTAGACGGTATAGATCTCCCTCGTATTCGGAACCGAAGTAACGGCAATAAGGCGCGAATACCTTATAGTTATTAGAGGTATATATATAGGACGCCTACGCGACGTATACGCTATACCGGAGTAGCTTTTATAGGAGCTCTAGAAAGATAACTCGAAGGCGATCTATAAGGTTTGCCCTCTCCTCTCGAAGAATAAACAGGGACGCTTAATTCTAGTCGCCTCGATTAGCGATATCGCCGCGGTAAAGCAGCTTTATAGTAACAGGGTTATATAGAGGGCGGAAATATTTAACTATAAACTATACTTAGTAGACGTTAATATTAGGCAGTGCTATAACTGCTACGGCTACGGCTATATCGCCTGATATTATAGAGCTATAGCGCGGTATAGACGCTACACGGGAACTGCGTATAAAGGAGGTAAAATAGAGTACTCGGTATCGATAGACTAAACGGCTACCCGATACGTTTAGTATAAAGGCCCCTATACGGCGTAGGACCGTAGCTGCCCTATAGCGTAGGCGTAGCGTAAGCGCGTATAGGACGTATATAAAACTCGCCTATAGCAGTTCGAAGTCTGTAGCGTAAGCGATACTCCTATATAGAGTATAAATAACGAGGGCACCGATAGCTTTTAGACGGTTAGTAGCAGAAAGAAGACCTTACTTAGTAAGCCTATAAAGAACGTCTTCTGCCGAGGATAACCCCGCTCCTAAGCAGTAAGGATATCGAGTATACGCCGGTACCTATTACCGTATACGCAGCTTATACCGTAAACCTACTCCTTTACCTAAGAATAATAGACCTAAGCATACTCTTCTAGAATATAGGAGGTAGTAGATCGAACGTAGCGCTAGCGCTAAGCGGGCGCCCGGCTTATAATATTATAGCGATTTAAGAGCTATAAGTAAGTCTAAACACGTTAATAGTTATCTACCCGGCTTCGTTACTATATAAAGCAATATATATAAGTAGCGGTCGAGCGGCGCTATTCGTATATAAACGCTTCTCCTCTGCTATATAAGAAGGAAAGTTAGGCTATAACTAAAGCTCGGTTACTTTTAGTATAGATAATAAGCTACTTATAATATAGTCGATATACGCCGAACTAGCTTAAGGCGCGTATAGGCAGAGCCTGCTCCCTAACCTTACTACGCAGGCGCTACTCGGATATAACGTCCTTATCGGCGACTTTAATATACACTACCTATTATAGGACTACGAGGGAAGAACCTTATCTATAGTATATAAACTTTTAACGCTCGCGTAACGCTAAAGCTTTAACCTCGCTATACCTTATAGACGCGTTACCCGCGAGAAATATAGGGAACGATCCTCTATACTCGACCTCGCTTAGTATAGTCCCGAGGTCTAATATAAATATAGCAGAGGGCCTTAGTAGGAAAGGTTAGACTATAACCTATAGCTTATACGCGTAATACGCGTAACGAGGAAGCTATAACTAAACGACGCCCTAGCAGGCTAGTTATAGATAGCAGTCGACCCCCTTCTCGTTATAGTCGAGGCACAGAAAATATATATCTTAGACAGATTCGATAGTAAAGCCGACCTAGACTACTATATAGACTACTTAACTACAGAGCTCTAGCATATTGCCTAAGCCGCAGCCTTACGGCGAAAGGCGAACTCGGGTATAAAGGCTAAATAGTAGTCCTCGGAGGTAACTAAGGCGATAGCCGTAGCTAAGTAAGCTAGGCGTTACTTTTAAGCTGCTCCCTTAGTATATATAGACCGGATTAGACGAAAAATAGTATAAGCCTAAAAGCGTATAATCTAAGCCGCTTAGGCGAAATGCTAGCGCTGCGCGGTCGCTACGGTATCCTACGATAACGCGACGATCTAGAAGCTTAAGCGGTAGGCTAGACTATAAAGCTATAAACCCCCTGACCCCTTTACGCTACTGCCGCTCCGGCGCGGCGTAAGGGGACCTGCTAAGTATACTACGCACTCTTAGAAGGCAGAGGTCCTTATAGCTAAATTCTTCCTAGTTATAGTAGCAGACCTATTAGATATATAAGAGAGAGACCTATTAGCAGGGAGTTAGAACTAAGGCGCGTTTTCGATACGAAAGAGTGTCTTTAAAGCAGATATTAAGCTAGCCCTATAAAGCACCTAACTATAGAAAGCCCTCGGTAACAACTACCTTTTAATCGGCTTGCTTAAGTTATACGGAAAGCCTCTTCGGGAAGCTATCGCTCGAATAGCCGAAGGGAGCTTTATATTAGTATATTACCCGTAGCGCTTTCGTAGCGTAAACGTTATCGTCCTACTAAAAACCGGTAAGACTACCGAGGAGAAATAACTTACCGGCGTATATAGACCTATAGCTCTATTACGCACTATCGGTAAGGTAGTCGAGAAGGTGCTAAGAATACATATCGCGGACGTAGCAGAGGAGCAGAACCTACTACTAGAGGGCTAGATAGGTAACCGAAGGGCCTGCTTAACAGAGTTAGCTATACGGGTAGTTACTAAAGTAGTATTTATAGCGTAGCAGAGTAGCGCGGTAGCTTCGCTCTTATAGCTCGATATCGCAGGCGCTTTCGATACCGTTAACTATAACCGCTTAGTCGAAATTATATACCGAAAGGGGTACTTACTATAGATTTAGCGATAGATTTATAGCTTCCTCGACGCGCGAACGGTACGCCTCCTTTTTAATAGAGCCGCGTTAGAGCCGCGTACCTTATAGGCAGGAGTTTTATAGGGATCCCCTCTATCCTTAGTTCTATTCCTCCTATATATCGCTATACTATACGAGGCCCTCTAAGGCGACGGCATTATTATAGTTAGCTTTATAAATAATACGAATATTCTAGTTGCGAGTAGCGACGTCGAGGAGAACTATAGGCGTCTAAACCGCGCGTACGCTACGTGTAAGGTATAAGGACTCCGGGTAGGTATAGAATTCGCTGCCTATAAGAGCGAGTTAATATACTTTACCCGTAGCCGCAAAGCGCCTACGCAGCCGGTGCGCTGCGGTATAGCGATAGTTGCACTAATCGAAGTAGCGAGGTTCCTCGGCGTCTAACTCGATTATAAGCTGCGCTAGCGCTATTACCTCCGGGAGATTAAGAGGAAGCTAAAGACCTAGAAGTTCGCACTTACTTGCCTTGCAGTTACTATATAAGGCTATAGTAGCGCGAGAGCTAAGGAGATCTATACGAAAGTAATCTGTAGTGCTATAGCTTATAGGGCTTTAGCGTAGTATATACCTTTACTAACTCGACCGATAGAGATAGGAAATTACCTATACGCTACTTAGTTGTAGTGCTTACGCGTTATTGTCGGCGCCTTTAAGGCAACTCCTATAAGGCTAATCGAGCGAGAAACAGGGTGCCCCCTAATCGATATATACCTTAATAGCAGACTTACTGCCTTCGAGGTAAGGCTTAAGGTAACGGGGATAACGCGGCGTATACGTAGCGTTCGAGAAGTAATAGAGACGCAGCTAATAAGACAGAAGACCTATCGCCGCTAGAGACAGACCTCTAAGCCTTAAGATAGGGGAAGCACTACCGCCCCTACCTTAGCTCTTACGCGGTAAATACGCTACGAGGACAGTATATAGAAGCACCGATAGTAAAAGGACTAGATCGCGGGACCTCCGGTAGACCTAAGCCTCTGCGAATAAAAGGAACGGTAAGAGGGCCTCTAGGAAGTAGCGACGGCGCGCCTCGCAAGCTCTATACTCGCGCCGGTAGCGTAGCGCCTACTGCTCCTTACGGATAAAATTAGCAGCCTATACGTCGGTCTAGCTAAACACGAATCCTTAGCGCTATTCTAGATTCGAATAGAGGTAATCGGCCTTACTAGCTACCTGTTTACGCGCAGCGTCCCTAAGGTATATACGCCGCTCTGCCGATACGGGAGAGGTAAAGAGACCGCCTTTTACCTAGTCGTTAGATACGCCGAGCTAGTATAGGAACGCGAGCGCCTTTACTACTTACTAGCGCCGCAGGCGTTACGCTCCTACCGCGACTTCGAAACGGCCGTTAGTAAAGATACTACTATAAGCACGGTTATAAGGTAGCTACTAAGGACCGGAAGACTCTTATCGTTTAGGCTAGTACTCGAGATAGCTATAGAGGAGGTTACGTAGCGTAGGCAGCGCGAGAAAGCAGCGCTAGAGCAGGGGAATATCCTTCTTTTAGTAACTTAAGCTAAGTGCCTTATCTGTATAGTAAATTAAGGTTGCTAGTACGGTGACGGTACTAGGTAACTATAGGACGCAGGCGTAACGATAGCGCGGCTTCCGCGCAGTAAGAACGTAGCGTATAGGTTTTCCCCCGGCACTCGGGTTCCTATACGGCTAGTTAGACTATAGAGGTTCCGCATGCCCTTACGGCAGGTCGGCGTATAAATATTATTTTATAAAGCTTATATAGCTTAAATTTCTTTTATATTTAAAACTAAAGTAATAATAGTAAAGCGCGAATACCTTATTATTATTAAAAGTATATATATAGGATATCTATATAATATATATATTACGCTAGAGTAGCTTTTATAAAAGCTTTAGAAAAATAACTCGAAAGTAATTAGTAAAGTTCGCTTTTTCTTTTTAAAAAATAGATAAAAGCGCTCGATTTTAATCGCTTCGGTTAGTAATATTACTATAGTAAAGCAGCTCTATAGTAATAAGGTTATATAAAAGGCAGAAATATTTAACTATAAACTATACTTAATAAACGTTAATATTAAGCAGTGCTATAACTACTATAGCTATAGCTATATCGCCTGCTACTATAGAGCTACTATATAGTATAGACGCTATATAAGAACCGCGTATATAAAAGGCAAACTAAAGTATCCGGTATTACTAGACTAAATAGCTACTTAATATATCTAATATAAAAGACTTTATATAGTATAGAACTATACCTACTTTATCGCTTAAATATAATAAGAACGTATATAAGACGTATATAAAACTTACCTATAATAGTTTAAAGTCTATAGCGTAAGCGATAGATTTACGCTTAATATAAATAGCGTAGATATTAATAGCTTTTAGTTAGTTAGCGGTAATAAAAAGACCTTTTTTAGTAAACTTATAAAGGATATCTTATATTAGAGATAGCTTTACTCTTAAGCGATAAGAACGTTAAATATACGCCGCTACCTATTACTATATACGTAGCTTATACTATAGACTTACTCCTTACTTAAGAATAATAAACTTTAGTATACTTTTTTAAAACGTAAAAAGTAGCAGATTAAACGTAGCGTTAGCGCTAAGCAGGCCCCGGCTTATAATATTATTATAATTTAAGTACTATAAATAAGTCTAAATACGTTAATAGTTATCTATTTAATTTTATTGCTATATAAAGTAATATATATAAGTAGCGGCTAAGTAGCGCTATTTATATATAAACGCTTCTCTCTTACTATATAAGAAAAGAAGTTAGGCTATAACTAAAGCTTAATTATATTTAATATAAAGAATAAGCTATTTATAATTTAATTAATATACGCTAAACTAGCCTAAAGCGTATATAAATAAAGCCTACTCTTTAATCTTACTATAAAAGCGCTACTCGGATATAATATCTTAGTTAGCGACTTTAATATATACTACCTATTATAAGACTAAAAAAAGAGAACTTCTACTATAGTATATAAACTCCTTACGCTTACGTAGCGCTAAAGCTATAACCTCGCTACGCTTTATAGCTATATTATTTATAAGAAGTATAGAGAAAGACTATCTATACTTAACCTTATCTAATATAGATATAAAGTCTGTTATAAATATAGCGAAAGGCTTTAGTAAAAAGAGTTAGACTATAATTTATAATTTATATACGTTATATAAGTAGCGTAATAGTTATAATCTAGTAACGCTTTAGCTAGCTAATTATAAGTAGCTATAGACTTCTTTTTTATTATAGTTAAGGTATAGAAAATATATATTTTAGATAGATTTAATAATACTATAAACCTAAACTACTATATAAAATACTTTATTATAGAACTTTAATATATTACTTAAGTAGTAGCCTTATAATAAAAAGTATATATAGGTATTAAGGTAAAGTAATAGTCTTTAAAAGTAGCTAAAGTAATTATTAAGGCTAAGTAGGCTTAACGCTACTTTTAAGCTATTATTTCTATATATATAGATCGGATCTAATAAAAAGTATTATAAGCCTAAAAATATATAATTAAAACCGCTTAAGTAAAGTACTAGCGTTATATAGTTACTATAGCTTTTTATAATAACGCTATAATCTAAAAGCTTAGAAAATAGGTAAGACTATAAAGCTATAAACCCTTTAACCTCTTTATACTACTACCGCTTAAGAGTAGCGTAGAAAGACCTGCTAAGTATATTATATACTTTTAGAAGGCAGAGGTTTTAGTAGTTAAGTTTTTTTTAGTTATAGCTACCGACTTATTAAATATACCGGAAAAAGATTTTTTAGTAAAAAAATAGAACTAGGGCGAGTTTTTAATATAAAGGAGCGTTTTAAAAGCAAATATTAAGCAGGCCTTTTAAAGTACTTAACTATAGAAAGCCCTTAGTAATAATTTCCTCTTAATTAGCCTTATTAAGTTATATAGAAAGCCTTTCTAAGAAGCTATTATATAAATAATAAAAGGGAGCTTTATACTAGTATATTACCTATAACGCTTTCGTAGTACGAATATTATTATCTTATTTAAACTTAGTAAAACTACTAAAGAGAAATAACTTATAAGCGCTTATAGACCTATTGCCTTATTATATACTATTAATACGGTAGTTAAGAAAGTACTAAGTATATATATTATAGACGTAGTAGAGAAGTAAGATTTACTATCTAAAGGCTAGATAGATAACTAAAGAGCCTAATTAATAAAGCTTATGATTAGGGTTATTACTAAAATAGTATTTATAGCGTAGCAGAGTAGCGTAGTAGCTTTACTTTTATAGCTCGATATTATAAGCGCTTTTAATACTATTAATTATAACTATCTAGTCGATATTATATACTAGAAAGGGTATCTGCTATAGTTTTAGTAATAGATTTATAGCTTTTTTAATATATAAATAGTATACCTTCTCTTCGATAGAGCTACGTTAAAGCTATATACTTTATAGCGTCCGACGGGGATCGGAACACACCTTCACGCTGCTCAGTCGCAGTGCCTACGCGTCGTAGTCGGCGCCTTTAAGGCGACCCCTGTCAGACTGCTAGAGAGCGAAACGGGGTGCCCCCTAATCGATATATACCTAAACGGCAGACTCGCAGCGTTCGAGGCGAGGCTCGAGAAGACCGGGATAACGCAGCGTATAAGCAGCACCCGAGAGGCGATAACAACGTAGCTTTTAAGACGGAAGAATAAACGACGTCGGCGACAGACCCCTCTTACTACAACACCCTCTCCTACAGCCTCTACGTAGCGACCTCGCTACGAAAACGGAACGCAGAAGCACCGATAGTAGAAGGACTAGATTACAGGACCCCCGACAGACCTGTGCCTCTGCGAATAGAAAGAACAGTAGGATAGGCTATAAGACGTAGCGACGACGCGCCTAGCGAGCTCTGCACTCGCACCGTTAGCGTAGCGCCTACCTACCCTTATAGATAAGATTAGTAACCTTTACGTCGGCTTAGCTAAATATAAGTCCTCTACCCTATTCTAAATTAGAATAGGGGTTATAGGCCTCGCTAGCTATCTGTTCGCACGTAACGTTCCTAACGTATATATGCTGCTCTGTTGCTATAGAAGAGGGAAAGAAACCGTATTCTACCTCGTCGTTAGGTATATAGATCTAATATCGGAGCGTAAGCGCCTTTACCGCTTACTCGCACCGCAGGCGCTTCGCTTATACCGCGACTTCGAGACGGCGATTAGCGAGGACACTACTGCGAACGCTATTACGAAGTAGTTACTATAGACTAAGAGGCTCCCGACGTTTCGACTAGCGATCGAGATCGCTAAAGAGGATACCGCGTAGCGCTAGAGGGAGGAGTAAGCAGCGCTAGAGCAGGGAAACGTATTCCTTACTATAACACAGGTTAAGAGACTAGTCTAAATAGCTAGTTAAGGTTGCTAGTACGGTGCAGGTACTAGGAAGCTATAGGACGTAGGTATAGCGAGGGCGCGGCTACCGCGTAGTAAGAACGTAGCGTATAGGTTTTCCCCCGGTACTCGGGTTCCTATACGGTTAGCTAGACTATAGAGGTTCCGCATGCCCTACGGCAGGTCGGTGTATGAATATTATTATTATTATTATTATATACTTTATAGGTAGGAGTTCTATAAAAATCCCCTCTCTCTTTAATTCTATTCCTCTTATATATCGCTATACTATATAAAGCCTTTTAAAGCGATAGTATTATTATAGTCGGCTTTATAGATAATATAAATATCCTAATAGTAAATAGCGATATTAAAAAAAACTATAAGCGCTTAAGCTATATATATACTATATATAAAGAATAGTAACTCCGAGTTAGTATAAAGTTTATAGCCTATAAGAGTAAACTAATATACTTTACTTATAGCTATAAAGCGCTTAAGTAGCCGGTACGTTATAATATAGTAACGGTTATACTAATCGAAACGGCTAGGGTTTTTAGCATCTAGCTTAATTATAAGCTATACTAGCGCTACTATCTCTAAAAGATTAAAAAGAAATTAGAGACTTAGACGTTTATATTTACTTACTTTATAGTTACTATATAAGGCTATAATAGCGTAAACGTGAAAAAGATTTATATAAAAGTAATATATAGCGTTATCGCTTATAAGGCTTTAGCGTAGTATACGCCTTTACTAACTTAACTATTAAGAATTAGAAAACTCCTATATACTATTTAATTATAATATCTTTATATTATTATTAGCGCTTTTAAGGTAACTCTTATAAAGCTATTAGAAAGAGAAATAAGGTGTCTTTTAATCGATATTTACCTTAATAGCAGACTTATAGCCTTTAAGGCTAAGATTAAGTAAATAGGGATAGCGTAATATATACGTAGCGTTTAAGATGTAATAAAAGCGCGGCTTTTTAGATATAAGACCTAGCGCCGGTAGAAATAAACCTTTTTAAAAGATAGGAAAAATACTATAGCTCCGATATAGCGACTATACTATAAGGATAGCGCGTAGAAATACCAATAATAGAAAGACTAGATAGTAAAGCCTCTATTAAACCCTAGTCTCTATAAATAAAAGGAATAGTAAGATAGGCTTTAAGAAGCTGCGATAGCGCGCTTCGTAAGCTTAGCACTCGTATTAGTAGCGTAGCGCCCGCCCCTCTTTATAGATAAAATTAGCTGCCTTTACGTCGGTCTAGCTAAATATAAATCTTTAGCCTTATATAATAGTTACAGTAGTAACCTTTATAGAATACCTAACTATAGTCGTAGGGTTAATATTATTAGAAAGTATATATATATAAGGGTCTTATTTAATATCGTTCTTATACTTTAAGTAATTAAGAGGAAATAAATCCTATTATAAGAATAATACTTAGACTAAAGAGTAAACTATAAAAGCTATCTAGGTAGTAGTAATAACTATATTATATATCTAGCTTTTTAGTATAGATTAATAAACTTAATATTAAGTCTGTTAATCCTTTTAGTATAAAGCTTTATAGACTCGATATCGAGTCTATTAAGTCCTTTACGCTTAACCTTAACTTTATTAGGTTCCTTAGTTAGCCGGAACTCTTTTATAAAGATTCTATCTTCTATAATATAAGCCCTACTTAGGCTGTATATAACTTCTAACCGCATAACCCCCTAGAACACCTTATTCTAGATCCGAATAGAGGTAATCGGCCTTACTAGCTACTTATCTACGCGTAGCGTCTCTAAGGTATATACGCTGCTTTACCGATATAGGAGAGGTAAAGAAACTGCCTTTTACTTAGTCGTTAGATATACTAAGTTAGTAGAAGAATATAAACGCTTTCGCTACTTACTCGCGCTATAGGCGCTATAATTATATTATAACTTCGAAATAGCTATTAGCGAAGATACTACTATAAGCACTATTATAAAGTAGCTACTTTAGACAGAAAGGCTCCTATTATATCGATTCGCACTTAAAATAGCATAAGAGGATATAGCGTAGCGTAAGCAGCGCGAGAAAGTAGCGTTAAGGTAAAGGAATATTCTAATCTTAGCGGCTTAAGCTAAAGGCTTTATCCGGATAGTAAATTAAAGTTACTAGTATAGTATAGGTACTAGATAGCTATAAGATATAAGCGTAACGATAGCGCGGCTTTTATATAGTAAGAATATAGTATATAGGTTTTCTTCTATTACTTAGGTTTTTATATAGCTAGTTAAACTATAGAGGTTCTGTATGCTTTTTAGGCAGGTGGGTATATAAATATTATTATTTTTATTTTTATTTTTATTCTTAGAAGCTTAGGTTTATTAAAAGCTTTATTATCTAGTCTTTTTACTATCTATATTTCTAGATACTGTTTTTATAGCGTAGTTATAGTATATAAGTAACCTTACTTTCTTTATTTTTAAGAAAAGCTTATATTTAGTAAGGCTAATAAACTTTTTTAATAAACTACGCTACTATTACCTCTTAGACGCAGCGTATTTACTACTTTATTTCTATTACTTTAGGCTTTACTTCGAAAGCTATTAATCTATTATTTAGAACGCAGCGTATAGGTTTTCCCCCGGCACTTAGGTTCCTATACAGCTAGTTAGACTATAGAGGTTCCGCATGCCTTCTAGGCAGGTCGATGTATAAATATTATTATTATTATTATTAATCTATTATCTAGATATATATCGATTAAAAGATATTTTATTTCCTTTTTTTAAAGCTTTATAAAGTTGCTTTAAAAGCGTTTATAATAACGTATATATATTATAATTAAGTAGGGTATAAGTATTTATTTGTTTTTATTAGTTAGGTTAAAAAAAGTATATACTATACTAAAACTTTATAAATAATAACGCTTTAAATAACCTTTATTTAGAACTTTTATTCTAGCGTTATAAAGGTTTTATATAGTAATAATAAAATAAGTAAATATAAATATTTAAGTTTTAAGTTTTTTCTTAATTTTATAAAGATAATAGCGCTAGTATAGCTTATAGTTAAGTTATATATTAAAAAGATTCACCGATTTAATTAGCGTAACTACTACTATTATAGTATACCGGTTATATAAGCGTTTTATAGTAATAGATAAAGTAAATTAATTTACTTTTATAAGCTATAAAGTTTATCTTAATTTAAAGTTTTTATTCTTTATAAATAACGTATATATAGCTTAAGCGTTAATAGTTCTATTTAATATTATTACTCGCAACTAAGATATTTATCTTATTTATAAAACCGATTATTATAATACTGCTATTTTAAAAAGCTTTATATAATATAGTAATATATAATAATAATAATAATAATAATAATATTTATACACCGACCTGCCTTAAGGGCATGCGGAACCTTTATAGTCTAACTAGCTATATAGGAACCTAAGTACCGGGGGAAAACCTATACGCTACGTTCTTATTATATAGAAGCCGCGCTATCGTTACGCCTGCGTCCTATAGTTACTTAGTACTATTACTATACTAGCAACCTTAATTTGCTATACGAATAAGGCACTTAGCTTAAGTTACTAAGAGAAGAATATTCCCCCGCTTTAGCGCTACTCTCTCGCGCTGCCTACGCTATATAACCTTCTCTTTAGCTATCTCGAGTGCTAGCCTAAACGACGAGAGTCTTCCGGTCCTTAGTAACTACCTTATAATCGTGCTCGCAGTAGTATCTTCGCTAACGGCTGTTTCGAAGTCGCGGTAAGAGCGCAGCGCCTGCGGCGCTAGTAAGTAGCGAAGGCGCTTACGTTCCTATACTAACTCGGCGTATCTAACAACTAGGTAGAAGGCGGTCTCCTTACCTCTCCTGCATCGGCAGAGCGGCGTATACACCTTAGGGACGCCGCGTGTAAACAGGTAGCTAGTAAAGCCGATTACCCCTATTTAAATCTAGAATAAGGCTAAGGATTCGTGTTTAGCTAGACCGATATATAGGCTGCTGATTCTATCTGTAAGGAGAGGTAGGCGCTGCGCTGCCGGCGCGAGTGCGGAGCTCGCGAGGCGCGTTATCGCTGCTTCCTAAAGGCCCTCTTACCGTTCCTTCTATTCGCAGAGGCTTAGGTCTACCGGGGGTCCCGCGATCCAGTCCTTCCACCATCAGTGCTTCTGCGTGCCGTCCTATAGTAATATATAAAAAGAATAGGATTAGGGAAAAAGGTAAGTTTTATATAACCTCTGCTTATAAAATACGCAGTTTTAACGCTATTTTATTAAAAGGTAAGTATACTATTTTTACGTTAAAAAAGCTATAATTCTATCGCTAAACCTAAAACAAAGTACTCTTTTCTATATATAATTTTAATTAAATAGTTATAGTTAATAATACTAAAATCGTTTATAATATTAAGCTATAAAAGTAATGTTATTACGCTACTTTACTATATTATAAATATTATAATTATAACTATTTTAATTATTAGTTTAGTTAAATAGGCTTTTTAGTTTTTTATTTAGCTATTTAATAACAAACTTTACTTCTCTATTATTTTTATAATATATACGCTTAATACTTTTTTTACCTATCTTATTAATAGTATATAGTAGAGCGATAAGTCTATAAATACCGGCAAGTTATTTTTTTAATACTTTTACTAAGCTTTAGAAAGATAATAATATTTACGTTACAAAAGCACTATAAATAATATATTAAGATAAAGCCTTTTTTTTTAAAGTAATAATAATAATAATAATTATTATTATTATATACCGACCTGCTTTAAAGGTATATAGAACCTCTATAGTCTAACTAGCTATATAAAAACCTAAGTATTAGAAGAAAACTTATATACTACGTTCTCGCTATATAAAAACTATACTATTATTATACTCGCGTCTTATAACTACTTAGTACTTTTATTATATTAGTAACTTTAATTTATTATATAAATAAAGTACTTAGTTTAAGCTACTAAAAGTAAAATATTCTTTTACTTTAACGCTACTCTCTTACGCTACTTATATTACTCTATATCTTTTTCTACTGTTTCGAGTACTAGTCGATATAATAAAAGCCTTTTAGTTTCAAATAACTAACGTATAATAGTACTTATAGTAGTATTTTTATTAATAGCTATTTCGAAATTATAATATAAGCGTAGCGCTTATAGCGCGAGTAAGTAGTAAACTCGCTTACGTTCTATTACTAACTTAGCGTATCTAACGACTAAATAAAAAACAGTTTCTTTATTTCTTTTATATTAATAGAATAATATATATATTTTAAAGATATAGCGTGTAAATAGATAGTTAGTAAAGCTTATTACCTTTATTTAGATTTAGAATAAAGTTAAAGATTTATATTTAACTAAACCGATATAAAAGCTATTAATTTTATTTATAAAGAGAGGTAAGCGCTACGCTACTAGTATAAATATAAAGCTTACGAAATATACTATCGTTACTTTTTAGAGATTATTTTACTATTTTCTTTATAAAGGTTTAAGTTTATTAAAAGCTTTACTATTTAGTCTTTTTACTATCTATATTTCTATATACTATCTTTATAATATAGTTATTATATAAAAGCTATAGTATTTTCCTTATCTTTAAAAAAGGTTTATTTCTAATAACGCTAGGCTTTTTATTTATTAAGCCGCGCTTTTATTAATTTTTAAACGCTACGTATATATTACGCTATCTTTATTATCTTAAGCCGAGCCTCGAAAGTTATAATTCTGCTATTTAGGTATATATCGATTAAGAAGCACCTTGTTTCTCTTTCTAGTAGCCTTATAGGATTTTTTAAGTAATAGTTTTCCCGAAAAACTTTTTATATAATTTAAATAGTTTAATCGGAAAAAGATTATTATTAAAGGCTCTTTAAAGCTAATTTAATATCTATTTTAAAAACGCTTTTTTATATCGAGAATATACTTTAATTTTATTACTTTAGTAAATTCTTTTTTTAAGAATATCTAATAAGTCTATTAACGCTCTTCTAAGACAAATTAGCACCTATTAGTGCTAACTACGCTCGAAACTCGAAACTAACTTTGAAATCGGAATTGTTAAGCGAAGCTACGCCTTATAATAGCTATATAGCTAGGGTATAGTAAGGGCGCTAGGTATAAAGTGCTTCTTATAGTAATTAATACTAGGATTATAAGAATCGAATAGAGTAAATACTACTTTTATTATAGCTAAAACGCATATACTATTATAATAACGATAACTAAATACCCTATAAGTAATAGAAATATAGTAAGTACTAACCTCGAAATATTTATAAAGATTAAATAATAACTATTAAACCTTATCGGTTAAGATAAGATATAGTCTAAGATCGATAAGGAGGAAGCTATAAGCTTTATTTATTATAGTAGTATAGTAGAAGTTAGTTATTATATACTTTATTATTAAACTATTAAAATTAAATCTATAATTAAAGGTATTAACGTCTAAAAATTAAGATAATATTTACTTTTTATATAAAAATATTTAAACTAAACAGTTTAGGAAAAATACTAATTTTAAAAGCTTTAGAATATTTAAAATTATATTAAAGCTGTTAAATATTAACTATAAACTTTTATTATCCCTAAAAATAAAGATATACACAGTTTTCTATATTATATTGTTAATATTAATATTTAAAAATATAAGAATCGAATATAGAATTATTTAAAAGTTAATTATAACACGTATAAACATAGAGTAGAAAAATACTAGATACGTAATAAACTAATAAGAGAATAAAGTATTAAATTAAATAATAAATATTATAGATATATAGTAAATATATAGAAAGTCCTAATTTAAGACAATAAAGATTATTATAAAGAACTCGTATTTAATCTAAGTATTATTAGTTTAAAACATACATCTATAAAGTCTATCGGATTTTAATCTAATATATTTAAGCTCTTTAAGGATTATATATATAGAATAATTTAGGATTAGATATAAGCTTTTTTTTTTTCTAGTCCTTTATCTATTTTAAAAATACTTTCCTTATCTTAATATAATGGAAATAAAGAATATACTTTTACTCTTAGAAGCGCGCTAGTTTAATAATAGCTTTAAATATTTTAGATAAAAAACATAACAATATATTTATAGCCTCTAGTTCTTTCTTATCTAAACAATCTAGTTTAATACTAAAATTAAATATTATAAAGATAATAAGTTATTGAAATTAACATAAATAGAAACTAATATATATATATATATTTAAAGTATTAGTACTGTTTTAAAAGCGCATTTAAAGGATATATTATAAGTAGCATTTTATATATTCTATGCTGCGCGGGACCCGCGCATACAGGAGGGGAAATCGAGTGCCGGGCGTCGACGGATAGGATAGTTATCTAGTACATTTAGTATACAGGTTTTTATATAACGTAAGACTATAGCTGCCTTATTACGTAAGCGTAGCGAGAGCGCGCGTAAGACGAATATAAAACTCGATTACGCTAGTTTAAGGTCTATAGCGTAAGAGACGCTCTTATACTAAGTATAAGTAGTATAGGTACTGACGGTTTCTAAATAGTCGGCTATCGATAAGCGACTTTTTTTTAAAGACTTATAAAAGATATCTTACGCCGGGGATAGCCTTACTTTTAAGTAATAGAAACGTCGAATATACGCCGATATTTATTACTATATATATAGCTTATACTATAGACTTAATGCTATATTTAAGAATAATAGACTTTAATAGACTTTTTTAGAATATAAAAGAAAGTATATTAAACGTAGCGTTAGCGCTATATAAACGCTTAGCTTAGAATGTAATAGCGGTTTAAAAGCTATAGGTAAATCTAAATATATTAATAGTTATTTACCTAGCTTCGTTGCTATATAAAGCGATATATATAAGAAACGGCTAAGTAGCGTTATTTATATATAAGCGTTTATCCTTTACTATATAAGAAAGGAAGTTAAGATATACCTAGAGTTTAGTTATATTTCATATAAAAGATAAGCTACTTATAATATAATTAATATACGCCGAACTAGCTTAAAGTATATATAAGCAAAGCCTGCTTTTTAACTTTACTATAAAAATACTATTTAAATATAACATCTTTATTAATAACTTTAATATATACTATTTATTATAAGATTAAAAAAGAAAAACTTCTACTATAATATATAAACTCTTAACGTTTACATAACACTAAAGCTTCGACCTTACTATACCGTATAGCTATATATATAACCTGCGAGAAATATAAGGAAACATTTTCTATATTTAACCTCGCTTAATATAGCTTTAAATTCTAATATAACTATAGTAAAAGACTTTAGTAAGAAGGGTTAGACTATAACCTATAGCTTTTATATATTACTTAGATAGCTATAACCGAGTAATCTTTTAGCTAGCTAATTATAAGTAGTAATAAACCTTTTTCTTATAAAGGTTAAGGTATAATAAATCTATATTTTAAATAGATTTAATAACGCTATAAACCTAAATTATTATATAAACTACCTAATTATAGAGCCTTAGTATATTATTTAAATAGCGGCTTTATAGTAAAAAGTAAATATAAGTATAAAAATAAAGTAGTAGTTTCTAAAAGTAGCTAAAGCAGTTATAATAACTAAGTAAGCTTAACGCTACTTTTCAAGTCATTTTTCAGCGTATATAGATTAAATCCGATAAAAAGTAATATAAACTTAAAAGTATATAATTAAACCGTTTAAATAAAATACTAGCGCTACGTAGTAGCCGCGGTATTATATAATAACTTTATAGTTTAAAAATTTAAAAGGTAGGCTAAACTATAGAGTTATAAACCTTTTAACCCTTTTATACTACCGCTACTTTGAAATAGTGTAAAAAGACCTACTATATACATTATATATTTTTAAAAAGTTAAGATCTTTATAACTAAGTTCTTTTTAGTTATAGTAGCAGATTTATTAAATATACTTAAAAAGGACTTTTTAGTAAATAAAATAAAACTAAAGTATATTTTTAATATAAAAGAGCGCTTTTAAAATAGATATTAAACTTACTGAAAAAAGTACTTAGCTTTAGAAAGCCTTTAATAATAATCTCTTTTTAATCGGTATACTTCAGTTATATTAAAAGCCTTTTTAAAAAGCTATTATTTAAATAATAATAAAAGGCTTTATATTAGAATACGATTTATAACGCTTTTATAGCGTAAACGTTATTATCTTTTAAACATCTAATAAGATTACTAAAAAAAATTAACTTGCTAGCGTTTATAAACTTATTATTTTACTATATATTATTAGTAAGTAGTTAAGAAATTACTAAGCGTATATATTATAAAAATAGTAGAAGAGTAAAACTTATTACTAAAAGGCTAGATAGGGAACTAAAAAGCTTACTTAATAAAACTTATAGTTAAAGTAGTTATAAAAGTAGTATAGTAGCATTACTTTATAGCTTAATATTATAAACGCTTTTAATACTATTTATTAACTATAACTATTTAGTTAAAATTATATACTAAAAAGGATACCCTTTATAAGTTTAGCGTTAGATTTATAGCTTTTTTTAACGCGCGAATAGTACGCTTACTTTTCGATAAAGTAGTATTAAAGCTATATATTTTATTAATAAAGGGTTTATAAAGTGTACTTTTTTCTTTAATTCTATTCTTTCTATATATTACTATATTATATAAAGCCTTTTAAAGTAATAGTATCGTTATAGTTAGTTTTATAAATAATATTCATATCTTAGTTATATTATAAGTAGCAATGTAGAAAAGAACTATTAGTGTTTAAACTGTATATATACTATATATAAAAAATAAAAACTTTAAGTTAGTATAAATAAACTTTATAACTTATAAAAGGAAATTAATTTATTTTACTAACTATTATAGAGCGTTTATATAACAGGTATATTATAATATAGTAATAGTTATATTAGTTAAATTAGTAAAGTGTCTTAGTATATAATAATATTTATATACCGACCTGCCTTAAAGGCATACAGAACCTCTATAGTCTAACTAGCTATATAGGAACCCGAGTGCTAAAGGAAAACCTATATACTATATTCTTACTATATAGAAGCTACGCTATTATTACGCTTACGTTCTATAGCTACTTAGTACTTTTATAGTACTAGTAACCTTAATTTACTATATAAATAAAGCACTTAGCCTAAGCTATTAAAAGTAAAATATTCTTTTACTTTAATACTATTTTCTTACGCTATTTACGCTATACTATATCCTCTTATACTATCTTAAATATAAGTCGGTATAATAAGAGCTTTTTTATCTAGAGTAGCTATTTTATAATAATACTTATAGTAGTATCTTTACTAATAGCTATCTTAAAGTTATAGTATAATTATAGCGCCTATAGCGTAAGTAAGTAGTAAAAGCGCTTACGTTCTATTACTAACTTAGTATATCTAATAACTAAGTAGAAAGTAGTTTCTTTACTTTTTTTATATCGGCAGAGTAGCGTATATACTTTAAGAATATAGCGCGTAAATAGATAGCTAGTAAAGCCTATTACCTTTATTTAGATTTAGAATAAAGTTAAAGATTTATATTTAGCTAAGCTAATATAAAGGCTACTAATTTTATTTATAAAGAGAGGTAGGCGCTATACTACTAATATAAGTGTAGAGCTTATAAAGCGCGCTATTATAGCTTCTTAAAGACTATTCTACTGTTCCTTTTATTCGTAAAGGCTTAAGTCTAATAGATGCCTTACTATCTAGTCTTTCTACTATTAATAATTCTATATACTATCTTTATAGCGTAGTTACTATATAAGAGCTATAATATTTTTTCTATTTTTAAAGAAATCTATTTCTAGTAGCGCTAAGCCTTATATTTATAAAGCTACGATTTTATTATATCTCGAACGCTATATATATATTATACTATCCTAGTTACTTTAAGCTAAGCTTTAAAAGCTATAAGTCTGCTATTAAAATAAATATCGATTAAAAGGCACTTTATTTCTCTTTTTAATAGCTTTATAAAAGTCGCTTTAAAAGCGCTAATAATAATATATAAGCATTATAATTAAATAGCGTATAGGTATCTTCCGATTCTTATTAGTTAAATTAGCGAAAGTATATACTACGCTAAAGCTTTATAAGTAATAGCGCTATATATTATTTTTATATATATTTCCTTTACTTTAGTATTACTATAGCTTTATATAGTAGCTATAAGGCGTATAAGTATAAACGTCTAGGTCTCTAATTTCGTTTTAATCTCCTTAAAGTAGTAGCGCTAATATAGCTTATAATTAAGCTAGAAATAAAAGAATTTAGCTACTTCGATTAATATAACTATTATTATACTATAGTATACTAGTTATTTAAGCGCTTTATAGCTATAGGTAAAATAAATTAGTTTACTTTTATAAGCTATAAGATTTATACTTACTTAAAGTCCTTATTCTTTATATATAGCGTAGGCGCAGCTTAAGCGCCGGCAGTTCTTATTAACGTTACTACTTATAACTAAGATATTTATATTATCTATAAAGCTAACTATAACTATATTATTATCTTAAAAGGCTTTATATAGTATAGCGATATATAAGAGGAATAGAATTAGGGAGAAGGGGGATTTTTATAGAACTCCTGCCTATAAGGTGTATAGCTTTAACGCGGCTTTATCGAAGAGGAGGCGTACTATTCGCGTATCGAGAAAGCTACAAATCTATCGCTAAACCTATAATAAATATCCCTTCCGGTATATAATTTCGACTAGACGGTTATAGTTAACAGTATTAAAGGCGCTTACGATATTAAGTTATAAAAGCGAAGCTACTGCGCTACTCTGTTATATTATAAATACTGCTTTAGTAATAACCCTAGTTACGAGTTCTGTTAATTAAGCCTTCCGGTTACCTATTTAGCTTTCTAGTAGTAGTAGTACTTTCTCGATTACCTTACCGATAGTATATAGTAAGGCGATAGGTCTATAAGCGCTTATAAGTTATTCTTTTCTAGTAGTTTTACTAGGTTTAAGTAAGACAATAACGTTTGTACTATAAAAGCGCTGCAGGTAGTATACTAGTATAAAGCTCCTTTCTGCTATCCGAGTAATAGCTTCCCGGAAAGGCTTTCTATATAGCTTAATTAAGCTAATTAAAATAATATCGTTACTAGGGGCTTTCTATAGTTAGGTGCTTTAAAAGGCTAGCTTAATATCTATTTCTAAAACGCTCCTTTATATCGAGAACGCGCTTTAGTTTTACCTTTTTATTAAGAGGTCTTTTTCCGGTATATCTAATAGGTCGGCGGCTATAACCGGGAAGAACTTAGCTATAAAGACCTTTACCTTTTAAAAGTATATAATATACTTAGCAAGTCCTTTTACGTTACTTTTAAGTAGCGGTAGCGTAAAGGGGTTAAAGGGCTTATAGTTTTATAGCCTAGCTTATCTCTTAAGCTTTTAGATCGCTATATTATTATAAGAGGCTATAGTAACCGCTCGGCGCTAGTACTTTACTTTAGCAGTTTTAATCATATACTTTTAGGCTTATACTACTTTTTATTAAATCCGATCTATATATAGAAAACGAGTAGTTTAAAAGCAGCGTTAGCTTTACTTAGCCTCTATAATTACCTTAGCTACTTCTAAGAACTACTACTTTATTTTAATATCTATATATAACTTCTATTATAAAATCGCTACTCAAGTAATACGTTAAAGCTTTATAGTAAAGTAATTTATATAGTAGTTTAAGTTTATAATATTATTAAATCTATCTTAAATATATATCCTTTATACCTCGATTTTTATAATAAAAAAGGTCTATAACTACTTATAACTAACCGGCTATAGTATTACTAAGTCATAATTACTATACTACTTATATAATATATATAAACTATAAGTTATAGTCTAACCCTTTTTACTAAAGCGTTTTACTATATTTATAATAGATTTTATAACTATATTAAGTAAAGTTAAGTATTAAAAGTATTTCTCTATACTTTTTATAAATAATATAACTATAAAGCGTAGTAAAGTCGAAGCTTTAGCGCTATATAAGCGTAAAGAGTCTAGATAGTATATATTAAAGTTACTAATAAAGACGTTATATTCGAGTAGTACTTTTATAGTAAGGTTAAAGAGTAAGCTTTATTTATACGCGCTTTAAGCTAGTTCGGCGTATATTAACTGAATTATAAGTAGCTTATCTCTTATATCGAATATAACTAAGCTTTAGTTATAGCCTAACTTCTCTTTTTATATAGTAAGAGAGAAGCGTTTATATATAAATAGCGCTACTCGGCCGCTACTTATATATATCGCTTTATATAGCAATAAAGTTAAGTAAATAACTATTAACGTATTTAAACTTACTTATAGCTTTTAAATTATAATAATATTATAAGCTAGGCGCCCGTTTAGCGCTAGCGCTATATTTAATCTACTACTTTCTGCGTTTTAGAAAAATATACTAAAGTCTATTATTCTTAAATAAAAAAGTAGGTCTATAGTATAAGTTAAGTATATAGTAATAAGTATTAGCGTATATTTAATATCCTTATAACTTAAAAGCAGAGCTATCACTAATATAAGATATCCCTTATAGGTTTATTAAGAAAGATCCTTTTTTTACTACCGACTATCTAAAAGCTATTAGTATCTGCACTGCTTATACTAAGCGTAAGAGTATTGCTTATACTATAGACTTTAAACTATTATAAATAAGTTTTATATATATCTTATATATATTTTCGCTACGCTTAAGTAATAAAGTAGCTATAATCTTATACTATATAGGGTTCTTTATACTAAATATATCGGGTAACTATCTAGTCTAATAATACTAGATACTTTAGTTTACTTTTTATATATATAGTTCCTACGTAGAGTCTATACTATATAGTAGCTTTATAGGAGTAGGCGATATAGCTATAGCTATAGTAGTTATAGTATTATTTAATATTAACGTCTGCTAAGTATAGATTATAGTTAAATATTTTTGCTCTTTATATAGCTTTATTATTATAAAGTTATTTTACTATTACGATATTATTAATCGAAGCGACTAAAATTAAGCGCTTTTATTTATTTTAAAAAAAAAAGTTAACTTTATTAATTACTTTTAAATTTATTTTCTAAAGCTTTTATGGAAGCTATTCTAGCGTAGCGTATACGTCGTATAAGCGTCCTATATATATATCTCTAATAATAACAGAACATTCGCGTTTTATTCTTATCGCTTTAGCTTTAAATATAAGAAATCTATACTATTTAAACCTTATAATTTTAAGCGTTATATTTAAATATAAAAAGGATTTTTTATTATATAAACGCTATATAGTAACTATTTTATTGCTACTAAAAGCCCGGTTAACCGCTATAATAGTATCGACTAGTTTTCTATAGCTATATATTTCTATAGTGTTATAGATTATAAGTGTTTTATTATAGCAGGCTAAGACTATAAGCGGCGGTCTTTACGCTTTTAAGCTATTTAATAGCGTTGTAAAAGCTATAACTTATACTTAAGATTAGTTTAAAGTGCTTATCGTATTCTTTATAAAAGCGTTACTTATAATAGCTTTACGTAAAGCTGCTTCGAATTTATTATAAAAGTTTATTATATAATTAAGTAAGTAATATCGGTAAAGCTTTTACGTAAAGTTTAGGCAGCTTTTATATAGTAGTTCTTAGTAAGGTTAAAGACCTCTTATATTACTTAACTTCTATTATAATTATAATATTTCTTAGGTATTATTATAATTTATTAATATATATTAAATAGTATATAACATTATTAAAAGCCTTTAGATATTAAACAAGTTTTTAATACCTATAAGTTAGTACTTAATGTATTATAGAAATAAGCCTTTTATATATAGTGTAAAGTATATAAAGTTTTCTTAATTAATAAGTATATTATTTTATATTAACGATCTCTTATTTTCTTTCGATATTATTACTATACTTATTATAATTCTAATTATTATTATAAATCTAATATTGTTCTTAAGCTATGCTAATTATTTTTAGGTTTTAGTTAAATACTCTGTTTTATTTTTATTTAATAATACTTTATAATCTCTATAAATATTTATTTTAATTTTTATATAAACTAAGTATAACTAAAATTTATAAATAATTCGATAATTACTATAAGTTTTATGTTATAAATTTTATAACGAAATTCTAGTGTACTAAATATTCTATTCTTATTATATTATTTAAGTTATCTAGTATATATATATATTTACTTATTATAGAATTTAATATGTTATTAATAAAACTTAGCAAATCTAAGGAATGTTTTAATTTCTTTAATATTTATTAATTCTAGCTATTAATTAGCTATTATTATCTTTGAAATTTAGATTTTAATTCTTTTTACTAGAATAATAAACTTTAAAAAGCATATTTTTCAAGTATAGAAAAACTTCTTATCTAAATTTACTACTACTTTCGTATCTTAAAATAAATAAAAAATACTTTTATATTTTCCTAAATTATAAAAATAGATATATGTATTGTCGAATTATAAATAAAATTAAAATATTTTTATAATATAAAATAAATTATAAACCTAGAAAGATATTAAAACGTTAATAAATTGAAAATATACTACTAAATAATTATATTATATACCTTATACCCTGTTTTCGATTCCTTCTGCTTTTTATTCTAATTAAATTATAATCTTTTTTGAAATTAAAAGCTATTAAGAATTTTACTTTATATAATCTATTTCTTAGTTCTTTAATTACTTATAGAGAGTATTACTTTTTACCTAGAATTTATTTAATTATAAACAATCTATATATAATTTTAATCTTCTGTTTTTCTTTAGGATAAATAACAATAACAGCTATATAAAATCTTTCGCTAAGGATTTATTTTAATATATATTAAATATTATAGAGTAATTCTTATCTAGGTTATAAACCTTCTATAACTTTAATTATATTCTTCTATTTAATAAGATACTATAAAACTTACTAGGTATATTCAAGTAATTTTATATCGTAAGTCTAGAAACCTAATCTAATATATATCTTATTTTCTTTTAAAATTTAATAGATCTTTATTTGCTTTTTTATGTTTTTATAAGTAATAAGCAGATCTTTTAAGTAATGTTTATATATCGTTAACTACTTCTTAATATTATCATTGTTTTTCTTGTTATAATCGCTTATATTACTACTTAGTCTCTTTATATACTTATATTTTAATCCTCTATTTCTTAAAGTACATATAAGTTATTTTAATAAATTATTCTTTCTTTCTAGTTATATTAATTATTTTAATTATCTCTTTAATAACTAAGTTTTTCTTAAAGTTATTATTTTATATTATAGCCTTTTAAGTTATTCTAATAGTATTATTAGATATATTTAAGTGCTGTGTTGTTTAGCTATTATTAATAATTTAAAATATTTCTTTTTATATTTATTAATTAATATTTTAATTCGAGTATACTAGTTTAACTAAATATAGCTAGTAATTTATTTTATAATATACTTAGTATAACATTAAGCTTAAAAGGTTTATAATATTATTATAAGTAAGTAATTAAGCTCTTTACTAGTTACTTTAAATATATAAAATAGTTCTTGTATTTCTATATATTCCTATCCTTATTTATTAATATACGCAAACGCCTTCGCCGCTTACTCGCGCCGCAGGCGCTGTAATCGTATCGCGACTTCGAGACGGCCGTTAGCGAAGATACTACTACAGGCACTATTACAAGGTAGCTACTCTAGACAGGAAGGCTCCTGTCGTATCGATTCGCACTTAAGATAGTACGAGAGGATATAGCGTAGCGCAGGCAGCGCGAGAGAGCAGCGTTCGAGTAAAGGAACATTCTAATCTCGGCGGCTTAAGCTAAGGGCCTTATCCGGATAGTAAATTAAGGTTACTAGTACAGTACAGGTACTAGGTAGCTATAAGACGTAAGCGTAACGATAGCGCAGCTTTTATATAGCGAGAACGTAGCGTATAGGTTTTCCCCCGGTACTTAGGTTCCTATACGGCTAGTTAGACTATAGAGGTTCCGCATACCCTTAAGGCAGGTCGGTATATAAATATTATTATTATTATTATATTCTCTTTTATTAGTTTATAATTTATTTATATTTATTTATATTTTTTAACTTTATAAATAACTAATTAGGTAAAAATATTACTATCTTTTAATAGCTAATTAAAGTTAATTTTATTTAGTATAAAGTTTTAATAACTTAAATAATTACGTCTTAAAAATTCTAGCTATTTTATAACTATAGCTTATTAGGTATAAGACTATATATAGAACTAATAGTTATAGTAAAATCGCTAGTAGATCCTTTTTAAATAGAAAATTATAATATCTAAATTTTAAAGTAAAACAGGTAGCTATTTATAGATCTTACTAATATTATAGAGAAAGTAGATAATATTACTGCGATATTTATACTACTAGCTTTAAACTTAAAAGTTTTAAAAAAAGTATTTAGTTTTAAATAAGAAAAAGATATCTTTAAATATTTATAGTAAATATAGTAAATATATTAATAAAAATATAAACTAAGTAATTATAATAATTACAGGGTAACCTTTATAGAGGTACTTATCTGTATCTAGTAGGGTTAATATTATTAGGCAGTATATATATATAACTAATCTATATAATATCCTTTTCGTGCTTATAAATAATTAAAAGGAGATAAGTCTTATTATATAAAAATAATACTTAGATTAATAACTAAAAAGTAAACTATAAAAGCTATCTAAATAGTAACGACTATATTATATATCTAGCTCTTTAGTATAAATCGTTAAACTCGAAGTCGAGTCTATTAAGTCTTTAAGTATAAAGCTTTATAGACTCGATACCGAGTCTATCGAGTCTTTATATAATAACCTTAACCCTAATACTAACTAAGATAGACTCTATAGTCTAGTGCTATTAGTTCGGTATTTAGGTATCTGATTTAGGACTATATTATTACCTAACTAGGTGCCCGAGACGTCCTTCTCTTCTAGGTTATAATATTATCCTCCTCCTCCTATAATCTTTCGTCTTTAAAGATTTATAAGTAATTTCCCTCTTTTTTATATATATTTATACCTTTTTAATTCGTTATATTAAACAGAGTTACTAAACTTTCTTATTCCGATCGTTGTTCTTAGAAAGCTAAATAGAAGACTAGTCTTCTTTCGTCTATCCTATAGAACGCTATAGAGATACTATCCTATTCTCGTTATAAGAGTTATAGCTTTAATATCTCTTAAGTTTCCTAACTAGATTCTTCCTATTATACCGAGTATATCTGTTTAAATTTTTCCGGCTATAACGTCCTTTTACTAGATAATTCTTCTAACTTATTAATTATCTCTAAATAGTATTAAAAGTTAGAAGACGAGATTAAAGTTTTAAAAAAGAAGTTATCTAATCTTTAAAAATAAAAGAAGATATAGAAGGAGAAGATAGCGCAGGCTATTTATTAAAGTTTAAAGAATATAGAGGAATTAAATCAGGTTAAAGCTAAAGAAGCCTATAAGGCTAAGTCTTCCTTACTATTTAAGGAACCTTATATTATTCCTAAATTAGAAGCTAAACTAAGGGAAATTAATTAAAGTATAGTAGATCTAACTAGTATTAATCCGGAGTAAGTTAGTAGTTTCGAAATAAATATAGGTTTTAGGTCTAGTTAATAGGTTACTTTATACTAATAATTTATTTCTTACTAGTAATAAAGTTCTAATAGTAGCTTAGTTATTCTATTAATAAAGATTTTCCTCTATTAGTTATAATCTTTTTTTTACTAGTAACTTATAGTTATAACTAATAAAATCCTTTATTATTAGTAAGATCTGTTAGTATTAGTAGAAAGCGTTTTAACTAGTAAAACCTTTTATAACTAGTAGAATTTCTTTTCTACTAATTACGCCTAATATAACTAGTAGTATAAGTCTATTATTTAGTTATAGTCCTAGTATTAGTTATCCTAACCGGTTTGTTAATTAACTAGTTTTACTTATAGATTTATCGGTACTTGTTAAGTAAAGCCTTATAGTATTTTAGGTTTTCTGTTAGTTCTTATATATTCTCTAACTAGTTGTAGCCTTTCTATTTAACTAGGAATTCTTTTTATCGTCCCTTATATTATAACTCTAATATCTATTCTATTTCGTATTCTTAAAGTTTATAGTCGAGTTCGACTTCTTCGTCGATTCTAGTATTCTTATATACTAGTTTAAATAATAAAATATAAAAAACTAAGTATATCTTTATTTCTAAAGGTAATAAAAGTTTATAGTTAACGTCTAAGAGTTTTTTTTATAATCTTAAATACTTTAAGTTTTTTAAAATTAAGTTTTTCGCTAAGTCTTTTTATTTTTATATTTCTACGCAATAAATAGACCTTATCCCTTTCCTTTAAAGTAAGAACTACTAATTATCCTCGATTATAAAAATATACTATTCGTTAGCAGATAAATATAAGTTCTTTTTAAATATCTTTTTATAATCTATAGATTTTATTCGTTTATTTTATTACTTCGGTATTATCTTTTCTAAGTAATAGTTCTTTATATATATTAAGGTTATATCTATAGTTAGTATAGAATAGTAATATTCCTATTATATTTATATCTACGCTATTATAGGCGACTTATATTAATAGTAAGAGTTTAACTTAATTATTCTGTTTATAGTTAATATAGCTTTTAAAGTAAGCTTTAATAATCTAGTTAAGTTATTTTATCTATCTATCTGTTTATAGATAAAAAGCTATTAAAAGCTTATATTTAACTCTTAGCCTACTTATAAGTCTTTACTAAAACTTTAAAATAAACTTTATATTATAATCTATAACTAGTTTTTTAAGTAATCTATATTAGTTAATAACGTTTTATAAAAATATATATAATAATTCTTCTACTATTAAAGATTCTTAATAGGGTATAAAGTAGGCGTATTTTATAAGCTTATCTACTATAACTAAGATATTATTATAAAGTACCTATATTATTAATTTTTTAGATATAAGTAGTTTAACTATAAAGTCTATTATAACTAACTTCTATAGTCTTATTATAACTAATAAAGCCTTTAGTTCTCTATAAGGCTTATATTATACTACTTTACTTTTATTATATATATTATATTCTTTAAATAATATTATAACGTATTATCGTATCTTAAGAAATTCGTAATATCGTTTAATTCGTTTAACTATTAAGGTAATTCTTTAGTATCTATAAGCTAGTACCTTATATATTCGTTAAATAAGCTTACTTTATAAGTCTTTTAATATATAGAGTTTTCTTACCTAAAAGAGTATTCTATTTTTTTTATAAAAGTCTTTTTTTTCTTCTAGTAATAGTCGTTACTATAACTTCTTAAGTTCTATTTCTTATTCTAAATTTAGTATTATTTATAGTATTATACTAAGCTATCTTAGTTCTTAAGTAATATTACCGTTTAGTTTTTATTATAAGATACTTTATATTTCTAGCGTAATATCTTATTTATAGTTTAGCCGCCTACTTTTTATATCGGCTTTACTATTTTCTAATCTTTTTTAGTAGTAGATTTTTAAATCGAATTATAATAGGAATTCTGCCTATTATACTTATCGTTTATTTAGAACTTTAGTTATAGTAAACTAAACTAAGTTCTTATAATCTAAGTATACTCTTATTTAATACTTTACGTTAATTAGATATAATTTTTATTTTATAAATACTTTAATAATTACTATTAATTCTTTATTATAAATTTAGTAATTAAGTTTTAGTCTATTAAGCTTTTTAGAGATAAATATTACCGGATATAGCTTACTATTTATATCTTATTATCTAAGTTATCCTTTAAGTATAAAATCTAATATATCGGTTTTTACTTTAAATAGTTTATTTAGGTTTACTTCTATTAAGACTAGTTCTAAAATAATTATATCTTTAATTTTATTAAATACCTTTTATACGTCTATAGTCTAATTAAATAGTACGTCTTTTTTAATAAGGTTAGTAAAAAGTATTATATATTTACTATAGTCTTTAATAAACTATTAGTAGAAGTTTATAAATCCTAAGAAGCCTCTAACTTTCTTTAAGTTAATTAGCTTTAGCTATTCTTTAACTACTATAATCTTTAAGTCTTATATTCTAATTTCTCTTAGTAATATAGTATATCTTAGAAAGTCTACTTTCTTAACGTAAAAGAAACTTTTTTTTAGTTCTACTAGCAGTTTTACGTCTTATAGTATTTTAAGTACTTAATATATATACTTTTTATATTTATTTTTATTTTTAGAGTAAATAAGGATATTATTAAGGTATACTACTATAGTAATATCTAAATATTTTTATAGTATATAATTAATTATAGCTTAAAAAATAGCTAAAGTATTAGTAAGCTTAAATAGTATTACTATATACTTATAGTATTTATAGTATATTTTAAACGCTATTTTCTATTTTTCTCCTTTCTTTATATAGATTAAGTTATAGGCTTTTTTTAAGTCTAAGGCTATAAATACTTTAGCTCTATATAATCGGTTTCTAAGTTCTCTAATTAAAGGTAAGAGATAATAGTTCTTAATTATAATCTTATTAAGCTATTAGTAATCGACGTATAATCTTAATTTTCTGTTTTTTTTAAGAATAATAAGATTAGGTATCTTACTAGCGATATCGATTATTATATATAACCTTTTATTAGGTTTTCTTTAAGATACTCCTAAAGTACTTTAAGTTAATCTTTATTTAACTTATATATCTATTAGAACTTTAGTTATATTCCTTCTTTTAAGGGTATTTTATAATCTTATTAATTATATTTAGATAGTCTAATATTAAAGGCTTTTAAGAATAGTTTAGTATATTTCTTATATTCTTTTAGAATATAGTTTAAAGGTTTTTCCTCTACTTCTTTAGCTTACTATATATAGCTTATAAATTATTTAAGTAGCTCTTTTATTTATCTAACTATTTTCTTATATTCGTACTATCGTTTTTAATATAATACTATTCTTTTTTATATTACTATAATTATTCTTATTACTAGTAGCTTAGCTTTTTATTATATTTATACCTTATATTTATATCTTTCGATATTTTAAATTACTTATATTATTACTATAAACTACTTTTTTTTCTTTATTACGTTAGTCTTCCTAATTACTTTTTTAGCTTATTATAGTAATACTAAGTATAATTATATTTTTCCTAATTTATTTAAAAACCTTTTCTTTACTTCTTTAGTAATATAATCCTTCTTTAAGGTATCTTTCTTTAGTATAGCTCTTAAAGCCTAAGTAGTTTTTTAAACTCTTCTAAAAGTATTATTAAATATATTTAAGCGTTACTTCCTTAGACTATCCTTAATAACTAAACTCTTTCTTACTATACTATTAATTATCTTTTTAACTAAAGTATAGCTTACCTAATTAATCTAGCTAGTAATTTAATTAATACGTAAGTTATACTTTTTAAACTATATAATACCTAGTATTATATTATAATTTAAAAGGTTTATAATATCGAAGCTAAAAGTCTTATAATACTATTAAATAGTAATAAAGAGGTAATTAGTCTTATTATTAATTTATTTATTACTATAAGTAATATTAGTTTTTTTAATTATTCTAAGTTAGTATAGTTCTTTTTTCTAATAATAAACTAGTCGATATTTATTAACTACTTATAAAGAGATAAAGTTCTTTTAGACGCTACTATTTAATAGTACGCGTAGTTTAAATTTACTAATTTATATTTCTAGTTATAAGTAGTTATATTTATTTCTGCTTATCGCGTTAAAGAACCTTCTTAGTCTTTTACTATTAGATAGCTTTATTCTTAATAGCTTAACTTATTTTTTACTTATTATACTACCTACTATACTAATCTTCTAGCTTAGTTTTATTTTCCTTTAGAAGGTATCGCTTCTTTATCTTATTCCTTTCTTAAGAAGGTTTCTTTAGAGACTTCTTTAGTCTTTTAAGAAGGTCGGAGTCGAGTAATTCGTTATTACTCCTCGTTTTTCTTAATATATTCCTATTTTTCTTTATAGGCGCGTCGTTCTTCTTATTTCTATTTATAAGTCTCTTTATATCGTCTTATATACTATACCTAAAGCTTCTATATTTAGTATATTAAATATTATACTATAAAGCAGTTTTATAGTATTCCGCCGGTTATATATTATTCGGGGTACTACGCGTTATTATATTCGAATATACTATAAGTTATAGTTAAAGCGTTATATTTATAAACGTAAAAGTTATCGAAATCGGATAAAGAGTATATTAAGGTAATTAGCTTTTCTTTATAAGAAGAAGTTATATTCTACTTTCTTAGTATAGTACTATAAATAATAGTTATAGATATATAAGATTTATACTATATAGTATATATAGTTATTATCCTTTAGGTATATTTATCTTATATTTTTAAGATATTTCTCTAAAGGTTATTTTTTAATAAGTTATATAAGTATTCTTACTATAGTAAATTAAATTCGCTTTTATTATAAGGGCAGAGTTATACGACTTATTTTAAATAGTCTATAAGATTTAATCTTTTAATAAAAATAGCTAGTACGAAGATATTATCCTTAATTTACTTCTTAAACCCTTATTACTAGCTTAGTTTTAAGGTTATTTCCTTAGTTTCTTTTTCTATAGTATTATCGTTAATCTATTTATTAAGGTTTTTCGCGCGTTTTTAAGCGCCTTTTAAGTCTGTGTCGTTAGTAGGCTTAGGTTCTTATAATTCTTTCTATCGGATTACTTTATTAGTAATATTAAATATTATTTTTTTATCTCTAATAAAATTAGCGATTTATTGTCTATTTTTATATAGTATTCCTTTTATAATTTATAAGGCGTAGGTTTATCCGAGGGGTTCTTCTTTTTAAAGAGTTATTATATAGCTAATGCTTACTTCTTCCGCCTTAGTTTTCTAAGTGTTAAGGATAGGGATAATATTATTATAGTAAGATTCTAGTAGAGCTTTATTTCGATATTTTTAAAAGTAGTCTTAAAAGTCTTTATCTTCCTTAAATTCCCTTTTTACTACTTTAATAAAATAGTTAGTATTAAAATAATCCGAGTTACTATCCCTAATAACTATATTATATAGTAGTCCCCTTCTGCCTATTACTAAAGTTTTATAACCTATATTACTATTACGCTATTTTCCTTTAAATATAGGCTTCTATTTTTTCTTTAGCTTACTTCTATAGTTATATATAAAGTAGCTAGGTTTATTATAGTTAAAGTATTCGAGTTTTAATTTATCTTTTTATACTATAGCGTCGAGTTTTATAGGTCCTATATATTACCTATACGCAGTATTATTCTTTTTTTTCTAGAACTTTCTTCTAGTATTAAAAGCGTATATCTTCTAATATAGGTTTTAAAGTAATTTATTATATTAGCGTTTTAGTTATCGCTTATAAATCCGGTTATTAATTTTAACTACTATTTTTATAAATTCGGTAAAGTTTTTAAGTTAATTAAGCTTTAAGAGTTTATCTTTAATACTATCCTTTAAGCTTATATAGAACTAGATTTATAGTAAACTATTATCTTATTTTAATTATAAAGTAATCTGCCTAAATATTATAAGGTAAGCGGATATAGAGGTTATCTGTCTATAGCAGGCTAAATCCTGTTTTACCTATTATTTTTCCTTAGGTTCTTTAAATACTCTTTTAAGCTTACCTTTAAAGTTAGCGTAGCTTTTAAAGATTTTATTAGTACGCGTATCTCTTTCTAGTTTATCGTATTCTAAGTAGTTATATATAGTAAGTTCGAACTAAGCGAAAGCGTTACTTTCGAGTTATTTAGCTATAAAAAGGATTTTACTAGCCTTTATATAGAATTCGTCCCGGTAGTATTAGAGGTAGTACTAAGCTATAGTAAGGAATCTTTAAAAGGTTCTTTTAATACTATCGAAAGGCTTTAATTTATTAAGCTTAATTTTATACTGCTTAGTATTATTAGAAAGACTACTATTTACTTCTATTAATTCGGGCTTTCGGTTAGTTCTCTTTAAAGCTTTAATTTTAGATTTAGCTTTAGTTATTTTTTTAAAGTAGTCTGCTTTAAGTCTCTCGATAAGCGCTTACTAAGTATTAGCGTTTTATATAAAGATATTTTATTATTTATAGAGTTTTTATAGTTAAGCTTATATCTACGTAAACGCTTACTTAGGGGTTATCTATATCTAAAGGGTATTAAGTACTATAATAAAGTATAAGATATTATATAAAGGTATACGTTAAAACTATCTAAATAAGAGTTATTAAAATATAATAATTATAAGGTAACCTTTATAAAGGTATTTATCTATATTTAGTAAGGTTAATATTATTAGGCGGTATATATATATAACTAATCTATATAATATCTTTTTCGTGCTTATAAGTAATTAAAAAGAGATAAGTCTTATTATATAAGAATAATACTTATATTAATAACTAAAGAGTAAACTATAAAAGCTATCTAGATAGTAACGACTATATTATATATCTAGCTCTTTAGTATAGATCGTTAGACTTAAAGTTAAGTCTATCGAGTCTCCGGGTATAAAGCTTTATAGACTCGATACCGAGTTTATTAAGTCCTTATATAATAACCTTAACCCTAATATTAACTAAGGTAGACTCTGCAGTCTAGTGCTATTAGTTCGGCACTTAGGTGTCCGATCCGGGACTATGTTATTACCTAACTAGGTGCCCGGGACGTCCTTCTCTTCTAGGTTATAACAGTAATAACTATTTCTTTAGTAAGTTTAAGCTTAAGTAAGCTATTTAATATAATACTAAAATTAAAATAGTTCTTTATAAAGTAATAGAAAAGCTTATTAAGCTACCTTTTATTATTTTTTAAATAATATTATTTCTAGACTTATTTAACTATAAATTAATATTTAAACCTTTTTTTTAAAGATAAAACTATAACTATTATTTTACTAACTTTGAATTAAACTTCTATTGAATAATTATATTTTTAATAAAGAATAAAAATATTTAAAAGTTACCGGTAAATATAAGGAGTTTATCGAAATCTTATATAAGCACTTTTTTACGTAAACAATTAATTAAACGTCTCGGTTTAGATAATTAGCTTTAAAAGTAAAGAGATAGAAGTAGTAGCTAAAGTGTATAATAAAATATTAAAAAACGTCTTTAAAAATAATAAGGGATACCTAAGTTAGGTAGAAGGTATATATAAAGTCTGCTTATTTACTATAGTAGTATATTTAAATTAGAAAAAGGATATTTATAAGGTTTACTTACTTTTTAAGGCTATACTTTTACTAGCAATAGACTTTATTTTAAAATAATAGTATAATTATTATTATTTCCGAAATCTGCTTTTTTTTCGTTAAGTATATTATCTTATATAATTTATTAACTAAATAAAATACTTAACTTAAACGTCTATAAAGCTTTTAATTTTTATAATACTTACAGTAATACTATTTTTAGATTATAGGTTATTATTAGGAAGCTACTATAAAGGTAGGCGTATTACTTTCGGTTTTACTACTTAAGTAGTACCGATTACTTATAATGCTATATATAAAGTTCTATTACTTTAAAGTAAGCTCGAGATTTTTATTAAGCTAGTTATCGTTTATAGTTACTAAATATTTACTAGTAGCGATTTAGCGTATCTTTATATTAAGCTTAAGATTTTCGTTAAGCTAGTTATCTATAGCGATAAGTTATTTACTACTTACGATATCGCGTATCTTTATAAAATTCTAAGTTCTCGAGATTTCTATATATTATTAGCATTTTAATAAAAGTACTATTATATTAGTAATAAAAATATATACTTTTTCGCTTAGTTTTCCCTTATAAGCTAGATAACGCTTTATAAACTTAGAAATATTATATAAGTAAACGAACTGCTTTATAGCTTATTTAATTTAGTATCGATTATAAGTATATAAGGCTATATTTACTATAGTATCGAAAGCTTAAAAGGAAGCAGGTAAGAGATAGAGTCGAAGGAAAGTCGTAAGCGTAAAGTAGAAATAAGGAAGGTTAGAAGGGAAAAGGCTAAATATAGAGAAAAGAATTTAAAGTTAGCTTTTTAAGGTCGCTTAGTTTAGATATAGTTTCGCGGTTTAATTATTAGTAGTCCGAGCGCTTCATAGATAAAACGCGTATTAAACGACGCGTTTTTAAGTAGTTATAAGAATAGTATATTAGCAACTAATCTTAACTTAAGATAAGGTTTCCTAGATATATATGTATTTATTTCGCGTAATTTTATATATAAATTAACTCGAGTTTAACTATAATATTATCCTCTAGACAGGATAATTACTTATATTTATATACTATAAATTATAACTATATTAATTAACAATAATTAATTACAGTCTGTAGTATATTAAGACTATAAGAGGCTAAATAAATTACGTAATATTCATAGCTTATAGCATTTTATTTTACTAGATAGAGCTGCTTTAAATATAATTATAATTACTCTATGTATTTTAACTTAGAATCTTCTATATTTAAATTACTATCTATTGCTAATTAGACGCCTGCTATTACCTGCTATAAAGGGCTTTCCAGAGTTATATAAAGTAGGTATATATCTTATCTCGAAATTAGAAGAATCTTATAGTATTATTAAAGTTATCTTAGTAATATCTATATAATTAGATAAGTTACTAGGTTTAAAAGACTAGTAATAAAAACTTTAAATTTAAGGTAGATGTAATAATTAACATTAATTATTTATTTAATGTAATTAATAAGTTACTATAATAAATTAAAAACTTAGTATTAAGTTTTAAAATCTTAAACATTTATATATAATTTAGTAATCTATATACTCCTATAATAGATCTTAACGACATAATCTTAATAATACGTTAAGTTATATTTGAATTAAGAGCATAGTTAACTTAAAAAGTAAAAGAGTTTAATAATTTCAATATAGATAATAATATACTTACTCTATGCAACTTTCAGAATGCTTAATTGCTAATAATAGCGTAGCTATAGATAATATAATATTATAACGTCTATTTAGATATTAATTAAAATTTTATATTTAGAATAGCTTAAGCAGCGTTTAGAAACTATCCTTCTAAATAGATTCCTTTTTTAGCAGGCGGATATACTGCTGCTTTATAGTAAAAATTAAATTATTATGTAATTATTATATATATATATATAAATATATGCTAACTAATTATTTAGGCTGTAAAATAAGAAGTCTTTTGTATTTATAAAACTGATTGTTTAAATTCCTAAGTCGGTAATATCTTATATACGCTTAACATATTGCGCTGTTATTATGAGATGTCCCCTATCCTCTACATATTTCTTCACATCTATATTTACTGAAACAATTGTGCATCCTTGAAAGGGTATCGTGGACCTATGCTGCCAGCTTGCCCCCTGTCCCCCTTTGCAACTGCTGTCAATGGCGGTATAAGCGGGTATTATGGTAGTCTGAGAGAAAGGAAATTCGTGAAAGTGCCAGGAAATCAAAGGGAGTTGCGGGGTGGGCGTGATGGCGACACTCCTCTCCCAAACATCGGCTGGATATGCTATGGATCTCAGGCAGAGTACAATTGGCCGCGCATCGGCTTTCCAGCCTCTTTGCGCACGGCCCAGCCCTTGATAGCAATGAGAATAATCTCCCATGACATGAACACGCCGACCAAGCCCATGGTGACAGTGTATATGAACATAGCGTCCAGGTTGTAGTGAATCATGCCGGCGACGGTATCACCGCTTGAAGCCATGAAAATGATTCCGCCTGTCATTAGGCCGAAGCTGGCCAGGAGCTCGGTTGGCGGGCGTGATGGCAGGATGGAGGTTGGCGGCTTCAGGTAGGTGATAAGATAGGATAGGCCTCGGGCAAAAGAGGCACCTGTCAAGAGGTTGCCCCATTGCTTGTGGACCATGGAGCCGACCATGCTCTGCTGGGTGTGACTGGACATCATGATACCGAGCAGGAGAATGACAAGGGCCGGAAATGGGTTTATAGAGAACCTGTAATTTCCGGGCTCTTCCATGGCAATGATACGCTCGTCTTCATCGTAGCTTTCCACAGCGGCTTCGGCAACGGTGGTGTTCAGAAGATCCCGAACCCGGGTCGATTCGACCAGCATGCCGCACTGGGCGAGATAGGGTTAGTACAGCCGACGTGGTGCAGTAGCGCGATTGTAGGATGAGGCTCAAAGGTCTGTACTTACCAGACCACCTCCAATAAATAAGACAGTAATTGAAAGGTGCTCGAGGTCCTCGAAACTCCATTCTCCGCCCCAGTTGCCCAAATGTTCGAGGAAAATATTGGTCGCACCATAGGTGAAGATCAAGGCGCTCTCGACGAATTCGGCCGAAGGTACGAATCTTTTGGTGGTAGACTTTGGCCGGACATTCCATGCCTGTACAACGGCGCACAGCGCATTAGTAGACTGTCCCAAATATAACCAAGCCAGACTGACGTGCTGTTTCACTTACCCATCCGAGCTCGCCAAAGCTTCCTGACCATCTACCAAGGGTGAAGATGCCATGCCACAAGAAAACGCTGCCTTTGATCCAATGCGCCAAACCGCTAAAGATACCGTTGCCCTCAAACAATCGGCCATATGTGGCGATTCCGGTGCACAACGTGATGAAGCCGAGAACCATGCTTGTGCGGTCGACAAAGTTGTACCAGAGGATTAGAACTTTCCAGGCGCGCGATGAGATCTTGCCACCGACCATGGTCACAAAGTTGCGAATCGCTCCACCGCGCGGCATTGCAGGAACATCAGTCTCCAAATCCTCGTCTTCGTCCTCGTCATCAAACTCCTTGTGTGCCGGTGATTCAGCCGTTAGAGTAGCCAGAGGATCTGGGCTTGACGAGAAAGAGTGGCTTCTCAGCGACTCAGTCTCAGGCTCAGTGCCCTGACCACTGTCATTAGAGTCTCGGGACATAGGCAAGGAGCATGGTTTGTGAAGTCGGCGGTGCTCGTTCATGGCAGCTTGCGACACAGGGAGGAAGCCCTGGCGCTCTGCTGCATAAGCCCCATTAATACTGCTGTTCTTTCCAAAAGCACCAGCGAGACGGCCGAGGAGGCTCACGACTCCCTGGGCGCAGAGCACCCATGTCACAAGCCAGCCCAGCTTGTGGTGCGCATTGTTTGGATATAGGTCGGGTGTGTTGGCATTATAGATGGTACCAAAGAGGACGCCCAAGGCGTTGATCGCGAGGAAGGCGAATTGTGTCGGGAGGGTGTATCGGGAACGCGCCAGGGAGAACATGGTTGCTGTCGTATGTGAAGTTAGCCGGTGCGTCCAGAATCGGGCTTAGGATACTTGGATCTTTCCCATTCGCTCAACTCACCCAAAGGCAGCACAACGGCCCAGCCCAGCACCATCAGACCTATATGTGTGAGCAGAACGCCCCTGTGTTCTGAGTGACTGAAGTAGGTTGGCGGATATTGGTCATCTGGTAGCGGCTGGTCTGCGCTCATATCCATGCCTCCTCCCAAGTCCAAGTCCAAGTCCATATCCCCTCCCTCATCGCCATGGGCCAGAGCGGTTGGGAGTAGAGCTCCCAGGGCCAAAGCCGTCGCGGCTAGGGTGAGGGCTGTTGTCGTGACTGAGCGCATTGGGAGAATGTGTTCGACGTGTTCCTCCTGACAAGATGCGATGGAAGGGAGATTCCTCTCCTGCTAGAAGATGGGTTGCTGCTGGTCTCTCAAGACTGTATGCGACAAAATGCGCCGGCAAGAGAATAGTCACTGTCGCCAAGCTGGTGCCGTACACCTATAGGGGAATCAAGCATTAATGTGCACAAGAGGTCGAGACCGAAGTGTTGGGTAGTTTAGTAGATTCCGTTTGCGTCGTTCGTCAACGCCAGCAAGGGTGATGGTAGCAGGCGAGGAAAGGAAAATGTGAAGCTCTTCACGGATTTTAGGGTGCTATGATGTAAAGTGCGAGAGACGCTTTATTATATCATATTCCTCGCCCTCGGACCGGACCCATCCTTTGTCAAGGAACCCGAGGTACACAGTACCGTGCATTGGTAATGGCATCAAAGAGAAATCGGGCACTGGGCTCATGCTGGACTGACTGGTGCTGACTGGGCTCTTATGGAGCCCGCTTGCCCCAGTTTATCTCCAGACTGACATCTGGAATGGGAATCGGAAGAGGCAGTCTACCCGAATGACTCTACACAACACCGATAGCGTCGACAAGCAAAGTCAGACGACCTGTGCAGCTCAAGGACGGATCAACTTTGCAGACAGCATGCTGACGGGTTGGCGCTGCTTGAGTTAGGATGTAAGAGTCGAACGAGAGCCAAGCCCCGAAGCTTCCGAGGTTGTAAATACAACAGGATGTATATGCATATATGTCGAAACGTGTGGAAATTTCAAAAGATGAAGGTAAAAAGACGGCAGCAGCCTTTTTTGGGTGTCGCGCCAACCGGAGCTTGAGTGGGCCCGTTTAAAGAACTGTGCTGCTGGCCCTGCAGACAGTTCCTAAACAGTGCGTGGGTCTGGTTGGGCAGTTGACCTCACCTCCCCTGGCTCCCCCTGTGGCCCTCGCATGGTCACGATTCCGCCCCAGGTGCCCGGGTGCCCCTCCAAGGCTGAACTATCGACCTCCGAACTGATCACCACCCTCATCCTCATCCTCATCCTCGTCTTGATCCTGATCCATACCCAATCACGGTCTACCCTGCCTCACCGGGTGCTGGCTGAGGCCAGCCTCCTCTCCAAAGTGGCTACAGCCTCAGCGTCCGGCCCATCCGCAGTCCACAAGGCCCATCCGCCCACAGACCAATATGTATACCTAGGTAGGCCGCTGAAGCCACTACCGGTACATAGTACCTACCTAGCCTAGTAGGTATACCTAAGTACTGTGGTATGGGAGCGTTGCATAGCACGGTGCCTATGTTATATATGTGGTACTAAGTAGGTACTGTGATATTACCCTACCCAGTACTTCGTAGCTGACGTGCAAGTCAGTTCATCCAGTCCCATTCCATCCATCCTTTTCCATCCAATCCATGCCACCGGAAATGCTCCTCCGCCTTGATCCTCGCCGTTTCCTTCCACCAGAGTGATAGTGTCGATTCGTCGCCCGTTAGACTAGGTACCTATCATACCAACAAGTCAATCAGTTCTGTGACCATCCACGAGGCTATTATACTACCTTGGCGTGTACTCTCTAACAAGATTCACCGTTCAACTTGGTCAGTCCCAAGTGCTGTCCCGGGTACATTATTTGGTTCTACCTTGTTCCGTCTCATACCTGCGTGACAGAGCGGCAGTAATTTGTCTCTTTGTCTAGAACGTACGGTCCCGCGCGGAGAAAAACAGCGATGTAAGCTGGTCAGCAGTATTGCCTTTGTATCACAGCTATGTACCTAAGTACTGTGTACGTTACCCCGGAGCTCTCATGACACTGTGCCAGGAACTGCCGGCCTTTACGGAGACTTACCCGACCCCTTCACGACTGCTTCAACACTTGAGCCGTTGGGTGGCTTGAGCTAACCATGCACGTCGGCTACTAGGGATTGATTATTCGACAAGCCAAATTCGATTGCGTCAATGAATGATTTGAATGGATGGATGGTGACAGCCTGACCGCGTGTCACCATACCGGATCTGTGTACCTAGGTACTTATACCACAGTAGCAGGGCGGAAATGACGGGATCTTTGAGACGATGGCTGGATGCCTCTGACTGCATGGCTGCCAGGGCTGCCAGGACAACCGGAAAGAGAAAGAGAGAGAATTAAAAAGAGGGTATAAAGAATGCAACATTTACGAAGCACACGATGTTGCATGCAGAACACGATCTGTAAGGATTTTTGACATCAAAACTCCGAAGCTGCCGAGAGCACTTTTGTGGTTTCAATTCTACCTAAGTCTTTTCAAGACTCGCGGTCTCGCTTCTGTGTCCATACAGGACCCCACCACCAGCCACGAGACTTGCAGGACGCGTTGATCCTTCGCGATTCACAGCACCGCCTGTCAGGAGATGTCACACCGCACACCGCACACCGGCAATTTTCGGTGTCTGGTAAATGCCCGAAGACAGCGAGGCGAAGAGCTCTTTTCATCTCTAGCCGGAGCTCTCTCACTTTTCCACAGCTTGTAGTCTTGCTGGCTAGGGTTCCCAGTCCGGACCATTTCCGCTCACCGGAACGCCGCCCGGTGATGGTACCCGCTTTTCCCGCCGTGTAGCCGGTACACATATATCTAACTGTCTACTTGGGTATTGAAAACCCTAGCAAATAGGTAGTTGTGTAGAGATATATATATACATATATATATAGGAGCCAATTGAGCGCTAGCCACCGTGTTATCCCCAGCTTGGCAAGTCGAGTTGCACAAAGCCTTGCATCGCCTTGGTCGTTGGTTCTACAACAAACCGCCGAGGCGCCAATTGTGTTAGAAAAGGTACAGACGTAGAGGCCGACTGAACAGGATCCAGAGCGCGGTGCGAGGAGAGTACTTTATTCCAATCCAACAGAAGAATATCCCTTTCTGACTCGCTCCCTGTTGACCTTTCCAGAGCATAGTATCCATTGCGCTCGGCAACCTCATCAGCGACGTCCAATATGTTCTCGACGATGAATGACGTCATCTCAAGCATTACTATCACCTAGTGCGACGCGTTGAACGCCATTGGGACGAGTCATTGAACAATATTATCGCGTGTGCACGCGAGATTCAATCTACAGGGCTGATCGGTCCGTCAACGCCCATCTGTTGTTTTCCCGAGACGCTTTGCCCTCCTTCTCGAGCTTCTGGAGCACCTGGATAACTCCACCCTGGGCCGGGACGTGTAGGCTTTCTGGCACGTCGTGGTATATGACCTTGACCAGCTGAATCGGCTCCCACGTAGCTGTCCCGGTCTCCTCGTTGACAGAACTGAGAGTCTGCGTGATCTGGTCCTCACGCTGCTGACGGTGGGTGATGTATTCTTGGATCCTCGCCGGTCCATCGACGATGACCGGTCCATGGCCGGGGTATGCCTTGGCTCTGAAGAGCGGCTTCATCTTCTTGAGGCTGGCAAGATATGTTGCCAGGTCTTCGAACACTGCTGTGCCTTGACCTAGCACGTTGTCTGCCGTGAACATTGCGTCCTCTTGGTCGAGAACAAACACCATGTGATCCACAGTGTGTCCCGGTGTGTGAACAGCCGTCAACGTAGCGCCCTCAACCTCGAACCTTTGACCTTCGGAAATGCCTAACTGGCCGCTGTCTGGCTGGTTCTTGTAGATCTTGGTCTTAGGCGACAGGGCTAACAAGTCCCTGATACCGCCCTGGTGGTCGCCGTGCCAGTGAGATATTAGTGCCTTGGAGATGGTCGCATCTTCATCCGCGAGCGTCTGCTTGAGAGCTGCTAACCAGGAGGGTTTGCCCTCGCCGGTATCGATGAGCAGCCGTTGACGACCGCTTCCGAGAATGTAGGTGTTGGTCCCCTGCAATGTGAATTTTCCCGGGTTGCCACCCAAGATACGTATGCAGATGGGACTCAGTCGCTCTACCTCGGGGAGGTGGGTGAGCTGGATGGCCATTTTTGATAATGTGCGGCGGGAGGCTGTGAGGCGCACTGAGTGCATGAAGAGGGGGGCGTATTATCATGCAGATGACAAGTGCAGAAAATCAAGCCGGGGAGGGGAAAGGAGGACGAGGACGAGGACGAGGACGAGGACGAGGCGCAACATCCTGTCGCAATTCACAGGTTGGCTGACGCCTTGGTTCGCCGAGCCGGGTCCGGGAAATACATAATTAGACTAACATATCTACCAGTTGACAGCACTTGCAATATACCTAAACTCCTGGGCAGCCGGGAAGTCTTGGGCCGAGGCTGAATGGCCTGTGCAGCCATCCTCTACAGATTATTCCGGGGGCTGAAAGCGTGGCAACTTTAGCGCGAATAGGACCTACAAATTACCTACTGATGCACTCACTAACTGGATGGATCCCTGTGCTAGCATGGCGATAAGGTTCCGTCCAGGACCGTCCATGACCTCCGATAAGAATTTACGTCTGCGGAAGTGCGCTACACCAACCAACACTCGACTTCCGGAATAGCATGTGCTATTAAACATCGCGAAACCGTCGAATCTACCCCGGATCTGCCTTCTCCTCTCCCCACGAACCCCCAGTTCCCCGGTGAGTTCTTGCTGATTAGGCAAAATATCGTCTAAAAAATGAAGCTGATTTGTATGATTGAGTCGCAGCCTGCAGGTCCTCGTTTTGTGCCGCCCACCGAAGCCCCTTATTTCACACAAGCTTCCCTTCGTGGGGACGGCGTTGCAGGTCTCAACGCACGGGAAAAGGCCGCAACGACAAGTGGTCTGGAAGGAGGACCTCGCTCTCAGCTTGCCCCAGCATCTGAGCGGGCCTGGCGGAATTTGCCATCGATCGGCTGGAAAGCCCGTTTGTCCCGGCCGGGCCTTCGGCCGACGTTGCCTCTACGACCGAAGTTCGTTAAAGTACACCACGACCAACAAGAGCGCACGAGCTTGAACCCCAGAGCACAAGTATCCCAGGAGGACTCAATTGAAGAGAGGAAAAATGGCCAATCGCCCTCAGACACCGGCTTCGCCCAAGAACGTGAAGATCAACTCGCCTGTCCAGGGCATCCCGATGTTTGGCTGCGGTACGGTCTCGCTCTATACTCGAATGTGATGATATATCCGGTCTAACACAGCCTACAGAGCATGTACAGCGTCTCCTGAGCCAGAGTCAGGAGACAACGAATACATGTATTCAACATTACAAGGCCATCTTGCGGTCCATATTCGACAACGTGCCCCTTGTGCCCCAGATGCGCAAAGAGGCCGACGGCAGACCTGTCAGCTGCTTGACCCCAAACTACCTCTGCTTGCAGTGCCCATCCATAGAAAAGGAAGAAACCATGGCAAAACACGGCACCAAAAAAGCCCATCGTTTTTGTAAGTCGACGGGAGACTGATCTAGGTTCACCCGCCAGCTAACAAGCCTGCCCAGTCGTCGACTCCAGAAGTGGCTCGCTCTTCTGTCACATGTGCGATGACTTCGTATGGGACCCTACCCTCGAGGACCTTAGGAATCGCAAGATCGACAAGGGCACATTTTCCGGTATGCCTCCATTCCATCGTCAACCTCATACCGCACTCCCTGGTGGCAGCATGGGTTGGCTTGACCAACTTTCTCATAACTCGACTAACACTCTGCAGGCCGCAAGAGGAAATACGATGAGCTTCTGGCCGAAGCCATCAAGGAAGATCCCAAGATCATCAGCGCCAACACCATAATGCCTTCCTGTCGCGCGGACGGCCTGCGTGGCATTTACAACGCAGGAGCCACCTGCTATCAGAACGTCATCCTACAGAGCTTCCTACACAATCCGATATTACGCAATTTCTATCTGAGTGACGGCCATTCTAGCAGCACTTGCCAGGTATCGCACTGCTTGAGTTGCGCAATGGACGACATGTTCCAGGACTTCTGGGGCTCTGAGGTAACGAACGGGTACACTGCAGCTAACATCTTGTCAAGCTTCTGGATCTCGGAGAACAAGGCTTTTGAAAACCTGGTGACGACCAAAGAGCAGGATGCTCATGAGTTCTTTCAGTTTCTGGCTGAGGAGCTACACGAGCGCAATGGTGATGGGAAGAAGCCGGAGACCGGCAGCGAGCACAGCTGCAACTGCATCATTCACCAAACATACTACGGCAAACTCCAGACCACGACGACCTGCCAGAACTGTGGAGGTGTGACGAATCAGGTACAGTCTTTCTTGGACCTCAGTGTCCCTCTGGAAAACCTGGCGCAAAAGCGGGGAAAGAAGGCGAGCCAGAAGACCTCTCTGACTCTTCAAGAGTGCTTGGAGGAGGAATATGTCAAGTCGGACAAGTGCGAGTACCGCTGCAACAAATGTGACGGTCCCCAACAAGCAAAGCGGCATACAAGCATCAAGAGACTGCCGAATGTGTTATCTATTCAGCTCAAGGTACGGTGTCCAATATGCACCCGACTGCTTGACCGTTTTGGCAGCGTGAGGGGAATCTAGGGCAATGTTTTACTAATCGCAATGATAGCGGTTCGAATTTCGAAACGGAACGAGGGACAAATCCGCCGCAAAGATCGACACACAGGTCCAGTTTCCCTTGCAGCTCAACATGCTGCCCTACACGAACCGCGCGAGGAATGCGGATGCAAAAGAAGCCTACGAGCTGTCGAGATCCTGTACATACGATCTTATGAGTGTTGTCGTCCACGTTGGCGAGATGGACACCGGCCACTATATCTGCTACTGCCGGGTAGGCGACAAGGTACGCTCGAATCAGCCACTTGAGTTCCTACCGTGGAGAGGTATTCTGACACAAAACCAGTGGTTTACTTTCAATGATCACCGCGTCGAACTAGCGTCCAAAGCCGATGTGCTTGGTGCCAAGCCCTACCTTCTGTTTTACATTGTGAGAACCTTGGCCTAGTAGGCATGGGGACCCTGAAATATCGGGGATTAAGCGGTTTTGTCTGGTATGGAGTTTCTTGGATGAGTACACTTGGCTTTTACTATCACGTATGCATACAGACGAAAGGGTGGCTGGCATATGGGGAAGACATCAAAGAGAAAAACCACGTCCGGGGCCACACATGTTCAAGGAGTCCTATACAATATCGTCGGCGGGGCGTTTATGCGTGGGAAAAGCGTGTCATCAAATCTCAAGCTGTCTGGGCCTATGCGATGCAACTCGTTGGACCGAGTGCTACCTTGATCTGCCGTGACGATGATTCTCTGTTCCTTATTTTGGTGATATACTCGCACCGTGAAGCCTTGCTACCGGTTTCCACCCTCCGGTCTCCATTCCCACTGCTCGCATTCCATGTTTGCATAGCAGAAAAACTCATTGCTCAGCCCCCTTGCATGCACCGGTTCATAGTCTGTAGTCTTTAGGCCGAATGAGCGGTATAGCTTCGTCACCAGGATCTCCATCCTCTCTCCCGTGCAGACGATAAGCTTGCTGTCTTTCGACTTGGACATCCATCGGACTGTCAGCGCTGCTTTCGTCTGGCAGTCCTCACTCAAGAAGGGAGGGTCGCAGATGATGCAGTCTATGGAACCCTTGAGGTGAGCTGTATTGTATATGCAAGTTGGTTAGTGTGAAAGGAGCCAAGAAAGGGAAACAGGTCTCTTGACGGTGACCAGACGTACCGGGCAGCTTGATAGGCTGCATGAAGTCGTAGAACACGAACTCGGAGAATACGGCGAAGCGGTTGTCGTGCTCGAGGAGGGTGAGTTTTGGCCTGGGCGCGTCGGCAGGATACGATGCCTTTTGTTATGCTATCAGCTGAGGTCGGTCTCTTTGGCAGCTCAGAAAGAAGCCTTGGAATGTCGAGACTTACAATAATATTCTTGAGTGCAACAAACACACTCGGGGCTGACACAACGGCGATGTTCGTTTCGGCCGTGGCACCATCGAGGAGCTGCTTGGCGAAGAGGTTTGCCGTCTCGTCGGAATACTATTGTCAACAACAAATGCATCAGTCAAGACCCTCAGCCATCTCAGTACTGCTCATCTCAAGCATGCTGGACAGTGCACACCCAGAACTGCGACTCATTCCAATCCTCCCCGAACGCCTCCATCGATAAAGGGTACTTCAGGTTTGATTCTTTCGCCCCGCCATCGCCCGATGCGGCCCTGTCTTCTGCCTCGGTCTTGAGCTGCTCAAATTGCTTGGCCCGAGCGTCTCTGTCGGTGTAAAAGTCCTTGAGGGCATCAAGGGCGTGAGATGAAAGGGTTCTGTAGGGGTGTGATCAGTAGATAGTCCCCATGGTCATGGTCGGCTCTTCTCTGCGGGTCTCTCACATGGGCTCGTCATCGCTGTCTGCCATATTGCGGGATTGCTTGTGTCAAAGATGCGATTAAGAAGTGTATCAAATATGGCCAGGTCCCCCCCAAGCTTTTTGCAGACGTGTTCAGACGGTGTTGTGAAGGGTAGAAGGTTGAATCGGAATTTGAGGTTCTTTACACAAACCTTCAGTTGGGTGACAAAAATTTCGAGCTCAAGCTTGGGACCAGCACCAAAACGTTGGCAGACTCGGGAACATACATACATCACCAACAAATCTCACTATGCTGCACTCACCACACCGGATCACGAATTCTCGCCATAGGTTCCATTTTGGCATTACTCCTTGTATTTAAGACGCCAAAAAAAAAACCAGAAGAAAAAGGTCTAGTTACACATGTCACATCGTCCAGCGACAAGCCACGCAAATGCCTGTCGTTCCAGACCAACTGTCTCCCCCTCATTGATCATCCAGAACATGCAGATACTTCTTCTCTTCTCTCTTCTCCTTCTCACTTGCTGGCGGCAGGTCGTAGAATGCACCGCTCCGGAATCCTTGCACATAGTGGTAGGTGAACTTGCTAATGTCACCTGGCTCGATTCCGAGGTCCTTGAACGTCTTGGCCTTCTCGTCAATCACTTGGTCCACGTGCTCCATCTGCACTTGCTCGGCCGAGATCCACGGCCACCAGAGCACCTGGTTCACGATTTTGGCGACGGGCTCGAGAATGGCTCGGGGCACATTGACGTGACGCCGCTTGGAGAAGACTTCCCTGTCAACTAGCTCGCAGATCTCTGCAGTAGAGTAGTTTTTGGGCCCATAAAGCTCAAAAGTCTGCGCAGCAGTATTGTCATTGTAGAGCATCAGCTCAAGAGCATGGCCGACATCGATAGACTACAAAAGGATCAGCCTACGACACACGACGTTTGGAGGGATCAAGCAACGCCATTAAACTCACGTGAACTGGCCAGTACCGCTCCTGCATCTGATTTGAAGTAAAAAGGTTAGTGACACCAGCGAGCTTCAGTAGCAGTTGGTCCTCGAATCCAAACAGTGGTGCAGGTCGCACAATTGTCGTCTCGGGGTAGATGTCTCGGGCGACCTGTTCACCCTTGCCCTTGGTTGCGAAGAAGGTTGCCGGGGAGTTGGGATCGGCGCTGTGAGAAGAAACGTGGATAAAGCGGTCCACATCGTACTTGGCCACTGCCTCAGCAATTCGAGCTGTGCCATCAACATGGACGTCTTGCAAGGAGAAGTTCCTGAACAATTATCAGCACATTGCCCGGCAGACGGTTTCCCTTTACGTAAATGAACGTACTTGGTTGGGTACGTCCGGCCCACTAAGTTGTAAACGACATCTGAATGTCTGACTGCCTCTTCGATTGACTCGGTGTTTCTGAGGTCGTATTCCTGTTGTATGTCATGAGCGAATGTTCCAAAGGGCAAGGAACCACACAGGAGTCCAGTACGCACAATGAAGACAACTCTGCCCAAATCACCCGTCACCTTGAGGTGGCGTTTGGCCATCTCCTCTCTGTACGGCACCACGACTTGACATCCTTGCCGGGCTGTGGGAATTCCCCATTAGCAGAGGCGCTAGCCGTGAAGTCCCGCATTATAGACATACCCAGTCGGTTGACAATATATCGTCCAAGCTGTCCCGTCGCGCCGAATACGGTGGCCGTATGTCCTGTAGTTCGTAATCAGACCCATTGTCACGTCGAGGAGGAAAGACGTCGAGAAATGCGTACCGCCAAGTGATGACCTGTGCAGTACCTCATTAGTAAATCAGCCGCATCATGTATATATAGACGGGTATAGCTGACCTTCCACCCTGAACACGAACAATAGGCTTCCCGGTACGCGTGATGGCAATGTCGGATAGGGAACGCTGCTGAACCGCTTTCCGGGCGACCTTGGGGATAGACCGCGCTGCGGAGGGTAGGTAAGCCATTCTTGCTAGGTTCTAATTCGCAAGTAGGCCGTTGTTGCGTTCCAATGGGCTGTCGGTTTGTCGACGGTGAGTTGATGAGCGTCAACTTGGAGTTGGGACGCCGAGACTCCAACCACACCACATGCACGCCAGGCATTCCCCCCAAGCATCGCCGGGGGTGTAAGTGAGGTATGGGGCGCTCGGGCCAGCTGAGCGGGCAGCTTACCTAAGCGCGCTAAACATTGGCCATTGGGACCACTGAACTGACTGCCACTGTCCACTGTCCTCCACTGGCCCCCTGTTGAGTTGGGGCGATTTAAGCGTCATTGCTACTTTCACCGGGCGAGAGGGGGAAGCTCTCCAAGAAAGTCCACCCGGCTGCCAGGCCAGGCTGCACCCCAGCCGCGTCCACCACCAAACCAGTATCAACGGCGACAAATCAACCACGAACTCACCACAGTCTCTATCAATCAATCTCATACCTCCACCCTTCTTCCAAGTCGCATAGCCTGCTGAACAGCGCCGTCCAGCCTATCGCGATTATACCAGAGAAACTCATTGCCCATCTAGCGCTGCGGTCCTCTCCCGGCACAAACGACCACCATGAGCAGGGACGAGACCACTCAGGCTTTCCTGCAGGAGATCCTGCTGCAGATCTCGCCTGATCTCCAGACTGATGTTCTGCGACTCCAGGACATGTGGGAGCAGAAGCTGTGGCATGAGCTGACCGAAACCCTCATCACCATCTTCAACCACCCCGAGAGCGCCTCCTTCCGCCTCCCCGTCTACAACAACTTCATCCTCCAGTTCGCCGACAAGATCAACCAGCTCAAGCTCGTCGACCTGGCACTCAAGGCCGCACAACAATGTTCAGGTCAGTACTATTGAGAATACACGCGCACGTTTCTGATCACTCACCCGTGGCTGGACGGCTAACATCAAGCTAGACCTCCAAGAACGGCTCAGCTTCACCGAGGCCGTCGCAGCGAAGGTAGACCCCGAGGAGGAAAAGAAGAAGAACAAGAGCGCGGATGAAGAGGAGGACCCAAACTCGAGAAACGCCTTCGTATACGCAACAGTGGCAGTGGCCCAGGTCAAGCTTGACCTCGGCAAGCTTGATGATGCGCGGGAAGACCTCAGCAAGGCCGAGGGGAAGCTGGATGTGTTCGACTCTGTCGAGACCGTTGTCCATGCCGCTTTCTACAAGGTCAATGCCGACTACTACTACCTAAAGCAAGACTTCGCATCCTACTACCGCAACGCGCTTCTCTACCTCGCCTGCATCGACATCAAGAGTCTGGGCGCCGCCGAGTGTCGCAAACGGGCCTACGACCTGGCAACCGCCGCGCTGGTGTCATCGAGCATCTACAACTTTGGTGAGCTGTTGCTGCACCCGGTCCTGGATGCGCTGAACAACGACAAGGACCGGTGGTTGCGGGAGCTTCTCTTTACCTACAACGCCGGCGACCTGGTCAAGTACGACCAGCTGTCCGGAAGCATCAGCTCCGACAAGCTGCTCGCCCAGCACAAGGACAGGCTGCGGGAGAAGATCTACCTGGCCGCCCTCACAGAGGCCGTCTTCCGACGACCACCTCACGACCGGGCCATGAGCTTCGCGACGATCGAGCAGGAGACCAAGGTGAAGCCCCACGAGATAGAGCACCTTGTCATGAAGGCGCTGAGCCTGGGCCTGCTTCGGGGAACGGTCGACCAGGTGGATGAGGTGGCAAATATCAACTGGGTGCAGCCCAAGGTTATGGACTTCAAGCAGATCGACAGCATGCGGCTGCGGTTGGCTGAGTGGGATAGCAGCGTCAACCAGCTGGGCAACTGGATCGAGAAGTCGGGACAGGATGTCTGGGCTGCGTAAGGGGTTATATCACAGGGTAGAGGTCGGGTTTGAGACAGCGTTCATCAGGGGCTTTGGCATCAAGATGCCCGACGACGCTATGTCCGCTGTAACTTCTGTACAATATGCAATAGAGGCAGGAGACGGATAGCCAAAAAGACAGAATCGTGACATGAGAACATGCACGATAGCATCCTCGGCTTTTGGTCCGACCCATGATTGATTCCGAACAAAGTGCATTTCACCGCGTCACTTTTGCCTTGCCCCAATTTGATACATACAATTACATTCGCCCGTTCCCATATTTGGCGAGAGACAAGGCAATCAACCAAGTACCTACTGGCAGCAACCACCCTTGACAAACAGGCGTTCATTGTATTGGGTCTCGCGCGACAAAGACGCTGCATAACGGTTTGACCTCGCCAACACAAAACTCAAGTGGCGTAAGTCAGTCAACACTGACAGCTTTTCCCTACCTAGTTTAGGCCTTCTGTTCTTTCATCTTTCCGTCGCGTTACCCTAAGAAAGTCTGGCCCTCACCTGCTCCTTCACACATTACAGCATTCACGCCGTTGCCGATCGATCGCTGGTCAGCTATCTCGCCATTTCGACCTCGCCTCCAGTAAGACTCCGCAGTCCATTCCACGTTACGTACCGATTGTTCAACTGGACGAAAAAGACGAGTGTCCTGATCAACCCGCATTACTCGCAAAGGAATACAATTACTAATCAAGACTCGGCCAAAGCTCCCTCAGCTTACACCTTCCAGGCTTCCTGTGGCGACGCGGGCTCACTCGGTTGATGGCACGACCTTGACGGTGTGCTCGCGACTCTCACCGGCTCGCAGTACACGAAATGATCATCGCAACCAGACCTCGACTGTCTCGGAGTGATTCTGTCGCGTGTTGTAGGTGGAAACAAAATCCAGGTACGCCTTGAACAACGAATAATGGCGCGGAGACACGACGCTGACTAGCAAGATGTGGTCTAGCTTTACAGGCACCAATTTGTGACAAAAAACCAATTATATCCGATATGGTGTAGTGGCCAACATTCCGCGTTTTCACCGCGGCGCCCGGGGTTCGATTCCCCGTATCGGAGATCGGATATCTCTCTTTTTGTCATATTTGTCTTTCTTGTCGCTCGTACTAGTAGTGCATTTCTTTTATCTTTTATTTTTTTTATATATCTTTTTTTTGGTTTAGAGAATCCATTGTCTCCCATCTCTTTTGACACGTCATAATGTTCTTCCCGCTCGGCTCATCGTTGAGTCGCTCATCGCCGAACACAACATCGACCGCTAGGCGGATGACGGGCAGAATTGAGAGTGATCGCGTAGGCACTGCTGGTCGAGTGCAGTCCCTTAGTGCCCTTGAGATAGGAGAAAACATGATGCATGCGGTGACATGCGGTGACCATGCGAGAAGGATTGCCAGATCGTTTGGGCTTCCTACAGGTACAGTTGAACCTTCTCAACGACATGGAGACATCATGTGAAGAAAGGTACGAGGCCGGACGGTATGGGCGAGAAAAAACTCACCTTAGAGAACCGTTTTATGATGTTCCATCACCAAGACTGTACGGGTGGCTTTGAATGACCGTTATCCAGCATACTTAAGTGCTAAAGGCTGTGGGCCAGCTCATCGGGCAGCATTGCCTTCAATAACAACAACTATCAGCTGACTACGGCTTAAACGAAGCTGACAATGTAAACCGTAGTAGAATCAAGACATATGGTCGGGCCGTGGGCTGTTTTGAACTATCACAGACCGGATGTGTAGGCACAGCTGTCATCTAGAAGATTCATCCTCGAGCTCCGCGGCATCGCAGAAGACAGCAGTTTCGGGACTGAGCTACGGACCGGTTGGTAATATATTGAGAGCCTGTCCGTCTCAGACGCAGCGTTGGGTATAAGTATCTTCCTCACCACCGAGCGATGCAACAGTATCGAAGGTAGCCCGGATCAAGATCCCACCTTCCAGCCGATTCAGAATGTAGGTGTATACATTCACAATTGGACGCACACAGAAGTATATACAAAGGACAGTGGCGACGGTCTGATATTGTCTTGGGATGGGCATTCGATTTGCATCGCCCTGCAAGGTAATATCGCCACACGAGCGTGTATGTACATAGATTGAATTTCTGTACGGCCTTTTTTAGCAATAGAAATATATGTACTACATCCCGTTTCCTATTCAACCTGGAAGGTAGGTTCATACACCCTCGCTGTGTGCCTCATACTTACATGTGAGACACATGCCTCAGATAATCGAACGCCAAACCTAACTGGTCCTTTTCCCCGCCACCCATAAACCCAGTGATGTTTTGTACATGTACACATTGGGTTGTTGTCATGTAGTTTCGTCGTCGTAAATGTTCGTAGATGTGGAGGGGATATAAAAGATACAGTAAGAAAAGACAGGTAGGTCATCATGACGCGCACCCCAAATTCCACCACCCCTTCGCCCGGCCTGGGACTGCTTTCACTGGGTCCTCCGTCTGGAGGTTGGGCCTCTGTTGCTGAACTGCGTTTGTCACCATCTACAACGCTCTAGAGCCAAGGTAGGGTCCTGGAGCTGACCAGTCGCCCATGGAGCCATCGCTTATGCCGCTGGTGTACCTCGAGCTGCCCAGGCTATTGTACCTCGCATGTGCAGCAGGCACAGGCATGCGGAGGATGTCGCCTCCTTGAGCAAGCAAGCTGCTGCCGGTGGTACCCACGCCCTGTCGATACCGCTCTGAGTTGGTGCTGGGCATGTCACTGGTGCGGACAGTGGGCAAGCCACTCGATTCCGCGGCAGTGCCTCCGTACAAATTCGGACTCCGCGATAGGGGCTCGAGGTCAAACGGGTCAGACCGGAACTTTTTGCGACTGGTGTCGAAGCTGGATGCGCTATCGCGCAAATAGATTGACGAGTTGGCATATGCGGCTGTCGAGCCGCTAGGTGGCCGAGACGTGCCGTCGACTACCCTCAAATTTGTGGTACGGTTTGGGGCGAAAGCAGAGTCTACGGACTGGCCTCTTGAGTGTCTCACGTCGGCGACGTAGGCTGATTGTTTGGGCATGTAAGCTCCTCCTCCGATGGCATTTTCATCGGAGAAGGGGTTATTGGGTCCCGTGCTAAATAGTGGAGGTGGGTTGGCACTTGGCTGCGCCGTGACGTTGACGTCGCTGAAGGGGTCTCCGCCAAAGTTCAAGTCCAATCCGCCCAGAGCGGTGCCCACGCTGGCACCTCGGGCTCGGCTGAGGCGGTGTCGTTGGGCTTCACTGTCCAACTCGCCACCTCCCCTGAGCAAGTCAGGCCTGTTGGTGAGTGCCCTGGTCGTGGGATTGTCTTTCTCCTTGATGCTCCCACTGATGCCAGGGGCAGAGAACATGTCGGTTTTGTTCTCGTTCCATCTTGGTCCACGGCTCTGAGGTCCTCCGAAGGTGGCCCAGACTTTCATGATGCGGTCTCTTATAGTCATGTTGCTGCCGTCGCGTACAGGCGAGGCGGATGGGATCTTCCTGCCGCGGACACGGTTGTACTGAGCCCTTACGGAAGCCTTGACCTTGGCCGAAAGGGGAGTAGGACCTATGCTGCCCCGTTGTATTATATATGCTCCCCCCCCCTCCCTTCCGGACGATGGGTCCACCGAGAGTGGTGAGAGTGGTGTGAGGAGCGTACTTCGTCTCCTCTGTGCTCTTCTCTTCCAGAACCATATCAAAAAAGCAAGCAAACCAGCAGCCGCTAAACCGCCAATAATTCCACCTGCCACAGCAGCCGACCTAGATCCATGATTACTGTTACCCCCATTTCCAGAGGCCGGCACAGTAGTCACTCCCGATGCCGTCGTCCCAGCAGGATATGGCGCCTGGGTATTGGATGACGTGCTCTCAGAACTGAGGACTTTTGTTGTAGAAGTCTGAGATGAAACCGCCGTACCTGGTGATGAGGCAAGCTCGCTTTGAGGTGGGGTGGCCACCACAACTGGCGATGCTGAGGTGGTTGTTGGCGGGGTTGTCACTGTGGCTGTTACGGGGTCCGACGTTGACGCGGGCGTCGACAAGACTGCGATGCTTGTGTCAGCAACGCTGGATTGCGGTTGTGGTGCGATTGCTAACGATGCTATCGTGCTCGTCGTGGAGCTGATGGTAGAGAACTGTGCTATCGAGGTTGAAGAGGTCGTCGCCTCAGCCGGCGGTGCGACTGGTACCGGGGCAGCTGTCGTTGACTGCACCTGGGGCGGCTCGAGCACTTGCGCCTCCGAGACGGAGGTTGATGTGGATAACAATGAGGAGGAAGAAGACGAAGATGAAGCGCAAGACGAACTCGACGAGGTAGACAAGATAGTGGACGAGCTTGACGAAGAGGAAGAGGTGGACGTGCTTGTGCTTGTACTTGTGGTGGCCTGAGTGCTGGAGACATTGGTTCTCGGCACTGCCGTACACCTCTTCCCATCGAGCGTTGTTATGAAAGCCCCCACGGGCAGGTTTGGACTCGTTGACATGGTGGTCAGTTGTTCCGTTCTTGGAAAATCCGAGCTCGGTTCGGTGTATGGGCGATTCCAGTCGCAATGATTTCCGTATGAAGACAAGTATCTCTCTGTGCAACAGGAGGAAACCAGCTCTCTCTCAAGGAGGCTAAAGAAGTGAACAAACAGGCCGCTCGGGCCGTCAAGCTTGATTCAAACTCATCCAGACGAAGCGGCGAGGTGTCAAAGATGGTTGTTGTCGGATATCGAATAGGCACAGGAGATTGCTGAGCGGGCAAGCCTCTCTCGCATGTAGCGGCAAGGTGTTGGCAACGGCCTTTTCTGTCTTGCTTCCTTTTCTTCTGGAAATATGAGGAAATGCGAGGCAGGGCAAGGCAAGTCGAGGCTCAGAAATTGTTTGAGAAAGAGCAAGACCAGGAAGTTCAGCTCAAACTGTCGTGGAGCATCCGCGACAGGGCTGCATAAGCAATCCAAGCCCGAGGCACGTCGAAAGAGAGACAGAGGAAGGGGGGGGGGGATAACGGAGGAGAGTTGGAGACAGGGAATAGACAAAGAGGTTTGAGATTGTTTGGCGTGTCTTTCCGATTTGTCTGTCTGTCCTATGCAGATTTGAGAAGAGATGATGATGATGGTGATGATGACTATGATGAGAATGATGAGAGAGCAGGGGGGGAGGTGTAAGAGGAGAGGGAGGGAGAGAGAGAGAGGCACAAGTACGGGCATGGGTAGTGTAGTATGGTACTGTGTATCTAGTATCTCTGCACACAATACCGTATGTAGTATCATGTGGAGGAATGGGCTCGAAGTCGGAAGCACGATCGAGGATGTCCGTTTGGAGACGAGTATTATTCATGATCCTGCCTGACTTACCCGAGGAGACAGTGTAGACACATACCGTTCTGGTTGTAAACCCCCCCCCCCTCGCTGGCCCCTGTCCTGCGACAAGTCTGAAGCATGCGAACCAGGGGAATCGGGGGGATCGGGACGGGGTGGGTTCAGGGGGTGATGCTGATTCTGATTCTGATTCTGATTCTGATGCAACTCTAATTGTAATCATATTAGGTGGTAAACCTCTGAACGAGGCTGGGCCACTGATGCCTGGCTCGGCGGCAACTGACTGCACTGCAGCGCGAAGTCGATAGACCCCAATGGGGAAGAAAGGAAGGAGGGAGGAAGGAGGAAGGACAAAGAAGACATGGAGGCGCCCGGAGTTGCAAATGGGCGGCTCGATGAAACCTGGCGGGGACAAGATGTTTGTTTCAAGTCCCAAACTTGTTCCCGATTGGGCACAGTCCAAGTCGAATCTGGGGCTGCTGGTGTGTAGTGGTGTAGTGTGGCGTATATATTCCCTGCCCTCCGATATATGTATAACACTGACGGAATTTGGTTTTCCGACGACGAGGAGTTTTTTCTTTCTTCTTCTCTGTTTTCTTTCTACTTCTTTTCTGCTTCCTTCCATCCGATCCTGTCTCCGTGTTGAGCCTCAGAGTTAGGTCTGACACGAGACATGATACGCACGCACTGCCAATCTTTGAGGGTGACGCTACCAGATTTATCTTCCTGAAGAACCTCGTTCATTACGGTATTACCATACATATATATATATATATATATATATATATACATAAGTAGAATCAGTCTAAGTGTAGACCATATAAACTCTCAAGTATGGTATGTACCCGATCCCTTCGATTGGGGTTGGTTCTGGGCTCTCATTTTGGCTTTGCCCAACAGGATATTTATGCTGCATGCCACCCATCGATGTCCTTAAACCCTCTTTCAGGTATAGAGATGATGTAGTAAACCAAAATGTAAATACAGTAGTAGTACAGTTATTAACTGATAACGGAGTTACACATCACCAGCCTGTTGAGAGACTTAGTTGCGCATAAGTGTGCCATTGCAATACATGCCATAATCGGGTTAGGGGTAGGGTTAGGACCGTGTATGCTAGCGACGACGTCCGTCTTGGAGGGTTCTCCATGAACGACCGACTCCCTCCCGTATAAATGACCCCGTCAGTCTAATTATCCCCTTAGCAAAATATACCCGGCACCATCACTTAGAGCAATGCTAAAGGGAATTTCGATTGACTGTCTCGATAAAGTCAATAGATCGTACATACGAGAATGTGATGTGATGGGATGTGACGACGTGGTGTTCGGCCTTTCGGTACCTACCAAAAAAGCGACTTGTGTGCGGCGGCCGAGCAACACTGCATCACTCACTGCTTGCATTACTGCACTGCACTGCAACACTCACTCACTCACTCACTCACCCACCCAATCACTGTAACACAACCCACCGCTCTCCATGCCGCCCTCAAGATCCGGACCCAAGTTCGGACAGAACAGAACTACCAGAGCCACCGTACCGGCACAGCGACCGACCCATTGAAAAGAGCCTTGGAGTTCTCCCCGCCCCCCTCCTCCGGAGCCAACGGAGCACACCACAGCAACCGCATCTTCGGGACGACCGATGGTCTGCTTGCCTATCGGTACGTACCACGAGCGGTCAGCCTGATGATCACAAATCTACTTGCTTTCCCTGAAACCGAGCAGAACACATCCACTGTGGACTGCTGTTCTACTGCCCAGACTGCCCGTTCTCGGCTGCCCGTCGTCATCAACCGTACCCATACTGGTTGGTATAAGGAAGGACCATAGCCCACCATGTTTGGCAGTCTGTCACATATCAGTGAGTTCTACCCTCCGGGCCTACCCACTTCAGCCATCGCATCACCGTGTTCGATTTACTCTTGTCTTCCAAGCCACACACCATAGTCACCCATGCTGTCAGTGCACCAGATGAGGCTCGTCAACGGTTCATATGCGATGGTGGATTGATGGTCCTGGCAACTCATTACACTTCACATTCTGTGCCAATCCCCCCTGGCTGACACAAACCACCTCAGTTTCTTCCGCGCCACTAAAACGTGACGAGCCACCGAAGGATGTCCCGCCACCCACACCCGTCAACTTGCCCCAGTGCCAGCCTCGGCTTCCGGAGCTTGATTCGGGCCCTGTCGGGGCCAATAGCACGGGAGGAGAAGCGCCACCGTACTTGACAGCCATCCTCCAGGGCCTCACCCGCCCGGCAGACCAGGTCGACCTCTCTCATCTCCAGGCCCTCGGTGTCCATGTCAGCCCGGACGCCTCACTGGCAGAGCTTGTCCCCGACTCATCATGCCTGCCAGACTTCGCTAAATGGGACGCCACAGCACGCGAAGATGCCAATGACGCCCACACAAACTTCCAGCCCGAACTTTCCAACGGCAAGCTGGCACCAGGCGCCGTCAAGTATCTCAGTCTTCGCCAGAGCTTGCTTTTTGACAACGACAGTGCCTTTGGCTCGGTGAGGCGGATCATCCCGAAGCCAGGAGAGAAACCCGTGAGACTAGGGTACTGCCATGACTTCTTTCGGAACCTGGAAGCCTTGACTGGTTTTTGGGACGATACCTCTAAGCAGACAGGACACCTGTCTGCTGAGGAAGGGGATGGGGACGCCGGCAAGCCAGCAGAGGATGAGGACTACACATGGTGCCGCACAAGCGCCGGCAGTGCCATGCCCGCCCAATACCGCACCCAGCTACTTAACTCCTTCCTGAAACTGGTCACCTACGACTTCTCCTGTAGTATCATGTCACGACAGGAACCTCGTCTGTACATCAAGGCAGCCCAGCCTTCCGCCAGATCATCCGTACCCGTGCCAGCCCACATCCATTCTTACTTCTCCTCCGGGTGCAACTTCATCTTCCGCATGGCTACCGACCGCGAGTCTGCCAAGGCCGGGATCGTCGAAGGCCCCATCGCCGCCGTAAGCCCACGACACACGACCAGCTTCCCGCCTAATGGCAGGGAGCGGGAGTCACTCATCGACCTGTGCCGTGAAGTCCTCGCGGCCCTGATCACAGCGCAGCATAGAGCTCGAGAGGGACGGAAGGAACAGCGCATCGGAGAGGGCGCGTGGTGGACTACGAAACGGCGCTGGGGCGGCGGGTCTGGTGGGCCAATCGGTAAGGAGGCTGAGGTTCTCGAATCGAGGGATCCCACTGCCATACTGGTCGGCGACAAGGACGAGCGGCCAGTGGAGGCCGGGAGCTCTGCTGTGGCCGAAGGGTTGCCCCCTGACAAGCCTGCATCCGGAGCGTCTCGCGTGCCGTCCTCGACGGCGTCCTCGAAGGTCCGGAGGCCTTCATCGTCGCGTACAACAGTACAGCCACCGGACCCCAAGCGGCCCCGTAGGGGTATGGTTATCTACGATGCTTACAGGATGGTCCGTCCTCCCGCCTCCAACTGGGACCCAAAAACAAAGTACACGCACATCGGGAGGCAGCGTGGGGTGAAGTACGACGATGTCTTTGTCATCTCGTCTCTGTTCCACCACATTTCCATATTGAGGGTCAGGGTCCCGGACCGGCTGTTGCAGGTCCTAGCCGGTGCCCCAGACCAGAACGGCAGGGACTGGGGCAGGTTGCAGGTATGGAGGACGAGGTGGTTCGACTTGTTTGTGCCCGAGGATCGGGCAGAGGCCATGAAGGTTGCCTGGGGTGTCATGGCTTACGCAATGAGGAAGGTGGAGGATGGACCTGGCGAGGGTGAGGACATGGAGGTTGACGGGGGCGAGAGTGAGAAGGGCGGAAGGAGCGGAAGGGGTGGAGGCAAAACGAATGGCCAGGTCTCGAGGGGGTAGGGCCTCCTTGGGTTGAAGTTCAGGCGTTGCTGATGGATCCTCTGCCTAGAAGCTCGCATTGGTAAACTTCTTCTGGATTGCATCAAGATTGGTCCCTATGGACACCCGGGCCTCGCCAGGGTCGAGCAGCGTAAACGCCGTAGAAGTACTGGCGGCATCGTCAAGTAGTGGGAACATCATGGCAGCCTCATGGCATGACGGTTGATAGCACGATACTGGACGGGACACAGGCTGGGCTTGCCTAGCCCACAGAGATGAATTCGCCTTCACCCCCAAAATGCCTGGAGTGAGCGATAACATCGAGGTTGGAAATCACACCTTCTCACCTGGTTCGCCACTGAAGAACTGCTTGGCGTTCGGCTAGAATCACTCCCATCCTGGCTTGCTGGTAAGCCTTCCGAGCAACCGAGGAACACATGTGTGGTTTCTCATAGTGCCGCTCTACTGTAGCAGTCTCACTATAACTCTATTTTTAATCCGTACTCTATTGATTTGCGAACCTCCTCCTGGACGAGGTGGCATTGTCCAGCGAGCACAGAGTCTACCCTGGGGTCTTTCAATGCCATCCCCATCGCCCCGCGTGCCTAATACCACCCTCATCTCTCGTCATGTATGCAACGTACCGGCAATGATTCAATCCTGTGCATAGTCTCAAGAATACCAACGACGACGGGCCTCATTGTCCACTTTGCCACAGCATCCAATCCCAGGATAACATTGTAGTGTGACCCATGGCCATTTAGGCCTGGAGGTAGACTAGTATATTGCAAAGGCTGAACTGGCCTGGTGATGGATGGTTGGGAAGTTGGGCCAGGCCTGGCTCGGGAAAGGAGCACGCCCCGGAATATGACATACTGACCAGAATGTGATACTGACCAAGAGGCGATTAGGGGGGCTCGATCAGGCCGTCCTGCCATTGATTGGTTCCCTGCCCAACGATAGATGATTTCAAAGACACCGAGGTTGTACTTGGGAGGCCATTTCGCAAGTGAAGCCAGGTTCAGATAAGCGCTTTGCTAGAGGAGGCGGCGTTGAGGCTGAGTCTGGCCAAGTCCTACAGAAATTGGGGGCCTAACCGGGGATCTGTCAGAGCAGAAGGCGCCTTGGAAAAGGAGCGGGCCGCGATGATGTGCTGGCGTAAGCACTGAAAGCATCATACATATGTATGCATGAGGTTTGGGTGAGGTGCATGTCATTGGAGGAGGAATACGGACGGCCTGGAAGGGGCTCGAGGTCTGTCCAGGCCAGGCCATCGGCCCTGTCGCGGCTTTCCCCCATATTAGGCCGATGAGCAAGTGACGTGCGTGTTGCTGTTGTAGTAGTAGTTGCTGTAGTCGCTGTTGTTCTTTAGGACGATGAGGACGGAGGACTCGTGACCTTGGGCGCCGGTCCAAGGACATCTAGACACGGAGGGGATTGGGTCCCGTGCAGATGTTGGACAGCAGCTGAAAGAGTCAAGACCTCGGGACCTCGGGACCTCGGGGGGGGGGGGTGGGATTACTGCAAGGGGGAACTTTTGAGAAGGGGGCATGCACTTGATAGGACGGATCTACCCCGGGGACCGTTAGTCAACAGTTTGTGTGTGTATGTGTGTGTATGTGTGTGTATGTGTGTGTATGTGTGTGTATGTATGTGTGTGTGTGTGTATGTGTGTGTGTGTGTGTGTGTGTGTGTGTATGTGTGTGTGTATGGGGTTTGTCAAGATGGCTAAAGAATTTCGAAGAAATTATGTCTCAAAAGGTTGCATTTCATACTTAGACAACCAGCCCAGCCCAAGTGGAACGTGAATGTGAAGGTCAACGTCAACATCAACGTCAACCCAGGCCCAACCTCAAGGGCCAAGTGCGTAACTATACAGGCCTGACACAGCCAGTCGCCGAGCTGCAGGCGCCCGGGTGGGATGGCGCATATGTAGTGTACCTACTGCATAGTAGGGAGGCATGCTTTCCCCGGTTGACTGACCGACCGACCGACAGACAGGCAGGCAGAGAAACTGACAGATAGACTGACAGATAGACTGACAGATAGACTGACAGATAGACTGGCAGATAGACTGACAGATAGACTGACACATTGACAGGTTGACAGTGTGGCAAATAAGACGGAAATACGGAAGCCAACAGAGAGAGACTTAAGGTTGTTAACTTGTATTGATACAACGTTTATGGTTTGGCTCGTTTAGCGTCTGTTATTCGATATTAGAAGTAATGTGCCATGTTGTTAACATCGCTCTGTTAGAAAACCACCAGAGACTAATATGCATCAAGTAACAGGCACTAGATGAGTTGATCAATACTATAGTAGTCCGTACGTACATATACGGCTGAGGGAAAAAGGAATTGCGCTGACGAGGTTCCAAGGTTATTAATAGGAGTCGGTGTGGATGTCCAGAAGGCGTGTGGAAGGATTCTATTGTTTACTGGACTGGAACAATTTGAATGCTGTGCTGGGTAAGGTGTTCTTGGCCTTGCGGGGAAAACCTGCTGGGGGGGGGGGTTAGGGGTTAGGGGTTAGTGGTTAGGGGTGCAGGGGGTGCTTGCTTAGGGGCTTTTTTAGGGGAGGGGTGGCCTGTGTGGGGGTGTGTCAAAAAAGAGAGAGAGGGTAGGGTGATCGGGTATCTCAGGGTTGATAAAAAGGAAGGAACTGTCAGTCACTCAGGTATGGTTCTCTCTCACATGTCGCTTGTCTCTGCCTCTTGCCTCTTGCCTCTTGTCTCTTATCTCTTGTCGTCTCTCCCCCCCCACTCAGATTGAACTGCTTCTTTTAATCAGTCAAATCAATCACCCTTGACTCCACACTCCACAATATACACATACATGTATGTACCATTCATGTATGTATAGTGAGTGGCACCCACTACTACTGCACACAGCCCTCAGCGCCTTCAGCCCTCAACCTTTGAAGCCTTCTGCTGCAGCCCGGAGTACGGGGAGTAGTAGGTATAATATCTACTACTAAAGACCTTGTGCGACATCTGGGACTGATCATCAGACTCTGCCCCGAGATATCTACTGGACTACCTGACACATTGGACCGACCGACTGACTGACTGACTGACCCTTGACCTTTTTCTCCTTCCAGGCCATTTATTCCCTTCGGTTCCCTTTCACCGCCAATCCTGCCTACTACAAACAGAGCTCTACCCCGGACCAACCCACGAAACCACCAAACCACTCAAACTCCCTACCACTGACGTATGTCCGTACCTATACGATAAACGCGGCTGCCATCGCCGTCCACCCTCCACCCTCCACCCTCCACCCTCCGCCCTCCACCCTCCAGCTCTTGCGCAATTCGAAGAGCCCACCAGCAGCAATAACACCCTCTGACACCCTCCACTGCCGCGTGAGAGGGTGAAGAGAGCCAGGGAGAAACAGGGAAACATTGGTCCAAGTCCAGCCCGGACTGGAGACGGGACAAGACGTGAACGTCATGTCTGGCTACCCGACTTACCAAGCCTCGTATGGCGCTCCGCCGACAGGAGCATATCCCCCTCAGGGTTACTATTCGTATGCCTCAAACCTCCGCAACGTCTTGTCCGACGTTCACGCAAACAGCCTCACTGACAGCAGCCTCTCGCTTCATCTTAGTACCCAGCAGCCAGCTTACAACGGCTACGCCGGCCCTACTCCGCCCGCCGCCTACGGCTACCAATCACCCCTCAGCCCTACGCTTTCAATCCTGTACCGCAGCAATATGGCGGCTACAATGCCCCTCCCCAGGGTCAGTACGGCAGATCGGGTGAGCAGCAAGCACCGCTGGGAAAGAAAGCATACGTACATTCTTACGTATGACATGTGACTTGTGATTGGGACACGCGCGTCTAACAGAATCCTCCTCGCTGCGCAGATGTGCCTACCACCCACTCCAACTCCTACATACACGGGAACCACAATGCACCACCTCCACCTCCTGCACAGCCACAACATTTCGGCACCGGCGCACCGAGCAACTACGCGTTTCAGTATTCGCAATGCAACGGCCGGAGGAAGGCCCTACTCGTCGGCATCAACTATTTCGGCCAACGCGGCCAGCTGAGGGGGTGCATCAATGATGTACGGAACATGTCACAGTACCTGGTCGAACACTTCGGCTACAAGCGCGAGGACATGGTCATCCTCACAGACGACCAGCAGAATCCCATGAGCCAGCCCACGAAACAGAATATACTGCGCGCCATGCACTGGCTGGTCAAGGACGCCCGCCCGAACGACTCCCTCTTCTTTCACTACTCAGGCCACGGCGGCCAGACCAAGGACCTGGACGGTGACGAGGAAGACGGCTATGATGAGGTCATATACCCCGTGGATTTTCGCCAAGTAGGGCACATCACGGACGACGAAATGCACAGGATATTGGTTAGGCCACTACAGTCTGGTGTCCGGCTTACCGCCATCTTCGACTCGTGTCACTCCGGAACCGCACTGGATCTTCCTTACATCTACTCTACCCAGGGTATGCTCAAGGAGCCCAACCTCGCCAAGGAGGCCGGCCAAGGTCTGCTCAGCGTCATTGCTTCGTATAGCCAAGGCGATATCGGTGGAATGATCAAGAAGGGCGTGGGCATCTTCAAGAAAGCTACTGTTGGTGAGGAGGCTCATAACCGGGCTTTGGCGACCAAGACATCACCGGCCGACGTTATCATGCTCTCTGGCAGCAAAGACGATCAGACATCGTACGTATATATGTCAACCCTTTTTTACTTTTCGAAACCAGACGGTCCATGGTTTTTTAGCCACTTTCGCCCGGCACACTTACTCTCCGTTGAACCCAAGAAGTTTCTCAGAAGTGACCTGCTGACCTCCGCACTACAGAGCCGATGCGACAATTGCTGCCCAGGCCACTGGGGCCATGTCGTGGGCCTTCATAACAGCCCTGAAGAAGAACCCACAGCAAAGTTATGTCCAGCTGCTCAACAGCATCCGTGACGAGCTTGCCAGCAAATATACCCAACGACCTCAGCTCTCCTGCAGCCACCCTCTCAGTAAGTTCTTTATCGCCGGATGACCAGAGCCACCCGAAATACTGACCGGTCGGAGCAGATACAAACCTCCTCTTCGTCATGTAGAAGGGGTTAGGACACCAGCAGTGTACGAGATGAGACATAACTCTGAACATTCCACGTGGATGCTATTATATGTATATGCAGAAATCAAACTGCATGGGCACAAACGGGAGGCGACCAGAGAAGAAAAGCTTTGAACGAAAGGTCTTGGTATGTAAAGCTTGGGAATCTGTTTGGGTTTCGGGGTGCAAGTTCTGGAGCGACGGCACTTTCACATTCGGGATGAGCGAAAGCGTAGCATTGGAATGGATAAAGTTGGGGTATCTTTTTTTCTCTCATATCACTTCCTGGATATAATCAAGCTCGTCTACCTCTCGGCATATGAGAACCATAGCCGAGTGAGACAAACACGCTTCCATTGAGGCAGCCTCAACGCTCCTGTCGCTTTTCGGTTGGCCATGAAAATAATCCGTATACAAGCAATTTGATGCCTGTCCTGTCATGGCGCTGCCCTGCCTGAACTGACCTGACCCGATGGGCTGCCGAACTCCCGAATACATAGCAATGGCACACATATGCGCCCATGTCCTTGGTCCCACCCTGACAACACCCTGACCTATGCATATCACATGCCAATACCGCAAACACCTGTCGTTCTGAACTCCAAAACTATGCAATCGAGACCTTTTGACTTACACCAACAACATCATTTGACGTCCCAAAACCAGCTTCAAGGAAGCGCAACCCCCTTCAACATGCCCTTACCACTCGCAGACGGTAGCCCTGCCTTGGCCCTCGTCTCGCGGAACCTCAGCTGGTGCTTCTTGATCCGCTCCTGCTTCTTGTAGCTCTCCCACTTGTCCGACAGCATCTTGCGCGTCTTCTCGTGCTTCTGCCACTCCTTGGCCGCCATTTTCAGACGCACCACAAACCGGACGGCCGTGGCAAGCCTCTTGAGCGTCATGGGGCTCTTGCGAGATTCCCGCTCCTTGTAGGCGGCCAGGTGTGAGTAGGGCCGCTGCTTCATGCCGAGTTGCTTCATCATGTTCTCAAGCTTGAGGAGGTCGGCTTGGTTGCTGTTCCCGGTCACAAGTCAGTATCATTGGCTCCCGATTTCTCGTAGTCAAGACGGGAAAGCAGGGGGCAGGATCGATGTCCAGAGACGTACCAGGTATCCCTCACATCCAGCTCCAACAACAGGTACCTCTTCGCGAAGGCCGCATCGTCCCTCATCCGCAGCTCCCTCTCCCACCGCGCCTGCATCCACTCCATCTGCATGCACATGCCGCGCATCTGCTTCGTGTGCCGGTGCTCCGCCGCCTCGGCCGCCCGCACGATCGCGTCCGTGTGCACCTGGGTGTCGTTATCGTCCCTAAAGTGGATGACACGGGCGGCATCCTCGTCGTTCGCGGGCCCGGCCTCGGCATTGTCATCGTAGTCCTCGTCATCGAGCTCAAAGACCCGCGGGTGCTCGCCCACTGCCTTTTCCTTGCCCTTCCTCGAGGGTAGGGGGCCGGAGGACATGGTTGAAACTGCGACGCGGGCACGGGCGACAGAGGCAGCGGCCTTGGCTGCTTCGGCCATCTTCTCGGTTTCGCTCTTGGACTTCTTGAGATGCTTCATATCCCGCTGCAGCTGCTCGACGTCAGAGCGGTATTGTGCGCGTTCGGATCTGGCGCGGTCAAGTTTCACGCGGAGTGCCTTCTCAATCGCAACAAGCTCGTCTAGGGCCTCCTTGTGTTCGCGGACTTCCCGCTCCAGAGCATCCGCATCAACCTGTGTCTTGCGAAGCATTGTGTACAGGTCATGACGCTCTTCCCGGGTCATTTCACTGGTAACGGTGCCGTTGCCCACGCTAGACATGCTTGAGTTGATGCTGGAGTCAAATTGGTGGTTGCGCATGTCTCGCCGTGAATTTGCAAGCGAATCGGCCATCGAGTCTCGCTCCTTTTTGTACTTGTCAGCCTTGTGCTTGTATTTGTCCATGGCTTCGCGGAGGTCCGCATTTGCCTCATCGGCGTCCTGTTGAGCATCTTCGAGGGCTTGTTCCAGGGCGAGCTTCTCGTCTTCGACGTTTTCAAGACGACGTTGAACATCACGCTCAAAAGACGCTGCACTGCGCTCTGAGTCGCGTAGCTTTTTCTTCAGGTCACCGATGGACTGGTGTGCTGTGGAGAGCTGATGTCGAAGCTCTGAGATTTCAGCCTTCCGAGCGGAGGCATTCTCTGACATGGGTGATTGAGCCATGCGCGTGATATCGGCTTCATAAAACCGTCTTTCCATGTCACCGATCTGGCGTTTGAGACCTCGGACTTGGGCTTTGTGTTCACTCTCCTTTTGCATGAACTCGAGCTCCTTCTTTCGGGCCGCGGAAAGATCGCGCTTAATGAGCGACAGTTCACTGTTCTCCTCAAGGTCGTTGAGCGGGAAGGTCGTTTGGGCCAGCTGGTGCTCGTAATCCTCGACCTTGCGCTCCAGGTCCCGAATATTGCGGCGAGCTTTCAACAGTTCCTGGTTATCCGGAACTTGTCCATGCCTCACCTTGGCCTGAAGTGAGACTATCTCCTGGTTGAGGCGCTCTTCCTCGGCTTCAGCCTTGTCAAGCTCGTCCTCTAGGGTCTTCTCCAAGGAGTCCCGCTGCTCCACCAAGACATTGTTGTCCTCCTTGAGACGACGGATCTCGTTCTCAAGTCGAGCCTTCGCCGCTCGCAAGTTGATCCTCTCCTGGTCGATTTGGAAGGTATCGTTGTCCTGCTCCTTGGCTCGTTGTAGTTCGGCATCGATCTCGTCCCGCTCCGCCTGCGTCTCTGCCAACTGGGTTTGAACGGAATGGAGCCCATTTTTGACCCTGAACAACTGGTCCTGTAAATCCTTCTTCTCCCTTGTAGCGTCAGCAAGGCTGGACTTGTACCCGGCAATTTGATTCTCCAAACGCTGCATGGCCTTCGAGTTGTATTCGGCTTCCTCGCGAGATGCATCAGTCGAAAATTTGACCGAGTCCGTAAGTCTTCGCAGCTCCTTAAGCTGATATCGCAGGTCGTCACATTCCCGGTCGCTGGCCCTCTTCTCTTGAGTGGTTTTGGAGAGATTGGACCTGTACTCGTCGACCTGTTTCTCTAATCGTTCAACTGCCTTTGCGTTGAGGTCGGCGGTCTGACGAGACGAAGCAGACTCTGATGCGCGGCGCAGTTCTCTAAGCTGCTGACGTAGATCATCAGACTCCTTGCTCAGGGTCTCGATTTCTTGGGCAGCCCTTTCGCTCTCACCATCCAGGGCTGCCTGGAGGATTTCGACCTCATCTTCCAGACCCACGACCTTCTGGGCCTCGGCTTGCTTGTCCAGCTGCGACTGCCGAAGCTCGTCACGGACAGCAGAGAGCTCGTTGCGGAGGTCTTCTAGCATTTGTTGTCGGTCGAACAGGTCTTGCTGCAGGTCGTCGATTTGTCTGCTGAGCACCGCTTCTTCACTGTGATGACGATCCGTCTCACTCTGTAGGGCCTGCTGCAATTTTGACTCTTTGCCATTGAGGCTACCTTCTGCTTCCCGCAGCCTCTCAATAGTCTTCTGCAGGCCTAGTACGCGCTCCTCAGCTCGAGAACGTTCGGCTTCGAGGTTGTGCCGTTCAGTCTCCCATTTCTCGCTGTCGTTGTCGTATAGGTTCTCCTTCTCACGGACCTCGGCCTGGAGGTCGGATATCTCGTCGTACAACCTGTCCATCTCGACCTTGTACTGCGCTCTGAGATCCCGCTCAAGGTCCATGGATTGTTGTCGCTCTTGTTCGAGATGGCCTTGGACATCTGTCACGGTTCTTTGCAGCCGTGCGATGTCCCGCTGCAGCGATGCGGATTCAGCTGTCAAGGCATCATGTCGGCTCTGAAGCAGGTTCTTCTCATCACCTCTGGAGTTCAATTCTGCCTGCAACTCCTCCAACTTGGTAGCGAAAGATCGACGCTCGCGTTCTGAAGCATCCCGTTCTTGACGTGATTCCTTCAGCTTATACCTTAGGTCTTCAATCTCTCCTTGCTTGGAATCAAATTGCTCCTCCAAGGAGTGGTAATCTTGACGAGCTGCCTCAATCTCATCCTGAAGCCGCACGACCTTCTCCTCCAGTTGCCTTGGCAGACCCTTGGTCACAACAGACTTGTTGGCCATCTCCTCTTGGAGCTCCTCGAGGTCAGCCTCAGCTCGTTCTTTCTCCGACAATGCATCTTCGAGCTTGTCTTTTGCATCGTCAAATTGCCGTTCAAGATCCCGTACATTTGCCTCGAGGTCATCGATGGTTTCTCTGGCCTCTTTGAGCTGGTCGCTGGCTTGCGCTTTCTCCTCGAGCTCGATCATACGCATTTGGGCCCTCTTGGCCTTGTCCTCAGCTTGCTGTACCCTGGATTGGAGACCCTGCAGCTCATCCTCACGCTCACCGATAAGTCGATCCCTCTCGCTGAGGTCTGCTTTCAAGTCGTCAATCTCGTCCCGGAGCTTATCGATCTCGTCATTACCTTCTTGATCGGCATGTCGAACTTTAGACCTCAAATCGTCCAGCTCATCATCACGCTCACTGATGGCCCGTTCCTTCTCTCTGAGGTCTGCTTCAAGGTCGCCGATTTCGTCTTGTAGTTTTTCCAGCTCGTCGATATTTTGCCGCTCGGAACGAACTTGTTGTTGCAGGTCTTCCAAATCGGCGTCTTTGTCTTCTAAGTCCCGACGCAGCTTCTCCAACTCGGCAGAGTGGTCTTGTGAGGAATGCTTCCTCTTGGCCAAGTCCTGCATCTGCGCCATCTGCTGACGGAAGTTCTCGAGGTCCTTCTCGGCGGTTGTGAGATGTTTTTTGTACCGCTGCAGTTCCCTCTGCATGGTCACTTTGTCCACCTTCAGGTCGGTATTCTCCTTTAGTGCTGCCTCGCTGAAGCCAGGGCCGGCTTTCCGCAATGCCTCCTCCAGGAAATGGATCTTGAGTTTCAGCCCAAAGTTCTCCTTCTCGATTTTATCGATGACGTTCTCTTGCTCGCGCAGTGACAGCTGTTGACCGTCCTGTAGCGGGCCCCCATTCCCGCCCTTGCCACGCCGCATGATCATCGGGGTCGAGGCTGTACTATCGCTGTCGCCGTCCGGAAGTGGTGTGTGGTCCACAAATGAGGGTCCCTGTGATGACCTGTACATACTGGTCTCCCCGACCTGTACTGGTGTCATGTCCTCGCCGATTCTAGCCAACGCGGGGGTGGTAAGGCCGTTTTCCTTGCCGCCCCGCCGGCGGGCACTATTTCGCGTCGCAGACTTGAGAAGAGGGGTGAACTCGGCACCACCGATACCACCGGGCAGGTTCATTCTGTCGGAGAAGGGGGCACGGTTCTTGCCGCGTGGTGTTCGTAAACTGGGCCGGGCGTTGGCATTGCGCAGGGACTGGAAGACGTTGGGTTCTTTGCTGGGGGATTGGAAGGAGGGTTCTTGGGTCATGTCGAAGTCTGGTTGTCGCTCGAGGTATGTGGCGTCGCCGATAGCCGTTCGGGGCGTGTCAAGCCCTATCCCCGGCTGCACCATCGTGGGCGGCGACGGTTGTGGGATTCGGTGGTGTTGGTGTGGTGGTTTGTTGGTTGGATGGGTGGATGGAGGGGAGACGCGTTTTTGCTACAGCCTGCAAACGAGGTAGGCAATGGGTAAATATTGGACGATACAGAAAGGGTATAGGTGGGTCAACTGGGGCAAGAAAAAGGGAATATGAGCTTCTCGTAGCTAGGTTGCATTGGCATGTAGTGTTAAGCTGTGTTGGTCGGCGAAATGTAGATTAGGGTGAAGTGAAGTGAAGTAAAGTAAAGTAAAGTCAAAGTAAAGTAGAGTAAAGCCAAGTCGCGTCGTGATTCCAGCGCAGCGGCGGAGGGTTGACCAACACTAACTAATAACACACTCTTGGACTGGCTTCGATTTGTTTACGAACCCGGCATTCGTCAAAGAGACGCGCCCTGGTCAGGCTTGTGCTTGTTGCTCCTGCACAACTGACCAAAACGACCTGGCAAAGCTGGACCAGGGAAGCTCTGACCAATCAACTCACACGCTTCAATCCCACCCTACTATGTTAACCCCAATGACTGGGATCCCCCCCGCCTGCACCTCCCGCTCCCCAGCTCATGCCCAAAACGGAAAGGTCGATCGCTTGCCGGCCGAGCAAACTTTCTCCACGGAAATTCTCGAGCCGCAAAATTTCACAAGTTGCTTGCTTTACTTGCATCTCAACGACAGCTTTCCACTACAACCAAAAACGCCCCGGGATCAGCCAACTCGCGACGTCAATTCGCCCCCCCCCCCCACACACATACCGACAGACCAAATAAACAAACAAACAGACGTCGCCATGTCTTTCAGAGGAGGTGGTGGCCGTGGTGGTGGTGGTCGCGGAGGTTTCGGCGGCGGCCGTGGTGGTGGTGGTGCGTTGAATAACCCCCCCCCCCAAAGACAGCAACAGGAAAAACACGTGCAAGAAGCGAAAATATATATTTCAAACACCATTTGACTGACTGATTCAAATCACAGGTCGCGGCGGTTACCAACAGTACAACTCCGGCCCACCATCCGAGGTCCAAGAGATGGGCAAGTTCCTCCACGCCTGCGAGGGCGAGATGGTCTGCGAGAGCATCAACGTCAAGGTCCCCCAGTTCAACGCCATCATGTACCTCGAGAACAAGACCTCTGTCGGCAAGATCGACGAGGTTCTCGGCCCCATCAACCAGCTCTTCTTCACCATCAAGCCCTCCGAGGGAATCCAGGCCACGAGTTTCAAGCCTGGCGACAAGTTCTACATCGATGGCATGAAGACCCTGCACATGGACAGGTTCCTGCCCAAACCCGCACCCCTGGCTGGTCTGCCCAAGGTCAAGAAGCCCAAGGGAGCTGGTGGTGACCGTGGTCGCGGTGGCATGAGGGGGCGAGGTGGATTCGGCGGTGGCCGTGGAGGCCGTGGTGGCCCTTCAAGAGGAGGCTTCGGTGGACGGGGCGGTGGCGGCGGGTTCGGCGGCCGTGGAGGTGGTGGTGGATTCGGCGGCCGTGGCAACTCCGGCTCGGGCGGCTTCTCGCGCGGTGGTGGCCGTGGCCGAGGAGGCGGCGGCGGCTTCAGCAGGGGAGGCGGTGGTGGATGGTAAAGCGGTTCGGCAGTCTCATGGCATAATTTCTGAGTTTTCTATTTGCAGGTGGGATATCCAAAATCTTCCACGGCTGGGCAGATTCTCGGCGTTCAGGAAAAGGAAAGGGGCTTCTCTGTTATCTAAAGATTTGTGCAAACGATTGGGCCATGTTCTATCATGTGACAGGATTCAAAGTGGCTGCTGACAATGCATCCAAGTCTATATCAAACACTTGGCACCCTGATACCTTCATGGCGCAGATCAAAGTCTCGAGCGAAAGTGTCCGAACTATGCTGCTTGCTTCCAGCCCGACGGTGCTAAACTTTGACCCCTGCTGTTCCCATCAAGCTTGTCCTTCTCCTTGCTGCCACTGAAGGTATCTAGAGCTCAAGTCTACCAGGGCACAAGGGGGGCAAACGGCCCGGGCAAGACTAAAGCAAGGAAAGGATGGAGCAGAGGATCCAAAGGAGTAGGCAAAGCCAGAGACCGACCCGGTGACAGAGCGCTATTAGTGCCAGTTCTATGTAGTCCATTCGGATGTACAAGATATGCTGTCAAGATGATCTCTACCCAAGACGAGCTTTCCATGAATGAATTAGGTGTTTCGCGGTCGGGTACCCAGTCGACAGAATGCATGTGCCTGCAAGGTTGTCACCGGCTTCCGAGGTTGTCAAAGACAAACAAATTACTACTCTGTTGGGGCTAAATAGCGGCTTCTACGATGCCTTCTATCGACACATATAAACACCGGACAATAAACACAATCACATGCGACCATACCCAGTGGAAAATTCGGGATCCCGTCCGCTCTCCCATAGACAAGCCGCTGAGGGCTGGATTAGTAGTTGGGTCGGTGACGACCAGCGAATACCCGGTGTTGCATGTTCCCTTCTTTTTGGCTTTTTCTTTTGTGGTGGGCTCTGACTGGATCTACTCTCCCTGGGTTGTATGTAGCTGCCCATCAACAACGGTTCTGCTTTTTGGTATCTACTTTGCTACTATAGGTTCAGGAGCAATTCGAAGATGCATAGCATATCCCGGGGTAAGTTGTGGGCGATTGTTCGGAGGTCCCATGAGGGACATTCGACTCCCCTACAGATACTCAGACTACCAGTGGCTTTGCTATTGGTGTGTCGTGGTCTCCCTATCAAGATGTCTCGAAGGATAATTATGCTCGCCTTCCGGGAAGACGACAAGACCTCGGATCAAGCGAGTTCGAGAATATCGGTGAACAGAGCTGCCAACACGTGGACGATTTCACCCGCTCATCTGTGAGGTAAATTGGAGTGTCAGTCAATTTTCCGAGTAAGTCCATCTCCTCACCACTCCCCAAGCCATGGAAATCCTTATCCGTAGTGGGAGAGGGAGGGGGTCCAAGACGACGCAGAGATCGCATCTCACCTCGGCGAGAGCCAACAAGTGTCTAATCGTATAATGACGTGAAAGTAATGAAAATAACCACCGGCGGAAAACAGTCCCCGATGCGTCCCTTATGAACCCTTCGCCGTCGTCACATTACTTGTCAAGGCCCAGGACGTCGGCTTTGACCCATCAATATCCCACTCCTGGATCCGCCCTTCAGATAGGCTGTATGCCTTTAGGTCATGAGAGATGGCGAGAGCCGTCAAACTCTTTGGTGGAGCGAAACCCACATGCCAGGGCCCGTCGACGACCTCCTGCCAGTGAACTGCCACTGTGCCGTTGCCGAACAGGATGGTAAGAAGGGTCTTGTCTAGACTCCCACCCGTCTCGTTTGCGTACGTGACAACGCTGACGTCCGGTGGGACATCCTGCTCGCCGAGAGATGCCTCGAAACTTCCTGAGAACTGTATCAGCGGGATAGGAATTCTTCTCTTCAGTGAGATGTAGCGACATACCTTTCGTCCAACTCCCATCAACCAAAACATACCCATCCAACCAGTGACTAACATCATAATACATCTTCATTCCACTCGGCCCGGCCCCCAGAGCCGGACTATACCTCGTCATAGCGATACTTGAATTCATCTCCAACGCAGGCAACATCGGCGAGTCCACCCCTGACAGGTCCGTAACCTTCCAGTCTCGCCAATTCTGCACTGAACTGCTCCCCAGCATCAAGTCACCATTCGCGCCCTGGTACAGCAGCCGACTGTTGTCGGAACAGTCGGCCGCGCATTGGTCGCGGTAGGCAGCTAGTTGTGTCCCATTGGCGAAGCCAGTCTTGAAGATCCCTTGGTGGTTTTGTAGGGACTCCTGGTGCCAGAGCTGGTCCTTGGATGGGTCAGTCTGCGGGGCACTCCAGGACCAGATCTGGTAGGGCATGCTGGACAGGGAGATGAAGTACGGGTCGACCCAGAAGTTGGATAGATCGGTTGGCTCTACTGCGTCAGGAGCGACGGCGACCAGTGGTGTTCCTGCTTTTGGGTAGATAGACGAGCCGCCGTCGATCATGGCTTGGGAAACGTTTTCGAACGTCCAGCCGGTGGCCGTGCTGTTCCATGTGGCTCTCATGATGGCGAGGGAGTTGGAGAGCTGGAAGAAGACACTCTTGTCGGTGCCATTGTTTCCGTTCTGGAACGTCAAGGCTGATAGCTTGGAGGTACCCAGTACATCATACTGGCCTGCGGCATGGGCAGAGCTGCTGTGTCGACGTCCTAGGAATACACCGACGAGAACACCGACGAGGACGAGAATGATAATTACCAAAACAACGACCAGAGTGTTGCGAACAGTCTTGGATATCCCCTTCCATGTCCCGATGCCTCTTGGTCTCCGTCCTCTCTCCTGCTCCATGTCTTTCTCGACTGCTAGTTCAGCCGCCTGTGACTTATCCGTCATGTTGAAACTAGAAGCATCCTGATGACTGATTTTTGTGTTGACAACTTCCGGTGCAATGGTCGTTGATGTCTCAATGAAGTGCCTATCCCGTGGAATGGTGGGACCACCGAGTTCGACACCGCTGTAGAACTCCTTGCCCCCGAAGTCGTCATCAGGCTGATGCTGTATACTTCCATTTCTGGAGGTGTCATTCTCTAAGTAGTGATGAGAACATCCCGGAGTTCTGCTTTCTGGAAGACCATTGCTCATCCTGTATAATGTAAGGTAGATTCTGGTCTTATTGAGAACAGGGTTAGCCACAGTGATACATCGAGAGAAGGTGCAGAAAAGCCAGTGGCCAGTGGTCAGTTCCCAATGGCTCGGGGGAAATAGCTACATATGTGAATCCCCCACATCTCGGGGGCGGCGCATCGAAAGCCTGCGGGTCCAGCTTGGGTTATAGGATGTAGGCATGGATAAGGTAGCTTGATGTTAACTGGTGCATGGGGCAGGCGGTGTGGTGGTGGGACTGAGGCTGTCTTGCAGGATGCGGCGTGGATGACCACACCTTATTGGGCTCAAGAAGACATAAGCAGCCCCAAAAGTTCATAGCCCAGGCAGCCGGTTCGCATCCTTTGCTGTGGCTACATGTTATGCGATACCGCTGCAGTTACGAAATGATAAAGCGAGCTGGTCAATCCAGTGTCCATCGAGCGCCTCCAGGTTCAATAGTAAGAATTTCGGCGAGCATACCAGCACTGTCCTGCCGATGAGATGTCCGCGTGGTTCAATTCAAAGAAGCGGCCAATAACGATAGTGATGCTTTGAATTCATGTAGAAATTTAACAATACAACGAATGAGGCATGCGTATTCGCAAGGGGCGTGAATGCAAAAACATGAAAAGCAAGAAAGTTGTTGTGTACGGGTATTTGAAACAAGCCCAAGAATAAAAAAAACCCAGCCCCTCCGACCCTTTCTTGTTTCCTGTCGCCCCCCCCCCAAAAACACAACGCAGAGGCTCACACTACCTAGTTGGTAGGAGCCTTGGGGTATTCGCCCGGAACGTGAAGATGCGAAATCGTCGGGGCTTCACTGCTGAGAGTCGTCGTACTCTCCGTCCTCTCGCTCACAGCCGGCCTCTTCTCCAGAGTCGCCGTCAGCCCATTCGCCTGAGCCATAGGCATAGAGTCAACAGCTGCTCGCGGAATCTCCTCTGGGCCCCGAGACTGCTGCCCATGACTGAAGACACTGTCGTTGTTAAGAGTCCCGTCCATATACACGGCCGTGTTGCTCGCAGGGGGGGTTCGTTCCCCAGCTACATACGGATTATCAGCGGCAGCCATGCCATACGCTGGCTGAGGTGTCTCGCTAGTGTTAAGGATGGGAACAGCTGCGGCCTCAACTGGGCCACCTGCCAGCCAGTTCGCCTCGTGGCTGCTCAGTCTCCGGTGTCCGGGATAGTCACTTCCGGTGGGGTTGTTCTCCGCCTGCCTGGCGATGACGGTGGCTGGATGATTTGCATACGCAGCAGCGGTGTTCGGTTGGCTCTGGATCGGCTGGTTCGTATAAGGATTAACCCCGTCCTCTTGCGCCTCCTGGCTAGCTTCGGCGGCACGGGCATGTGTCTGTTCCATCGGAGCCTGGGGTGTACTGCCATACGTATACATGGGATCCTGCCTCGGCGGCGAGGCCGATGGGTAATGCTGTTCAAAGCCGCTTCCGGGTAGGGCTCCTGCCGCAGCTATGATGTCGTCGTCATTCCTGGGTTGTCGATGCCTATCATCGAATCCTTGCGAGCTTATACTAGAAGGCGAGAGGGGAGCCTGTAAGCCGCGCTGAGCGTTTACCTGGATGTCAGACGGAAAGCGCCCACCTGGAGAGGGACGCCTTGGTACGTCTTGCTGGTAACCTGTTCCAGTGCCGGGCTGGCCAAGGGCAGCGGCGGAGTTGTGCGCCGAGTAGGGCTCCTCGTCGTCCTCGTCGACCACGCCGTCGCTGGACACAGACCGCCGGGATGATGATCGACTAAAGCTTCCAGAATGGCCGCGGACAAAATCGCTTCGTTCCTGTGGGGTCTTCTCGGTAAGGGCCTTGATGTCCTCGTACCATGCCATCATGGTATCGAAGCTTTCAGCACGGAAGACCCATGAGTGTCCTCTGTGCACACCGCCGGTTTGTCGTCCCTTGAGGATAAACTTGGGCGAGCTGCCGCCTTCTTGTGACCGGGATCCTAGTTTCTGTTCCGGAAGGTAGAGAGACATCACGGGGGACTGGTTCTTATCTGCTGACTTGAACTCATGAAGATGAGTTGGAGAAAGTACGTACCTGGCAAGATTGGTCAGTAATGTGTTTGTGTGTCACGAATTGGTTCAGAGGCAGAGGCAGACTCACCACCCGGCTGTGTAGCTCTTGAGATACTTTGTCTTCCGCTCTAGAAGGCCGGCTCTAATCTCTTGGCATGCAAAATGGTCCTTCCCAGGGTAGTGAATGTACTGGGACGACCTGATGGCAATGTTGGGGTCCACGAACTGATCGTCCTGCTTGACAAAGCTGGACCACTCATGATCCTTGGGCATTGCAATGGGCCCAACGCGGAGTTCGTCGATGGCATGGAAAGCAGCTTCGGATTCGCGCTTCAGGATACCCGCGTATGCATTGTAAGATTTCTGGATCTCACCAACGACGATGGACTCGAGCTCTCGGCCCGAGTTCTCCAGATTCAGGTATGCCTGGTGTAGGTAGTTCTCCTCGTCCAGCTGCCTTTCCAGCTGTCTGTCTACCGCGAGGCGCAGGAGATAGGGGTCCTCCTTGCCGGTGGTCAGGGCAGCGTCGAGGTCGCTCTTCCCCAAAGACTCTTGCAAGCCGTTAACGACTTTCCTTGTAGACTCCATTTCCTTCTCGACCGAGTTCTTAAAGTCACCCGACAGGTTCTTGATCTCCTTGATTTTGAGTTGAAGGTCACTCCTCAGTCCAGTGAGCGCCAGGATGACATCCTCCTCAATCTCGCGAGCCTTGTTCGCTTCTGAAATAGCCTGCCCGTTGTAGTTGCGCAAGATTTGTACGGCGTCGTCAAGCCCACCAGACGGCAAGAAGCCGGGCGGCATGTTGACATTGTTCAAGACATTCGCAAGCTTCACCAACGACTTCGATCGTTGCTCGTAGTTCGTCTGGATCTCCTTGAAGTAGGTAATGATGTCCTTCAAAACCTTGCGCCACGCTGTATAGCTGAGATTAGTCTGTGTTCTCCAGAACACGCAAAAGAACATAGAAAGGGTCAGACCCCAACGCACCTTGGAACCGACTGGCAAGCGCATCGGTGGGATTGCCCATGGTCGGCACGGGGCAGTAGAAGGCGCTGTGCATCTCATCCTCGTCGGTGTTGGACTGCAGAGCCAGGCTCCTGACACTGCCAGCCTTGGTGCTCCGTCGACTTCCGGAGCGCTTCAAGCTGCCGGTCTTACGCAGCGATGCCTTCTTCTTGAGAGTGTTGTTCCTCGAGACCTGCACGCTGCTGTGTCCATCCATGCCTCCAACTCCGCTGGTGGTCGACCCAGCAGCGGAATGGGAGCGCTGTACGCCATTCATAGTGTTGTTGGTGCCGTGCCGTATGGCGGAACCGTTGATGATTGAGCTTCCGCGCTGGCTAACATTCCATTCTTCGGTGAACCTGCCGCTTGCGTCTGGCCGTGTTGGTGTGGGCGCGTGGAGCTGGTCTGTGTGAGAGTTGGCGAGAGTGTTGGAAAGAGTCTGATCGTAGTCGTTGTCGGGGATCTGGCGGGGCTGGTTGTGCGAGGGCGCATAGAATCCTTGGTATTGTTGTTGGGGTTGGACCGGAGTGGATGACGATGAAGAGGGATGAAAGGCGACGTCGTGATCGTGGCTGAGTGGTTGGTGATGGAAGTTGTTGCTGGTAGAGTACGGGTCATATGCTAAGCCGTTCCCGTTCCCATTGTTACTTTTACCATTGTTACCGTTACCATTGACAGCGGAAGTCCCGAGGCTCGAAGGTGGACTGTAGGTACGAGTATGCGGGGTATTGGCGGCCATTTCTCGACTTTATCAGTTCGAGTACTGCCCAGGTGACTGACTGACTATACAGGTACCTAGGAGTGCTAGGTATATGAGTCTCGAAAGGGTGGAAGTGATGCTGGTTGACGTAAATGTAGCGACCGGCCGTGTCTCGGGTTCGTTGATACCTATGTACTCCAGCTACTCCAGGTACTCCAGGTACTCCTGCGCTTGCGACCGCACAGTTACTTGCCGGCTTGCCACGCTTGCCCGCTTTGAGCCCTGCCGCTTTTGTCCCTTTTTTAACTTTCGCAGCGTCACAAAGTCAAGCAGGTCTTAGTGTAGCTCGATCTCGACGTAATATCTTCAGGTACTTTCGTGGGAGTCCAAGGTTGTCTCAGAACGGAAAGGGAGGGGTATCGCTGTCAGGACTCAGGACTCAACGACTCAGAAATGGGTTGCTGGAGGGAACCTTGGAATCTAGTGGTATAAGGTGTTAGATTTCACAGCAATATTAAAGTGAGACTCCCCCCGTTGCCAGTGACGCAGTTATATAGAACGGGGGATATTCCCGGAATTGCGAAATTTGACATTACATAGATACGGATATCTAGTGATGTGTGACTTGACTTCCAGTGCTGTGCAGCGGGTCTATTTACCTACCTAGGTCGGTAGGTACCTAGGTAGATAGCCATGGATATGTACCATTGCAAGTACTATTCGATGTGTGTGCATGTCCAACGGGGTACCCGACGCTATGGTTCGCGACGTGTCTGTACTCCTCTTCCTCAGCCTTTACTTTATCATATACATGCTAGTACAGCACGGTACTTGGTCCATGATCCCAACAAGCCCAATAACCGATGCCCAGGTGCTTGCAACAATTTTTAATAAAAAAAAAGTCGGTCGTTTGAGACACACTGCCCCGACCTTCTGCCTTCTTGCTGCTTGCGAAACCGTATGCGCCGAGCAGGCGGACGATGACGTAGCTTGCTGATCCCACTACGTGATCCTTGTTTCTTGCGCTATACTGATCTCGAAATTACCGGGAACTCTATCATCCGCCAGTTGACATTTGAACATGTTTATTTGGGCATTACTGGTGTCCAAGGTATGTAAGTATTCAAGAGCCTGCAAGCTTTCGGCCGGAGGGAGTGCTATACATGAAAATGTTCATTTCCACGGAGAAATACCATGCAGACCGTGCTCCCACGTCTCTGTTGACGGGTCATGAAGCACAGATCCGACGGTGGCTATTCCTCGGCCCATGTGAGCAAGGCTGAAATGAAATGCTACACTACAGGTCCGTGTAGATGGGGTCCAAACTCGCTCGATCTGGAGATAAGGCTGATCAACAGGGGTACCTAATCTGGGTTTGATTGCTCAATTATCACCGGCCTGTTCTGTCCCGGCTGAATACCAGAGTACCTAGAATCCCAAAGCTTGCCGCCATTGCCGCCAATTCTTTCTTTATCCACTGACGCTGACCAAGTTTTGTCTACAAGGCGATTTGGCACTCGAAACCCGGATTCTTACCATGTCTCGCACACACAAACCAGGCCCAAACTCATGCCTCGTAGTATGTCGTATTATGTACTTATAATACAGTCCCTCCCCAGCCGCGTGTCACTCTCTATTTCCGCTGATCATGAAGAGAGCAACCCGTGGAACCAAACAAATAAACGCCTACTCCATATGCTATGCCGTTATGAAGTCGCCTGGATAATTAAAAGCCAGGCCCATGTCGTGCGACATGATGCTGCTCCGGAGGTGTGAAACGTTCAGACCAAACAACATAATCCCGACACCCAAAAGATCAAACATATACTTTCCGCTTGTTATGAGGCCTGCGCAGAAGGGGTTGCAGGTCCCGCCGGTCCCGCCTCAGTGCACGTCTCGGCCGATGACTTCAGCCTCGTTCTTCGAGGCGGCGGTGTTTTTGGCGGTACCTTCTTCATGAAGCCGGATCCGGCTCCGGATCCACTTCCATTCCCATTGCCATTGCCATCGCCGTCGCCACTCAAAAGAAGTGTCGGCATGCTAGCAGGTACGGTTGGTTTCCCATGCTTATGCCTGGGAACCGCGGGCAAGATCTTCTTCGGTTTCGGTGCTGCCGCCCCCGCCACCGTATCCTCTAATGCGTCTTTTTGCTGTGGTGCCGTTCCTGCCAGGGTCTGCTCCAGCTCTTCTGCCTTCGCATCCCCAGCAGCCTTGCGACTAGGCGTCTGGACCCCGGGCTTCTCCATAACAGCCGCAACGTCCACGACGCTAACCGCACTCTGCGTCTGCGAGTTGGACAGGCTTATCCCCAAGAGCTTCCTTGCGATCTCGGCCTCGCCGCTCTCGCTCAACCACCGTACCTTCGAGACGCGGTCTACCAGCCGCAGAGTGGTCTCGTCTGCAGGTGCGAAGTGGAAGTTCCCTTCGCCACTCAGAATCTGGAGAACCTTCAGAACCTCTTCCTTCTTGTAGTGGGGTGGGTGGCTCAGCTGCGTGTGCGCCAACAGTGGGTATAGCACTCGGAGGTACGTGTGCCGCAGCGACATGGACTCGTCGGGCAGGTCAAGGAGGTTACGGATGATGACGTCCAGAAGCACCCGGAGATCGTTGGTGTAGAAGTATTCGTAGGTCGCCTTGGTCGTGAAGAGAAGATAGAGGAGCTTCAGTATCAGGAGCTGTAACGCTGTCTCTGTTTCCCTGTTGAGCAGGAGTATGATGTTCTCCCCGAACGTCATGAAACTCGACCCGTGGAGACTGAGGACCTTGATAACTCGATTCGTTAATGGTACTGGTGGCTTGGCAGCATCAACAGCGGCGATCGTAGACGCAACCATATATTGCTCATTCAACACCAATAGCACCCGTATGATGGGATAATGGTAAGGATCGTTTACGTCGTCTGAGAGACCCTCGATCAGCTGGAGCATGTAGGTAACAAAGTTGTCGTCGACACAGAGCAGGTCGTCGACGCGCAGCCGCTCGATTCGCGCCATCTCGTACATTAATTCCAGCAGCAACCGATGTAGTCTCCTGTCGTCGTCTCTGCGCCCATTGATCAGCTCGACCATCTTTGGAAAACAGCCCTCTTCTATCATGCGTTTGAACGCGTCCTCGTCAAATCGGCCATCGAGCAGCAAGAAATTGGCGATGACATTGAGAGAGCTGGCGTCGTCTTCTTGTAGCAGACTGTATATGATTTGCGTCCGGACATAGTCCTTATTCGTGTAGTATATCTCGCTGTCGAGTAGCAGTTGGGAACAGTTGGCGACATCATCTTCGCTGTGGAGGAAATTGTCCCGAGATGTTGAAACGAGGAAGAGCCAGGATCGGAGGATATTGTCGATGACCTCGTGAGAGTCGCAACGTGCGGACACGATCTCTCGTAGCTCTGCAGACTCGCATCATCAGCATGCGTATCGGGATTTGCGATTGGGGTTGCGCTGCGCTGCCGCATGCGACAGACAGGTAACAAATGGTGGTCGTGTGTGAACTAACCGTCCCAGAACTGCTCTTCTGTTTCCACCGACACCTCAATGTGTGCCATCTTGAAGGAGGTAGAGAACCGCCGCTTCCCGCAGAATCATCACGAGTGCTGTGGTTGAGTTGGAGGCGTATTATTGATTCGTTCTGATCATGCCTTGTGGAAGTGTACAGAGAGAAGTTGAGGTTCAATTTACCGTGTCGGTCGCTCCAAGTGCCCCAGCGTGCCCATGTAATAATGAGTGGAGTTGGGGGGGGGGGCGGCAGACTGGGAAGGAGATGCATGCCTACCAGACCCCGGCCGAGGCCCGCTCAACCCCGGTCGCCGGCTTGTTTGTCAGTGCGTGTGCGCCAAAGCACTGCCGCTACCGTTTCATTCGCTATCTTCAATTCATTACCGAAGCCCGGGTTTGGAGGAGATCAAGCCTATTAGACAATCCTGCTGATAGTATTTAGTATACTTCCGAGGTTGATATAGTTAATGTACTTGGTACATTGGCATCTAAAGCACCGGATAATTACCTACGTAGTTTCAGTTTCGATTGAGTACTTAGTAGGCAGGCACAGTCGAAGAGCCTGTAAAACATGGGTTGTATTCGATATTGATCCTGACCCTGTTTCGCAAACTGAATACCTTGCAATGCTTTCAATAAGTGATGCTACCCAGTGCCCTAACGCCGCCGCTGTGCACGGGGTGAGCAGTAGAGAGTCTCTTCTGAGCCTTAAAGGCCACCAAGTCCTCACGACATCCGTCCTGCCCGTCCACCTCGTGACCTCCCTTGTCATGCCGAACAGACTCGTGGTGGGGTAATCGTACTACCTCGTACTACGTTGCCCAACATGACTTTCCAGGAACACTGAGAATTCGGCATCAGCCATCCAGCCGTGGCTCTGCCTCGAAACAGTCGGTGAGTTTCGGCGTACCACCGAGCAGCGTGTCTCGTATGCCAGGCCATGTGAGCACCAGGCTTCAGCTTTGGTGTTCCAGGTAGATCTGCGCCGCTTGAAAAATCCACACGCCCTTTTCCGTAAGTGAGCCAATCCCGCTGGAGGCCGAGTGAGGGGGTGAAGTCTCGTCTATTCGAAAATCTATCCCGTTTTTGCCTTCGCTATGGCTGTGATTGAACTGACGAGCGCTCATTGAGGTCCTATCTGTGCCTCTCGTTCTCATCCAGGGCAAAATCAGTCGCCGAGTCCGGATCGATACTCTTCAGCAATAGCACAAGACGGTAGGCGCTGTTGCCGTTGAGGTAGTACCTGTGCAGTTTCTTAGACCGCAGGAAGCCCAGACGCTCATACAGCCGCATGGCGGGGATGTTGGTCTCCTCGGTCTCAAGGACGACCTCGTCGGCGTTGCGGTCTGCCATGGCGTCGATGGCCTTCTTGACGAGTGCGGTGGCGACTCCCTGGCCGCGGAAGGCGGCTGAGACAGCCAGCATGGCGATATAGCCCCGGCGCGTGGGCGGTGAGTGTGACGAGTGTGTTTCCAGCTTACAGACTATCACTCCTATGAGAGATGAGTCGTCCGGATTTAGCGCCTGTTGAATGTCAGCGGGCATTCAGGTGTAAACAGTTAGGGGCAGATACGAAGGAGATGAGGGGGAAGGATGAGTATTACCATAAAGCAGAGATGGCCCCATTGGTACAGAAAGTATCGGTAAACATATATGCTATAAGGCTCGCTCAAGTCTTTCGATATCAAGGCGCGTATGGCGGGGAGGTACTGTGCCTCGAGGCCGTGGCAGTATTGGATGTACTTCAACTCGGTCGGTAGACTCATTTTCGGGTTGAAGAGATTTTGGATGAGTGGGATCGCAGCAACAATATATGAGGATAGTAAGTAGAACAAGAACAGTAATGTCATAAGAGCATCGTGTAAGGGGGAGGGGGAGGATGGAGAGCAAGAGTCAAGGCACTGAGGCTGGACCAGGCCGTTGGCGGACGGATTTGTTGAAGTGGAATGAGCGATGCGATGGTCGGGCGCAGGTGCAGACGTGGGGTCTCCATGTGTCGGGGGACGTTCTTTTTTGTTTGCGCAACCACCAACGGAGCACCTGATTACTAACAGATTGGAAGACGTGCCAAGGGAACCTCCTATCCTCGACGTCTCCACCAGTAGATATTCCAATGTCACTCTCGAGTTCAGGCTTGTGTGTGGAAAACCAGTGACAATAATGGGTGAATATTTAGTGAGAACAAAGGGGGAAAAACAGAGATGTTAAGATGGCTTTCACATGCAAAAGCGTGATGGCATGTGGCAATACCAATTGTCCCTGAAGGTGGGTGAGACTTGAACGTTGTGATACCAAGAGCCGACACAGGGAGACAGGGATCAAGAAGGGGTGGGGAGGGGGGTCGGCGGGACGTCAAGGTGTGCGGGAAGGGGGTCTCGTCGCATCCACCTTGGGCGCTGGTTGGACCTGGTTGGGCAAGGATGCAGTTGCTTCACATCAACCTTGGAAGAGCTTGGAGGAGGGGCTGATGAGATGCATACCTACAGGAAGCTAGCTGCTACTCAAGTTTGGTAGGTAGCTAGTAGGTATATACAGCGTGCTCATTACGTCAATCGTTCCCAAATTAAACCTCAACTGCCGGAACCGCGACTGGATGAGAGAAAACCACCACTGCATGCCATCGACAGCTTCGCGCTTATACAATACATACCTAGGTAATTAGTATATTTCGAAACAGGGCTGGCCTGAGCTTACCAAGTTTCTACACATCCGCCTTCTGAGCGGGCTTGGAGCTCACCGGTCCCCCATCCACCAGAACCTGCAGTGTCTGTTGTCTGCCCCCACTTCAAGGCAGACCAGACAGACTGAGAGGCGCGCACCGAGGCCACCATGGCGTCGGAGCTTCGACGGAGGGTCGCAACAAAAAGAGGCGACGACACTCCATCCGAGTCTCCTGCGTCCCTTACACCGCCTCCCGACGAAACCCCAGAAAAAGCAGAGGACAGGGTGAAGATCGTGCATCACCAGCACAAAGCCCGGAAACGGAGGACCGGCGCCATCTTCCTGCTAGGCAGCTTGTTCGGTATAATAGCAGCCGGCTTCTTCGCCAAGTCCAATGACCTGATAGACTTCCCCGGGATTTCGGAGTTGAGCGTCGAGAGCGTGTTGGACGTCTTGCCAGCGGGCCTGGTCAAGGATGTCCGCGATTTGGTGGTACGTTCGAGCAGTGCCGTACCCTCTACCAACTTTTCTTTAACCGAATTGTTTTCTGTACAGAAAGGAGAGCGCGACTACATAGATTCCTACGATGCCTTTTCCGTCGGCCTGAAGGCTCGAGCCGAGGGCCTCGAGGCTCACCACCCCATGATTATGATTCCCGGCGTTATCTCAACCGGTCTCGAGTCCTGGGGTACGGGTAATGCCTCCCGGCCATATTTTCGAAAACGACTTTGGGGCTCATGGAGCATGATGAGGGCTTTAGTGCTTGAAAAAGAGGTTTGGAAGAGACACATCATGCTAGACAAGAAGACTGGGCTCGACCCTCCCGGTATCAAACTGCGCGCTGCCCAGGGTTTCGATGCCACCGATTTCTTCATCACTGGGTACTGGATTTGGAGCAAAATATACGAGAACCTCGCTTCCTTGGGCTACGATCCGACCAACTCTTTTACAGCTGCCTACGATTGGAGGTTATCCTATAAAAATCTGGAAGTCAGAGACCAGTATTTCACCAGGTTGAAGCTCCACATCGAAGCTGCAAAATTAGGCTGGGGCCACAAGGTAGTGCTCACCTCGCATTCGATGGGCAGCCAAGTCCTCTTCTATTTCTTCCATTGGGTTGCCTCTGAGAATGGCGGCCGTGGCGGTGACTCATGGGTCGAGGATCACGTTGACTCTTGGATAAACATCAGTGGCTGTATGCTGGGAGCCGTCAAGGGCATACCGGCGGTGCTCTCAGGAGAGATGAAGGACACTGCTCAACTAAACGCATTCGCTGTTTATGGCCTGGAGAAATTCCTGAGCAGGGAAGAGCGCGCAGACATATTCCGTGCCATGCCCGGTATATCGTCAATGCTACCTATGGGAGGGGACGCCGTCTGGGGAAACCTCACTTGGGCGCCCGATGATCAGCCTGACCAGGAGAATTCGTTTGGCTCGTTCCTGAACTTCCGACAGGCTGTTAATTGGACAGTTCCAGAGAAGAACCTGACAGTTGCCAAATCGATGGACTACCTCACGAATTCGACTGAGGACTGGTATCGAGACCAGCTCAAGGGCAGCTATTCCCAGGGAATTGCACAGACCACAAAGGAGGTTGAGGAGAACGAGAAAGACCCGAGAAAATGGATCAATCCACTTGAGACACGACTACCCTTGGCACCGAACCTGAAAATATACTGCTTTTACGGCGTAGGAAAGCCGACCGAACGGGCATATTACTATCGCACACCGGAAGGCCCTTCTACTGTCAACATCACGATAGACACCGGCCTCATACACGGACTGATCGACCATGGCGTCATTATGGGCGAGGGCGATGGCACGGTGAATCTCTTGAGCTCGGGCTACATGTGCAACAAAGGTTGGCGCATGAAACGATATAACCCTTCTGGGGCCAAGATCACGGTGGTAGAGATGCGCCATGAGCCGGAGAGGTTTAATCCGCGCGGAGGACCGAATACCGCAGACCATGTTGATATCCTCGGAAGGTCAACCTTGAACGAGTTGGTACTCAGGGTGGCAGCCGGGAAGGGAGACACGATTTTTGATCACGTCGTGAGTAATATCACCGAATACGCGGAGAAGGTTCAGGTTTTCGAGGAGTAGGGAGGGGGTTGATGCACACACGGACGGCATGCTTTGGCGCTTGTATTTGGATGTGCCTACCAAAGCAAGGTTCTGGGGCTATGATATCAGTCCACGCGGCTGTACCAGGGACACATAAAAAGGCAGATGGTGCTCCGGCCATACACTTGGGAGGTTGTTTATGTTTCTACGCGGCATGTATTATGTATTCTGCATACCCATTCCCCTCTTGGGCACATTAGACGATACCGGCGCAACGGAATTGCAATTGTAGTAAACATGATTATGGTATATTCGACACTCCGTTGAATACCTCGCCTCGAGGACTCTCTCCCCCGTCTACAGTTGTCTACCAGTGGCATATGAGCAAGACACGTGCAGCAAGGGTATCATGCAATTCCAGTATCAAAACGCCGACGAGAAGCAACAGGCTGGTGATGCTCAGAAATACCGCCCCATCGGTCAAATCAAAATGCCCATCCCTGATCGTCTTCCCTCTTGATTTCCTTCTTCGGAGCCTTACCATCCTTCTCCCTGAGATACGCGAAGATGTCCTTCGAACTGTACAGCGACGCCCGCATGCCCCACGTGTTGCCGTAGCCGATTCCCAAGTAAGTGAACGCATCTATCCATCGTTTAGTTGTTTCCAAGATGTGTGTGGTAGGGAGGGGGGGGGGGACGCACCAGCTTTGTAGTAAAGGGGCTTGCTACCCGCACGATCACGCACGAGCTCCAGCTGCCTCATCCGATGCAGCACCCGCCCAATGTCGGCCTTGTCGCCGAAATCGTACGTGTAGATGCAAATCACACGCTCCTTAGCAGAACCGCGTTCCTCCCGGGGCGCCACCTTGGCAGCGATGCCGAGCTCGTTCTTAACTGTTGCTCGAGCTACCGTCGCCCAGACGTCGTCGACGAAGGCCGGCTCGACGAAGAGCATCCACTACCGCTTGGAGTTAGCATCTTGGACTGACTGCTTCTCCAAGAAGACTTGTCTGTGAGTGTGTAAAACGACCTACCTTCCCCGTCCTGACCTTCAGCGCGCTCGCCAGCATCAGGATATCACTCACACATTCCTCCCTCTCCTTCGAGACCTCCCTCGTCATTGCGGCCCCGGCACGACCTCCTCGCCCTTTCTGCTGTCTAGTTTGCAAGAAATCCCCAAACAACTCCAGCCTCTCCCCACCACCTTCCAGGAAGGTGTGCAGCTGGGCGCCAAATTCCGCAGGTGCTTCCTCCCCGCCCTGCTTCTCGCGGGGGATGAAAGGGTTGGCGACATAGATCCATGGGATTTCCGGAGTCACGTCTGTGGTTGCGGGTCGAAGGCGTCTGAGAAAGTCGTCGATGGTCTCGCCGAGTTGTTTGGCTGAGACCTGGCCCTCGTAAGGGTTGTGGAGCTTATTGGTACTAGTGATGGGCGTCATGTTTGAGGTGGATGATGGCGAGGAGGACTCCTGCTTGATGACTGGTTGGGCCATACCAGACTGTTCACGGAGCCGCCAGTATGATTCTACGTCGAAGTCCTCGGCTCTGGACTCCAGGTTGGCGACTTCATTGTCATCACCTAGGCAAGGGTTTAGCGTACTGCTTGAAGGTGAGGGTTGGGGGACCCTGGGGGCTTTCTTACCGTAGAAATCCGAGTCAGAGTCCATCGTGGTGGTGTCTCTCCCTGCGAGCAACCGTAACTCCTAAGCTTTGAAAACAATTGAACAGCTACAAAAACGATGAAACAAGAGCTCGCGGGATCATTGCTTTTGGCGCGAGGTTTGACGTGGACGAATGAAGTACAGCATAACATGCATGGGAGGAGCTGGCCAGGGTCAACGAGACTCGATATCGGTCCAACCCCCCCCCCAGCTCCCCTACCCCCCTACTCACTGAACCCTGATGGGTACCCAGCAGTTTCTTCAACTGCAGTATTGATCCAGCCTCAACACTCTTGGTAATCATTGCAAGTGAACAGAACTATCCAATTATTCTTTAGGGAACCCTTAAAATCTCTCATAGCCTCGTACTTCCTGCCAAGGGTGGAAAAATGGATGGCCTTGCTGAGCGCATCTCGTCCATCGACATGACCATCTCATCCAGCCAGTCGATGGTGTTGGATCTCCCACCAAGCTGCATTGAATTCTGTCCAGCTCATCCCTCGTACTTCTTAGTTGGTACATACAACCTGCAAAAGGAGGAGGGCGAGGAAGGGGATGTGGAAGAACAAGAGGACGAGGAGGAAAGCGATGTCGAAAAAGAGGAAGGCAAACGGTCCCAGAATAGGACAGGGAGCATCATTGTCTTCCAGCTCCAGAACGGGAAAGCGTAGGTTTCTCTTCTGTTCTGCTTGTCAACATATCTCGAATATTCATGCTAACAGCTCCTCCAGACGGCGGATTCAAACCATTCCTCAGCCCTCTGCTGTCTTTGACCTGCACTTTGCACCCCAACCTGATCGGGGGGATATCTGCGCAGCCGTCTCCAGCACAGGTACCATATCGCTCTTCAGACTGTCTCCTGGACAGCCATCCTCAACCGAAATAGATACAGAAGCGGCAGTCCTACAGCCTTTAGGCCGAAGTGGTCTGAGAATCCAGAGTCCGGATGAGATCACCTTGCTCACCTATTTTGCCTGGCACCCAACCGTACCGGGCCTCATGACCGTAACCACCGCTACAGGGAAGGTCATATTTTTACAGCTAGACGAGGGCTACCAAGAAGCGACAGCTCTCGGCAGCCCAGCCATTGAGCATACCATGGAAGCATGGTGTGTCGCGTTCTCAGATCTGTGGGATGAGTCTGCGGAATCCAAGGAGCCTTCGCCATTCTCTATGGTGTTCTCAGGAGGCGACGACTCTGCGCTGATGGTTCGACCTTACTGGCTAGCAGAGAATGACGGTGTAGACTCCACCAAAAGGTCCAATGAGGAGCCTAATGAAGGCTTCAACGAGGACTCTGAAGAGGACTCTGACGACAGCGGCCTCGTCCGTTTCCACCCTTACGATGCGAAGACAGTCAAGGGCCACGAAGCAGGCGTGACAGCCATCCTCCCACTCCCCATTACAATGTCCGACGGGTCACAACTAGTCCTCACGGGTAGCTACGACGACACGCTGCGGGCCTGGGCCATCACGCCGCCCCACAAGAACTACGGAATGCTCAAGACAAGAAAGCTGGCAGAGGAGACCCTCGGCGGCGGCGTGTGGAGGCTCAAGGTCGTCGAGGAACTTAGCTCGTTATCCGGCCCCGGGCCCTGGACCGTAGTGGTGCTGGCGTCGTGCATGCATGCCGGTGCGAGGATCATCCGGATACGAGTGGGTGCGGATCCCCAACAGGACTTGGAGATCGAGGTGCTGGGGAGGTTTGAGGAACATAAAAGCATGAACTATGGGAGTGACTACTCACGTGTCGAGGGTACGATCCTGCGCAAGGAGGGCAAGAGGGAGGTTATGTGTGTGTCGACCAGCTTTTATGACAGGCTGCTTTGTGTTTGGGAGTTTGAGGCGACTGTGTAGAGTGCACAGCAGGTGCTGATATTCAATCCCGAAGAGGTATAACATTAAATTCACAGGCCGAATAGGTTCGAGTCGTCCTGCCTCTCGTATTACTACATTAGTCCCCGTCTGAAGTCCCAGGAAACTATCCTTAAGGTTGCTAGTATCCTTACCGTTAAGGGAGGTACTAGTACGATTATTTAATACTAAATTATACGTGTTAGCACTATCTCTCTTACCGGGATTAAGATTTTTATAATATAGTATAGCTATTCTTATCTTTATATTATAACTCTAACTGCTAAGTTTTAAAGAAGTAGTTAAGATCGGTACTACTACCTTCGTCTTCTTTTTTAACGACTATAACTATTATTACCTATCCGCTACTAAGCATATAAGGAAGCAGATATATTGAAGTATAAAGCAAATTATGTTGCAGTGATCTGCTTTCTATTCTCTCTATATAGTTAACAGCTTCAAGGCTTAGTTTAGAATCGAAATACGTAGGTAAGACTCTTCGTAGGTGTTTAGTTTAGTTATAGACAGAGAAAGGTGACGGCCGGAAAGACACTGAGGCGAACAGTAGGAAGGAAAGGTCGAAGCTAAAATTGTCCGTTGTGATAGATGCTTAGGGTGTGAAATGGGAAGTAGTGATGAAAGTGTAACGAAGCATTGAGACTGCGAACCTAATGCAGTAGCTATTTAGCTAGCATGACCTGTCACCATAGAGAGGTTTGCTATATAAAGATTGGAAAGGCAAAAAGAAGAAATCAAGGCGCGGTGGTGGATCGATCGGCCGACCTCTGAGATGAAACTGTGCCAGAAGTATCACCATCCTCGCCGCTACTGTCAGCCAGTGCGGAACAATCAGACGTAGCTAGGCAGCGAAGCAAAAGGATAGGGACCACACCCCTCCTCTACGCCCTGCCACTTAACATGTGCTACAGCGCGCCCTCCGTTTCGGATGTGGGAATTTGTTTGCAGTGTTGGTCCGATCTGGGGGGCCCGGTACGGTCGGCACTGTGTCTGAGGTTGCAAGCGGATCAATGTACAGCGTCTTTCGCTTTTACAATCAGCTTTACCGTGGATTAGACCACTCGGCCAACTGCCCCAACTGTACTACCTCACCTGGTGTTGGAAGAATGGACGAGCGCCAGGCTATAAGGCTGGGACGAGAACAGGTACGTACCACATGTGCAGCCTTCCAACCTCGCTCTCTTCCACTCACTCCCTTCCCTGCATTTGCCAATGGGTTGCACACTAGTTAAGCTGTCTCCCCTATCTTGATGATATACACAAGTGAGAATTTTGGGCCATGAGACAGACACGAACCCCTGACGTGAGTTGGATAGAAGCGAAACACGTGCACGGGACTCAGCTCAGAATGGTAGACGCTTGACATCCTTTCTTCTACAGTACCATGCCTTTTCTTCTGTCCTTTTGATTTGGATTGGCAACACCACGTCGATGGGTTGACCTTCCTCTGGGTATGGTTTCCCTGCCTTCGTGCTTCCGCTGACATCTAGAGCTACACCTATGTATATAATGATCATGCTTCAAGGCCCTTTCCAAACCGAAACTTGCCCACAATTTCCAATGAAATAGAGATGTGGTACATACCAGCTGAGGATGAAGTGAGGGGCCGGTTTTGATGGTATGATGCCATCATTGCTGCTTCTGCTCTTCCCTTGGTGTTGGTGAACCCATACTATTGAAGCTGCTGGTGGGTTTCTTCCGATTACCCTTTTTATCGGTGTGCTACACGAAGGCCTTGTGGCGTACAACAAGTCTATAGCCTTGTAGACTTCCCAGAATTCAAGCTTTGCTGATTAGTGACATTGGATATGTTGGAGCTTGTATGTGAGGATAGGATATTGGCCATCAGAGGTTGTAATCCAACGGTACTTCAACATCGCTTTATTCTTCTCCTTTTTCTCGTAGCTATAGTTGTGATCTGTGATGATCTCTCATACATCCTCCCCCTGATAAAATAATAGCCTTGACCTGATGGGCTGGCTGGCTTCACTCAAGTGCTTATGAACAGCCATTCTCCTCACTCCAGCACCCGGAATCTTAATTTTTTTTTTAACGCCATGTAAGTCTGTAAGCTCATTTGAACCGTCTATTGATTTATAGCTCTTTTTAAGCAAGAGACACTTCAGTTCTGACTTATGGCCATTCGGCATTCTCCTCATCTCCAAAGTAGGCATTGCCCATGTGGAGACACAGAAGCACCTGGGCAGCGGAGAAATTACTTTCCATCCAACAGAAGCCTTGATCCAAGGCTTCGGTATCTGCGAGAGGAGAGCTTCCATGCGGAGAAATCAACATCTCACAGGCATGATTATATACAGAAATTGCAGTGAGGTTGAGAGAGAAAAAGGGGAAGTAGAGACATCCGTAATGATACTTCCGGCCTGGAGGCCGCAGCAGGACCATGCCGAGCATGGGGTTGTCACCACGTAATAGACGCCGAGAGATCTTATGCAGGTACGAATCTTATAAAGCCCACGGATATCTGTGGTAGGAGATTCAAGTAAGGTTCCAAAGTAACCCCCCTCCTCCTTTCTCACAGTTGATGCGCTCTCACCATGCGTTTCTTACCTCTACTTTTCGTCTTGCTTGCAAAGGGCGCCCTCGCCAGCAATGTGACCACCACATGTGTTGTGCCCTCAAACTACGAGAGCTCCAATGGCGTGGCCTCTGACGCAGATGCGATTACAGCGGCCTTCGCAGAGTGCTCGGAGAACGCCATCATCGAGTTCAGTGAAGGTGTGGACTACAACGTCTTCGAGCCGGTCGTGGCCACCAACCTGTCCAACGTGGTCATATCACTCAGGGGCAACTGGAACCTGCCGCAGAATATTAGCTATGTACAGAGTCTTGTGAATGCGAATGGTGGGACGCTGTACTGGTTCAGCTTTAAAGGGACCAACATCCAGTTCGTGGGCACTCCAAATGTAAGTAGATCAAAGAGACCCTCTCTGAAGGGATTTGACTGACGACTGGCAAGATCACAACCGGCTGGGTGAAATCCTACGGGCAAGCATGGTGGGATGCCAACCCAGCAAATTCCTCAGGAACTGCCCTGCGGCCACACCTCATGTCCTTCAATGCCAAAAACTCAGTCATCCAGAACTTTAAGTCACTTAAGCCCATCGCCTGGAACGTTAGACTGGAGGGTACCAACATCACGGTGACTGATACAATTATCGAGGCCACATCTTCCACCGAGTCTTTTCCTTTCAACACCGACGGGTTTGATGTTGGCGGGACGGACATCAGCATCCTCAACAGCGTCATCTACAACGGCGACGATGCAATAGCCGTTGGCTCCGGATCTCACAATATTCTCTTCAGTGGTGGGACAATCGGGTATCAGACGCATGGGATGAGCATCGGTAGCCTGGGGAAGGACCCAACGGATTTTGCCAACGTGACGAACGTGAGGTTCGAGGACATCACGGTCGTGAACGGGGTGTACGCCGCGCGGTTCAAGAGTTGGCTGGGTGGGCAGGGGCTGGCTAAGAATATCAGCTGGAGCAACGTGAGGCTGTATAACGTGACGTTTCCCATCTACGTGACGCAGACGTATTATAACCAGGACTCGACGTCGACCGGGAAGTTGAACAACCAGACGGTCAATATGGTCGACTTCTCTTGGGAGGACTTTACGGGGACCATCAATACGTTGAATCCTGGGGACGGATCTTGTGTCAGCGACGTAAGTCACGGTCTTGATTTCTGGTGCCTCATTTGCTGTGCTGTGGCTCTCCAGAACCTAGCTTCTGAATGCTTGGTGTTCCTCCACACCCCCAATTTTCCTGATCTTAGCTGACTCTGCTCCCTTTAGCCATGCTGGTATAACGTCGGCCTCCCCAACCTCCAGCACACCGAGTCCATCATCATCGAGTGCAGCACGACGACCTCGTGCCAGAACTTTGTGCTGAAGAACGTCGAGGTGTTCCCTCAGACCCTCGAGCCGCCGACCATAATCTGCATCGACGTAACCGATAGTTTGAATCCAGATCTTGGGACATACTGCAGAAACGGAACGTTCATCCCTCTGGCATAAGAAAGGCGTTTGGTTTCGTAGGGGGCTTTTCCTCGAGGGGTCGCGTGGGAAAGGCGACGTCAAATTGAATAGATGAATGTCAAACCCATCCTTCTCCGTCTCATGATGACATGTCAACGTCGCCGGTCTGAGGCTTGGCGGGGCCCTTATTGTCCGTCCACAGGCCAACAGCCGCCTCGGCGTCCTTCTGAGTGTACGGCTCTTCCTTGAGCTGCTTTACCCTATCGTAGAATGTCAGGACCGGAACTCATGGGTTGCGAGGGAACAATATATCATACCTCCTCTTGTGAGGCTTGCCTCGCTGGTGAGCAACGAGAGTCGACGCGGCTTCAAACCACTTGGCACATTGTACGCAGTAGTTCTTTCCCAGATCGGGCAGGTCCTCAGGCAGCTTACTATCCTTGTACTGCTTCAGGTGCTTGGGAGACGTGAGATCGGCCTTGATCTGGTCGATGTCCCTGGTTTGATAGAGTTAGCAAGCCAACTCATGGACACTCGATGAGAGGGGCAATGAGAGGGGCAATGAGGGGGGGGGCTTACCTCCTGTACCGCCTCGTCTTGGTGAGCGTTCGCTTGTTTTCGACACCCATTTTGAATGATGTGAAGGCTTCTTGGGATGTGATGAGCCTCGGATATGTTAAGATGTTGATATCAGTGAGATGGCGATCCTAGTTGCAGATTGAAGGCGTTGCACTTTCACATGCAGGAATTGCCGTACGGTGTGGGAAAGTTTTTCGGGGTGAAAACTGCACTGGCAGTTATCCTAATCCACGTACCGTCCAAGGGCCGAAGCACGGTCACATTAAGCCCAAAAGCACTAGGGGCCTGTGAAATTAATGCTACAGTAACGGCGCTGTGGTCAACCCCGACAAAATGCTTGACGGATATTTATTCATCTATTCCTTCACTCAGGTAGTAGTAGAATCCATATAGTAAGACATAGACGATGGGACACAGACAGTGGGATACATATAGTGGGATCCTAACAGTGGGATAATATCCCATTGGACTATTGGTCCTTCGAATATGGCACACTTCCTCCCATGGACTGTGGCATGTGGCATATGGAGGTTGGAGGTTTATCAGACCGTCGGACTGTCGTCGGACTGTCTGTTCTCCCCAAATATAAATCCGACTCCGACCCCGCGTGGAGATGACCTTAAATCAAGCTCCTCCAGACCCCTGAGAAGACCGTCTTGGATAATTTACACTGTCAAAGATGAATCCGGGTCACCATCGCGACAGATTTATGGCCGAGTCGGTTTTGGGCCGAAAAACGAGGTTTTCGTCGAACTTCAAGCTTAACGCCTTTCTACGCCGAGGCGGACTTCTCGTGAACCGAGCCGGCTCGAAGAACCAGTGGACTGTGGGCCACCGGGAGACCCACATAACACTCCCAGAATCTCCACAGCCATCTCCAGGTCCTGGGGACACGGCCAGCCTGGTCTGCAGGCCAGGAAAAATTTCAAAAAAGTGAATTTGCCGCGCTGCGGCCTTGCAAATTGGGATCGCGATGGTTGTCTCCTGTTGCCGAACTGGCCGGCAGCATTGCTAGACTACGTACATAGACACATAGACACCTACGAGTTTAGCTGAAGGGATATTCTACCCCCTGAGTTTTACTGATGGGAACCTTGATAATTACAGGGAGTCGGTGAATAGTAAACTCACTTGTACGCAAACTCACAGATCTCGGTCACGATCACGATGGCTTCGCCCAGGACCGGCATGCGGCTGAGCTTGAGCCAGTAAACGGCGCCCTGAGAGGCTTGAGTCAGCAAGCCGAGGGTCCGGATGAATGGGTGAAGCCCCACGGAGGGACCGGCAACACATAGCTGCAGTATCCACCTGCACCTGCCCAGTATACAGTACTTGTATGTACATACAACGTAGCGCAACACGGACACACGAGGCATACGAGCATCCAGGACATCAATAGCCTCGACGTGAGGCATTTGCTTGAGAGCAGCTATGGTTGGGATAGCTTCATGGGAAACGAATGTGCCATATAATATATGTTCTCACTGGATAAGTTGCTTAAGGGACCTGTTGGCCGTTGTTAATGGCAGCATAGTCTCGTCTGTGCACATGCTTCTCCGACGACCTGCCATGACGCAAGTCTCGTGCATGTATGTGGTCAGGATGCGACAACCAGCTTCTGAAAGATCGATCCTCAGTACCAATTTCAGGTGTAAGCGAAGTCGAAGGTTTAACTGGAGCCTCAACAGCTATTCCATCCCACATTACAGCTGTCATCGTTGAGAGGTTGCCCATGTGTTATTTCCGGTCGAAGATACGTATCGCTCCGAACGGCATTATGACCAAGTATCAAGTACACAGTGAGTAAATGGATCCCTGTGACGTTGTTTCGACACAAATCCAGACTTGCCCCCCCAAACTCTTGAAAATCAAAGCCTTCTGATTGGCCCACTCGGCTATGAGCGACAGGGGGTAGCAGCTTTCTGAGGTTTCTGTAGCGCGAAATGCCCTGCGACCGAGGGCGAGGAGCCACGGAATCAGGACCAGACCTTGCTGCCATCTAAAACCTCGCTCCTCCTCCTCAAACGCACTTTTCACACTTCTTCTCCTTCACCTCCACGATCGCCATCCCGATCAATTCCACCACTTCCTTCTTTACCGGTGGTTCCCCAATGCTTTCATCCCAATACTGAGAGCTCCAACCGTGTGATCTCTCCCCTCTCCACTCATATCGTTGGTTTTTTACAGCTTCCCTCACCTAAAGGGACGCTCCTCCACCATGTTGGCTTCCCGTCAGCTCCTGGGCCACGTTGCCCGGAGCCGTGCCGCCGTTGGCTCTATGGGCCTTCGACGAGGCATGGCCACCGTTACCGACTCCCCTCTTGACCGCAAGGTGAGTGTTTCTCCCCATAGCTTGGAGCCATGCTCCGTCTGCTGTTCGATTTGAGCTGTTGCTGACCCCCACTTCTTCCACGTGAACAGGTCAAGCAGAACAACTGGGAGGAGAGCAACTTCATCAACTACAAGAAGATGTCTGAGAACCTCGCCATCGTTCGCAGCAGGCTCAACCGACCCCTCACATACGCCGAGAAGATCCTGTACTCTCACTTGGACGACCCACACGGTCAGGACATCGAGCGTGGTTCTTCCTACCTTAAGCTGAGGCCAGACCGTGTTGCTTGCCAGGATGCCACCGCCCAGATGGCTATTCTGCAGTTCATGTCTGCCGGCATGCCCAAAGTAGCAAACCCTTCCACCGTCCACTGTGACCACTTGATTGAGGCCCAGATTGGTGGTGAGAAGGATCTCGACCGCGCTGTCAGCATTAACCAGGAGGTCTACAACTTCCTGTCCTCCGCTTGCGCCAAGTACGACATTGGTTTCTGGAAGCCCGGCTCTGGTATCATCCACCAGATCCTGCTCGAGAACTACGCTTTCCCCGGTGGTCTCCTTATCGGAACCGATTCTCACACCCCCAACGCTGGTGGTCTCGGCATGTGCGCTATCGGTGTCGGTGGTGCCGATGCTGTCGACGTTATGGCCAACCTGCCTTGGGAGCTGAAGGCCCCTAAGATTATTGGTGTCAAGCTGACCGGTGCTATGTCTGGCTGGACTTCTCCTAAGGGTGAGTTTTCGCTGCCGTGCCCTTGAATTTGTGGTTCAATGCTGACTGAGTCCCAGACATTATCCTCAAGGTTGCTGGTATCCTCACCGTTAAGGGAGGTACTGGCGCGATCGTTGAGTACTTCGGCCCTGGTGTTGACACGATCTCTGCCACGGGCATGGGAACTATTTGTAATATGGTAGGTCTCATTTCACACTTCTCTGCACACAGAGCGACCCTCCGCTGACAGTCCACGCAACAGGGAGCCGAAATTGGAGCCACGACATCCGTATTCCCCTTCAACGACCGTATGCACGACTACCTCTCCGCCACCAAGCGTAAGGACATCGGTGACTTCGCCCGCTCTTACGCCAAGGACCTGCGCGAGGATGAGGGTGCTGATTACGACCAGCTGATCGAGATCAACCTGTCTGAGCTTGAGCCCCACGTTAACGGTCCCTTCACCCCCGATCTGGCCACTCCTATCTCCAAGTTCGCCGAGGCTGTCAAGGCCAACAACTGGCCCGAGGAGCTCAAGGTTGGTCTGATTGGATCCTGCACCAACTCCTCTTACGAGGATATGTCCCGCGCTGCCTCTATCGCCCGCGATGCCATGGACCACGGTCTCAAGGCCAAGGCTGCCTTCTTCGTCACCCCTGGTTCCGAGCAGATCCGTGCTACCATTGCCCGCGATGGTCAGCTGCAGACCTTCGAGGAGTATGGCGGTGTCGTCCTGGCTAACGCTTGCGGTCCTTGCATTGGCCAATGGGACCGTCGCGATGTCAAGAAGGGTGATGCCAACTCTATCATCTCCTCCTACAACCGAAACTTCACTGGACGTAACGACGGCAACCCCGCCACCCACTCCTTCGTCACCTCTCCTGACCTGGTCGTCGCCATGACTGTTGCCGGCTCCCTGAGCTTCAACCCCCTGACCGACAAGCTCAAGGACAGCAACGGCAACGAGTTCTTGCTGAAGGCTCCCACTGGTGACGGTCTCCCCACCCGGGGTTACGACCCCGGCATGGACACCTACCAGGCCCCTCCCGCCGACCGCTCTTCCGTCCAGGTCCAGGTCTCCCCCAGCTCCGACCGTCTGCAGGTCCTGTCTCCCTTCAACGCTTGGGATGGCAAGGATGCCACCGACCTGCCCATCCTGATCAAGACCCAGGGCAAGACCACCACTGACCACATCTCTATGGCTGGTCCCTGGTTGAAGTACCGTGGCCACTTGGACAACATCTCCAACAACATGCTGATCGGTGCCGTCAACGCCGCCAACGGCGAGGCCAACAAGATTCTCAACCAGACCAACGGTGAGTGGGACGCTGTCCCCGCCGTTGCCCGTGACTACAAGTCCAAGGGCATCAGGTGGGTGGTTGTTGGTGACTGGAACTACGGTGAGGGTTCTTCCCGTGAGCATGCTGCTCTGGAGCCCCGCCACCTGGGTGGAATTGCCATCATCACCCGATCCTTCGCCCGTATCCACGAGACCAACCTGAAGAAGCAGGGCATGCTGCCCCTGACCTTCTCCGACCCCGCTGACTACGACAAGATCCCCCCTGAGTCCAAGGTAAGTCACTGCTTCGCTCCGAGAAATGCGCTGGTATCATCTGCTAACGAAACGACACAGATTGACCTGAAGTGCACCGAGCTCGAGGTTGGCAAGCCCCTCACCATGGTCGTCAAGCCCAAGGAGGGCAAGCCCTTCGAGGTCAAGCTGTCCCACACCTTCAACGCCGGCCAGATCGAGTGGTTCAAGAACGGTAGCGCTCTTAACACCATGGCCAAGAACAACGCATAAATACAATGATACCTGCATCGCGTGCACTAGCACGACTGTAAAGAAAAATGGAGGGAGGAGCATCATCCCCCAATAAGGCCCGATTATGGCCAAGAGGAGGCGTGGGGATGATACGGATGAGGACGACGACACATTGAATACCATACTTTACTGGCTTGTTTCTGGCGGAGGGGTTCTCGGGTTTTGGAGCTCATGCGTTTTGGAACTTTATATCACTCGGACAGGCAACGTCACATTTCCTTAGATTGTAAATGAAAACCTTTTCAAATGTTCAAACAGTGGTTGCCGCAGTACTTTCAGTGTCTATGGGAGGTTCGCCTAGCCTAATTGGGAGTGTCCAATAGACAGGAGGGAGGTTATCCCACTGAGGGTATGCTACAGAAGGGTTTGTCCACTGTCTAGATCTCACTTGGAGATTATCCTGCTGTCTAAATCTTACTGTCTATATGCCACTGTCTACTATCCCACTGGGAGGTTGCCTACTCTCCAGATTCCAATTGGAGGATATTCCACTGACTATATCGGCTATAGCATACTACCTACCTAGGTAAATCGAGCTATTTCAGTACCTACAGATTTACTGTCTGGTGTGGATGGACTGGTATGAAACGTGAAGTTGATCAGCTGCTGGCTAGAAGCATACCCACCGTTAATTCTTCCGGATAAGAGCATATCGATAAGTACGTACTATGTATGTAGCAGATCGCAATGACCCCTGGCATTTACTTGGAACATGCCATTTCACTCTTTTCCCCATCTCTTTCGTTCGTGTCATGTTCTTCGCACAAATGGGGCCCAAGTCATCATCTTGATTTTCGAGCGGAATTTCCGTTCGAAGATGATGACCAATCGAGACTTCAGCCATCAAGCGACCCGAGAATCTCCAGCCCCCACTACGATATTCACTACGGCCGACCGGGGACACGTGCGCAATCTTCCCTCGTCCCACCACCCACCCGTATTCCCCAGACTTATTAGATTTGCGACTTTACGAAAGCAGCCACGATGCCTGCAACGCCAGTTCGACTGTCGTCCTTCAGCGCCATGCGCGCCAAATCATATGTCTACCGACTCCCCTTTTTCACGAGGCTCGTCGTGTTCATAATAGTAGCCGCCTGGGTTGCGTCGGCTGCGCTGGGAAAGACCTGGGATATCCCAGCATGGGGCGCACTGGTGCCGGATGAGGTTGGCTTTGCTACCTGTACGTTTGATCCCTATGGTCTCCAGACCATTCCATTACTCTACGAGGGGACCTGAGAGGTGCAGGCGGGAGCTGGGCACGATGAGTCGAGCAGGAACTGACAAGACCTTTTGCGGTGGACAGTATACCGGACCAACACGTTTCCGTTCATTCATCTGAACTTCTTCCACATGATCATGAATGTCATCGCCGTGACACCGCTTCTGGAGCGATTCGAGAGCGAGTACGGAACCTTGACGAGCCTGGCGCTGTTCTTTGGTCGTGAGTTCTTCCCCCTTTACAAAACGAAACCCCCTGGCTCCCCAACTGACAAATCGCGTCGCACCGCAGCCTTCTCGACCCTTCCCGCGGCTCTTTACATGCTCTTCGAAAAGGTCATACTACGCTCCAACAACGGCGTCATGGGCGCCAGCATCTGGTTCTTCCTGCTCCTCGGCATGGAAGCCGTCCGGACGTATCGAACGAACCCGCACTTCACAATAGCGACGTACAACATCCCGACGTGGACGACGCCCCTACTACTGGCCATAGTCATCTCGGCCCTGGTGCCGAGCACGAGTCTGCTGGGACATCTCTGTGGGTTGGTTGTGGGCTACGTGTGCGGGCTCGGGTATATGAAGCTCCTGTCGCCGCCGGAGAAGATACTGCGGTGGATCGAGGGCAAGCTGAACCTGCTGGAGAGGTTGCCGAGGTATGTGAGCGTGGACCAGAAGACATATGGGCGATTTGGCGTGCTGCCGAGTTCGGGTGCGGCGCCGCAGGGGGTGGCGCTGGGGGTCGTCGGTTCGGGGCAGAGATTAGGCCCTTGAAGGAGGTGAAGGAATTTTTAGCTCATCTTTGTTAATGTACACGTAAGAGATGTGTGTTCCAACATCTATTTCAGACACTGTATCTCCATCGGTATTTTGGCGTTACTGGCTGGGCAAAAACGGATGAAACAGGGCTCTTGCGGCATGGCCTGTCTGTATATACATTATTTGACTGAGTGCAGGTTTGGGGGTGGGAATTGGATAAGCTGGGAATTCTCTTAAGACTCCCTCAGAATGGTCAAAGAGGCTTAGATGATTATTTGATAATAGGTAGAGTCGCTACTGGAGATTGACGAGAGAGAGGGCCTGTTGGCTATGTGTCGGTCTGCTGCTTATATGCAAATAGCGGGGAGATTATGCAATTTAGAGCTCCAAACTCCTGAACTCGGGACTCAAGGTCCAAGGTCCAAGCTCCATTGATCCTCTCACAGACTCGCCAAACAAATGCGATAGTGATCAAATGGTTGACGGTGTGAAGCGATCTTTGGTGGATTTTAGTTTCTGCGCATTATCCATGGATTGAAATTCTAAAGGGGCGGATTCGCTGAACTTGTCACTGGCGGGCGTCCGAAAGGCCACCTGCCAACGCCAACTCTCTTTCCCGACCAGACGGTGCCGTGTCGCCTTCCCCGTTCGTGAACGCGGACAGTAGCAGCAAGAGTCCAGGAAAGATGCCGCGGCTTCTATGTAAGTCTACGCCATATTGTCGGCCGTCCCATCTCCCTTTTGAACGCCGCCAATGTCGTCTACATGGCTAACCTCTATATAGCTGGTGCACTGCGCCTCAGACGCGACCCGCGCCTTCTGAAGCTGCCCCCTTACATCTCCCTGCTGTGCATCATAGTAGGCGTCGCATGGCTCCTCATGCTCCCGCAAAACGAATACTCGCGACGCACATACATATCCGAGAACGCCCTGCTGCCGGGACAGGTCCACACCTACTTTGGCGGGAGCGACCAGAATGTGTTCCGCGCCTACAAGCACGAGGTGGATGCCCTCGTCGGCAGGAGCAACATCGAGGTTAACGATGGCTTGGAGGACATACTGAAGAGCGTTGGGCTGAAGGCTGGCCGCCAGAATTTCACGTATACGAGCTCTGGCAATGTGCATGCCGGCGAGAACATCTATGCCATCCTCCAGGCCCCGAGGGGCGACGCGACCGAGGCGATTGTCTTGGTGGCCGCCTGGAAGAACGTCAAGGACGAGCACAACAAGAGGGGCGTCGCACTGCTGCTGACGCTCGCTCGCTATTTCAGGAGGTGGTCTCTCTGGTCCAAGGACATCATCCTCGTCGTCACGCCCGACAGCCTCGCCGGGCCCCAGGCCTGGGTCGACGCCTATCACGACGCCCACGACACCCGGCACATCGACTCGCTGCCACTCAAGTCCGGGGCGCTGCAGGGCGCCATCGCCATCGACTACACCCAGGAGACGCGCTTCCACTCGGTGCACATCGTCTACGACGGCGTCAACGGGCAGCTCCCCAACCTGGACCTGATCAACAGCGTGGTCAACATCGCGGGGGGCCAGATGGGCATCGGCGTGTCCACGCAGGAGATGTGGTCCCACAGCGACAGCTACGAGGACAGGCTCCGCACCATGCTCCGGGGCATGATGAAGCAGGGGCTTGGCATGGCGTCCGGCCCCCACAGCAGCTTCATCCCCTACCACGTCGACGCCATCACGCTGCAGCCGTACGGGGAGGGCTGGCAGGACGAGATGGCCATGGGGAGGGTCATCGAGGGGACCTTCCGGAGCCTGAACAACCTGTTGGAGCACCTGCACCAGAGCTTCTTCTTTTACCTGCTGATGCACAAGGACCGGTTCGTCAGTATCGGGACGTACCTGCCTAGTGCCATGCTCATCGCGGCGAACTTCACGATCATCTCGATTTCGCTCTGGGTGAAGAGTGGGCAAGCTGGGGAGGTTGAGAAACCGAAGACGGATGAGAAGGACAAGGCTGTCGTTGAGAAAGGGCCAGCTGATACGCCGTTGCCAGTCGCTACGGAGCGAGACGTATTTTTACCGCTGGCCTTGGTAGCTTGCTGTCAGTTTCTGGGCGTCCTGCCTTTCTACATTTTCAACCATTTACCCGAAGGTGTAAGTGTCTCCATAACCACGCAAGACATGGTCATACAAAGATACTAATGATACTCCCCCCCCCCCTTGCAGATGCACACACCAATCTTCGCCACCTTCACTATTCTGAACGTGGCCCTGCCGCACCTCATCTCGCACCTCCTCAGCGTCAACTTCCGGCCCACGGCACAGCAGTACTCGCTCATGCAGTCCTTCTCCCTCCTCCTCCTCGGCATGTTCCTCTCGTCCCTCGCGACCCTCAACTTCTCCCTGTCCCTCATGGTCGGCCTGCTCTCTAGCCCGCTGTCGTTCGTGCGCTCGTGGCCCAAGATGCCCGCGATGCGGTGGATCTGCACGGTGTTGCTGAACCTGGTCGCCCCCACGGCTGTGCTGGCGATGTGGTGGACCTACTGGTGGGGCGCGTCGATGGGTGTGGGCAGCATTGGTGAGGTGTTGAGGGAGGCGGCGTTTGGTTGGAGGGTTTGGGGGATGTATACGAGTGTTGTCGTGTGGGGTGTGTGGTGGCCGGCCTGGCTGGTTGGTGCGGTGGTTGTGTTGGGCCGGCCTGAGGCGGCGGAGAAGAAAGTGACGTGATATCCATGGGTAGTTATATGTGTATATGTTTCTGGAAGAAATGCCTGTGATATAGCACTACTGGTATTCACAGGAGATCATACTGTAGCTTCCAAGTGCACACGGTCATCGGGTATGGGTTTATAAGAGGTCTGCCTACCTAGTAAGACTATGTGGGAAATACTGCAACCATTTGATTGACCTTTGACTACGATGCTCAGGGGAGATATATAATTGAATACCTAGGTACTTACTTGAGGATATCTACAAGGAACCTTGGAAGGTAGGTACGGACGGATGCACCATAACCGTACCTGCGACTGAGACGTCGACGCTAAAAATTGGGGGTGAACCACCTTTGGAACCGTTTGACCCCGGATTTACGACCCTGAATACCTATTCCATGTTCCTCCATCACTCAAATACACTAACTACTACACCCATACCCATGCCTCGCTAACATATCGCGGACCCACTTTCCCTTTATCGCCTTCTCTCGGCTTTCTCTTCTTACATATTACATTATTACATGAATGCTGCTCGGCTCCGGATCGTCTCACAGCAGCTGTCAGTACGATCGCGATTTACCATGCCCCCCAATTACGGCCATGGCGCTCTGCCAAAGCCCGGCCAGCAGCCCGGCGCGCCTCTGACGCCGACCGCAATGGGCAGATGGTCCGTCTCGTCCAAGCAGCTTCCGCCGGCCGACAAGATCAAGGCACTGCACGTCTACGACTTTGACAACACTCGTAAGGATGCGCCTATACAAAGCACATGTTCGGGGCGACGGCGGGAACAACACAGTTGGCGCTAACTAGAAACCTTACTCAACCGCAGTCTTCAGAACCCCCCTTCCCAACCAAAAGCTATGGAACGGCTACACCATCGGCCTCCTCTCCAACCAGGACGCCTTCGCCAACGGCGGCTGGTGGCACGACTCGCGAATCCTCGAAGCGACAGGCGAGGGCATTGAAAAGGAGGAACCACGCGCTTGGGAAGGCTGGTGGAACGAGAAGATCGTGGAGCTCGTACAGCTCAGCATCAAACAGAAGGATGCCCTCACCGTGCTCCTAACAGGCCGGGCCGAGTCCGGGTTCGGCGAGCTGGTCAAGCGCATAGTGGCGAGCAAGGGACTAGACTTCGACATGGTCTCGCTCAAGCCGGCCGTGGGCCCCAACAAGGAGCGCTTCGACAACACCATGCACTTCAAGCAGGTTTTCCTGCGGAACCTGATGGAGACGTACAAGGACGCCGAGGAGATCCGGGTGTACGAGGACCGGCCGAAGCATGTTCAGGGGTTCAGGGCCTACCTGCAGGAGTATAACAAGCGGTTACAAGCTGCCGCCGGCGGTGCCAACGCGTGGCGTGCTCCCATATTTGCAGAGGTGGTACAGGTTGCAGAACTCTCGATGAATCTGAATCCCGTGGTGGAGATCGCCGAGATACAGAAACTCATCAATGATCACAACGAGGCCGTGACAAATAAGGTCAGCGGCTTGAAGCGCGACAGGATGATGATCAAGAAGACGGTCTTCTTCACGGGGTACATGATCGACCCGGAGGACACCAAGAAACTGCTTACGTTGGCGAACATTCCCGAGGGACTGCCGGACCAAGAGCTGAAATACCACGCCAACAACATCATGATCTGCCCGAAGCCTTGTCCGCCTAGCATCCTGGAGAAGGTGGGCGGCATGGGCAACAAGATGAAGTGGGAGGTGACGGGCACAGCGTGCTTCGACAACAGTGTCTGGGCGGCATGCCTGCGTCCCGTGTCCAACACAGCACGTTTCCACACAGACAACCCCAGCCCTCTCGTCGTCCTGGCGGTACGGAAAGGCACCAGGCCCCAAGACGCCGGCAAGATCAAGAACTGGCAGCCGGTCCCGCCTGACAAGGCCTTCGTCTTCGAAAGCACCGTCGGAGAGAAGGTCCTGCTGCGGATCGAGGCCGAGGACTCTAGTGAGAACGCCTACGAGAGCCTGTTCCCAAGCAAGAACTTCAAGAGGAAGCACGCTGGTGATGACTCCCCTAGCCGCGGGAACGACCGCAGTGGCGGTCATTTCAACCAGAGAAGGGAGCAGTTCAACCAACAAAATAACAACAACTACGGCGGCAGAGGCGGCCGGGGAGGCTACAACAACTTCCGAGGCGGCGGCGGGCACCGTGGAGCGAAGGGAGGCCGAGGCGGACAGCGCGGTGGAGGAAGAGGGGGTGGTCGAGGGGGCAGAGGAGGTGGGCATTACCGCTCTCTGGACGACGTCGGCACGCGCGATTTCAGCGGCACGGCAAACGTTATGTACGATGACAACCCGAGCGGCGGTCAGTGGACGCCGTCTTTCCAGGGCAACAGTGGTGGCAACAACCGGCCCGGCGGCGGCGGCGGAGCAGGAGGAGGAGTCGAGAACCTGCAGAACTACTACTAGAGACAGCAGGAGCCAGTCGGAGACACCTACACACACCGGGGCCAATGCGTCGATTCGCCTGGTTCTTGGGAGTCACAAGGCTCTGAGAATAGCGTGGCTGCGGCTATGGACCTTGAGGGTGAACATGGCGAGAGGACGATGTACAAGTCCGACGTCGAGATGGTCGACACGGGCGTGCCTCGCGATGAGGCCTCGCCGTTCTCGCGATTCGCCTGGAAACGTCCTTGGTAGTACAAGGATGTAATTGAGCCCTGTGAGAAAGAACCAAATGACTTGGGGAAGTTGATGGGGCTGTATTGATGAGACGACGCTACGCTCGCTCAGCGGCAAAAGGCCATGGGCTTCACATCGTTTTCAAGTCGGATCATACTCAAGTTCTTATCTTGGGGTCATCACTATTGTTCTGGTACAGTTCTGGGACTATATTGTACACACATGTCGGTTATACCCATCCGGTCCCTGGTTGCCGGATCTTCTTGGAAGCTCCAGGGAAGAACAGAAAAGCATGGCACAAAGGTGGAAATGGAGTTTAATGGCAAGGGGGAAATCGAAGCAGGCAAGAGAAGCTTTCAATCAGGAGTATATTTGTGAAATTTTGGCCGGTGGCTTTCATGGGGATCCAGTCCATTCATACTGGCATGATATCACGGAGCGCCGCACAATTCTTTTAGCACAGGACATGCCTAGACACCTAGGCAGATATAGGAGTACTATATTTGGGGCCCTATGCGTTTCACTTTCCTTTTACCTCTAATGCAAGTGACTTCCGGACTCGCGAGGAATTCGCAGGAGGCACACACGAATACGGACGATCTGCCCACTAGGGTCTGTCTCATCCAGATAGCAAGCAGCGTTGGATAGTTCCACCCAGTAGCATTTGGAAGATCTCGAATTGACATGATTTTTTTTTAGGCTATCAAGAGTCTATCAACGCCTTCATTCAGCCTTCACTTGGCCAAACCTTCACTTGGCCAAACCTTCACTTGGCCAAACCTTCACTTGGCCAAACCTTCACTTGGCCAAACCTTCACTTGGTCTGCACCGGCAGCTCCTTCGCCTCGCCCTTGGCCGCGGGGAACGGGTTGTAGATGGCGCGCTCGTCCCTCAGCTTGGAGATCTTCTCGATGGCCTCGTCCAGGGCGACGGGGGAGCCGCGGGACTGGGTGTCAGTGTCGTCGCGGTAGCGGATGTTGACCTGCCTGTTGCGCATCTCCTCGTCGCCGACGACGAAGACGAAGTTGTACTGGGCCAGCTGGGCGCGGCGGATCTTCTTGGGCAGGGTCTCGCCCGAGGTGTCGACGTCGACGTGCATGAGCTTGTTCTTGAAGATCTTGCGCACCTCCTCGGCGTAGTCATAGAAGCCCTTGCCGACGGGGATCACCATGACCTGCCGGGGGGACAGCCAGAACGGCCACTTGCCGCCGTAGTGCTCGCACAGGATCGCCGCGAACCGCTCCACCGAGCCGGCCATGGCCCGGTGGATGATGACGGGGCGCGCGCACCCGGGGCTCAGCGGCTTCTTGGTCGCCCGCTTGACCTCCTTCTCGGCGTTGTCCTCGGTGGCGGCCGGGATGGGGTCCGCCTTGGCGTTGTCCTTCTCCGCCGCGACGGGGGCGCCCTCGGCCGTCATGTACTCGAGGGAGAAGTTCTCTGGCTGGACAAAGTCCAGCTGTGCGGTGGCGCATTGCCATTCTCGGCCCAGGCTGTCGACGACCTTGATGTCGATCTTGGGTCCGTAGAAGGCGCCATCGCCGGGGTTGTACTCCCAGTGGGAGTCAGTAGCCTTGGTGAAGTCCTCCAGGGCCTCCTCCAGGGCCTTCTCTGCCATGTCCCAGGTGGCAATCTCGCCCATGTAACCCTCTGGCCTTGTGGACAGCTTCAGCTTGAAAGACATGCCCAGGAGGTCGTAGAACTCCTTGAGGAAGTCGAAGATTCCGGCCATCTCCTCCTTGATTTGATCTTGACGGCAGAATATATGCGCATCATCCTGTTGGAATCTTCGCACACGTGTCAGCCCTGACAGCGCGCCGGAGGCTTCGTTACGGTGCAATACTCCAAAATCGGCAAGACGCAGAGGCAACTCTCGGTGTGAGCGGTCACGGTTGGCGAACATGATACAGTGAGCCGGGCAGTTCATGGGCTTGAGGCCAAAGTCCTCCTTGTCCACCTTCTGAACAAACATGTCGTCCTTGTAGTGGGCCCAATGTCCAGACTGCTTCCACAGGTCGGCGTTGTACATGTTAGGAGTAATGACCTCGTCGTAGTCTCTCTTCCAGTACTGCTCCTTGAGGAACTGGACGATCTTGTTGAAGATACGGGCACCATGAGGAAGCCAGAAGGCTGAACCAGGGCTGACCGGGTCGAAGAAGAAGAGTTCTTGTTCCCTGCCGATCTTGCGATGATCCCTCTTCGCGGCCTCTTCAAGCATCTTCTTGTGCTCAGCCATGCGCTTCTTGTCGGGGAAACTGACACCGTAGACACGCTGGAGAGAGTCGTTTTCTTGGTTGCCCAGGAAGTAACTGGCAGAGTTCTTCAGGATGGAGAAGGCTTCTATTCTACCGGTATCAGGCACGTGGGGTCCTCGGCAGAGATCGATCAATGGACCGTTCCGGTAGACGGTGGTGGATGTTCCATCAGGGATTTTGTCCTTGATGATGTGTTGCTGCAGCGCTTTCTGTTAGCACGGCCTTGTGACCATCTCGTCTCATCTTGAAGCCTCGTTCGTACCTTGTATTTGTTGTACTGGAACATCTCGAGGAGCTCTTCCTTGGTCATGACGAGACGCTCGAACTTTTGCTTCTCCTTGGAAATCTTGGAGACGATTGTCTCGAGCGGCTTCCAGTCCGAGTCCTTCACTGCTGATCCGTCCGGAAGAGCCATCTCGTAGTAGAATCCAGTGTCGATAGGAGGTCCTATGCACAGAGAGCAACCAAACCGACGCTCACAAGCCTCTCCCAACACGTGGGCAGAACTGTGCCAGAAGACCGTCTTGCCGGTGGGATCGTCAAAGTCCAGCAACTCCAACTTGCAGCTCGCCTCAAGGGGGCGGTCCAGATCCCAGAGCTTCTCGTTGTCCCCATCCAGCCTCGCAACGACGGTGCGCTTGTACAGAGAGTTGGAGATGCCCTTGGCGATCTCACCGGGTGTGGTCTCCCATGCGGTGCCCTCCTTGGTGGTTCCGTTGGGCATGGTGATGGTGATGGCCTCGCGGGGCTTCTTGGCGGCTTCCTCATTTTGCTTCGCTTTCAGGCGGTCGAAGAGGTCGAGTCTGTCCTGCAAGAAGGAGGGAGGAGGCTGCATCTCCAAGGGTCCGGATTCCTCGGCCTTGGGAGCAGCCTTCTTCTCCTTCTTGGGAGCCTTCTGCTGCTGCGGCTTTGCTGCGGCGTCCGCCATGGTCGATTGATTTTTAGGGCGCGAAAGTGTGTAGGCGGGAGAGGAAGGGAGGGAGAATTCGAAGGACCGTGATGCGATCAATCGAGGATCGGCGCGGCGGGCTCTCGTTTGTCGTCGATTATATGACTGACTGACTTGACCGAGTCACAGGTTTGGGCTTCGACGTGGTGGTTGCGGTTGCGGATTCGAAAATCGTGACTCCAAATAATCAATGCAGGGTGCAATTCCCGATTGAAGGGCGTGCTGCCCCGCGAAACTGTTCAATCACCCCTCCATTTCCAGACCTAGTAAGTTTCTCCGCCTGGAGTTACTGACTACCTAGGTACAGTGTACACGGCGTGTCAGGCGTGTGTGTACAGGCATGCAGGGGTACAAATCGTATGGCCCCGGGAGCCATTCAGGGATCACAGGTATCTAAGTCACTTTCTACCCAAAGACTCATCACTCACCTTACTGTATTCCCATGTATGTACGCGCCCAATGTTTACCTAGGTATATACCAAGTGACATATATTCGTCAATAATAAGAAGTGAGTATCCATCATTCGTGCCAGGTACATTCCAAATCGCATCAACGCTCATGCCCCTCCAGGCCAATAACTTCACCATACTTGCCTCTACCATGTGATCCCCTTTTGGACAGTCCCAAATATGTGACCACAGAAGCCACCAGTCCCATCAGCTTCCGTCTGAACAACACAACCAGCAGGGCCACCGCCAACGCGGCAAACACCATACTCATCGGCATGCCATCACTCGATGGCAACGCCGGCAAATCATCACCATGCACTTCCTGTGCCACCTCGCCTCTCGTAAACTCAAGCCCCATCAACAAGATCACACAGGACGTCCAGCCAGTGAACGCCCTGCTATGCTTCCCATCGCTCGTCTTGTCATCATACTGCTCCCACACGAACCCGGTCCTCACATAGCTCTTATACACCGTCTTGACCACTCGGTCCCTAAGGTCCGCCGCAAGTGCCAGCGCCCTCTCCTGAACCGGCGTCGGGGGCATCGGCTGGCCCTCAATGCCCAGCGCTCGCAGGCGCTGTACGGCCAGTACGTTCAGGTTCATCCAGACCGCGCCGCGCCAGTAATCCTCGTCTTGCCTGTACAGGTTATCCGCCTTGCTCAGGCTCCGAAGCCCGGATGATGACCACAGCTTATCTTTGTCCGACAAAAGGTCCAAGACGGCGGGGAGACGTGGGTGGTCTGCCTTCATGAGGCCTGTGAGGAGCGGGAAGAGCGAGAGGTAGCCGAGGTGACAGACATGCTCGTACTGGGCAGTGGAGTCGTGCCCTACAATCGTCGCGTCGCAGTACGCCTCCTGTGTCTCATCCCAATGCAGCACATCCAGGTTGTGCCTCGCGGCCTCCAGCTGCTCTTTGTAAGTATCCGTGTCGCTCCTCTCGCCAAGGGCTTGCGCCATCTGCATCATGGCACGGGCAGAGGCACCAACCCATGCGAGTGCGTCGACGTGCAGCTCGCCGGGGTGAGGTGGGTTCGCCCGCGGATAGTCGTCAAGCCCGCTTGCCAACGTGTGCTTGGGTGTTCTGCCTCGCCAGCGATAACCCTCGACGGGAACGGCGCCCTCAGGGCGGGGATAGGTCGTGAGATCCCCGGCCTGGGTGCGGCGAAACCATTGGTAGTGCTTGTCAAGAAGAGGGTACAGCTCCTTCATCAAGGCCTTTCCTGCATCGGGGGTGGCCAAGTATTTGGACGGGTGACCAGAGTAGCGGGACGTCCCTATTAGTTTCTGGAGAAGGGCTGGCAATGATAATGCCAGCAGTGTCGGGGGATTGGCATGGTGAGGATATTGGGTTTGGAACTTTGGTGGTACTCGGCTGCGCGCTTCTGGTCCTAGGATTTGTTCTCTAGCGATCCAACCATCTTTGTCCATCTGGCTGAGCCAGCTTCGCAATACAGAGACGGCCAGATCAAGGTCCCATTCTATGACAGCCAGCAGATGGAAACCTTCGTCCCATAAGAACCCTCTGGGGAAGAAGCGCCTTGAGGGTGTGAAGGAAAGGAGCGAGGTTGGTTCTGTCTTGGCGATCTGGGCACCGCCCATGGCTGATTTCTCTTTGAGCCAGAAATCGACATCGGTTTCCTTGTATTCTGGAGCGTTCGAACGATCCACCTTGCTGTCCCCATGGAAAAAGCCCAGGCCTCCCAAGAGATTCGACAACAGCGCTTGAGTAAAGCCTGCATATTTATCTTCCTGGAACTCGGAGGCACGGGGAAATACCCTGCCCACCTGCGAGGGGAATGTTGAGCGTAGTTCACTGAGCGCTGTAATATTGGCTGGAGCAGTATTGGTCAGAAACATGCCCTCATTTGCTTGTCTGGATCTTGCTTACGGGCTTGGTGATATGTGAAGGTTGCCGAGAAGGAGCCGATGAAATTGAAGTTCACAAATTGCATGTTCCCAGAGCCAGGATTACTAGAAGGCACAACCTTCCTGTAATCCTGAGAATCATCGTTTTGTAGCAGATCAGTGTAAACAGCTGAACAGATAGTGTATTAGCTTCGATCATGGGTTTCTGGTTTCTCCTGACTGTGACATTCCACTCACATTTGGCCTGCCATATCTGGTCCTCAGAGACCTGGGCACTCTTGACAGCGGTGCGGTGGATGATATTCTCCTTGCTGTCGGCGAAGACGACGAGGTCGAAAGACCCCAGCTTCGGATCTTGGCCATGGCAAGTCGCTCCAAAAGCTAGCGAGTGGCCGGTTCCTCGGTTTAAATGCTCACAGTAGAGACTCTTCTTCTTCGAGCCACTCATTCCTTCAAGGGCAAGGTGGAAAATAAGTGATGTCTTCACGTTCGCTGGGGCACCTGGTCGCGGTTCTCCGGCGACCCGAACAGTCCAGCCCTTGCCGTCTTCTGTCTTGATGAAATCGGTGGTGAGGTCGACACCAAGCTCCCCATCCTGTATGATTTGAGAGCCCCCAATTCGTGGGTCGTACATGGTCCAGCCATGTCTCTTCATGCCATCGTGCTGCTCGCATGTGTCGCGGATAGCTGTGCATTCATGTAAGCATATCTCATGGGTAATAGTGTGCCGGAGGGCAGTAACAAAAGTAAGTAGTACAGGACGTACTTTCCATGAGACGATACCGGTCATCACCACTTGCCCACATCAACCCCATGAGAAGAGTCTCGGGTATTTGTGGTCGGACACCAAAGTACAGGTCCGGTCTGTACGGACCCCATGTCTGCCAGTTAACAGAATCATCACGGCTTGAGGCCACCACAGGGTGAATGGACCAAACACTCAGCAAGACACCAATGGCGAACAACTGAATCGAGAAGAGACCCATGGTCACATGCTGATCCAGATCCAAAGAGATGGCGAGAAGACACACAATGCTTGCAATGAATGCCGGGAAAGTAAGTGAGGGTAAGATTATACTTAAGTATGCATGAAGATCAGGAGTGGCTGTCAGATCTTGGGAGATGTGCGGCGTTACTATGCTTGGATCAACAACCAAACATGCGACCGAACATGCGCCGCCACACTGACAGCTTGCCGCGCAGCAGAACCAAAATAAAACACAATAATATTTGGAGACGATGGTTGACAACTAGACAAGACAAGACAAGACAAACAAATGACAGGTGGCTTTGCTGGTTATGCTAAGTAGACTCTCCGAGGGATGATCTCCATTCTTATGTATAAAAGTCGGCACCTACGGATCCCAACATAGCATCTACTACACTGTAGCACCTACTACAACAGCATACCGCAGTAATAGGTGCCGCCTGGTGAGGCAGGCTAGCGGGCCGCTGGGCTTCCAACCCCCCACCACCCCTGCCTATCACCTTCAGCTCTGACGGGGATATGCGTCGCAAACTGCGGATTTCCTGTCTATTGACGACATCATTATCCACCATAGCAGCCCTGTCGCAATAATCATTTTCGTCGCGCCCATGTCTTGATACTTGGGAATAGCCCCTCCCCCTCGGATCCGTTTACTCAGTTCCGCAGGAAGAAAAGAGAGAGAAAAAATAGACGGGTCACGAATCCCACAGGAAGGATCAAAGCCGCAATGGCCACCCTCGAGAGCGTCCCAGACGAAATAATACGTCACATCCTCCAGTACCTCTCGCCCGAAGAGACCTTCGCGAACGTCCAGCTGGTCTCCAAGACCTTCAATCGCATCGCCAACGAGCCCCTCCTCTGGAAACACTACTGCCTGTCCTCCTTCCGATACTGGAATGACGAGCACCGCCTGGGCGAGAAGCTACAGCTCAGGGCGTCGCAGACCGCGTGGAGGAAGCTGTGGAGGGGGCGAAGGGCGCGCAATGCAAAAATATCAGGGCTGCTAGGCGAAGTTGTCGCGACCAAGGTCGGGCGGCTACAAAAGATTGGTGAAATATGTCGATATGGCTACGACGCCAAAGATTTTCTAGTCGCGCAGATCCTGACGGATGACTCTGCCGACGATGTCCTGGCCCGACGATATTATGCCAACACAGCACTCGCCAGTATCCACAGAGGCGTCGCAGTTCACGAGTGGTCCCACTACCAGCGCGCGCCCCTGACCGCCCAGGGGCTGGATCGCGCCCTCGCCGCCTTCGACATGTTCTTTGTCCGCGGGGACGACAACGACATCGACGATACTTGCGCGCTGCTGGACCGCCTGGCTGCGGACTTTTCGATACAGCAGGGGACGGAGTTCGAGGTGCTTTCTGCACGCGACAAGGCGCTGGCTCTGCTGAAATGGGTTCGCGCGAGGAATCTAGTGGGCATGGACGACCCAGAGGAGAACTACCGCAACCTGCGAAACTGCCTCATTGGGTATGCCCTGCGCGACGAGAGGCACCCTTCTCTGCCCATCATATCTGCTGTCATATATACCTGTCTGGCAGAGAGGATTGGCCTCCGCGCTGCTTGCGCTGCCTTTCCTAGCCACGTCCATGCCATGATCATGGCGCCAGCCGGGCGAGATCTGGACGGAAAGGAAGTGTATACTCCTGCCAATGAAGCGGACAAGATGTTCTTGGATCCGTATGGCTCGAGCGAGGAAATCCAGTTTGATGACTTGCGCTCCCGACTCGTCGAATTGGACTGGATCAACGGCAGAGATGCCTTCCTTGTCGCGGCCCCTGTGCCAATAATGGTATATCGCGTTGGCCGGAATCTGGCGGCGACGTTCGGTTCATTTTATAACACCAGGCAGGACCAACTGGCGGCCCTGAATGGCCGACCTCCTTCCAAGCTGACCGTGGAAAGCGCCGCGTATGCGGCTCGCTGGACTAACCTCCTGATGACGCCCGTGAGCAACTTCCAGTGGGACAACACGCTCGACCAATTCCTCAACCAGCTCGCGCAGCAGTTCCCCGAGGACTCGTGGCTGGTCGAGGAGTACATTCTGCCTCTCTACCAGATCTTCACGCAGTCCGTCCAGCCTCGCATTCGGTTCACGTGGGAGAATCTCCCTGAGATGCTGGGCCTGATCCGCAATATGGACAATAGGCAGCCAACGGTCAGCCGGCGGTACACTCAGGAGATCCACCAGAACGTATGGTACACGGTTGGTCAGGTCTTCCGGCACAAACGGTACGGGTACATCGGCATCATCAACGGTTGGGGCGAGAGGGGCACCCAGTCCCTTCCCATGCCGCATAATATGTCGTTTGAGGAGGCGATGGATGAGATGGCAGACTCTGGGACGGACAGCGACACGGTCAGGCAACGGCTCCGAAAGAAGACGTTCTACACGTGCTTGTCAGTGTTATCCGCCCTCATCTTTTGATGTCTTTCGACTTGATTGGGCTTTTGCTAACACCAACACCCGTACAGGAAGCATGACCACGACCGTCACGTCGTCGCCCAGGACAGAATCGAGATCATCAGGGACCCGAAGCTCATCCCGGAGGGCCTGATGCAAAATGCTGGGAAGTTCTTCAAGAGGTTTGACCGCAAGACGTGCACTTTCGTGTCGAATATCAAGGAATACTTCCCTGATGACTAGCTGGCAGGAGTTGCTGCAGAGGTGGTAATGAGGAGGTTTTCACATCACGGCACGGATTTGCTCATAGTCTTCGATACCAATACCCAACATAGCGTTTCTCTCTTCTCTCTGAACATCACCTCATTGCGTATCCTCACCCTGTGTTTCCTATTCGTTGACACTCCTTGCAATTTCTCCCGGCATCCTCGTAATTGGGGAGAATGTCGAACTCGCCACTCTGTGAGTGTGACTAGACAGGCTGACAGCCTCCCCAGCTTGAAGTACTCATGAGACTTAGGTAGACCTCGCGTCTTGTCAAGGCATCCGCTACATTATCGAGAGAAGTAGCGGGCCCCTGAATTACCAAGGGTGCGTAAGGAGGAGGCCGCATTAGTCCGGGAACTAGGAGCTAGAAGAAGCTCTCAGGACAGTGTGTCAACCACAACAGACCCCAATGGCCAACATCTGTGGATTATAGGACAGTCGTCCGTCAGCATAATTATTATTGACCGTGGTTGTTGCGTCTATGAACCGCGAATAGTTTCACTGCGTTCTTTCCGCTGCGAGGGTCGGAAGAAATATATGATTAGTAGTAGAAGATGACAGCAAATTGATAATAGCTACATAGGACACTAAAGGTCCACACTGTGAGGGTCGTATGGCCGAGTGGTCTAAGGGTTAGTTGTTTTCTTCACTCGTTTTATTGAAACGTAGTCTAACATCATGTTAAGCGGCACATTTAAGCTGTGCTATCCGAGAGGATGCGTGCGTTCGAACCGCACTGCGACCAATACCTTTTTTTTTTGGACTTCACGTCCGGACCTAGAGGTTCGGACTTCCTCTTTAATCAAATGGTATTGAATCCGGATTCTTGGTTTTTCATATTGGGGCTCTGCGGGAAGCACCGCACGGCAACATGGACTGTTCCAAGTCCTCGGGACAGACAAGAGGCAGGGCACGACGGATAGCTACTTCAGCTACATCCTTTCCTGCTATCATGAAGCCTTCGGGCCCGAGGAAATATGTAATGCCGACAAACTCAACGATAGCGACGTTTCCCCCCCTAGAACAGCTAAATCGGGTCGATCCCCTTCACCCGGGCCTCTCGCCCTGGGCTTTCGCTACAAATGCTACGTAACGACAAGGTACAGGCATTTCAGCCGCACATTACAGACGATGATCCCATTGTGTACATACATACCTGCCAATGTCGCCTCAGTTCGTGGTGTCGCCCCGAGACCCTTTTCCATTTCGAGCCCATCCGACCTCAGGACTTGGCTTACGAAAGACGCATGGGTTGCTTTGAACCCAGCCACCCATACAGTTACGTCGACCCATGGGTTTCCCGTGAGTTTCGAGTACAAAGTGTGGATTAAACCCACCCACAACGGGTCGTAAGCCTACTCAGGACGATCTCCGCCCGGACTTCCCGGGCTCGGAAAACAGGGAGATAGATGGAGACAGCCCGGAAGAAACGGTACAAGAAGGAGACAGTCCGTGGGATGAGGAGACACCCATGAAGAGTGAGCTGGGAAGTGGAAATCCCGGTGCCGCCTACCTATGATACAAAGACAGCTGGTAATATCATATGCAGAGACTGCCATTGGACGGCATCGTCCAATAGACGGCTGGTGGAAGGATTTCAATATGTCTTGCGATCGGTGAAGGCCGGCGACAAGTTCTCTTGTATGACACAATCCTCGCGACCGAGCTCTCCATTGTACTCGGCTCGGAGCTGAGGTCAAGCTGTTTGGCCCTGATACGAGGCTGAATACCGACTGCCGTGGATAATCCCGAATAGTATGGCCTCTCAGCCTCTGGACAAGCCGATGCTCTGCTGCAGTGGTAGTACCTGAGCCTAGAGCAACCGTGCTCGCCTGGCAGGCAGGGAGAGGGAGATGGAGAGGAGGTCAGATGTCCAAGGGCACAGGAGCGAGGGCGTTTGCCACCCAGAGTCCTTGTTGACCTTGGATCCAGATATGTAGCACAGGTCTGGGAATGTGCCTCCAGACTCTTAGCTTTGAGTTTGGCGCACCACAAGTGTCATCCGGAGTACGCTCCGTTCTGCATCATCGATTCTCGTACCTACCTCTGCTTCATGGAGTTGCTCTCCAGTTCAGTGTAAAGTGTTGTACGCAAGACATCCGTGGTACGGGCCAGGCGACCAGTCGTCTGTCTCCTGAGGATCGACGATTCGTCTTCGACCCTGAATTGACACTCACTGGGCTAGTTCCCGTTAGGCCTCCTTCTTTTCCTGCGAATTGTTCACGTCAACCCCTCATTAAGCTGTATTCCTGAACCGCGGACTTTCAGTTCGACTGTCTCCCTCACTGTCTCAGGTCGCCTTTTTTATCAGACGATCTCCCCAAGCCCCCCTCCACGCTGCTTGATTAAGGAATTTGATGTCTCTTGCTGCATGAACATATATATTCCCAGTGTATCCATGATTGTGCGGCTAAACTAGTTGAAAGCAACCATTGTGGCACCCCCACCCAGCACTATACTTGATGGAGACATACGCCTCAAGAACTGTAGAATTTCGACTGTAGGCTATCCCACATGAAAGTTAAGTCAACCACTCCTTATAAGAATGGCAGGCATGGATTGTAGAGTAGAACCCTCTTCCAAGCCCTCGGCATACTGTAGACAGTAGACGTTTTTCCCAACGGCTCGAGCAAAGAAGTCAGACACCGGCATGCCGAGTGGCGAGTAAAGAGTCTCCCTTTCGAAGGGCTTAGCGGTAAAACATTTGGGTGGTTTATCCTACGGCCCGGTGAAACCAGAGACACCAGAATGCCGAGTAGTGTTTATGCTTATTGATGAAACGGGAAGTCCAATATGCACGGAAAGTTTCTGGGATGACCGAGGCGGCTTGGAGAATGCAAACAGGACAGCAACGGCCAGGGCTGTGTCAATCGTTTATTTATTCAAGTGAGTATGTGGAAGAGAGAGACATCATTCCTCTGAGAGAATACCTAGGTAGTCTGGGTCCCCCAGTAGTCGGGCAGGTGGGGATCAGCTTCAGTAGCTACACGAGATTAAAGGTGGGCGAGCAGCTCACCAAAATGACGACAGAGTGCAGGCATTCCAAGTATTTTGTTGATGAAATGAAATGAAATGAGACACGGCGACAAATGCTAGTCCCTGCGGGCCAAACCTTCTTTTTTGATCAATTTTTTTGCCAAGTGTAAAAGAAAGGATGGGGGGAGGTTAAAGAAGTTCGAATTTGGATCACCACAAAGTCCAAAAACGGTAATATGTGAGACCGCCGTGCTGCAGCATCATGACCCCGAAAAAGGAAGCGAGCTTGCGGCAGCTAAAGGGTACCGCAAGGCGATGGGATCTAGAACTTCAGGGACCAACGGGTCCATGCTTGGCCCTCGCAGGAAAACAAGAGACGTCCAGAACGTCTTTGCGGTCTACGGTTCGTTTTTTTAAGCTTATCACATCAGTCAGGGACCCGGTGGCCAGGCGGTTCTGTCAAGAGGTCTAGACCACAGGGAACATCGAAAACGTGGGGAGCCAAAGAGCATACATACATACATACATATATAATATATACATATATCGTTTGATATAGGTATCTACATGTATTTATGGTGCTTTGCATTACACACACACACATACCTAGGTATATAAATACATACATACATACATACATACATACATACATACTACATACATACGGAAACACTACGTCGTCATATTCCCGATGACATCGGCGGTGACAAGGTAGCGGTTGCTGGTGCGACTTCTATTTGACACTGACACTGACACTTTGACAACTGTCAGGAAATGGAACCCGACAAGGGGCAACAGAGAAGGGAATGTGGGAATGAGGGATGGCGTTTCTGCTGCTTGGCTTGCTAGCTTTTACCAAGGGACTGGATAATGTCTCGGGCATCACTGTGTTAGTGGGCAATCAGGGCTGAACATTGGAAGCCACCGTTTATGATCGATCGTGAGACATGGAAAGTCTAATCTGGATGGACTCAGATCGGGAATGAATGTGGAATGAAAAAGCAGATGCCAATGGTGCCTTAGCGTCTCGGAATTCTCTCTTGCAGGATATCCGGAACGGCTGCTGCTGAGGAATTCTTCCTTTTCGAGACGTTTATCCTACTGGTGAGACACAAAAACAACGTCGTTCTTCATGACAGACAGCCGATCAATGTCGACAACTAGTAAAATCCCTCTGTTTTCTGGCGACATCCTGCTGGGTAAACAGGCCAGGTAATCATCATCTACCGTGTTGTAGTCAGGTAAGTGCATTGGAGAGGTTGACAGTTGGTTGAACTACGGCTCTCGGCTTGTCTCCGCGGGTGTGCGAAGCATTGAGGCCGGGAGGAGGGGGATCAGCCATGATTGATCCCTTTCCACGCGCGTGATAAACAAAACTGTTCCATACGTAACACACACAGTACACACCATACGGAGTTGAGAAACTTCTTTTCAATAGGTGAATTCGAGTGAAGCGCCGGCCGAGAAGGAAAAAAGCAAGTGGTGGACGAGCGGGTGAAAAGCCGCGATCGCCGTCAATTTCCCCCTAAAACGGCAAATGAACCAAGACCAAGTCCAAGTCCAAGAAAAAAGAAGATCCTTCAACACACACCCCCAAACACCCCCCCCCCACTGCATTAATCACCATTCACCTACGTGTATGAGTGTGATAGAGAAATTACGGAGCAGTAGATTTGTGTCTCAAGAGTCAATCATAAGCCCTTTCATGGGGGCGTGTCATAAAATATTCCCACAACGGCCTGAGTAGCCTGAGTGGCCCCCTGAGGTGGGGCGAGTGGGTTGGTGATGACGACCCTCGAGCAGTGAGAAGTTTTGTCAAATCAAACCATCAAACTAGTATACGTCGTATAGAAATACCATAGTTGGAAAAATATGTCTAAAAACGACCTCGTGTCGACGGCGGTTGGTAAAAGGTTTTGAAGAGGATAACGACATACCTACCCGATCGGGTAAGCCTTGTTCCATTTTCCTCGGGCTATTCCCGTTCAGAGCCGTGCCTTTCTCCGCCGAATCCGCCTCGACATTCGAACATTGAACATGCGTACCACATGCAGCGTACTGGACTCCACCACCCGCGACTTCTCTGCGACGTTCTCCATTGCCCACCTTTCCAACTCGTGCTACTCCACTTCCACTCTCCACCTCTACCTGCAAGCAGGGAAGGCACGGTGCACTGTGGCTGCTGGCGCTGGCGCTGGCGCTGGACAACTCCTCGGATCACCCTGGGAGGGCCCTTGTAGCCCAGGTGGTGGTCCAGTGGTCCTACATACCCCCCATATACCCCCTGGAACCCCCCAGGTCCTACTGGTCATTAGGTACTGGTCTTACTTGACTTTGGGGCCTTGTCAGTTGTTGCCCATCCCCATCCATTGCGTCTGTGTCTCCAGCCCATTTATCTAGACAAATTGAGTTTACGGATCAGTTTACCATCCCAGACTGGCAGACCTTCCCTCCAACAAAAAAAGCCTTCCCTTACGGCAACACATTCCAACCGCAGTCCTACAACACCTCTGACAACCCCCGCCGGCCCCCTCCCAAATCCTCACCGGTCTCTCCAACGGTGTGCAGTCTTGCTTCCAGAGGGAAAACATCCTATTGTTCAGACACAGGCGATTCATTCATCCTCGACCGATTCAAAGCGCAGTCCCCCGAGATTCGCTTCCCCGCCTGGCGCATCCATTACGTAGCGCTGAAGCCATCCCAACACCGACGACAGCGACGACCAGCGACTACAACGACGCCGAAACTCGACCCAACCTGCATCTTGCCTTTGTATCCTAGCCCAAACACCTGGGGACTCAAGGCGCATAGTGCATATCTTATACCGAGAAATACTGGGGTTTGAACAACGAACAATCAGGAAGACTAAACATCGTTCTCTGCGCCACTTTAAGTTTTGCTGGTAATGGTTCTGCGATAAGGGGTGGAGGAAGTTCAAGTGCAGGCTTTGCTCTATTTATCCGAGACAATTCTATCTACACCACACGCTTCAGCGACACAGTCATGCCGCCTGAAGCCGAAATGGCTTCGCAAACTGGAGGAAGCAATTCTAGCGACTTTGTAAGGTCAAATCCCCTCTACAGTTCTTGGGACTCACTCAATGCTGACTATCATGACAGGTTCGCAAATTATACAAGTATGCCCTCTCTGTCTTGAATCCCCAAGTATCTATACTAATCATGGGGATTAAGGATGCTGGAAGATCCTCAGTACGCTTCAGTAGTTCGGTGGGGAAATGAAGGCGACAGCTTTGTTGTCCTCGAGGTACGGCCCAATCATTCACGCGAGATTGGTAGACGATTGCCCTGACACAGTTCCGGAATTACAGAATGAGAAGTTCACCAAGACAATATTGCCGAAACACTTCAAGCACAGCAACTTTGCCAGCTTTGTCCGGCAGCTCAACAAATATGACTTCCACAAGGTCAGGCAGAACGAGGAAAACGGCCAGTCCCCTTACGGTTCTCAGGTCAGTAGTATCACCCTACGTGACACTCCGGAGAAATAGTGTTAGCTCACATAACCATGCAGGCCTGGGAGTTTAAGCATCCAGAGTTCCGGATGGACAGCAAACACAACCTCGACAATATCCGTCGCAAAGCGCCGGCCCCAAGGAAGGCACAGCCCGCGGAGGATGCCTTTTCTGCCAACCAGCAGGTTGCGCTCCTGAGCGAGACACTAAATGCGACTCAGCACCAAGTTCAGCAGTTGCAGGAGAACTATTTCAGCCTTGCGCAAAGCAACAAAGTGCTGATAGACGAGGTAGTGTCCTTGCAAAAGCAGCTGAAAGTTTCGAACCAGGTCAACAACGAGCTGCTCAACCACCTTAGCAACCTCGATGAACGAAGGCGCAACAGTCGACACTCTACGCATTCGAACCACTCCGGGCAGTCCTCGGCAAACCTTCACAATGGTGCCCTCGGTGTACTACCTGATGGCAACGACGAGCCGTCCGCGGAGCTCCGACGGGCGCGTGAGCTTCTGAGCGGCATGGAGCCCGACGGCGCCGCCAACCGTGCCTTCCACAGGCTATCCGTTGCCTGGCAGCAACAGACCTCGCCTCCGGATTCGAATAGCTCGCACGCCGTGTTTTCTCAGCCAAACTCAGCAGCCCTGCCCCCGGCCGTGATGCACAACCCCTTCCTTGAGGACCCACGACATCTCGTATATCCCGTGGGACAGACAGTTGGTATCGATCCCTTCCATCCAGACCATATTCAACATCTTCCATTTGCTCTCTCTCAGGGTGGTCCCCATGACGCGCCAGCACAAATAACACCTCCGCCAGGGAAAGACGTCGATGTGTCGCTATGGGGCCGCAAGAAACCAAGGATCTTCCTGGTCGAGGACGACAAGGTTTGCTCTAGGATAGGCGCCAAGTTTCTGTCTCAAATCGAGTGCTCCGTCGACCTCGCGGTAAGAACCCCCTCCGCCAAGTTGTAGTTGAGGATGGAGCTGACGTCCCGTGCAGAAAGATGGTGAGGAGGCGTCGAATATAATAAACCAGGACCCCGAGCGCTACGACCTCATTTTCATGGACATCATCATGCCCATTGTTGACGGAATCTCGGCGACGGTGTATATCAGGGCTGTGAATCAACATGTGCCCATCATCGCGATGACATCCAACATCAGAGCTGAGGACATCTCAACCTACTTCCATTGGGGTGAGTGTCTCCCAACCCATTTGAGAGGCGACACGGAACTAACTTTGCGCTAGGGATGAACGGTGTATTGGCAAAACCTTTCACCAAGGATGGAATGGTTAGGATCTTGAAGGAACATCTCCGTCACTTGTTGAGGAACCCTGCGGCCGCGGACATGGAGGCAAATGGAGGTGCGATGTCAGTGCCTTCGGGTTCGACACCTTCATACTCAGGCATGCCGTCCGGAGCCATGTCGACAGGCGGTCCTGTGAAGTATGAAGGCGGCACACCGATCCAGTCACCCGCAACGACCGGTTCATGGCACTCGCCCAACCAGCAAATGACACATGCCTCCCCGAACCTCGACGCTGGAGGATATATGGCAGCGGGTGGTGGAGTCGGCGGTCCCCAGGTGGTCTTGACCCCAGGAGGCATGCCCAGGGGTGGTTACCCTCCACAAATAAGCACACCGCCTATACCACGAATGCCAGACAACATGGAGGGCCCGCCTGAGAAGCGGCAACGGTTATACAGGCCAGGGCCTGGTGGATATATGCAACAATAACGTTCGATCGGTGGTCGAACCCGGTTCGTCTGATTGGTGAGACTGCTCGCGACATCCCTTCGTGAATGCTGGGATAGAATAGCCGCTGGAGAAATTCGGTCGGCATCTCGAAAGCGGGGGGGGGGGGCAAGTCGCTTTGGCATTGCGTGGTGTGTCGGTATTGGGTGTCATTTTGGGTCTCATAATGGCAAGCATATGGTAGTCCATGTCGGATATGATGATATATGGAGTCCGGGTGTTCATGTTGCTGGAATGTTGGCGTTTTGTGGCTCCTTCTTCCCATCTCTATCAAGGTCGATTCGTCTTCGCCCGTTTTCTTTCCCCTCCTGGTCTGGTACTGCTGTATTTCTAGAAAAGGGTTGAGAGGGGAGGTTGCCAGGGTCTCCAAGGAGCCCGGGGCTGTGAGTTTTTGACGAATGGGGCCCTCCCCATGAATGGCTTGTTCATGAAAAGGTGTACATGGAATTCCCAGTCTCGGAAGATAGGAATTAATGAGACATGTCATGAAAAGGAATGAAACCGGGTATGAACCATTGTCCGTGACAGCCTCGAGACAGACGGGCCTAGAGGGTCAAGACGTTTGGCCGTTCAATCTTGTGACCTGGAACTGTAGGCCGTGTCGAGGGAGGTAAAGAGTGAAGCAAGGTGGAGGTGCCCTGGCTGGAGATCCATGGCGCTGCGATTAATAAAAGCTGGTCTCGAAAGATGTTTCGTTACGGCTAGAGGTCCAACCGGTTCGAAAGGCTGGGTGATGTCTTGTCTCGAAGGATACCGCGAGGCAGTGGGACTGTCGTCGGGGTTGTTGTTGGGAGGAAGGCGCTACCCCGAAGGCATCGAAGTCCAGTTGGCGCTGCTTGGTAAACAACATCGCAAGGGGGAGGCGAGGAGGAATTGATCCCCACGCCAACCGGGGGTTCCAACACTTGATTTATATTCGTGGTCCCGGGGCAGTGGCAGTGGTCTGTGAGTGACACCTTAAGGGTCCCAGTGTCCAAGCGGGGGCGGAGACGGGGTCATTATATCGGATAAACAGTCCTGGGAGACTAGCACGGGATAGGACGAGGAACGTTCCCGACGGGGTCGGGTTCTCGAGTAGGTTTAAGCCGGGTGTATGGGGAATGTTTCGGCTATATAGGTAATCCCTGGAAGTGAGAACGGATGGGAGGGTAAGTGAGGGCGTGATCCGGATACCATGCGGGACGCGCGGTCCAGGATCAAGTAGGGTTGTTATAGGAGGAGGAAGACGAAGAGGCCAAGCCCCCTCCAAGTTCTTGAATTGAAGAAAAGAGGAGAAGGAGTAGTGAGACGGACGTTTGAAAAGAAGGACGGGAACAAGGTGAGTTTATCCCCCTTCCGTCTTTATGGTTACGCCGACTGTGACCCTCACCCATTCAGCCCCGGAAGCCGTGACAGGTGCCTCCGGTCTGGATCTAGAACTCGGGATAGGGCATATGCTAGGCAAAAGGTACCAGGGATCGAGAGCGGTCCAGACGGAGCTGGGTCGGACAAGAAAGCAACTTGTCGCACCCTGTGTGCGTATGTATGTATGTATGTATGTATGTAAGAAACCCAACCCCCAACCCCCCCTCCCCGGTCCGATCCCATCCCGACCTGGTCCGCCCGTCGAATCAAACGGGGATTTTTCTTGCTGGTTCCGGCAAGCAATAACGGCTTGGAGGGGTGCATATGCGTGGCCTGGCACGTACATAGGCCAAGCCTGGGTGTGGTTGAGCGGCGGGAGGAGAGGAAGGGCCCAGACTGTCATGGACCTCAGGTTGCTCGTGGGCTAAAAGGGCTCCACAACCCTGCAATCATCAACAGGAGACACCCTCGGAGGCTTATATAGGTATTTTCTGCCACAATGTTTTTAGAGAACACGGCTGGGTTCTTGATGCTGCGGCCTTCCTCTTTGCACAGACGATACCGTCCCCCGATGGCATGAGGTGATCTCTGTTCTGTCGTGCTGCATGTTTCCGGTGTCCGTGACCTTTGTCATACGGTGTCTGTCATGCCTCAGCACTGAGAGGAGGGAGACTGACTACCTACCTAGGTACGTACTGAAGCACAACCCGTTAGACTACCTAGGTAGTCAGTGATACTCCGGAATGGTAGTCAAGAGGTGCTGCCATGTGTCCGTACATGTATGCGAGAGTTCCGTAATGGATGGATGCCAATACATCGATCGATCGATCGATGCTAATAAGCAGCAGGCCGACTTGATGTCGGACCGACCTCCTGACCATCCTGTAGAGTGGTATACATACTACCTAATGCGATCTAGACTGGCTGGAAGTGCAAAAGTCCCCCCCCCCTGTTTTGAAGTCCAGATCCGGGCGAGTGGCAGTCAGTGTCAACTGGTGTGGGTCGACGTCAAGACAGGACAAGGATGGCTGCAGCGGTCTGGAAGAGTCCAGAGTACGGACCAGAGATCCAGATTGTATTGCGGAATGCATTGGTGGCATGGCCGCACAAGCCACACCAGTGAGAAAGAAAGAAAAAACCAGGAGGGCTGATGGGACCGTGAATATGGTATGTGCTCGGACGTGGATGATGATGAGCCGTTCATCGGGACTGTGTAGGTGTTATACTTTAGTATCATGGGAATTATCAGACTCTTTGGCGAACGGTAAGTGCTAAGTATGTAGGTACCTAGGTACCTATTCATGACCTGGCAGGCCTGGCCAAGCAATTCCAGACATACAAAGTACCTACCTACCTAGGTAGGTAGCTAGGTAGGTAGCTAGGTACCTAAGGTATGTCAAGGGCTGGCTGGGCATATTTTTTTAGTGAGACATGAGCACATGGTGGAATTCGAGACACTGAGGTCCCCTGATGCCGTTAGTATGTTATTCGTGTCATTTTGAAGCACTTCGGATGGTTGCCGTGGTATAATCACCTAGATACACAGTAGAATCCAAATACCTAGGTAGCCTGGCTGCCTGGCTGCTTGGCTGTGGATATGGATGTGGATGGACGGGTGGTCCCCATATGTTGAGTTTCCCTTTCCGGTAACTGAGATGCTTCTCTATGCCCCTCGGCCCCCGCAAGGCTCAGCAATGCGCTCCTCATGTGGTTGGCTACAGGGCTTATAAACCCCTGCCACCTTTTTATGGCGGGGCACCAGGGTTACCCCACTTATTTTTGCTGCAAGGGAGCTTTGATACCAAAGTTGAGTCACTTCGACTTGATGTTCATCAGTCAGTCAACCAGAAGAAAGCAAACCCCACGATCAGTTTGAACCTTCCACAGCCCATTGAATGAGACATGACGTGCATTTACTCTTGAACTTCCCACATTACATTCTCGACTCCCCCGCAATTACCACAACTGATACATACATACCCCAACCATGTCACAGAAGGGCGGCAAAGCAGCCGCGGCAAAGGGCAAAAAGCCTGGCGGCAAGGCTGGCGCAGAAGAGAAGCACGAAGATGCCCTCCAGGCAGTTGTGAGTGTCTCGCCCGTCTCGCTGTCGCAACTCAACTGGCTGACCCGTACAACCACCCCTCTAGATTCTGGCAGATTACTTCCAGGATAGGTTTATGCCCTTCGCTCTCGAGAAGCCAAGAGTGAGCAGCACCCTTCTCTTCCCAAACCATCGCGACCCGGGCTGACCTGACCGTGTGTGCCCCGGCCATAGTGTCTCCTTCCCCTAGCCAACACTCCCCTGATCGAGTACACCCTCGAGTTCTTGGATATGAACGGCGTCGAAGATGTAATCATCTACACAGGCAACCACACCGACCAGATCGAGGACTACATAAACCGTTCTCCGCGATGGAGCCCCTCCAGCAAGATCAACCCTTTCTCTTCTATCGAGTTCATTCGGGTTTCGGACGCCAGCTCCGTCGGAGATTTCCTTAGGGACTTGGACGGGCGAGGCTTGGTGTCGGGCGATTTCATCCTGGTGCACGGAGACTGTGTCGGAAACATCCAACTGGATGCTGCCCTTGCAGCACACAAGGCCCGGCGTGAGGCCAACAGGGAGGCCATCATGACCGTTGTGCTGAGGTCAGGCGGCTTGGATGCCCACCGGACAAAAGCAAAGGCCATTACGCCCGTCTTTGCCATCGAGTCCAACACGAACCGATGCCTGCACTACGAGGAGATGCACCCCTTGCAAAGCGACCATTACGCGACCCTGGACCCCGCCATCTTCGAACACGAGGCCGTGGAAATTCGGACAGACCTGATAGACCCCGGTATCGACATCTGTACGCCGGATGTGCTGGCGTTGTGGTCAGAGAGCTTCGACTACGAGCTGCCTCGCAAGAACTTCCTGCACGGTGTTCTGAAGGACTGGGAGCTCAACGGCAAATTCATCTACACCCACGTCGTCGACGAAGGTTACGCAGCGAGGGCCAATAACCTGCAGATGTACGACTCAATAAGCAAGGATGTTCTTGGCCGGTGGACTTTCCCCCTAGTCCCCGACTCGAACCTCGTTCAGGGCCATTCATACGTTATGACGAAGGGAGGCGTCTGCCGGGAGAAGGGTGTCATGATCGAAGCAGACACTACCATCACAAAATCAGCATTCGGTGCTAGAGCCACCGTTTCCAGCGGCAGCAGGGTATCAAATAGTGTTATTGGAAGGCGATGCTATATCGGAAAGAACGTCACCATCGAAGACAGCTACGTATGGGACGACGCGGTCATCGATGACGGTTCTACTGTGACCCGTTCGATTCTGGGCGAGTCGGCCACCGTGGGCAAGAACTGCACGGTTGGGACCGGCTCGCTCATTTCGAACGGCGTTACGGTCAGCGACGACATATCTCTTCCTCCCTCAACCGTTTTGTCAATACTTTCGCACGACCGGAAGTTGGTACCGAATGACACCAAGCTGCTCGGTCCCAAAGGCAAGGGCGCCATCTTCAAGTACGAAGATGAGGCGGAGGACACCGTCGACCCAGCAGACCCGGCGCAACTACAAAAATCTTTCATCTACTCGGTCGAGAAGTTCAACATCTCCACTTCATCCGTTTCCACCCTCTCATCAGACGTCGACTCCGACTCGGAAGATGACGAGCCTGGCCTCGCAGCAGACCCAATAGAACGCTCACGCCTCTCGTCCTTCGCCTCTGACGATTCCGGATCCGGCAGCAGCAAGGCGTCCTTCCACAAGGAAGCCGTCAACGGCCTCCTCGACGCCCTCCGCGGCGACGTCGACGACTTCGACTCGGCCAAGCTGGAGTTCATGGGCCTGCGCCTCAGCCAGGACGCCTCCGACACCTCGGTCCGACGCGCCGTGGCATCGGCCTTCGTCCGGCGCGCCGCAGAGCTCCTGACGTCCGAGCACGGCGGGCCCCTGGAGCCGCCCAAGGCCGCGGGGCGGGCCATCGCCTCTAAGAAGGGCACGGCCAAGTTCCTCCGCGAGGTCGGCGTCGGCAGCGGCAGCAGGGCCGAGCAGGTCGAGTTCGTCATGGCGGTGCAGAAGGCGCTCGTCGGGCACAGCGAGGTCGAGACGGCCCGCGCTGGGACGCTGCTGGCCGCCATGCTGCAGCACATGTACAACAACGATGTCGTCGAGGAGGACGGCATCCTGGCGTGGTGGGCTGACAAGAGGGCCGCCGAGGGCGAGAGCATGGGCGCGGTCAAGGCCAGGTGTAAGGTCCTGGTAGATTGGCTGCAAGAGGATTCTGATAGTAGTGACGACGATGATGACGACGATGAGGAGGATGACGACGAGGATGATGATGAGGACAGTGATTAGATGTTATTACGCAACTTGGATGTGAGGCGGGGAGACGTCTCTCAGATGGTTCACTACCACTGGTCTGTACTGACCTGGCCGGCTGAGGTACTCGTTGCGAGGCCAGAATGACAAAAAGGCATGGGGAAGGTTTTGTTTTGACTCCGAAACGGCTGCCACATCAGCGCCAGTAGACTTGAGCTGCTCGAGAAGCGTCATATCGTCACAATGGTCTCAAAAGCGTTGATATCAAGCGCGATTCAAAACAAACAAAGACACATATTTGAATCTTGAACCGGGTGTTTTCGAACGCTTGCTCCTTCCTGTAAACCACGTGTATTTGTTCGCTGTCCCCTTTTTCTCGAATATGCTAACAAGGTATCGTCATCCATGCCTCTTGAAAGAAAACCGTCCGTTTCCCGTTTGTCATAACCCCTGGATATACTTTTATGAAAAGTATCAACGTCATCATCCCCTTTTACGCTTCTTCATCCACTAGCCTCTCATTCTCTTTCTCTCTTATGACCATCCGCCTCACAGCCTCCACTCTAGGCCCAATTTAAGGCTTGGGGATGTGAATGGTCTTGCTCGTCATGAAGCACCCGTGCACCATGAAGACCAGGACGATGGGGTGGACCTCGAAGGCGCTGCCGGCGAACAGCAGGCCGCCGGGGAGGTTCTCGTGAATCCAGCCGTTGTACACCCAGTAGGCCATCAGGGAGTCCAGGCCCAGGCTGGTGGGTATGGGGGTCCCCTCGAAGTACTGCGCCTTGCCGGTGGCGTCCTTGGGGATCGAGGTGGCGGTCACGTTGAAGCGGGCCAGGCGGGTCAGGCCGCAGAGCACGAAGAAGGCCAGGCAGATGTGGTCGAGCGGGGTGCGCATGCCGATGGTGAAGGCGACGACCGCGGGGGCGAGGCCGAATGAGATCTATAGAGGAGACGTTTAGGTATCAGCATTTTGTGTCACCAAGTTTTGCACACAGTTCCTTGAGGGGGGTTGGACGTACCAGATCCGCGAGACTGTCCAGCTCTTGGCCCATCATGCTGCTCTTCTTCCTCCAGCGCGCAACCTTGCCGTCCAGGGCGTCGAAGAACAGGCCGAAGGGCAGGAAGGCCAGGGCGGCGTAGACGTTACCGAGTTGGGAGGGGTCGGCCTGGAGGCAGTACCTCAGGGAGGAGAAGACGGACATGATGCCGCAGAAGCCTGTTGATTGTGCGCGCGCCCGGTCAGCAACGCCTCGATGCAGGACAGAGGGGCGGAGTGAGGAGCGTTTGTGTGTATACCATTGAGCTCGGTGATCAGGTCTGCCAGGTGCAGGGCCTTGATCAGGGAGAAGTGGCCGGTGTCAGAGGAGAGGAGATCCTTCTGCTTGTCAATTGCTGGAGGGTTCAAGAGGTTAGCATCTGTTGGCTCCCCCTTTTCAAGGGTCTCCTTGAACCGCATATCTGCTGGGGGAAGGTGAAGGAAGGAGGGCCGGGCGTACATGAAGCGATTTCAGCCTTCTTGGCGTCGCCGTTAGACACCATGCCGGAGGTTCGCTTGGACATGACGCTTTTCTGGTAGTCAAAGGTCGTGGGATATGCGGCAGGGAACTGGCTACTGTGACGGGTTCGTCCTCCTTTGTGGGTTGTTGACGGGAGTTATCTTGGGGTCTTTGGTGTTTTGGAAATTTGATGTTGAGAAGTGTGAAGTATGCCTTGACAGGTTCCTTGCTTGTAAAGAGACGAGAAAAGAGAGGCAAAAAAAAAACCGGCTTGCCTATGACGGAGGTGATGCTACTGGCTGGCGCTTTCAAGTGCGTGTAGCATTACCGTATGTGTGTGGTCGCTGAACCTGAAGCTTTCTTTAGGTTCCAATGCCGTCATTCTTTATCGATCTGCTTACCTGATTTGGGCCTAGACCTTGGTCAACCCTACCAGCCAGGGGTGTTCAGGGTTCAGGACCAGGGCAGGGCTCAGGGTTCAGGGTCAGGGTCCTACGTAGCAGCCAAAAAAAATGTACTATGACCACTTGGGCATACCAAAACCAAGAACGTCACTAGTGAGCTGGAGAGAAATGTCCGCCTGGTTTCATACCGTTTACACTACGTGTATGTCCAGATAAGCGTTGATGTGCTCACTCACTCACAGCTGCACATCACCGGCATGGTCTTTCACATATATACATATTCAAAACCAGACCTTCCTAAAAATAGTACTCAAGTTCCCACGTGGAAGAGAGGATAGGATGCTGCTCCTGTCCTGGTTGGTGGCCTGTTCAGGCGGCCGCGCTTCTTATTCTGGTATCGCGTGTCTATTATATATTTATACTTGGTATGCCACAACGGCTTCCTCAGAGCGAGTATCTGAACCCCTTGTTGTCAATCTCAGTCTGGTCAAGCATTCCCGCCTCGACGGCGTCCTGGTCATCCCCGTCCCCAGCCGCGTCTCTGGCCTTGTTCACCCTCCACATGTAAAGGTACAGTACGACCACCATGAGCAGTTTCACCACATATCCAACAAGCATTGCAATGTACGCGCTGTGGTATCCGGCTGTGAGGCGGTTAGCTTGATGTCTTATATCACTTGTTCAAGGGGCAACCCGAGGGGGGGTAGCAAAAGGGTGGGGGGACTCACGAGCTTCACTGTTGATAAACGTTTGCGGCCCGATGATGTTTCCAACACAGTATCCCGTGAACAACACGGCAGCAGTGAGCTGCTTCTTGGTGGATCCGGCGACGTTGGAAGACACCATCGTCAAGGACATGGAGAATCCCAGGCCCTGGAAAAAGCAAAGCCAAAGGGCCACCAGCCGTCCCCACTGAAGTGCAGTTAGCATCACCTTCTTCCGAACAACGGCATTGTGGGAGGGAAACTTTAGACATCGACTCACCTTATTACTATCCGGCAATCCGACCAGCAGCGCAGCACCGAGGATACAGATTGCGTTGGCCACAATCATCGTGATGCACCTGCTGTTTGGCCACTTCGTGCACACCCACCCTCCAATAATCAACGCGAGGAACTGCACAGCACCACCGGGGATCTGGAGGTACTGCGAGCCGAGCGTGTCGAAGCCAAAGCCGTCGATGATGAGACTCGTGAAGCTCGTGATGGCAGCGTTGGGCACCTGGGCCGCCAGGGCCATCACGAAGAGGATCCACGTCTTGGGGTCCTTGGCGCACTGGACGGCCTGGTACCACCGGAAGTGGTGGTTCTTGACGCCCTGCTTGTTCTTGCTCACGCGGTCGATGGCGATGGCCTTCTCCTTCTCGTTGAGGAACTTGGCCGTGGCGGGCACGTCCGGCAGCACCAGCAGGCTGACGATGCCCCAGGCGACGCTGAGCGCGCCGAAGATGAGGAACACGTACATCCACCTGGCGAGGCCCGTCGTGATGTGCCCGACGGCGTAGCCGATCAGCCCGCCGAACATGGTCGCGATGCCGTTGGTGCAGTAGTACGCCTCGAGGCGCAGGGGCTGCTCGTCCGAGGTGTACCAGATGGACATGATGAACACGAAGGCTGGGTTGATGGCCGCCTCGGTGAGGCCCAGGAGGAAGCGGTTGGTGGCGATGCCTGCGAAGGAGGTGCACGCCGGCGTGGTCATGAGGATGATGCCCCAGATGATGGTGAGAATGGAGACGAATTTTCCAATGGGTAGAACCTGGAGGGCGTACGTGGAGGGGAACTGGGCTACCAGGTAGGCCAAGTAGAAGATGGAGCCTGTGGGAGGGGGGCTGTTAGAGGCGGTCTTCGGAAGAGAGGGACAGGCGGCGAAGAAAAGGGGGGGGGGGTCGTACTTAGCCATGAGTATTGCTGCCCGTGAAGGTTTGTTCCATCTTTGAGACCGTACACACTGGCGAAATTCAAGGAGTCTGTCAGGTTTGTTAGCACTCATATGGTCGAGGGACATCAGGACAAATCCTTTTGGGACTCAAGACGGGGGGCGGGCCTTGAGTGTTTGGATACTCACTCTTGTCCAAGTACTGCAGCAGGTATGTGCCGAAGAGAATAGTCACGACCCTCCAGTCGATCTTGCTCACCACACGCTTCGCCTCGGCCGGATCGACCTCAATATCCGCCGTCGCCTTGAACACTCGATAATTATCATCAACCGCATCCTCTGAGCTGGACTCGATGCCATGCTTCACTGACGATGTCGCCGCCGATGCCGCGGTTGTTGTGTGAGGAGCGCCAGCATCCACCTTGTCAATCTCTGAATCTTTGAAGGAAGCCATCTTGTCGGCGTTTTTGAGACGTCAACGGTGGTCTTTCGGGATGTGAGGTTGAGCAAGGCTAGGGTCGAGGTCAGGTCCCGAGGAGCTGGTTCACGAAGCAAAACTTAGCCTATAAGAATGAATGCTCGAGTTTTTTCCAGGAAAGGAGAGCTCTCCTCACGACGAATCAGAGGACCATGATATGGAAGATGCCATAGTTGGCTTGTAAGCACGCCATGGTGGATTGACGGTAACACTTGGGAAATCGTCCCTCTAAAACCCTCTAAAAGCCCCAGATTTCTTGAAACAAGCATGGCTTTAATGCAGGTGTGGAGGGCCACATGGTAGTATTCGCACCTAATGCGACTAATAGGTCAATGATTTGCTAGTATAGATATGGAAGGGGGGGACCTCGGGACGGGGTCCCCATACATGCACACATGCAGACGAGGTGCATTGCAGACATCCTTCGAGAGCCCAGACGTTATGACGAGTTCCTCCATCCCTCCATAAAGAATTTCTTATTAGTGGCCATGAGATGTGCGCTTCGAACAATAGCGTCCTGGGGTTGGTAAGACGGCAGGGAGTGTGTAAAGTTAGTAGCGTCGGATGGAGTTGGAGACCAATTCGGTGATGGCGTGCTTTGGTACCCGGTGCTCGTCAACCACGGGAACGGCACAACGGCCAACCAGACGCACCCATCACCATGGGCCCGGTAAGGGGATCGGCAGTCGCTAGCAGAATTATCAGAAAGCGAAATTCAAATTCAACTCTTCAACTTCTGTGGCGAGGAAGTCCAAACGGAGCGAGTTCCTTCGGATGTCGTCGTTGCATTTCGGCCGAGTGAGCTTGCGCCGTCTCCGTACAGGGATCCAGATATCTACATAATTACTGCGGCGCAGCATGTCTCGCTACCGACGATTTTAACGGCGTCTGTAAAGAAAGAGAAAGAAAAAAAAGAGAAAGAAGAAATGTAGACAGGGTTTCATCAGTAAAAGGAAAAGACTGGTAAACTAAGAGCCTGGACCTGTCCAGGAAATATTGACTTAGGTTCGCGCATGTATTAAGCAACGGCCCGAGGTCACTGTTCCCAACCTGTGCCGGGCCAGATCAAGTGCTTTCCATTCCAATCATGTTGTCTTTCTCGTCTGGCTGGTTGGATAATAGTGGTATATATCCAGGCGTCTTCATACGGTCCACCAAACACAGAAAGTACCAGATTCCAGCCATTAGGCCTCCAGTAGAATAAGTCGAAATCCTACAAGAGGTGCATCTGATGCTGAAGAACACTGCCATATATCGCGAATTTTGTTTGCTTGTGTGAACCTGTGTATAACCAGGAATGCGTGACACGAATCATCTATGTCTCATGGTTGTTTGCTCCAGCTCCGATGTTAATACTGACGAAAAGATGACCAGAACATAATAAATGGAGAGATGAATAAGTTGAACCGTGGGTATACATTTCTTCCCTTTGAAGTTGAAAATTGTACTTACCATATTCCAGATCCCTTCACACCTTGTCCTCCTTGCCTCCCCCATAATCAACTATGACAGGTTACATGGATTATAATGGTTGCTTCTCTCCCCCTTCCCACCTACATTATACTTGCGTAGCTAGCGATGCGGAAAAGGTAATGGATGAAATGGGCAGTAGCACTTGTAGAGAACATAGAAATTCCCTATCTCCATCTTTTTATTTCCTTCCCAGTTTCTCAGCTCTTGCACATGTATTACAGTACCCCTATTTTCTTGCAGATCAACATGGCTTTCTTACTCTTTCTTTTCATACTGGTTCTCCTTTGGCTTAGATCGACTCCCCTCTTAAATATTCTCCCTGGGAAAAGGCCATGACCTATCAGTTGATATCTTTTTCCTATCTCTATCGATGGGATGGAACGCGTCGGCGGCCGTGGAGCCAGCCCTGGAGGGGACGGATTCGAACATGATATCACCTGGTACTCCGCCTGTCAGTAGGATTTACTGGAAGCTGCCGAGGAGCTCAAAAAGGAATTCAAAACTCGAACGAGCTGAATATCGCTGTAGTCTTCTAATAATAACATGGAAAAAGGGAGACGTGACCAAGGACAAGGACACTTGCTGTTAACAGCACAGGCTTAGACCTAGGGAAGTATCCGACGAACTCCACCAAAGCATTCTGCACCGGTCAAGGTTTCTCACTGCTTTGAATAGATCATTTAATCATTGGGAGGTTGACATTTATGCAGGTATACATACCAGTACAGGACGATGAAGTCCATAACCCGGGCAGCTCTTACCAGGACACCACCGTGAACCAACACTTATACATGCACCATACCTGCCCTGCCCAGGTGAATCGTGGTAGGTGATACCACGAGTACAAGGAGCTGGACTGCGCAGGCATGAATTCAGGATACCTAGGTATAATCCGTCCGTCCTCGACAGCTTGCCTTCATAGTGTAGGTCTTCGACCATGGTATCCAATACCTAGGTACCTAGGTATGTGAAGAAGACTGCCGCGGGATGACGACGAAGTACGAATACCCGTACGTGTGTTAAACCAATCTCCGGCTATCGTAGGAAGGAAACATATCGAAGGAGACACGCGACAGTGATCCCAGCCGGAGACCTTTCAAGGTTTGATGAAGACATTCGATGCTTCTCCGGGCCGAATCCTGCCAGGCCTGCTGACTTGCCCCTGATGCTTATTCCCGGTGTTTCGTCCAGCAAACGTGCACATTAACATGGTTAGCTGTCCTCCGTCTCCAAGTCGGGTCTGTAGTTGCGAGGCCACAAGGCTAAGCAAACTAATATAGTGTGCAAACACCAATAGAGATCGATTCTCGCCTGTCGCTTTTCCTATGGAAGCTCATCTCAATTTTACCTAGGTAGGTACACAGTAGTCATTTCATAATGTGGCAGGTGGGTACCTGGGTACTGCTCCCGGATTTCGACAAAAGTTGGGTGACATCATCCCTTCCACTTTTAGAGGGACATCTTAATTCTTATTGGTTACATACAGGGGTTCGGTCACGGCCTCCTCGCGTAAATTCGCGGTGCGCGTCTCCCCGGCAAGGAGCTTCCCCAAGAAAAAACGAGGGGCAGAAATCCAAAACCTCCCTTCCTTCCCATACAACCACCACACCACCGAATGCAGCTTACCAACTTTCAGCTTCCACCCAATCAAACCCTTCATCCTCCCGTGGGATGAACCCAAGGATTTCAATCCCGTTGGTTGTTACCATTCTTTAATTCTTTGTTTCTTTCCCCCAATAAGCAGTGAACAAATTCCTGCAAAACAAAAACATGTGATGTGACAAGGGCATAATCCGTGAACCGTGTCTGTCTGTCCGTCCGTCCGTCCGATTGGGGCTGTGGGGTGCTCAATTTCGGCTGATATCGTGTTGCTCGTGTTTTTTTTATACTCGAAAAAATCATGCTGGGGAATATGGGACAAAACAATAATAAACGACGCGATATTCGGGGCAGCTCGAGTTCATGTCGTAGGAAACCGTGGGGTTACATATCTCCGGTGGCAATTGGGGGGGGGGGGTTGTAAGTTGTAGAGGACTCAACATGGCCCAGGTATCATGTACAGAGAAAAAATGCAGATCCGCCAGAGTCGATAGAAGACAGGCGATGAGATCGTGAATACCGTGATCTGACGAGTGCTGGAGGCTGAATCTGCTCATGTGTGCTGGTCAAAGGCCTCAAGGCGTCTCCTAGCCACGCTTCGAGGAGTCTTGCCCGAGCCGTAGCCATTGGGTGTCCTCCAGGTCTTCTGTGCCGGACTGGGTGTGAAAGTCAGGTAATCCGCAAAGTCAAAGGCCTGACCCGGCGTATGAGGGAACATCGGGTTGTTCAGGTTCGGGGTCGCCATGGCCTGCGGCGTGAAGCCAAGATGCTTTGGTGGTGGTGTGGACGGTGGCTCCATATGGCTCCTGGGCGGCAGGGCGGCAGGAGTTGGCGAGGACTTCATGTACAATAGCAGTTGTGCACCCTCATCTCTGGACTCGAAATTATTGCCAGCCTTATCAGCATTGTTTGGCGCGAGACGCCGGTTACGCATGGGGGGTGTGCTCGGAGGCGAGGATCTGGTCCCGTTCACTTGGAAGGAATGGGCAGGCAGAAGATCGTCATCATCCTCGTCGGGGGCGGCGAAGTTGGGGGTTGTAAAGCTGCGGGTGAGCCTCGTCGTTGGCGGGAAGAGAGACACATCTGGCCCAGTTGAAGTCTTGAAATGTGGCTGCCGGCGTGGCTTGACGGGGGAGGATTGGGTCAACAAGTGACTATCATTCCAGGAGACATGATTCGAGGAGGACTTATGAGCCGTAGGGGAGACTCGATATCGCTTTGTAGGACTCGAGGACAGGTTGACATCGGCATCGAAGCTCGAGATGTATGTGCGTTTTCGATGCCCGGTGCTACCATTGCTGGACCCAATGGCATCGGAAAACAAGGGGGCTTTTAGCGGAGAGCTCATGAGGGCTCTTGTGGGGTATTGCAGGTCGGATGCACTCGACGACGAGTCGGACAGGATCTCGCCGTCGGCCATACGCCTGCGTCGTATGGCGGCTTTCCTTTGTCGTAGCTCTTCCTCGTACTTGGGTTCGATCACGTCGAGGGATAGGTCTTCCCATCCACGTTTCGCTTTGAACTGTGCCAGGGCCAGGCGGCTCTGGAGGCAGCGAGCCATCTGTAGAGAGGGAGATACGGGGCCATGGTCAGCGGTTACTGATGCCCGGGGGACAGCAAGGTCAAGCGAAGGGAGGAAGGGTTTGTGAAGAGACTTCTTACCTTTCCCACCTCGGCCCTCTTGAGGACCTTGTCGGCCACAGCCTCAGGCTGATGGCTTGACGTTGATGACATGCTTCTCGATTCGTACATGGAGTTTTGAAGATGGTCGTCAAAGTGGATTATGTCTGGCCAGAAACCAGGTTGGAAAGTGGAAATCGGGCTAGAAAATTGAGTGGTGGTGCCAATGAGGCGCCCCGTTTCAAAACAGCCCGGCGCCTAGTGATTGCGCTCGTGCGTCCGTTATTCCGACGGTACAGCTGAATCGAAGGTCGGACGGGACACTTTTTCTGAAGTGTCGTGAGAGGACACGATTGTCGATCGCAGACTAGGTTTTCTTGGATTTGAACGGGGGGCTTATGCTAACGGTAGGGAGTTTAGATAAGGGCGGAAAGGGTGGTAGTGGTGGTGGTGCTTTTGGTGGTGATTATTGCTGGGCCGAGATTCCTGCCGTTTAGCATTCCAATCGGGAAGAAGGCACTTTGCACCTGGACAGGCAGAGATTCCGTTCGCGAACAGGTAACCCTGCTTAGTGTCAGCCGACCGTTTGACTGGTATCGGCAGTGCTTGCATGAACGGCGATTTGGCAACCTTGCACCTTCAAGAATCGTTGAAGCTCCAATTGAACTTGTAAACCAAGGTGCCCCGGACGGAGGTGGAAATTGCTTCGTCCAAAGCTGTCAGCGCAACTGCATCCAGAGGAAAAGCTCGCTTATACCTATACCTAACCTGGGTAAGTACGTTCCAAGGTTAGGTAGGGAGATACAGTATGGTCCTCTCATTGGAGCTGCGAAGGCGCTTGCATCGTGCCTTGCGTAAGGAGGCTGAACTATTTGAAGATGAATCACAATCCTACGAGCTTTCCTTCTTACTTTCGACAACGCCACCATCTCCAACTTCATCGACATCTCTCGTCCGTTTGGACTCTTCAGGTATTATGTATATATAAATCGGCACTCGCAGGACACCATGACGCAAGGGAATCCCACGAGCTCTCCTTTTCCCCTCCTGATCCAGCAATCTCGAACAACACGCCGTTGCCTTGATCTCTGGAAATTCGAGGTCGAGATGCTGAGGTGTCGTGGGCTCGTGTCCAGTCGAGGGTAGCTCAGGTCTCTTTGGGTTCGTGTGGACAAGCTGCAGCGTCGTCAAATCTTCAATGTTCTCATTGTCGTGGACGGAAGCGGGCCGTACACTCGGTCGGCCCGGCGAGCAGCTGTCAGCTTCTGGCTCTTTTGTTGTACCTCCTGTCAAGCCTTGGTATGCCAGGTGAACCAAAAAAAAAAAACCCTCGACCCCAGCCACTCGACCAGTCAGTTGCTCCTTGATCGATTGCGGCAGCTGGGCAACAAACAGTATGGCCGGCGGTTGTGCTTATAGTTCTGGAAATCCGGTTCGAAAAGCTGGCAGCTCTCAATTTAAACCCTTGTCCATCTCCGACAAGCAGGCCGGAGCTTCACGAATCGATCTCACCTTTTCGACACTCACATTGGCCAGTTCCTTGATTTTCTTGAAGCTCCCCATGTCCAGAGCGGGCCTGGGGAATTCGGGATCTTGGACCACTCCGAGACGTCGATCACGGGATTGAAACAGAAGATGGAATATCTCCGTCCTCGCTGGCCAGCCTGGCAGAGACGAGACCGTTGATGGTCCCACTCGAGCAGACACACCGGTGAGGAGAGATAGGATGGGCGACGACCCGGATGGGAACTGCGGCGAAGGGTGAGACTTTCAGCATCCGCACAGCCCGCAACACCATTCGGCCGATCCTCCGGCATCCACCCCAGCAGCCAAGTGGTGAAGGGTGGGGTCTGCAAAAGCTCCGACCTGCATGAGAATGGGTCTTTGCCAACGTTGACGGTAAGGTGATGAGAATCACCCCGGCAGTTGCGGTCCCTTGGGAGAATTTAGACTAGGGAAAAGAATGGCAAATAGAGGACGTTTCAGTATATTTTATCAGACGACAAACGGTTCCTGGAATGCTTGTTTCGAACCGCCACCTTGATGCCGCCGCGTCAGAGTGTCTCTGTTGGGACTGTCAGACTGTCAGATACGATGCAGATCCCGTCCATCACAGTAATGAGTGACCATCCATTCCTAATTGATGATCGGATATAGTGCCGACCAAGCATGGGGATGAAACGCCACCAATCCGATCAATAAAGCCCGTATTTACTCGATGCAAGCTTGCATTTCAGTTGTGCCACGGTTGGCGTCCTTGACTACCATGTTGTGTCACTTCTCAATATGTGTCTGTATCTTGTAACTATCTATCACATTTAGAAAATGGCTTGATGCCACGGACGTACAAATTGCAAGAGAGGCGCCCCATTGTTACTGAGGTCTCAGCCTCAACCTTGAAACTTTATGACGGTCTACTCACCCCGCTCTTTTGCTTCCTGCGACTTGTCGAGAAGGGCGAAGTCAGACGCTTTGTCGCAAGTTGCAACACTTGGGGAGTTCGGATGAAGCTTAATAGCAGCCTTATCACCAAGCTTGCATACTCGGTGGAGAATTCAGCATGTCTTGTCTCCTCGTATTCTGAAGGCAGTCATGGATGTTATCTGGGGGGGGGGGGACTGGAAAACTAATAAACACACATGCACTAATCAACCCCCCATTCCATCCCATCCGAAGTGCACGGCTCGGCAACTTTTTTTCCTTCGAACAACCAGCTCAACGGCCTACGCTAAGAAATACATGACATCCCGTCATATCTGACGTGCAGAAAGAGGTATATATTCCCAATAGCCGGTCAGTTGCACCGAGCTTGGCGCCGGGCGCGCCGTTCCACTCGTTCCCACCGAGACGGGACGACGGTGTCTCCTTCGTGAAGGCTAAACGCCATGCACCGTTGGAACGCACCGCCGTGGGCAGGACGACTGGGGCGGTTTCGAAAGTTTTGCGTATGGGAGGACAAGAAGAAATGGCGGGTTGCAACGGCTGTCATCCTCCCATATGCCAACTTATTATATCAGAAACAGTTGATTGCATATCAACGAGGAGGTACCATCCCGGACAATGATACCGGACGAACACGAGCAAGGGTCACTAGCATTGTAGATCTACGGAGGGTGGCCCACCCCCCCTGTTTTTCGATGCAGTGTCTCGTGGGACAGAGCCACAACAGAGCCACAAGAGCAGAACTGCTGATTTACATGGTAGAACCTAGGTACCTAGACGAGATGTTCTGTACAGTATCAAGACATCCAGGACATCAAAGGCATGCCCAGTTGTTAGGACTAACGGCCAAAAATAATCAAACGGAGTTCTTCTACTACAATGTTGCTCCCAGAGCCAGCTAATTTCTATTGTCTCGGAATGTGGCCTCTCATTGTCCTCCCCTGGTCAAGTTAGTACGCGTGTCCCCCCTTCCCACGGGTATCTGGATGTTGCCCACTTTCCCTGTTGGGAGGAACATACATTTGCTGTCTTGAAGGGCTGATGAAATGCTGTGTACACTATCGTAATAAGAACCTCGATCCTGCAGTGGCATACATGCTGCATACTAAGTAGCTAGTTCTGGTAGTCTATCCATATCTACTTGTTGATGGTACGGTTTTCGGTATCCATCAATTGCTGGATCTGCCATCCTTTGGTTTTCAGCTGTTTGGGTCGCATCCACATGTCAACCCAATGGAGTATATTCTCATCATTTTCTGTTATCTTTTAATCTATAGCCAATACTACTATAATTGCCATTGCACTCACTACCAGGAGAAAGGTCAGGGATTCAGATCACTCATTCACTGTCTCTTCCTCCATCCCAGCTGGTCAATCGAGATTTCTCTTACCCCTGACTGACACACCAATCCGGGCCCGACTCATTACATGTCCAGTCCTCATACCAGCCCCTCCTAAACGCCCATCCTTACCTGGAAATTGTCCGGACGCCGCCAGATTGTTTTCCCACTTCTCGGCCCAAAGAGCGCCTCTCTCAACCTAGGTAAATGGTATTCCATAGATGTTTTTTTCCTCTCTCGTTTATTCCCGCCCCTCGCATCTGCCCAATATCACTTGTAATTTCGGAACGGCGCTACGTCATCATCCGCAATTCATAATCCTCAAACCACCCACTCTCATCGATTAGCAAGTTCGTGCTCCCACTTCTTCTTCCCTGCCTATTGCCCTCTTTTGCCCAATCACTTCCCACTGTCCCGTTTATTAAAAGCAACCTTGAACTTGGCGGCGGCCCTTGAACAATCTAAGCTCCACAACTGTCGCTACTCTACGGTCCCGTATCCGGACAGTTGGAGGCCCTGCCCACCACCTTGACAACCCCCAAACCATTTCTTCTGGGAACCTTTGCGCCACGCCGCACTTCGTCGTCGTTGTCTCTCTTTCCTTTGATATACACGATATTTCAACCGAGGAAGCTCTGTTTCTTTACTGCTGCTTTTTAGCGAGAATCCCTATTTCGATCTGACCTCCTTTACATCTTCAGCCTCCCCTGATCTCCCTTCAACCCCGACGACACGCACCTTCCCTCGCTAGATACCTCGGACTCCCCGTTAGACTTGCTTGCGCAACAAGGCTGGTATCACCTCTGTTTCTCGCCCAAAGAAAGTTGTTGGCTAGGCGCGCTGTCAGACCGCGACTTCCCCTTCGGCACAAACACACAAACTCGAAGCTCAATTCCTCGCGCCACCTGCTGTAGTGACCCTGACCTAAATCAACCCGAGGCAGTCCGGCCTGAGTTCGCCCAGCAGCCATGGCCCCAAGCATGTTGTCCTTCAAGGGTCTCAGACGACGATCAAAGGCCAGTTTCAACAACGAGAAATCCTCGACAGAGGTCAATGATACCTCGAGTGATGGGAGCAACGGCGTCACCCCAACCAGCGGCTCACTGACGCCCCCTTCGATCACGCAGTCTGTGGCAGGCCACTCAGACACCGCTTTGAACAGCCAATCGTCCAGGGAGAAGCTGAACGGCGATTCTTCGACGGCACTTCCAATTTCCCAACTTCGACCACCGCCTCGATCGGTCACAAACGGCTCCAATCGATACAGCGTTTCGGGGATGACGGGATTGGGATCGCCACCGGTTGGAGGTCGGGGGCCGCAACCACAGCTGCCCGTCTCGCCTTATGCCCCCCAGATCGAGAATATTAGACATGGAGCATGGGTGAGTTCTGGTGCCATTGGTGATTCGAGAGTTGCGGGAATGGAGATTTGGGGACATCTGGGCTGGTTGCAGACTTCATTAGCTCTAAGCTACGAAAGAGGCCGCTCGACTTTGCCAATGGGGTTCCACGCGTGGTAGTCTGGACAGGTTGTGGTGTGCTAACAAGCAGAAACCATGCAGGTCTCTCAAAAGGTGCTGATCATAAATGGCACGGTGCCTGGACCAGGCGGACGTTCCATTGAGGGAGACGTGACGGTGACCCGGATAGACGACGACTACCCTCCCATTTCCTGGCCTGTTCATGACTGCCAATTCAAGGCATTGGTGTATTTGCAGTCGGGTATGAACAGACTGCGCTTCGACTTTGCCAGCCACAAGCTCCCGAACAGCAACACAACGAATCCGATTCACAGCACGCAAATCACCATCAACATGATGCCTGTTTCTAATTCTCCTCCGTTGCAATTGGCGATACTACTAGCCAAGGACTCGCCGGCCACCTTCGACGCCCCGCCAGCGAAAGCAGAGCGGGAAGGAAACAACCTTGATGTGGCTATTCGGAAGTTCCGTATGGCCGCGTATTTGTGGCAGGCATACACGGCTGAGCAGATGTTCCGCAATAAGTTTGGGCGCCGCACATTCAGGTTCGAGGAGGAGTGGACACAGGGTACTTCGTGCGCGCGGGATTTCGAGTACGGGAAACTACGAAATGAGGCTCGCATCCATGTTATTCGGATGGACAAGACCTTGGCTGAAATCCGGCACCTGGATATTGCACAGCAGAATCAAAATGCGGCTGACCAAGGAGGCCTCTTCCCGATTGCCGCAGAAGCTGTGAGGAATCATTTTGGTCTTCGCCCTGGACAGGAGCAATACGTCTCCTGCATGTTCTTGGACAGCCATTGGGACCCCGAGGAGAAGATGATTCGAGGCCATGCTGCGCTTGGTAGCTCCAGCGGAGATCTGAAGTTGGCCATCTTCGGATCTCAGAGCCTGCACAGCTATCCAACAACGCTGGAAGAAGTTGTTCCTGCATTCACGGATTGCACACCTACGGACACGAAATATGTCGCCAACGACTGCAACGAGGCCGGCAGCTCCTGGGAAAACGCCAACATTGGGATTGGTGCACACCTCCATGAGACGGGCCACCTGTTCGGCTGCCCTCACCAGGCCAACGGCGTTATGCTTCGGGACTACGTTCAACTCCACCGATCCTTCGTCAGCCACGAGGCTTACTGCACCCGGACCAAGTCCAAGGGCGGGCTTGTTGCCCAAGCAGGTGAGTGTACATGGCACCGGCTCGACTGCCTGCGCTTCCGCAGCCACCCTTGCTTCTCGCTCCCTAACGATCCACCACGACACCCGGACGGTTCCGTGCAGGCCTGGCCTATGGAGGGCGGCAAGGTGGCCATAACAGCGCCATCGGGCGTATCCTTCATTGAGATCTACGGCGACGGAGATGACTTGTGCACGACGTGGATGGAATGCCCTGGTGAGGGGGAAAGCCTAAAGCGACAGCTCATGGTGACGGAAGAGGAGCTGCGTAAACGCTTGCCAGAGAACAAGCGCAAGGGCAAGCTAAGGCTCAGCGTCAAGTCTCACGGTGGTGGCGGCCTGGATATTGAGGACGTGCGAGCCCTATGCGGCAAGGAGAGCAAGCTGACCGTGGGCAACCCCGTGACGGGGTGGACGGCTTATCGTGGCAAGAAGCTCGGCCTGAGCCAGATGGATGGGAGCAAGCCCGTGGAGTTTGTCTTCACCAGCGCGGCGAAGCAGGATAGGGTACTGAGCCGCATTGTCTTTTACCATGGAGCGGCACTCGACGGCATGGAGTTCATATATGATGATGACTCGAAGCAAGTTTTCGGCAACGTTGGCGGAAACGTGCAAGTTGGCGTGTATGATCTGGGTAAGTCGAAGTCCTTGCCTAGCTTGATTGGGATGTCACTGCATGGGTGGATGATATGCTAACCTTTGGACCTTTCCAGATGTTCGTAGGGGCGAGTACATCTCGGGCTTTGTTATTCGATCCGGCTTCTGGGTCGATGGCATCCAGGTCCTGACGAGTCTGGGTAACCGATCACCCTTCTTTGGAAATAAGAATGGTGGAGATGCGTGAGTGAATCCCGGTTCCCTTCAATTGCGGAGGCAAGCATAACTGACGGTGACTGCTGGCAGGCACACGCTCATCCCTCCGTACGGCTACACTATCTGCGGTGTATGGGGATCTTGCGCCCAGTGGATCGATGGCTTTGGTGTCATGATCCGGAAGTAGAATGACAACCAACTACTGCCATCGACGAGCGGTGTCGGCGGTGATGGAAGAATTGCAAAAATGCGCCAAAGGGGTCGGCAAAACTTTATACCCCTCCACATAACGACCCATTGAAACAACACCCACGATACAATCCTCTACAATCCTCGCATTTACAGACGGTGGCATCCGGCATCAAATCCTTTCTTCAGGTGAAGGCTGCTGTTGGAGCACCCAACACGGGAGGCAACAACCTACAGACTTTATTAATTGCTAATCAGCATAGCCCTCGATGGTCGAGGGTGGCGTTGTCTCTCCATCATCAACATCGAATAGCCTCGCTTTAGAGCTGCCCGTTTCTTTTTGGATTGCCGAGGGGGTGGCTCTTGGCAGAACAGGTTCCAGACGGCCATCAGGCATATGGCTTCGTCTGGTTTGTCATCATTGTTCTCTTCTTCCTTCTTGTCTTCTCTTCTTCTCTTTGTTCAGGGATAGGGTCGTGGGTTCGGTTTGGCACATTTGCATAGAAGTATGTACATAACACCTCGTCTTGATGGCAATGGAGGAAATTTCCAGGGTTTGCGGGATTTGGGGATAACTAGCTCATTGCATACATAACATGCTTTTGTCATGCGGAAGAGAGTAGTAGCGCTGCAACTGAACAGAGGAGAGATATGTAACAAACTTACTTCCCCTTTTATCTAAAGTGTGCTTCGGTTATACTCAGTGTGAGAGCTGCTTTCGTACCGACACCTCCGGTATACGCCCTGGGGGTGCTTCCTCTTGTAGTAGCACTTTCGTGGGATCAACTTCACTTGAGACATTCTAGTGGATCATTTCCAAATAACCTGAGCGCGTTCTGGGAGACTGTCCTCTCGTGGGCAATCATCTGTCTCGACACTCTTGTGGTATGCCTTTTATTGAATCCTGATTTCCTTTCACGGGGGTATCTTCCATCTTCCTATTAAACAAACGCCTTCAGCCTTCTGATACAGCCCATCCCTCTCTGTAGCGCTTTATCCCCCCCCCCCCCGCCTCTCTCTGTGAGTGTGTGCGTGGCGTCTTTCCCATCAAGCATTTGATTCGTCTAGAAGCCTCTCGAGCACACCCTGCTCCGCAAGTTTCCTGACCCAGAGGTTAGCGGCGGGTGTGAAGGTCTTCTTCCGCCCGGTGCACCGCTCCTCGTCCTGGCCAACCGTTTCCATCTCCTGCCTGTACTCGGAGCATATACGCCCCTGCTCGGCCTCGAGCTGGCGGATGGTGTCGAGGTTGACCTGGTCGGTGAGCCCCGATGATTCTGGCTCGGCCTCGTCGAGCATCGCCCAGGTGACGCCGTACTTGGCTAGTTGGGCCTCATCTATGTCCTCCAGGTAGAAACGGCCCTCTGCCTTGCCGGGCTCTGCGTCATCGGACACGGCGGCGCGGGCTGCGGAGAGGGTCTTGATGTTGACTGCCAGCTCCCTGCGCAAGGCGACGACGGGGCTCTGGCACACGGCGAGGATGTTCACCATCTCGCCCGCAACCTCGATCTTCTTGACGATCTCCTCCATGGCGAGCGAGATCCACGTCTCCTCCGAGGCTTCTCCGAGGGAGACAGGGTTGTACTCCAGGCCGTCGAGGATCCAGACCTGACCACCCAGCGGGACAAAGGCCTTGTAGTGGCAGGCGTCCTCGTCATGGCGGGGTTTCTTGCGGACGGTCCGCTTCTTGCTTTTGGCCTTGCGGTTGCCGCGGCCCTTGGCGGGCTTGTCTTCAGTTTCGGGCGCGCCTTTGCAATCGTCGTGCTCGTTGGAGAGGAGGAGGTCCGCATTCAGAAGCTCAATCCGTCTGGCGAAGGCGTTGTGCTTGGTTCTCAGCTCCTTGTCGGAGTCGAGGCGGTAGCCGCGCAGCACGGAGGGAAGGTCCTGGGTAGCGGCCTTAAATTGGTTGAGTTTCTCACCGAGCTGGACGTCTGGTGAGTTCATGAGGATGTTGAGGAGAGCCACGGTCGCACAGCCGTTGGCCATGGTCTGGTTGGCGAACCAGAGATCCTTGGGGGCTTCTGCCTGTGCCTCCTCGTTCTCTCCTGCGTACTTGCATAGGAAGACAAATCCCAAGACGGGTTTTCTGCGAAGGTGTTAGTGGGTGATATGAGTGGGAGGGAAGCGATGCGAGGGGGAAGAGATTGGGCGGGTTGTTGCTTACGGAAGGAAGTCCACCTCGTCGACTGAGAACATCTCCTGGATCTTGACGTCTTGAACACCCAGATCTCGAAGCAAGCCATTGAAGAAAGCCTGGGGCCGATAAGTCAGCGAAAAGTGATCAAGCAAAGCATCATGTGGCTGTTGGAAGCGTTACAGGTTCAGACTCTATCTCAACCCAAGCCTTCCATTCATCTTGCTCGTCCTCTCTGATAGGTGCCAGGGCTTCAGCGAGTAGGTCTCCAGTAGGCATGTTGACAGATCCTGGCTTGATCTCGCCGCGTGCGACCTCAGATATCAAAGTAGAGGCTTTGGTGGCAGCACTTCTCCGAGGTCGCACTCGAGGCATCTCCTGGTCCTCTTGGAGATCCTCCGGCGTTGCGGATCGCTTGGTGCCTGCAGAAGGAGACCGCATCTTGTGGGCCTGAAGGAGGCTGAGGGTCGGTGTGAAAGCTGGCTGGGTGGGTAGATGGTATGTTATTTGATGATTTGGATCTTTCTTATGATCGATCGGTGTTTTGTCTGGTTGTGGGCTGCCTTCCAGTTACTTTATCTTGGAGCCTGCCGATGTGCCAAATTATGAATCGGAATCGTTTGGGGCACAACTCCGGGGGAAAGCTGTAAGCTGTAGGCTGCAGCTGCTGGTTCAAGGACCCAAGTGCCTCATCTTGGATATTGTGGGGAATGGCTTTCTTCAATGTAGACTGTCCCTCGAAATTGGGATTGTAATGTGATATGCTGCTAGAAAACGGAGCTGCCAGTAATCAATGTAAACAATGTAAATAAATGAGGAGGAGGTCTGGAGCTTGAGTTCATGCAGTACAGATCCGTAGTTTTGGGTTCTCAGGCTATATATCAAGCAGTATAGGATTATTATTGACACAGAATCAACACAGAACCAACAGAATATGGTTGACAGAAGAAGCTGAAGCAGCTGGTCCATTTGTTCTCTGACCAAGCCAGCTTGTCAATTGTCAGTTGTGCTAAGCACCAAGCAAGTAGGTATCGTGGTCCAAAGGCATGAAGTTCCCAGACCGGAGGGGGGGGGGTTGGGTTCAACTGGTGGTCCAAGTTCCAGGTCCCGCCCAGCATACCTAGCTAGGTACATAAAAGGCGAGCTCAAGCTTAAGCTCACAAGCTCAAGCCTCAGAGAGGCTCAACCGTCAGCCAGCCAACCCAATCTGCCAAATCCAATCGCAAAACGGAAGGACCCACTAGGCCAGCTCGACCACCCACTGCCAGCCTACTCACTGCCCTGCAACTGCTGCGGATCCCTGCCAGCCGGACCGTTCTTTTTTCAAGGGCGCGTCAACTCCGTATTAACTGTGTTGACGTCGCGGTCGCCTCCAGCTCAAACTTTTGGAAAACGACACATACAAAAGGGCACATACAGTCTTTGCCTAGCGGAACAAGACATTCGGAAGGCCATTTATCTTTTATTTACACTTGTCTTTGGTTTACGATATGATGACCTAGCAGGACAGGTACGCTTCATCCTGTCACTAGTGTTCTATATACTTGCTTGCAGTGTTGCTGCAATTGCTGCCGCCCCAACTCTTCTTCCCTTACCTGACCACGCACACCTCGCAGATATCCGCTGCCGCGAGCTTATCACCACGACCACGACCACAACCGTCTACGCTCACAAGTGAACAACCTATCTGCTCCTCCCGACAGTAATGCCATGAACGCCAACACACGACGGGTAACGGGGCGTTTCCCCGCGACCCCAGCCGCAAACTTTAGAGGCAGAAGAGCTCCTCCTGCTCCCGAGGACCCTCCTCCAAACAACAATACCCTCCGGAATCCCCTCCCGCCGGCTCCCGAACATCTGGCAGCACAATATCCCGCCGGGAATCCAGTCATTCCCCTCACCATCCTCGATGCGCCGACACAACGCTTCTATGCCGCGGGAATCTACGCAGGCCTTATGGCCTGGAAGCTCTACGACTGGGTAGCGCTGATGGAGAACGAGAACGATGGCGCATGGCTCTTCCTGAAATGGGTCGTCATCGAATTCGTCTTCTTCTTTGGCCTGCCCGAGCTGAGGATACCATGGCTCGAGCTGACCCAGTTCACTTCTATCCTCCTGTTCTGCTGCCATGCTGCTTTCGATTTCGTGCTGATGTTTAATATCGGGGTACGCCATCGCACCTACTTGCTGCCCGGTCCCTTTCACTTCCGCTGACATTCGTCTAGGTTCCTTTCTCGGCCGCCCTTCTTGCCTTCCTCAGGGTCTTTTACGATCGCGAGCTTGCCATATCGGAACATTACGTCCAGCCGTCCAATGTTCTACACAACGCCTCTGTGATCCTGGGAAAACAAATTATCAATATCTTGCCTGAAGGGTAGGTTCAAGGTTCCAGTGTCTTTGAAACGGTGGCATAGCTGACAATTTGCAGTTCTGCGGTGCTGAATCCTGATGGGGATACTTTCTGCCTCGGAGGCGACTATCCTACCATTTCTGTGCCCATCCGTTTCAACGCGACCGTACCCGTCGAGGTTGAGGTCATCCGCATTGATCTCGACACGAACATCGAAGAAACACTGAAGCTCGGCAAGGATCAGATCAAGAGTATTGCGAAATTGGCCAAGAGACAAAGAGACGACCCAGACGAGCCGGAGGTCAGGTTCGACTTCCCGGTCAAGAAACCGGGTGTCTACAGGCTCGGGAAGGTTCTGGACGAATACAAGTTGGAGGTGCAGCGCCGCACCCGGAATACCTACGTGGTACCATGTCCTCAGGCTCGTGTCGTATCCTCACCGTCCACTGGCCGCTGTCTTGGCGACCTATCGGACCTGTCACTCCAGGTTGAGGGCACTCCGCCCCTGAAGATTGTCTACAGTCGCATGATTAATGGCAAGGACCACAGCTACCACTTCCAGAGTCTGCAGCCGGAAGGATTCTCGTCTCCGATAATGGGCGCACCTAGGACGTCAGCCCTGGTTCTGCCAGACGACGAGTCATTTGTCTCATGGGCTAGAGCACAGAAAGTGACCGTGGCCTTGAACGAGTCTATGGATGTTGGAGGCGAGTGGCAGTACTCCGTGGACGAGGTCCATGATGCTCTCGGCAACGTCGTCAAGTATGTGTCGCCAGCAGATGATCCAGAGATGCGACCAAAGCCAAGGCACCTGGTGCAGGACTTCAGTGTCAAGGAGCGACCGTCAATCAAGCTTCAGGGCTGCGACTTACGCCACCCTCTCAAAGTCGCCAAGGGCAAAGCAACGAACCTACCGGTCAGTTTCGACATTGCGAGTAAGAAAGAAGATACGAAGCATGTCTTGTCTTGGTACTTCTCACCAATCGACACACTCACCAAGAGCGGCGAACATGGTGATGCAGTGGCTATAGGTACATACAACGCGAAGAGAGCGAACGAAAGCCCACTCATCTCTGCCCCTGGTTTGTACACGTTGAAGTCTATATCTTCCGGTTCTTGCGAGGGCGAGGTACAGGAACCGTCTTCATGTCTCCTGTTAAATCCTCTGGAGCCGAGCCTCATCTTGCGGTCCACCGACATCCCGGACAAGTGTGCTGGCAACTCCATCGGCGTTGCTGTGGACTTCGACTTTGTTGGAACCCCGCCCTTCACGGTCAACTACGAAGCGATTCACAATGGGGCTCCTGAGAGGATGAGCTTCAAAGCTCATAACATGAGGCACCAGGAGGAGTTCATCCCTACCGTTGCAGGAACACACAGATACGTGTTCAGAAGCATCAGCGATGCCGTCTACACGCCCCAACAGTTGAGCGGACCAGACATGACTCTGGAGACCACGGTCAAGCCTATTGCCTCGGCCTACATCCGCAAGCCAGCCGATGTCATTCACGCGTGCTTGGCCGAAGAGATTGAGGTCGACCTTGTATTCCAGGGAGAGGCACCGTTTACCTTGGAGTGGGAGCTTGTCCACGATGGCAGGAGGAAGCAACACAAGATCACAGACATTCAAGATAAGTACTTGAAGATCAAGACGCCACCCCTGGCACAGGGTGGAGAGTACTCGGTTGCTCTTGTCGCCGTTACGGATACCTCAGGCTGTCGTAACTTCCTACAAGATGAGGTCAAGGTCTCTGTCCGACGCCAGCGTCCTCGAGCTGCCTTTGGTATGCAGGATGGCAAGTTCAGGACCACGACCTGGGAAGACGCAAAGGCCAAGCTTCCTGTCCGTTTGACTGGCGAGGGGCCTTGGACCGTTTCCTACAGGAATCTAGACGATGGTGACAAGGCGCGGATCAAGAAGAGCACACTTAGATCCGGAAATGATTACTTGGATGTCAAAGAACGCGGCATCTTCGAAATCGTCGACGTGTCTGACCAATGCCCTGGCACTGTCGACCCTAGAGCGGCACAGTTTGAGGTGGATTGGTATGCTCGACCAGAGCTTGGTCTCGTGCAGTCCCAAAGCCTTAAACAGGGTCCTGGCAACAAACTCATCAAGGACGAGGTCTGCGAAGGGGACGTTGACGGTTTCGAAATCGCCCTCAGAGGTAAGTGGACGAACACTAATTATGATCTGAGAAGACTCGCTGATTTTTTGCAGGCTCCCCTCCATTCCACGTCGAGTATGAGATTACACATAAACCTGATGGCGGTGCCCCGACCTCTCCCAATAAGAAGTACTTCGATGCTGCTCTTATTGGCAAGGCTTTAGTACAGATGGATACATCGAGAGCTGGCACGTATAACTATCGGTTCCAAGCTCTCGCCGACAACCTCTACAGCGACAATAGGAAGTTCACTCCCGTCGGCCTCCAACAGAAAGTCAATCCCAAGCCCGCAGCGTCCTTCGTCAAGCCGGGACAAACGTACAAGTCATGTATGGCAGACCAAACCGTCGAAGATACGATACCGATCCAGCTCACTGGCACCGCGCCATTCTCCTTGGAAGTGGAGATCAAGCATCAGTCCGCCGCAGCCGTCGAGATCTACCGCATCCCGTCCATACAGACCGACAGCTACGAAATTGAAATCCCAAGGCAGTACTTGAAGCTTGGTGGCCAGTCGGTCCGCATCCGCCAGGTCGCTGATTCTCACGGATGCCGTCGGGCCTACGAAACAAGCGGCCCATCCGTGCAGGTGCAGCTCTACGACGCACCGGCCATCTACGAACTCGAACAGCGCAAGGACTACTGTGTGGGCGAACGCATTGGTTACACTCTCTCGGGTACCCCGCCGTTCGACGTTTGGTACCAGTTTGACGGGTCCCAGCGCAAGGCGAAGTCCCCCACGACAAGCTTCCGCCGTTTGGCCGAGAACCCTGGCGACTTCGTCATCACATCCATCAGCGATAGGGCTTCCGAATGTCAAGCGGTGTACAACATCGTCAAGACGATCCACCCGATGCCCTCTGTGCGGATATCCAAGGGTAAGACGGTCCGGTCGGACATCCATGAGGGTGGAGAAGTGGAGATGCTATTCGAGTTCACTGGCACGCCGCCTTTCGAGTTCACGTACACGCGTAGCACGAACGCGCGGAAGGGCCAGAGGAGTCATGTCCTCGAGACGAGGCACGACGTCTCTGACCAGTATAGCAAGAGAGTCCGGGCCAGCCAGGAGGGTACGTATGAGGTGGTGGCGATCAAGGACGCGCACTGTTCGTTCTCGACGCTGCAGGTTGAGGGGATCAATAGCGACAAGTTGCTGCAGTATTAGGGAGGCGACATGTTTCATGAAGGAAAGGAAATAGGACAACAGATATGGGGGGGGGGGGTTGAGGATGACGCTCAGGAGGTGGAAATTGTGATAGAGCAACCAGGCCATGTTGGGACGGACCAAGGAATAAACGGCCAGGTTGGATTGCATGAGCATGGCGTTTATTTTTGATTTGATGTATGTTTTATGGGAGGCTCTCCTTGCGCCAAGAAAAAAATGGATGACCATGTTCTCTAAAGCCACTTGCAGTGCCGCCTCGTTATTTATATGCGTCTGAAGGCTGATCGACTTGGGGAGGATCACAGCCTTATCGTCCAGGCGTGGGCTTGGAATGACAGAACGGCCTCTGCAATACCGACTTGGAACGAGTCTATTAGATAGTGTCAACGCAATATACAGCCGAGATCCTATAGATAGACTCAGTAGCATCCAATACGCAGATACACCGCAGCTCCCCTCCCACTCAGAGCTCGAAGCCATCAAAGCTCAGTCACAGTCGGTCTGCTTTCTTGCAGCTCTTTGTCGCAGGCTCGCTCCCAGGAGCTATGCTGGCTTACATATTGGTATCTCATGTTGTTCCAGGCAGAGTAGCTTTATGGCTCAGTGTCAAGCAAGCAAGTAAACGGCACAAGTAGTACTCAGGGTTTACGCTCACAGTATACTCTCAAGCGTATCTTCACAAAACGAACCCATTCTTTGCTGAGTATTCATAACAAGCCTCCTTGAAGAAGTAAACACTCTTTAGTCTCGAACAAAGACATATCAGGCAGACATACCTCCAGCCTTGTTTCCCATTGTCGAGGTACCTTTGAAGAGAGAAATCCAAGACTTTTTCGTCCCATGTTTAGCTAAGGCAGCGACATTGTGATTCACTGCCAAACCGTCAAGAAGCTATATAGTAGCTAGCCATAAAAACCCACTACCTGGGGCCTTCTGACCGTTTGTGGGACCCCACGACGCCACATACCTACCATCAAGCTCTCAACACATCAGGAGGAAGAAGAGTACACTCCATGCTCAAAACAGAAGAATACATACATTCACATAGACACATCAAGATGCAGCCACGCAAGACCAACAACTCGAGTACTCTACCTCCCGAATCGGCCCTAGCCGCCCTGTTTTTCCCCGGTGGTGAGCTTTCTCCGTTTTCAGCAGTCCCCTGTATACGTACCCTGAGTTACTAAGTATCAAGAAGGTGCCCAGCACAAGGCCACAGAAAACACCGCCGAGAAGAATGAAGAACCAGAGGCTGAAGAAAAGGGCGAGAAGACGGTTCTGGAGGATGGAAATTGGACCGACGACGACATCTTCATCCCTAACCTCAACTAGGGAATAAGAGATGGGAACATTCTCAAGACCAGGAAATATCAGTGGTAGCACATGGGATGCTCGTAATCTGAGGGTTTTTCTTCTTCCAAGGCTTTGGTTCTCATGAAGCCTAAACACTGGGTATCTCATTCCTTCATATGGGACTCCGTCCAAGTGCCCAAGTCAACTCCAGGGCTGACGCAACATACAATTATGCGGCAACGTGTACCGTGATCCATTACCAAACATGAAACCATTCCAGACCAACGCCTAATCATGTTCACAAATCCCCCCTCTATCCCAACTGCAGAATAAAGCATTCTTTCCCTCCCCTCCCCTCCCGCCCTCCTCCTCCGCTTTCAATCAAACCCCGAAAAGATGATGCTGAGCATTGCGGCTCGCCATACATTCTCGGCAGCGGATTCGATGATCTTGAAGACCACCTTGAAGAGAACAATACACACCACCCTGGCGTCCTCCTTGAATACCTCCCACCTCCGCACCCGCCGGGCCTTGGCTGCTACCTTCCTTGCGAGCTTCTCGAGATGCTTGGTGCTGTTGTCTGGTATTGACATGTTGTCGGACTGATCGTCGACTTTCTTGTAATGCGTCGTCATCTTTGCCTTGGTGTTCTCGACCTTTGCGGCGACCTTCTTCAGCATCTTGCTCGCCATGGTGGACTGGCTGTATGGAGCTTTGGTGTAAAAGGTGGAATGACTGCTCGCTTTGCGGACCTCTTGAGCCCCTCTCTCTCTCCGCAATTCCTCTAGTCGAAGGTGGTGGCTTTGCCGAGGTTTCTGCTCAAGACTTAGTATGCGTTCCATTGATTCGAGATGTCTTGTTTGTTGCGACTCACCTGGCTGCCACTCATACCACAATTTCTACAGCCTTGTGTCTTGGGCTGCTGTAGAGGAGGTCCCATTCGTTTTGACGTATTTGCTTGCTGTAGAATGACTTTGACCGCCTCGTTTGAATGTAGAGAGGGAGGGGTGTTGAGTGGGAGAAAGGCCTATGGCTTGGCCTGAGATCGAAGTCTGTGGAATAGAGAAGACGATCGAGGAGAGAGGACGACTTTGAGGTGGAAAGAGAGGTTGATTGTCGTCTCTTCTGTTGGTGATGGTTTGCTTGGGTGTGGTATCGCAGAAGATGATCAGACTGAAGCAGAGTGATCGGTCCGAAGTTGTCTAAAGAAGAATTCGAGTTCGATCGAAGGTCAGCCAGATGCGATATTATATAGACTTCACAAGCACGTGCCATAAATCCCTCCAGATATAGCCAAGTGGGACCTAGCCTACCTTATAAGTGAGGTTAAGCACCCTTCCGATTTAGGAAGCCGTCTCAGCAACGGTGGTGGAGATGTCAACTGGATGCCGAAGCAGCAGCCCTTCGGTGGACTACTAGTTTGTATACTTTGATGGTTTGGACCTTATCTATACTGAACCTTGATAGAGACAGCTTTCACATGCGGGACATAAGACCAGGCATAACTGAGGACGACCTCCCCACTGGAGGGAAGAGTTTTCCACCTGGAAATAGTCCCGTAGCCAACAAACGCCCTCTATCATTAGTCACAATTTCACAGCGGAACGTTCGATTCCTCCCTTGTCTTCGCTTGCTTCTCTCTAACTGCATGGGATACTTTGCGTTGCCGAGCAACCAAATCCCTAGTAAGTTCTGACAAGCATGTTTTGAACCTGCCCTGGTGCTACTTCCTTATCGAAGGACGTTTCCAGCGAATCCCGTATTAGTCAGTCTGCGCCATTGCAAAACGTTCATCTATAAAGGCATCCATTACAAGACTACAAGGGAATATGCCTATATATTGATTTACCCTAGATACTTCACTTTCTCCTTAAGCATTCTCAGATGCTGTTCCCCATCGAGACAAGGGAACAACCAAAAGCTCCTCAGCTGTGGCGACCCATATCACCTTGTGTCGACAAGTCAGGCAGCCCAGTCGGATTGTTTAGAGTTACTTTGTGTGATGTCTCATCTCCCACTCGTGAGATACAGTCCCTATATCGAAGAAGAATTCTGGGATGGGCAGGGAAAGGTGGTTCTCAGATGGACACAATTAGTACTGGACAGAGGCAAAGAGGTCAAATACAGCACGTTTTCGCTGATGAGCATAACGTCTGTATTCATATAAAGAAATAAAGATAATACTCTAGTTCCCTCAATAACGTGACTTCCTCCATGCGCTAAACATGTGTGTGCTTCCTGTCCAGTTCCCTATTCTCCTCCGTGTCGCAGAATCCCCTTTACACAGAACTCAGGAATCCTGAGCTCAATTCTGTCTCCTGACGATATCTCAACAAGCCTCCGTAAATTAAAGCCCCGATGCAGATCCAAGTCATCAGTCTCATGTATGAGGGTAGCTGTACTCTCTAGACCAGCGTGCGGTCCTGACAGTGTCTTCCACCGATTACTAGCAGACTCCACGGGGTGATAATTTCTTCGCGAACGTATAGCTGATAGAGAGGGAGAACAGAAGAGCTAGGCTTCTGTAACTGTATTAATCCCAGCCATGCCCCGATTAACGAAGGGCCAGGATATCATATAGGGTAAATTAAGACTCACCAGACTCGGCCTCTGGCTTCAGCTCCTTCAGGATGATCCAGACGGCTACAAGGTATTCTTGGGAGACGCGTGCAACAATCTGACCCCCTTTGGCCTTCTTGGACTCCGCGTATCTTTTCAGGCTTGGTTGGATGTTCCCACCCCGTTTCCGACCTCAGTTGTTTTGTACATCGAGTGCTCTCTTGGAGTTTGAGTCTCTCCTTCGATTCCTGATTCAGAGCTCCATGCACAACAAGACCAGACATATCTCCCAGAGAACCCAACAGGCGGTGTCGATCAAGAGCCCTAGAGTCTTAACAAGGAGGATGGTCGTCTCCTTCGTCTCCTTCTTGATGTGGGCCCACTTCGTTGTCCATCTCGCCTTTCTTGCGGTCCTCCTGGCGAGCTCTGGAAGCTGCTCCACGCTGCGTGCCTGCTCTCCGTTCTCGCCGTCTCCGATGGTGCTCTTAGCCTTGCGGCACACCTTATCCTTGGCCTTCTCTAGTAAGGCGTGGACTCGCTGGGTAAGCTTGGGAGCCATCTTGTGTGTAGTACAGGCTTGGCGATGATATGAGTGATACGTCTGAATGTTTGAAGGTGAGAAGACCGAGTCTTCTGAAGATTCAACGAGTAGATGAGTGAATCGTCTGATAGATTGGTGGTTGAACCAATATGGCTGCTGTTGGTTTTGTTGTGTGTGATAGTGTGTTTGTAGAAGAAGGAAGACAGGAGTCAATGGAAGTTCTGTCTGGTCTGAGGTTACTTCGAGATAGAAGTCGATTGAGTATCAGCCCAAAGGGTTTATATAATTATCACTTCTGCACACCTGAACGCACTGACCACAGACTATTCAGTCCCAGTCCCACTTGACCTCGAGTATTTGTATACCTTGCTGGCCCCAGCGCCTTGGTCTGACCAACCCAGTAGAAGGTTTATTTGTGTTGTTCGTGGTAGTCAATAGAAAGTTTGGTAGATGTTTGTCGATGAGCCAATCAGAGCCTCGGCAAGTTTTAACGTCCCAGTCGTGCTGCCAAAGTGAAGCTGGGCGCGTTGCCTGATGAGGAAATATTACCCAAAGGTGGTGATGGAGGTTGATGAATCAACCTACCCATCTACTCCAGGCGATCGATATCACCTGACCTTGAGGGTGTCTTCGAATTAGCCATGGATATATGGCTTCATTGTTCCCAGGCATAAATCTATCTAATAGTCTGGCTTGCAAGCCCTGTCTAGTAAGCGCGCAACTGGAGCGCCTTCGACCCCCCAGTATCACAATAACCGTCAGAAAACCACCTGATATTCGACCACTGCCTCTGAACGCGATATAATGGTTGCTACGCAACTTGACAGCTTGAGCGCTTCTGATCAAATCGTTTGTATCAAGTTTGGACTCGTTTTCAGCCCCGATATCGTAGCAGACGTGGCAAGACGACAGAACTCCCAGCTTTGACCTGAAGAATCAGCACCAAGTATCACCTCAACCCGAAGCCAGCCATTTATATTGGGTATAGTATATTTATTCGTATATCCACGCGTGTGCGTCGCACATTCGCCGGAAGGCCTGCAGTGGGGGTATGTGTATGTGTATGTATGTAACCACAAAAAAAAAACAAAAAAAAAAAAGAAGAGCAAGAGAAGGAGGGGCCAATCCCATGTTTCCGTAAACCCCTCCAACTCAACCCCATTCTCCCCAAAAGAAACCCTATCCATACCCGTCGTGTTTTAGATTTCCTCCCCAGAATTCCCAAACTGAATTGTCATGAAGTTATAAGGTAAAACAGCAAACGCTCCGCCAAACCATGGTCCGATCTCTGCGCGTACGGCCGGTCCATCTGGATCGTCCAACCCAGCAAACAAACAAACAATGCAAACAAAAAAGTGGGAGAGGCGTGGTCTAGGTCTAGTAAATGTTCAAGCAGTTTTTCCCCCCATGTATCTTCGCAATGCGTGCGTGCGAAAGACAATAATCATATTGCCGCCGTTTCCCATCTTCCGAAGGCAGAATAATCAAACCCGTTCGCGTAATTAAGGGGCAAACACCATCCGGCAACAAAGTGAAGCATCCTGTGCAAGCCACTTACTATGCCCTACCCAACGGTTTCGTAAATCCAGAGAATACAGGACAATCCAAAAAAAAGATTGCTATCTTAAAAGTAACGGAGCTTGTTGGGCAATAACCATCTGGAGAGGAAGGAACATCGTCCTCCACGTCTAAGCCGACGAGCCCCACAACCAGGGGTAGTGGCCCGGAAACGTATATTTGTGGACGAATCGCCACTGGTTCCTTGAGGAAAGGTGCTTCTGGCAATGCGCCTTACAGTTGCTCGGCCGCATCCCTCTCCTCGGCGATACTGCTCATCCCCATACTGTGCCCGTCTGCACCAGAGCCGCCCTCGAGAAGGGGCTGGCTTGGTGGCGGGAACGCACCCTTTGAAGGCGCCGCACCCCCGCTGCTGGCATTACCCGCAGAAGTGTTAGTAGTGGCATTGTTTGTCGCACCCGCTGAGCTGGAGGACTGTGTCGTTTTGCTATTGTCGCCGATACTGTTGACAAATCCACTCGGTCGAGACTGTGATCCGCCAGAGGACTTCATAGCATTCGCGACCTCGCGGTGCAGTGGTGAGGAGTTGCGAGGCGAGTTCGACTGCTTGGAATATACATCACCACCGCCACCGCGGGAGGAGGTCCGGGGCGAGACTCTTCCGGTCTGCTTACGGAAACGTCAGCCAGTGATACAAGATGCACAGAGTGATGGGTTTGGAAACAGAATCTTTCGGGTTTGTCTCCACGAAAGGATGATGGCTTACCTGTTTTGCCCACCGCAGCCCACAGCTGTTGCACAGATCTCGCTGTCCACTTGGTCCTCTTCTCCACTCTGGCGTGTTGCGAGTATGGCAGTTTGCGCAATCCCTGACAACATTGCCCACACCTTTCCTCCGCTTACGCTTCTTCTTATTGCTCAGAAGCTGGCCCAGCTCTTCTGCCAACAGCCTATTTACTTTCTCCATCTGCCGTAGCTCGTATTGCCAGGACGAACATCGGGTCGTCTTGAGCTCGTCAAAGATGTTGTCGTCGCTAGCAAGTGCCGCGTCCTGGGACCCAAGAGACAAGCCGCCTCCTGGTGGTGCTGACGTGACGCCTTGTTCTGGGCCCGAAGCAGATCTAGCCCGGATTGGCGAGGCGAGAGAGCCGTGTGAGGGTTGTGTCGGGTCCTCTGGTGGTCCAGCACTTGGACCGGATGCGTGCCTACCCACGGAGGAAGCAGGTGCCAGGGCTCTACTTGATGCCTTTAACAGCTTCGTCTGAGCCAGGAGGAAGGTCGGTTTCTGACCCTCAGAGGCGTCGCCGGGATAAAGGACCGTTTGGGCCTGCAATATTTGACCCCTTTTGTTCTGGATCTCGTGTTTGCACGCGACAATCTTTCCTCTCCTGGCCTTCTCTATTGACCGACCAAATTCTGGCCTTGTCTCCTTGCGCATTTGGTCCTGTATACTGGTTCCCACGAGATTCTCGGGATGCAAGTCCAGCAGCGATCGACAGTTGGATGAGACGAACAGGTACATGCCCGAGGTCGAAAGCTTTGACCAGAGCTCGCCATCTCCGATGCCGCCGTTGCGCTCGATGTCCCTCCTGCTTAACGCGAACACCGGTCTTTTTCGTCCCACCAGAATGATGCACTTGCGACCCTTGCCTTGCTCTGCGAACAGGGAGCCATGGCTTTCAAACCAGGTATAACCGCTCTCCTTCCTCCGTATGCGGAAGACAATGTTGACATGGTTTCCGACGGCCGCATCCTTAAGCTCCCTCGTCACAGGAACAATATCTGACGGGTGACATATTGAAGACAGCTGGTTGCCAACAAGATCCTTCGTGTCGTATTCCAAGATCTTCTTGCAAGATGGTGACAGGTACATAAAAATCCCTTTGAGCGTCAAGACGTGCACAACGTCGTCCGCATTCTCCAGAAGCATCTTGTCCCAATGCTGCTTGTGCCAGTCACCCATGGTCGCAAAGCCACCTGGCTTCAACTGCTGCAGAAGCGTCGACACATCGTCAGGAGGGATCGTCTGGCCGGCGTTTGGGTCGACTTGGTTCGTTGGGGGGCTCCAGATGTACTGCCCAATATCACTGTGCTTGTAGTTGACCTCCATCTTGCCCATTTCCTGACCCGAGATGGCATCAGGACACTCCACCAAGTCGATCTGAAACCCGATAAAGTATCGCATTTCCTTTGTTTCCCAAGGAATGGGGATCATGGTGAGGAGGTTGAGGAAGGGCTTGCCGCCCTTTCGGTAATTTATCAAGCTCTGTTGGCACTCCTTCCCCTCCTGGACCTTCTGTTTGAGATTGTACACTGCTTCATTCGCGACAAACTCTCGCTTGACACCGGCCTCAACGTTGCCATCAGGGGCTTGAAGGAATCGGCAATTTTGGCCCAGGATATCATGCCGGCTGTAACCAGTTAGGTTCTGGAAGTTGTCTGAGACATAAATGATGGGACAGTCGTTCAGAGTGACGTCGCAAACGACGAATGCGCAAGACAGATCCACAGCGCCGAGTTGGATCTCCGGATTAGGTCTCGTTGCCACATAATACAGAGCCCTAATCATATCGAAGCCGGTCTTCGAATATATGTTCTTCGGCTCCGCTTTCACGTCGACCGGTGTCGCGATTGATGATACGGGTCCTGGACCGGACATGGGGGTATCAGGGGCTATGCTGGGTCTCGGGGTGCTCAGGTCTTGTGATGTAGGCGATACTGGTGACTGGTGGAAGGAAGTCGCATTTGACATCTCCCGTGATAATGCTGGTGCCATATTGAAGGCAGACATCGCTGCGTTGTTCCCATGCTGCGATTGCTGAGGAGTTCCTGAGCCACTGCTCCCATATTGCCCCGACGCACCCATGATGTCGTTGCCACTACTGTGAATCCCGAGTGAAGCCGGCGGCCGGGTTGTATCTCCGCTTATATGATCGTCCGCGTTCATGTCCATTGCGAAGTCGGGAGATACCGGTTCCATGCCACTGTTTCCAAAATGGGGACTTAAGTTCGAGTTGGTGTAGAGGCCCATGCCGTTCGGGTCCGAGGACAAGTGACCCATGCTGAGGTTGGAGAAGCTCATCATATTGTGCATGACATCCGGAGACATGTTTGAGAAATCGGTTGGGTCGGACATGAAGGCGGCCGAGTGCGGGGGCATGGCGATGGGCGAGTTCATGGATGGCATGTTGCCATAAGAAGGCATAACATCGGCCATAGAGGAGGGCGGTGCCGAGGTAGGAAGCGCAGTGCCAAACTGAAAGCCCCTGAAGTTGTCGTTGTTGCTCCCGAATTCCATCATGGACATCCTCCTGTCAGTGTCGTCGTGGGTGTCCTGGTGCGGCGAGAAGGGCTGTGGCACACTCTGGCGTCTCCGAGTCTCCGTGTTCTGCGATATGATATCGTCGAGGAGTTCGGCTCCCACCATGTGTGCGTTTGGTGACATGCCGTCCATCATCTGTGTATGGCGGGGCGAGCGTTGGCTGTTCTGTACACCTGGGTTCGCGTTCGGAATTGTAATATGACTTGGCCGGCCCACCCGCTGACGGCGCTGCTGATCAGCGGCCTGGGCCAGCTGGTTCTGGTAGAAGTTGTTCATGTCGGAGGCCGCATCGGGTTGGGCTGGTCGGAAGTTTCTTGCCGCGGATGGGCGGAGGAGGAAGATCCTGAGATGTTCCTGTTTCCGAGAGGGAGGTCTGTTCTCGCAAGCAGCATAGGGTTTGATACGTCGGGCCAAAGGCCGCCCTATGGTCTTGGTAACGGCGTGGGCATGGACAGTCGAGGCGGTGCGAGGGTAGCGGAATGCTTCGTCGACGCTGCTCTGTACAGGACGGGCGGGGATCGGATTTTGTATGACTATGGTAATCTCTGACTTTCCGAGGACTCAGGCACGGGAAAGCTGGTAAGCGCGGCGCGGGTATCAAAACACGACAAAAGAGGTTGCGGGGGTGGTCGTAGGACCCAGGTGGTAGTAAGGTTCCGAGAGATGGCGGCGGCGGTACGGCTGGTCGGACAAACACCTGCAGATCGCGAGTCGTCGGCGATATGGTGATACAGTGGAACGGTGAAACGGGCGATGTGGGATGTGGGATGAAATTCGATTCGAAGATAGTGTGAGTAAGTGCGTATGCGGTGCGGTTACGGGTGGAGTAAGTTAGGTCCAGATGTCGGCACTGGCCTCTCGGCGGAGTTCACCAATGTTAAAGGATCTGAGCTTAAGCTGGCCTAGACCCTAGCACGCTTGGGCTGCCCAGGTGCTGGGTACTTGAAGTGTACGTACCGAAAACGAGGGGAAGGGGCCAATGATGTGTCAGCAAAAGGATCTACAGTACCATACCTCGGTACTTGAAATAGGGGCGGTCCTACCTACCTACCTACCTACCTACCTACCTAGGTATGTAGGTACTTAGTAAAGTATTCGTACCTTAGGTACCTAGGTGACTAAGCATCGGAGTATTTGAGTATCTACCTAGGTAGATATATATCCTCCTACAACAACTACCTCGTATATAATGACTGAACCAAATGTGCGCAATTGCCTTGTCGATATAGGAGCACAGGATCATGTACTTGTACGAGCATGACGACTCGTGAATGGTGACACAGCTGGCCTTCGCGCGTTTCAAATATTCATCTAATGCCATGTACGACACCCTTCTCATTCTTCGACAGCGACTATACTTGTACCTCCTTTGGAGCCTGCGTCTGTGCCACCACAAGCCTCCTCACCACACCCCAACTTCCATCCGTCATCCGTGCCTCTCAGATGCGCCTGGGTCTAAAAGTGTCTGCCCTGGTCAATAGGAATAATGACTGAGGAAGAAATACCTGAAACATCACGGAATGGGAGACTCAGAGCAGTGGCTATGGTCTCACATGGCTCTGAGCAAACACTCACTAGTCCCTCAAGGTCTTAACTACTGTCGGGGACAATCATACGTCTTGCCCAGAAAGATGTCCACTCTAACATGTGAACAGGCACCTGAGCTCTTTGCCCACGCGAGCACCCGCTTGCTAGCTGAGAGGATTAATGATGATTGCTTCTCAACGGGGGTTCTTTTCTGGTGTTTTTTCCCCCCCGGAGAATGATCAGTACTCTAAACAAACCATCGCCTCTTGTTGGTATCGATGTCACTTGTACCATTTAACCTTTTTTCAGGTCAAACATAGACTAGGCCAGATGCCCAGGGAAACCACTCGTCCGTCAGACGGCCATCATATTTGTTCGTCTCTGCGAGGTGGCGCCTTTACATAGCCTGATAACCTCAGTAGCTCCAAGTACTTCCGGGATAGGGGTCAACATGCGGCCAGCGTCGGTTCCATAAGTATTATCGTCATCGAAAGCAGTGGTGTCGACGCTTCTGCCACCAGCCTGAGACATCAAGGTTGGTCAGCAACGGCATGCACACTGGTAGCCAACAACTCCCCTCCCACCCCCATCCGTGGAGAGCTGTCTTTCATAGCCTTCCAACGTTTATACAGGAAGGTTACCTAGGTAGCTTGTGGACCACATGTCGAAGATACATATGTACATACAAGTAGGTACCTTGCCCAACGGACTGAGAAGAAGTGTCCTGCTTTGTCTGGCGTAATGGCCGGTAGAGAACTTTTTAGCTATTCCTTGTATGTACTGCGGCAATTGTCATTATCGATACGTGGCTCTAGTCGTATACATCGGCAGGGTTGTATGCCCAGGTGCCCATTATGGCAGGCAAAACGTGCTTCTTGATGAATGTAATACGACGAAACGAGTGTACCCGATTGGAATCATAGCGCTAGGTTTCTGGTATTGTTTAGCCTTTTTTTCTGTCCCTACTATATTTATACGTAATATGTCTGATTGGATAAGTACCTTCTCAAGACTCCTAGGTGCTGTAATTGAACACCCCTTACAGTTCTTATAGTGAGACTTTTGGCGCAAAGGCTCATTTCAACAGCCTTCAACATAATGGAGATCGGTGGTCCCCAAGTCAATAAAACATAAGGACGGATCAAACGTAGTTTAGCCCCAAGAATACATATGTATAACAATTCAAGAAGCAGCCAGGTTTCCGGCATGTTGCCTTCTCGTAGAACTGTTTTCGACACAGAAACTCTGTTTCTTCCTTTCCGTTATACCCTCCCTTTTTCAATCTCTCCAGGTTTACCAGGGATAATACTGTATACATTGATGGGTTTTCAAGGAAGCATAATTATCGGTGGTACAGCACTAGGAAAGCCAAATTGCTGCCATGCCAAGTATGCAAAAAAGATTCCTTACATCCTTGAACTTCCCTTTCGTACGAATATTCTTTAACAAGCCAAGGTGAAGACTTAAGGTCGAATACCCTGACGCTAATTCTACCATTTATATATTTTCCAAACATGCCGGCAACACCATTATCTAGACCCTTCATCGGGGCTATGTCCTTTATACTTGACTACATTCCTTTTTCCAGGTCAAAGTGTTTAGATGCAGTACTGCTTTGGAAGCTAACACATATCGATGAACTTCTAAAGTTATCAATCACAGCTTAGAAAGCTACTTCGGTCCCGTGGACTCAATAGAAGACTTTGTAGGAACAAACGACATTCAGGAGCATAACTTGGACCGCCGGGCGCATTGATCTCTCGTATCTAATAAAGGTACTCTCTTCTGCCATACGTGTATTGAGACAACTTCCGTCCCCGAAGACTCTCCTCCGGGTCGAATATTTAAGCTCATATCAGTCAAGTTGCCTTACGCCCCCGGGCGGTCTCCGATTACACCTATGTTACCCCAAACATCACCAGCACAGAGCTGTATAGGAAGAACTTCCAGGAGTCCATAAATACAATACACATCAAGAGTCCGAGCAAGGCTTTTATCCCCTCATATGAGAACGGTAAGCTTCAATGGTATAGTAAGTATGCGCAAGTGTAAGCACAAGCCTAGGATTGTATTTCCTACACCGGAACAATGAGTAAATGTACCCAGGAGCCGGCCAGGGATGTAGTCGAATAGTTTTTCGGACCAGTGGATGCATATCCTGTTACACCTCTGAAATATATGTGTTTAGTGTCTAGGGCGTGCACAAAGCGGCTCAACCGATATGGTCTTGGCTGATCCCTACACCACAAGGAAGTACGTTGGATGAACAAGACGAATTGAAGAGACGCGTGCCTTGACATCTCCTATCACTTGCTCCCTGTCCTATTCAACCGCCAGACTCCCCCAGCAGGACGGAACCGATGACTGTAGCTTACTCCCAATGTGGGTACACTAATGCCATCGTCAAATCCAGCGATATCTCAAGCACGATGTTGCTGCAGGAGGTTTCACCAGATTAATTGTCCGGAATTCGCGCTGAGTACCCGCTCCGAAGACATTGGCATATCATATACTAATTATACTATATATATATTCTCAACCTCCACCTTCAACACTACTAGAAGCTGATTCATTACCTACTTGTTTCATAAGGCCGGCCTATTATTGCGGCCAAGTGATTTGGAACTTCCGGGCTCGCCTGACACCCCCCCCCCTCAGTGGACACCAATCGCGATCTGGTGGTCAAGAAGGGGGCAGAGAGCCGAAAAGCGGTGGCATGTGTGGTCCTCCAGGACTGACTGGCCCCCACGATGCTCATCTTGGGAGATCATTCCTGCTATCCGGCAAACTCTCAATACTGGTATATCACATGGCGATATTCCGTCATTGGCCAGGCTCCAAGAGGCTCCATTGCGGGAAGGATTCGCACAATCTCCCTACTGGAATGTGTGGTAAATCTTGACAACATAGAACAAAAACTCCCCACAGTCGATCCTCGAGGGGGCGGGACTTGTGGAGGCCAACACTTCTGTTTATTATATGTTATCAAGTATCATAGTGGTGCTGATCTGTAGAACGGCCCGAAGATTGGTTCCTGAAAGGGGAAATGGACGACCTAGGTGCATATGTAGGTTGTGGTTATTGGTACCTGCCTACTTAAGTCCGTAACTGTATGGACTTACCGGTATAAGACAATTTACCCCAGGTTTTGCATCTCGCCCGGGGATAAATACACAAGTGACAGATAATTACAACCCTTGACACTTCTTACCCTGTACGATGTAGAGACGATAATTAGTAGTAAGTACCGAAATAGCAACAGGTCTTGCATCTTGTCTTCAATCTCCAGTCTTCGTTCCTTGTGCAAATTGGCACGCATACGATACCGTACTTACTTACACCCACATAGATTGGTTCATGTATTCTGGTGGACCTAGGGATAAAAAACCACTGCAACCTGGGCAACCGTTAGTTACAAGTTCGATAGTACATTAAACTATACATGTTGCCTTCAACCATCCACCCCGATTCAAAGGACCACAACAACTGGACAATCTTTCTCCATCCCCGGCCGCAGATTTTTTTCTTTTCCTTTTCACACAGGAAATCTCTCACCCCCAAGGTTTCATTTCCGCGTGACAATGCGCAGATGACGGCGATCAGATCAGACGTAGCTTGCGTGGGCTGGAGGGAACCCCGTCGCGGGCTCGCCCACTCAGAGGTTCGAGAATTCGGTTGCCTGGAAAAAAGGGGGCAAGCCACTCGACGCAACCGGGCGGGTCCCACTCACTCACTCGCTCTTGTCACTCAAGCCTTTCAAGGTTCTTCGCAGGGACCACACCTCGACTGCTACTGGGGAAGCGACGTAACACTAAGGGAAAATATCGAGTGGGAAAAGATGCCAAACATGCCGACCCATGGGTGACACTGGGTTGTGATGACATCCACAGGTGTGACTTGTTGGTGCCCCGGTGAGAGAAGATCTACTCTGCATTACCTACTAGTACTAGTATAAGCGTAGACCCCTAGTCATTCTATGTACATACTCACCGACTTACAGAACGCCATACACTGAAACAAGCATATCCGGAACTCTGCCGGCTCCGCAACGGTCGCTAATAAGACCGGAAGACTTTTCGCATTTATGTCGCAGATTTAACAGGCCGAGGTGATCATCTCAAGATCAACTCCTTCAAGTGTTGTCAGCCAACATCTCCATAGCTCCGCCTGCAGCGCTCTCTGATAAGTCTGCACAGATCCAACGACACGCCGTCGCATCACCCAGAGTTGCTCTGCCCACGATAGTACCGAGGTATCAAGAATCCAGGTGCCTACGAACTAGTAGCTGACAGCCGCAGCAGGGGTTCACATTGAAACGTAACCTCGAGGTGAAACATATCATCAACCCTACCAGTTGACCCGAACCCAACACATGCATAATATTCACATGTTTCCCCCAAGAGCCCCTGAGTTGACATCAGACGTGGTCGATTCTGCGATCAAACGTCATGTTATATTGGAAGCTTGGAATTGTCTACCTGCATGGATACTTGTGTGAAGTAGCACCACGAGAAGAGCTTAAAATAGAATAATAAAGCGAACATTGCTGATAATATCCCGAGGAACCCCTACTCGGCAGTGCCACCCATTCCCCCCTCTGATGCTGCGCGTCATGTCATGTCAGACAATAAATCAGTCCGTCAGATCGCGTGGGGCAAATAGAGTCTAAACGCTGGAGAGAGTCTAAAATCTGACCGGCGTCAGTTAATGACAATCTCCCCAGGCCCATCCCGGGGGGGGGGTGTACAGCCTGGATGTGATACATATCAGAAACTTTGAGCATTCTCGGCCGAAGTTACCCTCTCGGTGCACCGTTACACAAATCGTAGTGTTGGTCAGATGCCAACTCGGGACGAATAATTCGAGAAGGGACTGGCGACCGCAAAACTAGATAAACATCCAAGAGACTGACGTGAGCTTCGCTCGTGAGCTTCCTTCACAGGTCCGGGGCCACCAATCGCCTCAACGACGGTAAAGATTTGACAGCTTGTCAAACCGAGATGGCAACATCGTCCTAGGCTACAGCAATTCTCACGCCAACACCCTGGGGCGGCGAGACGCCGTGATACCCTCCAAGATGTACTTCCTTATGTGGTGGCGGCAGGATTGATATATCAATATGTACCTCAGGAAAGGGTTTAACACCACCACTTGACACCACCGCTACCGCACGGTCACATCGTATCGACCGGCCCCGGAAGTACACTAGCCGATGCGAAAGACTGGCTAGAAGATAACACGCCGTCGATCGCTACTACATAGTTCCGCAGCGCTACGTTTCATAGGGGACGATGCTCTTGAGGCTGTGTGCCCACTATTTGCCCCTTTCGGCACGCACAAGGACACAGTGCTTTTGGATAACATGTGCCATGATGTCCCCCAGGGGCCAAAAGCTGTCCTATCCCCATTGCCTGATCTGCTATATCGGTAACATCGAATTTCGTTGCCTATATACTACGCGCTGTGCCGTAATTGTGCTGTACGATTAGTACCTACCCAAAGGGGAAGAAGTCGGGGTAAATTGAGCGATCACAGGGATCAATGGCAGAACAATCATCTGAGGTCATGGACAGAGGGCGGCTCTGTCCTCTTGAGAGCCTTTGTTACCATTAGACACTTAGAAAATACTACCAGCAAGCGGTGCTATGCGGCCCATATTCCGCAGCCCTTAGATAGCTCTCGACCATGGTGGATATATCCTCCAAAACAAGACACAAAGAACTCAAGCATGAATAATGCCCTGCTGCCCTTGAACGCCCTGGACCACCCCAAACGCTTCGTGGAAATGACTTTTTTGATTTTGATCGTACATCGGTGGCAGTCGTCCGATCCGACTCGGTACGGCTTGCTCTCCGGCCCCAATAGCACAGCTGCTCTGCTTCTTCCACAACATCGTAATATGTGCAAATCACCTTTTCAGCTTCCAATATCCCGAATGTTCCTTCCAATTAGACACTATGCGTATCTTCCACCAGTAAACCACAGCTCATCCGACCGCGTCGACAAGCTCCTACTCAAGCCAGGCTGAAGCGATGGCCCACTGTAGCTCGAGACAGGTGATACCACCATATTGGGGAGCGTAACAGGCCCTTCTTCCGGGCTTACAAATGAGACACTGTCGCCCGAGGCTCCCGGGGGCAGATGAGCCATTGCCCAGCCCAGCGCTAGCTGCTCGCGCACTTGGTCGTGCGTCGTCGGGGGAGGATGCAACGCCGTCGGCATGGGTTCTCGGCCGCCTTGATTCCACCACTGGTTCTCGAAGCCATTGTCTACTGTCATCATCGCCGACCCAAGTGCCTCCAGCTCGCGCACTCGCTCTGGGTCTTCACGTCGATATTGTGGCGACTCAATATGCGTCTCGTTCTTGACGGCCACCGGGCTTGTGGGGTTATGCTCTGGAGGAGGGGGCTTCTCTTGAAAAGGCTGAGGATGCTGAGCAATCGGCGAGGCCTGGGAAGACGGCGGCTGGAGTAGAGGATCTGGCTCGAAGTATGGCTCCCAGCCCACCGGGATACTCCACGACTCCCACGGCATTCCTTCCTCCCCAAGTCGGAAGCGTGTTGGTACCTCGGGCAGGTCTTTCCAGATATTGGGAACTGGACGGGCCACAGAGGCACAAGCTGTCGAGGAGCCCGCCGAGACGTGAGCTGCTGGCCGTGGCTGCACAACATCCCAGTTGTTGTCGCTGAGTGGAGGTGGTGCGGAGCGCCCCCTTTCGTGTCGGTCGCATAATGCCGTCCTTTCATCGCGAGACGGCCTCCGTTCCCGTTGAGGGAACTCCGGCTCTGGGGCAAATTCTACCTGTCTCGAACGGTGTTGTTGAGGTTCTGGTTGTGAATAGTGTTGGCGAGGGTTGTGTTCGTGATCTGTCGGCCATTGCTGCGTTTGCGCCTGCTCTGCATGCGGCTGAGAGTATGCCTGAGGCACTTGAGCTTCCTGGAATTGTTGTAGAGATGCGGCGGCGAGATAATTAGTTGTCGGCGCCGGTACATGTCTAGGGAAGTTGTGTGCTTTCTCTCGCAGAGCGCGTGATCTATATTCGTATCCGTGGGTCCGGGGAGCATGCTGAGGAGACCATGATACTCCAAACTCAACTTTGATGAGGACTTGCGGTTTCTGAAAACCATGGGCACTCGGCCTTGTAAGAGGGTTGTCCATGATGGGCTCTGTCCTCCAGTGTGTGGTCATTGGGGGTGTCGGAAGGAGTTATATGAAAGTTGAGGAGCCGAGGAGCCGTGAATGGACCCGGCCCGACCGGATTTTGCGAGACCACTGAGCTAGCGCGAGGACAAGGCGACACAAGGCCCAAAGACAGTGAGATCCAAGGGTAAAATTCGTGCTAGAGTTTGGATAGCGTTTCGTTCATGCAAGAGTGCCCAGGTGGTCTTGATGTAATGGTGTCGTACAGAGTGGGTGGCACCCGTATTTGGCCGGCACCTTGAGGATTATCTGGAACACTAAGTACTGCTTCGAAGGTACCCAGGACCCAAAAGTAGCATGGGAAAAGGTGGACGCATTCGTAGGTGTCCCACGCAGTTACGACCTTGTTCCAACTGACGGGAGGGGTCGCCAGTTATGGGACCGAACACAGATCCGAAGTACTTCGTACCCTCCAGGTATATTCCTTGCTCTTGTTGGAGACCCCTGCCAGTTGACTGTTTGGGAGGAAGAGTGTGAGCGGCCCTGGCGGCTTGCGTCTGGCCAGGCTGGCCACGGTTGGTTAGGTTTGGTGGCTGCTTTGGGCAATGTCGCCAACAGCGGTCCTGAAGAAGGTGGATGGAGGGAGTGGATGCTAGATGGGGTTAAATTCAGATGGATTTAACAGGGAAGACTTGCTGGTAACTGGCGTTGGTGGTGGCGCACCTTTGTCAATTAGCACTCGGGGGTCTGTACGGAGCGGGGCAGATGCGGAACCCCGAAGTATTCCTTCGAAGTTCGCCGACTCAATTATGCTAGGGCGTGGGGACTCCCTGTTCCCAATGAATAATAAAGTGTTGCCTAGGATGGGATTGAGATTAAGATGCAAAGTGATATACCCGAGAAGGCAAGCTTGAGATTATCTTCGCTGCTGGGCTACTCCATCTCATCTCGGTGCGCCTTGAACAAGCTGCTTCAATGACCTGGACCTGGCTTCGTTCGGTTATTCATTGCCTGACGACACAATGCAGAACAAAGGAAAGACATACCACTGCTTAGCCGGCAGGAATGATGAAGATGTCACTTGCCTGACCCGGCACTTCGGAAAAGGCGAGGAGGATTAGGTACGCTGATAGTGGGGCTGTGTTCCTTCGAATGAAAGCGAACGCCACGAGCAGTGCCAGCACGTACTGCAGGCTCGTGCTTATTGATCCTAAACGCGTAGACGGCGCCGGGGCGAAGGTGATAAATGAGAATCCCAGATTGTAAGAATGAGAAGGTCAACAAGCTGCGGGGCGGAGATGATAAGGCCAAGAGTCGCTTTGACGTGACGTGAGGAAGCTGCGCGATACGATATTTGGCCAGGCTGTCAAAGCAGCGCAGTCACAGTCGCCGTGACTGGAGGTACAGTAAGTGCCAGTTGTGTCGCGGTTGTTGGTGGCACGAGCTGGCCAACCACCTCGATGAGGGACGGCTTCACTCAGATGGTGTTACGCTGCATTGATTGCAATCCAGCCGTGTAGCATCTCCAAGCACCATCGCCACTCTGGTGTGGTGTATCGTTTATTACACAGTGTGCATACCATGCAGTGGCGCTGACGGGTCAAGAGTCAAGACTGAGAAGGCGAATCTTCCTGTCGCCTTGTACTGTGCAGGACGAGACAAGACAAGACGATATGTCGTGATAGTCGTCGGCCAGCTGCGATGACAGGATGGGCAACCGCGCGTTCAATCTATCATTCGACGGAGAGGCCGTAATGGCTTCATCAATAACAGATTGTCAGATCTGATGAGATAGATGGAACAATTGTTCAATGGCAGTTTCGGTCCCGAATCATGAAGGAGTCAACTTTGAATCCCTTGCAAGATGAGTGAGTGCAGTACTGTACTACAAAAGTACGTACCCACGTATCCACGTACATACCTAGGTAATCTTTAGTTGCTATGACCGACCCAGAGAAGGAACGATGCGGGGTATCTACACAGACCCTTGCACCCTGTTGTCCTGTCACGTGCGGCTGGCAGAGGAGGAATGGGGCGCCACAAGCACTGACCATCCGTTGTCATGAGCCACAGCAGTGTTTCTAATTTTGGCGATTTTGGGTTGACGGGTCACGGTTTATAAGCCACAACCAACGACTTACGTACGGATCTGTACGGATCTGTACCGTATTCCTTTCTCCTTCCGACCTCAATTCCTCCCGTGAGACCTACAATGTCTGCGCCGCTTCCCCAGAACTCCGGTGGGATTGTCATCATTCCCATATTTTAAAAACATGTCATATCCTCCCTCTTGCCGCTTCAGGCTCCCGTCTGTCTTCCTCACCTTCCTGCTGTCATCGACATGCATACCGGCATACTTAGGCACTGACTGTGATGAGGGTGTCGCAGTCCGGCATCCTATGGTCCACAATTCTAACGCGGCCAGACCCAGAGAACTCAGCCGCATCACACTCCAGATCCAGGACCTCTTCAAGTATTCTTAGAAAGTGATATCTCTACCTAATCTGTTTTCTGATGATCTTTTTATTGCCCTCGGGCCCGCGCCGAGCAACCGCGTGTTGAAGACCCGGCTGCCCGGCTGGCTGCGCCCCCGGCCGTTGGGGGGAGGGGAGAGTAAGGCTTAATCTTGGACTGGATGGGACAAGCGTTTCAATGTCTACTTTTGGGCAGTAAGGATGTCAATTTTTGTCTAAATCACCACCACCAAAACAATGGAGATGAACAGGCTTAGTCCGCGCCCAAACGTCACCATTGTGGAACAGGGTTGACACCATTAACGAACGTTCTCCACGTAGGTCCTCCCTGGTCTCCAAATCGAACATGGAAGCATGTTCCAGGAACAGACCAACGTATTTCATGGGATCCGGAATGAACAACGGATACGATACGGAAAAGCCGACCAAGGGAGGACTCGAAATTAGCGACCGCTTCTCATACAGTCTGGTGGCCAGAGGACTGGCTCAAACCTCCCATGGCAACTGTATCGCTCTCGATCTTCTCCCAGAAACGATTCTGCTTGTCTCGGCCCTTGACCAGCCCGGCAAGGTCGAAGGGATCCGCCAAGCGCACCAGCCAGCTCCTTGTGTCCTTGATACCGGGCCCAATGACCTCCGTGACACCGTCTTTTCCCAGGTACACCTTAGTGCTCTTGGGGAGATACTTTCGCGGGTGTCGAATATTCCACAGGTATGCATTGCAGAGCATGAGCGTCGCCTCGAAGACATAGAAGAACCACTCGTACCTGATCTCGAGCGGGAAGTCGTTGGCGTCCATGCCCTTGCGATAATGAAGATTGGCGGCCCTATAGTATTCGACAACTCGGTAGAGGGTCCGAACCTCGATCAGCCCGCTGCTGATGTACAATGTCAACAATACGCCCTTGATGTTCTTGTTGTGTATTCCAGCCTTGACACAGCGGCGATGGAATGTTGCCGTCAGCAGGAGGAAAGCGTTGACGAGGATGACCTGCACGATCAGGGCGGCTTTCATCAGGGCATTACCTACATCCTGCGTTGACTGTGACGCGGACGAGTTCGAGGAAAACGACGCTCCCATGCCGCTGATGCATTCGACGATAAATGTAAGGGTGGAGAAGGTGCTCCAGACGCGGCCCGGGTGCACGGGCGAAAGCACGGCACGTAAAACAAGACCCGGCCCAGGACACTGTAGTTGGCGGCTTCATAAAGTGGTCTGCACGCTGTCAGCTGCCTGTCCGCCAATCCTCTCTGTGGCCACCCGAAATCTGAGCACACTTGTCTGCAGGAGGGAAGGGAGTTGCACTCACGGCGCTGCGTATACCAGGCATTGGCAGACAACGTACGTCATCACGTTCTCGTAGTCGAACGCCCCGAATTCTCTCGCAGCGAAGCCGCCCGTGAAGAGGGCTGCGCACAGTGCGTAGTGCCACGACACTCGCCAGCAGTTGTAGTAGCTGCGAAGATTGGACAGGTAAGTACGAGCAAATATCATCAAAAGACTAGAAATAACCAGGAGAGTGTGTCACTTACTGGCCCTGCCAGAGTTGCCAGAGCCCCGACACGAAGAAGGCAATGGCGAAAAACACTGGTGCGCCTTTGTTTGGATCGTAGAACCAGTAACTGTCGGATACTGTTGGCTGGTCAGTGGACGTTTGAGGATATCGAGGAGACATACGAGAATGACTTACCCGGCTGTCCATTTTCACTCATTGTATGTCGTCTACCCTCTCGTTTTTGCCTTGTTGGTCCCAGAGCAGTGGCTCTATCACTTGCTGCTGATGTAGAGGACTGTCTTCGTTTCTACTAGGCTAGTAGTAGCATCATGCTCATTCACAACATCCCTCCAGGCTTGAAAACATGAGCAAGCCTTAATATACCTTTTCGTCACGGCATAATCAGTGTATACTTCCCAGTGAGCATCTCTCCTGCGGATCTCATCAGGCGGCCTTTTGCGGCCTTGCTTACGACCGGGGAGGGGGGGGGCGGGCTTACACGTCAACCAATCGCATAACATGCTCTGAATACGGAGCTTTGAGCCATGCCCAAAATGGACACGGTAATACAACGCCGCGTGCTGCTGATGATCTTCATCATAGCGTGTTGCCCAGCCTCGACCGTATTCCTCGTTTCGTTACGTACCTAGGTAGTCTATATCTCTTAATACAGAGCGGCCAACTGGTGCTGACTGCCCAGCGCCGGACCGCCGGATGTCTGCCTCGAGGGGAGCCCTACCAGGTGTCCAAGTAGATCGCCAAGTCGTCTCATTAGTCCGTTTACGTATGGAACGGGGGATCAACACTGCATGACCCTCAAATCCCCTGAGCCTGCTGACCGATCCGTTGGTTACCCAAACCGAGGCAAAGGGAACAAGTGACCACTGAGCTACATTTAAAAGGTGACGAGGTCACTCCTCGCGAGTCCCTGCTGCTTGTCCAAGTGCTCGACTAGACTTTGTCGTCGTGATATCTCCTAGGCCTCTTGGTCATTACTGGCCACCCCATGGGTCTTCATCTTTGGTCTTTGGGTCATTTCGGTGGCTAATAATTTCAAGTGAGAAGGTATAAACCCTCGGGGTTGAGCTCGTCCTCTTACAAAGCTCGAGCCATACATACCAAACACCAGTGGATAACTATACAGACATTGTTCGTTTTGCCCAAGAGGAGCAGCAACCGATATACCACAGTAGTTGTCCTCAAGACGAAGCATTCCGGTGTCAAGTACCTTGCCACTCCCCTGAACAGTCAAGTCTAGCTAACTAACACTGCCTAATCGTTGATAATCATCATTAGGCACCCGACATCACCATGCCAAAGGTTTCAACAGGCCAGACACTTACAAGTCGTTTCCACTGTCAGTGTGATGGCAAGAAACGTAGAACGTCTACACAATGAGAGTCCCGGGATGGCCGCTTCATTAGGGCGGTCAAATGACACGAGTGCCGGAAGAAAAACGGCCTCAAATACATCAAAGAGCTTAGGCCAGCTCCGGAAGGAGGCGATGACAACCAGGGCAAGCCACATCGCCACGAAAAGTCTCACCATCACAGCGGCTCTCACCACAAAGACAAGCGGGGGGGGGGGGGGCCGCGATCGCGAAGGGCCTAAGCTCCGTGAAGCCTCGGGGTTTCTCGAATGGACGGCTGGTAAGATGCATTGACGCCGATAGTTCTCAAGCATCACTGAGGTTCGTGACACGGCGGAGGACGCCATGCATGAGGGGGGTTTGGTTACGATGATGGGTTCCCTGAGTTCGGAGACACCAAGAGTAGCTCTTCAGATCCGCCGACAGAATGCCCGTGTCTTCATTATGTACCGGGTCAGGTTTGGTGGGAGGATGTCGTTGCTCATGGCCCGAAATCTATATCGAGATAAGACTGGCATTCAACTGATCAATATTTTGTTTTGACGCAGGCTTAGCCAGGGATGAGTTTAGCTTAGAGCTGAATAGACAAGCGAAATGATCAGTCGTCCGGCGTTGAGAACACTGTTCCCAGGTCTTGTTGAGTGATAACCATCCATGATTATTGATGTATCTCCCTAGTCATTACTATAAGTTTTGTGGTTTCCAAGCGCCTTATTTTACGCACATGTTGTAGTTGGGTCCCATATGGGCAGTGTGAAACGACTGCTATCCCGAGGCATATCGAATGAACTAATCCGTACAAGCATTTTAATATAGAAGACATCATCCGAATTCTTCCCCGAGAGTCTTCCAAGTTTTCCAACAACTGTCTCGCTGTCTCACAAATCAGCCCGTGCCTCGATACACACGTCTAGAATGTCTTGGAGCGCGTGTTCCGAGTCAAATTCGGCACCAGTCGCGACGATGAAAGTAGTCGCGGCTTGTAAACTACCTAGGTACCGACTTGGTAGCTGCCACATGTATGGGCACACCTCGCTCAAGGGGCCACATAGCTCCAAGGGACCACGAACGAGCGCTAGCATACAGGATCAACATATCACGCCAAGACAGGCCGGGAATAGTCGTGTGATGAATCTCACATAGCATATGGGAAGGAATAGTTTGGTATCTTCAGACGTCTACTACTGTCTTCTTATCGCCCTCATCGCGTCAAGCCACTCGGCCTGACGCCTCACATGAATATCCCGAATTTTCACGATTCCTCTCATCCTCGAACGCTCGTCGTTGACGAGCCTCGAATCCACATACTCTCACACAGGCTCCAGTCCCCTTCTCCTTCCTACTAAATAAGGTGGGCTCTGACCTGCCAATGGGATGGATCCATGATCACCCATTGTCCAACCGACCCGTGGAGTATCATCTCCCAACTATCCCATCCTCGAGCGTACCATTGAGCCTTCGCCATTTCTACGGCAAGCCCAACATCGTGAATCCAATCGCAGACGCGTTCATGCCCGGGCCTGATCCTAGCTGTGTCGCCGGTGCCATATTCGGTGGAGTAACTGTCAAACCCTAGTTGAAGAAACTCATGATCACCTGCTGGGCATCGGGCGTAAACTGCTGCAGGAGCGGCGTCGGGTCTGTGCTCGTCGCTTGCAGGAGGACCTTTGCGGTGGTGCAAACCCGCTGTGCAGTCTGAGAGGTCAAGGTCTGGGCCTCGAGACCCTGGGCGATGTAGAGGAAAACCTTGTCAGGCTGTTGGCCGACGGCAGGGTGTTGCCTGAAGAAAACATGTTAGTATACAATAGAAAAAATGGTGGACTCGGATATACTTACTTCTCAATCAGCTCAGCCAGGTAAGCATACGCATATGGAGCAGCCTCCTCGTCGTTCGTAACGGGCAGGGTGTTGATCCACTGCATGATAACAGCGTCGACGTTTTGCACATGGCTGGGGTTGAAGTGCAGGATCTTAGCAAGTGCCGCGCATGCGTTCTCGGTGGCGTACACGTTGTCCTCATTGCGAGCGTCGGGCACCTGTGTCGCCTGGAAGACAGCCGGGACTGAGCCACCCAGGAACTGCGCCCATGCCTGCCCGCCCTTCTGAGCCGCAACTCCGATGCCGTAAGCAGCCGCTTGCCGGATAGCCGGAGATGCGTCGCGGCACCCATCAATGAGGGGTGTCATGATGTAGTTGGCGTAGTGGATGGATTCAGGACCGCAGTACTCGAGCACATCGTCCATGATGCAGAGGCCCCATTGGCGCTGTGTGGGATCTTGGGCATTGTTGAGGAAGCTCTCGTACGTTGGCATGAGCCGCTCCCAAGGACGCAGGAAGGCGGCACCGTGGTACTTGAAGATGGAGTGGAAAGCCTTGTTCATGTCCGACAGGAGCGTTTGGTCGTCCTCGATCGCCATGAGCACCTCTTCGGCCTCATCCTCGACGTCTTCTGGAGCGACGCCCTCGTTGTCATCGAGACGCTCCTGGACACGGTCCTTGTAATCATCGAGGGCCGACTTGACCGACTCGATGAACTTGTCCATGTGCTGAGCAGTCAGGCAGTTCACGCCAAGACACTCTACAGACTCGTAGAAGCATTGGTACATCTCAGCCAGTGTGTCGATGGCAGGCTCGGCAGTCAGCACCTCCAGGAGTTTGTCGACTGTGCCGGCCCAGAGACCGGCAAGTTCGTTTGATGGGTTGCCGTAAGCCTTTTTGTACGAGTTCAGGAGTTGAGGCACCAGCTTCGCAGACATGTACCTCACGGGGTCGTGGAAGAAGAATGCGAGGCCAGGCAGAGCAATCTTCTCCATGACTTCTGCCACATATGGAGCAAAGTTGCCCTCGAGGACCTGCGCGTAGACCACGAGAAGCTCAATCGCCATATGCTTATCGTCCATAGTGCTCGTCTTGATACCGATCATCTTTCCCTTGAGAGGAACAAGCTCCCAGCCTTCTTCCTGCTGCAGAGCCTCAACCTGTTCGTCATCGTCCAGGAGTTGGATATCAGCATTGGCCTTTGCCAGCTCCAAGAGCGGTGGCATGACATTGGGCAAGAACGGAAGGAACTCGGTGCCCATCACACGGCACATGCGACCCCAACAGTGCATCAGGTACTGCGCCTGGGGGTCATCAGGATCCGTGACGCTCGTCTGAATGTTGGCAAGGAGCTGGACCAGCTTCATGGCATCTCCGGCCAGGCGTTCCTTGCCGACAGCCAGGCCGATCAATGTTGCGCATTCCATCGCCTTCGCCTTCAGGAGACGAGTGTCCTTGTCCAGCGGGGATTGCAGTACGTTGAAGAGCAGCGGCATCAAGGAATCATAGTACTTGCTGAACGCAGCCTCAGCGGCATCGGCAATCGTTGCAATAGTGGAAAGAGCCTGCTCCTGCACATATCTCTTGTCGTTCTGGAGCAATCGGAAAAGGGACGAAAGGAGTTCATCCAGGTATGGCTCAAGGACAGACTTCTCTGCCTCCTCGCAGAAGTTGACCAGTGCAGCGGCGGCGTGAGACTTGACGCGGGGTTCGGGCGAGTCGAGGACGGGGATGATGGCCTTGAGGATGGTGTCGTGGTACTCCTTCTGCATCGTTGGTGCAAAATCGGTGCTCATCTGACCCAGAGCATTGCAGCCAGCCCAGCGCACGCGGGGATGAGCGTCCTTCAGAGCCGGCTCAACAAGGTCCAGAACCTGGCGCAGCTCGCCAACCATCTGCTCTCGGCAACCTTCTGAGATGGCCGAGATCGCCATGAGGGCGGCATGTTTGTCTTTCCAAGACATGGACTGCATCATACGAGGAAGCCAGTTGAAGGTAGGTGCGAGAATGGTAAGGCCTCCGAGCTTGTTGGCCAACCGGTCCATGCACTGCTCACCAGCGACATGGTTCTGGTCGCTCTCCTCTTGGTCAAGCTGCAGCATGTTAGCGATGCTGCGGATGAAATCATTGCTGAGTTAAAACGTACGTCGTCAGCTTCTAGCCAGTCCTGGACATCCTCGTCCTCTCCCAGATCCGTCATCAGGCTGAGACATTGGGTGATCATGTCGTTTGTAAAGGAGCTATCCTTCTTGCACATTGACGGCGCGTAATCGGCGAATGTGGCCATGAGCTCCAGAGCGTTCTGACGACAAATGTCGCTAAGCTCTTTCTCTTGGATAACGGATATGCTGAATTGGACGAGGTTGTGGAAGAGAGGCTTGAACATCTTGGGAGCTGATTCGGCAAGGTCGATCAGGGCGACTAAAGCCTTGCTGAGATCTTCTGAATCTTGCGAGTCCTTGATGGGAGGGAGAATGTTGAGGACTTCGGGGATGAGCGGGTAGTACTGTTGTTGACTCTTCTTGTTCAAGCTTCGGAAGAAAGAAGCGAAAGCCTCCATGGCTGATAGGCGAACCTAGCGAAAGATGTCAGTAACCGCGACCGTGGGCCCTAAATCAACCTGACGTACCCCAACAGCTTGGTCCTTGAAACCCTTCGTGAAGGCCTGTCCAACAGCATCGTGGTGCTGCTTCTCAATAATGCCCGGGGTAGTGTTGAAGACACGGAAAGCAGACTCTCGCTTTCCAGAATCGTCGGCAATACTCAGTTGGAAGAGAATGGTGAGCAGTTCGGGCCACGCCTCGTCTGTCCCTTGTTTTAGCAATCCGGACCGTAACCATAACCGTAATCGTGGCCATCACCATCGTGACGCGCAGGGAAGAGACTCACTGGCTTCCGAGAACTGTCTTCCTACTTCGGCGACCGAGTCACTGATCTTGTTCCTGACCTGCTTGTCTGTCTCGTTGACGAGGGTCTCGAGAAGTTTTTGCCTA